>BMAU01020921.1:1210000-1937105 GCA_019973935.1 Trichonephila clavipes
ATGAATATCTTAATTTGAATTTCCATATTTTTTTATCACGTTTTATAATATTTACATCTAACAAGGGGAGGGTTACTACTAAGGAAATTCATTTGGGGACGATACTTTGTGTAGTAGTAGTACTACTTTAGGATGCTCAACTCTCAATGTAATTCCGCCGAATGGCCTGTCAATTCGGAGATAATAGCCTTCGAAATTTATACTTAACTTTTATACAATTAAGTTTTAATTATCGTCAGAGATGCAGTGGCCTGTTTACCACGCGGTCGGTTTTTATTGTTTTATTTTTTTTAATTCATTTAATTATTTTTACAATTAAATGAATTTATTTAAAAAGATTTATTAAATATTAAATTATATTTTGGATATTTTTTTGTATTTTGAAAAGTAAAATACTTACTGTAATTATATAAATATTTATATTATATTTTATAATTATAATTATTGATAAATAATATTTATTACAAAAATATATTAAATATTAAGTGATATTTTATGTAAAAATTAGTTGCAAATAGTTTTATTATATGAATACATAATAATATAATATTATAGCTTTATATATAATATATTATAAATAAAATATTATATATAATATTATTTTATAAATAAAATATTATATATAATGTTATAATAATATATAAAACATATAATAATTATTTATAAAACATAGTTTTTATAATTAATGCAATAAAAATATTATACATCTTATATTATATATTATTAATTTGTTTTATAAATATATAAAATTTTTAATGTCTTTTTTAAATAACTTTATTTAATTATAAAAATAATTAAATGAATTTAAAAAATGAAACAAAACAAAAACCAACCGCGCGACTCGAACCACGTCCGACCGCGTGGTAAGCAGGTACTCTCCCAACTACGCCACTGCATCTCGGATGATAATAAAAACTTAATCGTATAAAAGCTAAGTATGAATTTCAAAGGCTATTTTCTCCAAATTTACTGGTCATTAGGCAGAATTGCATAGAGGGTTGAACGCCCTAAAGGATTACTATTATTACACAAAGTATCATCCCCAAATGAATTTCCTTAGTCGTGTCCTCCCCTTGTAAGATGAATTTTCAATAGGAATGATATTTTGCTTTCTTTTTTTCCGAAATAATTTCGGCATAATATATTGTGTGTAAAAAAGTAATGTATTGTGTGAAAATACAGGTATAAATAAATAAAACTGTTTTGAATTGGGGAGCTTTAAAATATCTTTTAGATGTATCGTAGATAAGTGTTCTTAGATTTCTATGAAAATGTTACAGTAATAAGTCGGTACCTTTATTTATTACAATGTTTTGTTGGTTTTTGCTGATTTGTGAATAATTTTATTTTCGTTTTCACTAACTTTTTTACGATTAAGGCAGATACTTGAGAGGTTGTAGTAAATTAAAGTTATTTCTATGCAATATCTGAAATGTCTTAAAATTTCTGTCTGTCATGTGGAGTGAATAATAAATAGAACAAACACATTTTTTGCAAAAAAATATTAAAAATGTTTGTTTGTAAGTTCTTGAAAAAGTAAATTTCTCCTAAATGAAGACATGTTCCGTGTAGTAACTAAAATTAGGATTTACGTAATATTTAACTTACTATTATCGTTTATAAACCAAGCTATTTAAATCGGGTAGAAAATATTTGATATTATTTGTATGCAACGTTTAAAAAATATATATACTTAGAAACTATCTCTACTATAAAAAAAATAGTTCTTTCACAACAAAATAGGATGGTAAATCCGTGTTAATATTTGTTGAACAAAAAATAATGAGCTACTCTAAATTTATTCATATATATAATTTCCGTATGACCGTTAGATATTGCATTTTATATCTCTCGAAACTTACAAAAACTTTCTGTGCTAAAAGGAAGCAAAAAACCAAAATCATTAAACCATTATAGCAAGAGGATTCTTCAGATATACATCTCGGAAGAAAAAAAGAAGTTATTATCCTTTGCAAGTTCCTAAATCGCACAATTATCTGGCTGACATGAAATATTGATAACGCCATGGGCTTGTGCCGGACGGACACACAGACAGACATACCCATGAAGTTGCATATTGCATGAACGCGAAGCGACCAAATAACAAACGAGAAAGAAAGAAAAAAATGATCCCATGCCTAACGGGAGTTTAGGGAGCACTAGTGGAGGCCCCTCCGGCGAATTAGTTTCTCTGCAAGGAACGTGATTTTCATGTCACTGGTCGCCCCGCTTTTCTCCGCCCCTGCTTGGCATGTTTCTGTTGATTGAATTCCTTAGATAAGACGCAGATTCACCGTCTTAAATGCACTTGACAATTACCAAGAGGTGGTTTGCTCGTCTTGACTGGTTAAAATGCTTTGCTGTGCTTATAGCTTCAATTGCATTTGAGGAAGATTAAAAAGAAGGGATGGTTCAAGGAAGGGATTGGATGCTTTGGAAATTGCAAGTGCTCGAATTAACATTTCTGTAACGTTGAAAATGTTTAGGACTTCTTTTTTCATCATTGATAGTTAAATTATTTTTTAAAAAAAAAAGTAGTAGCGTTGTCATAGCGATGCTTTTTCAAATCCGGTTGACGTTGCGTTTAATAGTAATCCATAAAATTTTTAAGGTATTTGCCTATGTTCGGAACCACGGCTTTGCACAATCGTATAAATGAATAATGTTTTAATATTCAGTGTCACTTGAATTAGAATATACATATAAGATTCTCTTAAGAGAATATTATAAAAAAATAAATTAAAGGCAATTTTTTTCTCGCAAAAAATGAAGGAAAAATGGCATTTTCAAAACATTCTCCTTTTATGAAAAATACTTCTGTTATAAGAATATTTTTATCCCGTTAATAGTAAGACTGCAGAACCTGTAAACCAAGGTTTTTGAACAATTCACATTGTTTTTTAGAGTTATTTTCAACTGAAATAGTAATTGGTGTTTTTTGCTCAAATTTCTGTACTCTGATACATTACAATATGAATAAAACCACACCGGAATTGTATATTTCAAAAATCCTGCTTCAGGCTCTTTGCAGAAATCATATATAGGCAAAATATTATTATTACAGAAGCATGTTTCATGTGTTGGTAATATGTAATCCCCCTTCATTTTTTGCCAAAAAATTGCATATGAGTAACATTCTTAAAACAATTTTATGTGCATATTCTAATTCAAGTGGCACTAAAAATATATTAAAACAATGTTCATTTATGAAAAGTGATCTAATGGACATTTTAATTGTTCATTGTACAACTGCCCTCTTAAATTTTAAAAATGTTTTTTCCCTAATAATAAAAGGAACAATCAATGAGAGAGTAAACAGTGAAATTATTCTTATTATATAATTTATATACACAAATTGAAACACAGAAGCGTCTTATAAATTGTGAGAAAAATATAATCATAACTAAATAAAGAATAATTCAACCTTAAGTGTAAGAGAAACTGTATTAAAAGCAGAGACACGAAAAATTCGCAATCGATTTAGCACTTTAAACATAGCAGGCTGAGGACTGCTTCTGATGGAGTTTGGCTAGCTATCTAACCTTCCCCGTTTTGCTTGTAGAATGCTGAACAAAAATTAAAATACGTAGTTACAATACATTAAGCATTAAAATTTAATACAAAATTTAAAAAGTTGGTAGATGCCTCATTTTATAAAAAGTGGTAAAATTAAAACGCAAATTAAATTAGCAAGTAACAAATTCCAGTGAAGAAAACCGAAAATATATTTAAAATGAAGTGAAAAGGGATTTACTATGCTAATTAGAATACAATTATAATTTTGATAAGTTCTACATAGAAGTTTAATGTATAATGAATCATTTATTTTACTTTTATTATATGTTACGCTATTGTATGTATTTAGTCATCAAAATGATGGACACGCAATTTATAAAGTATACTATAAAAACGGCGTATAACGCGCACTTTTAACACCAGAAATGAAATAAAAGTTTACGGTTGCCCGTTATACGCTGGGTATAAAAATGAGAGCTTTAAAAATAAAAAAAAGAGAGAGAAGCATAAAAATTATTAGACTTCTATATGTATCGAAATGCTGTTCATGTCAAAGAAATTACATTCCTTATAAACTTAAAGGGCTGTATTTCTAGAATTATTGTGTATTTTTTTTCAAAAACCTAAGATCAGAGACGTCTTAAGACTCTTAGAGGCCCTAGACCTGGAGAAGATTTTTGAGGCCCTGGGCCCCCATGCAAAAGTAGACCCTGCCTGAGATCTTTAAAAGTAGACAGTCATTGTCAAATACTCGTCCAAACGGTAATTTGAAACAAATAAATGTGCACGACTCACAATCTCAAAAACCTAGGCACAAACCGGCTCGACCGCTGGCCGCATTTCTACTAAATAAATTGAATAATTGTTTATAGTATTAGGTCTAGACATGGACAACTGTGATCACATAATAATACGATCTTACCACTTTTACTAGTTGACATGCGGTTTGAAATTCCCTGTTTTTCAGATAATATTTGGCCATTAAAATTATCCGTGCCATGATCTTATTAAGGTATCCGACTACTTGCGACAACTTTTTTTTTGAAAAAATGGAAATATGAGGATTTTTTTGTGATTTTTAGATTTATTTAGTATATTTTAAGGAAAAAAATTCTTAAAATTGAAAGCAGAAAAAAAAATTATTATTAAAATGGGAAAAAACTGGTAAAAATGTACAAAAAATTACATAAACGGGGCCCGCTCTGTACAAAATTTTTATGAGAAAATTCTCAATTTTTCAATTTTGATGTGTTACTTTATTATTCGTGTTTGAAATGACCTTCAGGATAAGAGATATTTCAATTTTTACAAAACCTAGAGCACTTTATCTTAGTGATTATACGAAATTGCTTAAAAAGAAAGTGATTATATTCACATAAAGGACTGTAAATTTTAAAATAAAGCAGCGATTGATAAATCTGAAGATCAAAACACTTCTACTGTTATACATAACGTACACAAAAAATTTCAGCAAATTATTTTCAAAACTTTTTGAGCAATCGCTGTCCCCGTTTGAACTTTTCGCTAAAAACACATTTCGAGTAAAACGCATTTTAAAGTTTGTCATCTTGTGTAAAGTTATGGCATCTGCTTTTACTAAAACACTTGTAATTTTTGTTCTAGTGAATGGAAAATAAAAAACTTGGTATTTTTATTAAGCTTATATGATGGCCTATAAAATAAAATCATAAACAAAATTTGTCAATTTTTGAAAAAATAATGATTTTAGGGTAGTCGGATACCTTAAGACAAAGCCTAGAACGAAACGAGGCCCCCACCAAAGGCGAGGTCCGGGCCCAGTTGGCCCTTGCCTTAAGACTTCCCCTCCTGGGATAATACCTCGTATAAACGAGAAGATTGCACACAAACATTTCAGATTTCTTCGTAATAAAAGGGGGGTGCGCGCTATATGGCGAATGTACCTAAAAATTAAATTGCAGCTTGAAAGTATATAGGTGCGCGTTATACGCCGAATTTTACGGTATATTTAAAAGACAAAAATATGAATGAGCTCAATATATTAAAATATAGTCTTTCTCTTCAATGGAGGAAAGAATATCTAAGTTTAACATTAATATTGAAATACTTATAAAGAGTGGTTTTTTTCCAGGTATAGAAGTTTAAGTTGGTATTACTTTCCAAGAGGGCGACCGATTTAACAGCTGTCAAGTGATTTATTCTCAGTTTGGTTTGGCGATTCATCATGAATAGACTCACGCCTGAACAACGCTTTCAAATTGTGCAATTTTATTTCGAAAATAAGGGTCGCGCGCGCGCGCGATTTTCATAAGCGAATTTTGTTTAGCGATGAAGCGCACTTCTGGTTGAATGGCTACGTCAACAAACCGCATTTGGAGTGAAGCTAATCCACAAGTGTGTGTCGAAACACCGTTACATCCAGAAAAACTGACTGTTTGGTGCGCTTTATGGGCTGGGGGAATCCTTCTTCAAAAACGATGAAGGCCACAACGTTACAGTCAATGGTGATCGGTATAGAGCCATGATTACTAACTTTTGCGTTCCTGAATTGAACAATCATGATGTCCAGGAGCTGTGGTTCCAAGAAGACGGTGCAACATGTCACACAGCTCGTGCCACAATCGATTTATTGAAAGACACGTTTGGTGACCGCCTAATTTCACGTTTTGGACCTGTGAATTGGCCTTCAAGATCTTGTGATTTAACACCGTTAGACTACTTTCTGCGGGGCTATGTAAAGTCATTGGTCTATGCGGATAAGCCACAAACGCTTGACCATTTGGAAGACAACATTCGCCGTGTTATTGCCGATATACGGCCACAAATGTTGGAAAAAGTCATCGAAAATTGGAAGTCCAGATTGGACTACATCCGAGCCAGCCGTGGCGATCATATGCCAGAAATCATATTTAAAATGTAATGCCACAAGATTATCTTTCGAATAAAAAAAAATTCATGTCAATCGAATAATACATCGTTGTTTTATTGCAATTTAAAGTTCTATACCTCTAAAAAAACACCCTTTATATATATTTATAAATTGAATCTCTTATAAATTATTTATTTATTCTTTCCTAGCCTAATATACAAATAAAAGGTATTAGTTTAATATTAGGATGTCTCTATATGCATGTAAAAACTAACTCCTTTATTTGGTCTGATATTTTAAAAGTTCCTCAACATTTTGAAAAACTATTTAAATGCTAAAACGAAATGTTTAAACTATTGCTACGACTATCGTTATTACATAGATTATATTCCTCACTAGAAACTCGTATTAACTTTTAAAATATTAAAAACTCTGCGGAATTCGCATCTTACTGGATGTTTTCGATATTTCAATATGTGTCAAAGAGAGCTGCTGATTCATCTATGAGATGCCGATTAGGCTAACATTTCACTTATTCCTGTCATTGTGGAATGATGGATGGATGCCAATAATTAGAAGGGAAGCTTGTGACTGGACCGACTCCTTTTTACGGTTTTGTTGCAGAACTCGCAAACAAAATCGATTTTTACTTAACCCAAAAACTTTTGATTTAATACTGAAATTAAATATTAAATTTTTTTTTTATCAATGGATAGTAATTCAAAAGGATCATTTTCAGTTTTAGAATGATTTTTATCATTTATTAGACTCGAAAATTAAGTGTCAAGTAAATTTTTGTAAATTATTAATTTAGTGTTTGTTAATTTGTGTTATATTTCTGTTATAAAAAAACTTAAGCTATCGTTTTTTCAAAAAAATATGTTTGTTAACATGCCTAATTAAAAAATGGAACGCATTACTTGAAACTTGGCATGTATGAAAACGTTCTACTTTCAAAATAGAAATCCACTAATTTCCTGTCCTTCTTTATTTCACGAGGAATTGAAGTAAAATTTAATTTTTTTAAAAAAATTACTGTTTTTAATCTATAGATTGATTTATTATCTTGATTTATATGTAAACAGAAACATTTTAAAAAGTGGCTGACTTCGTTCAGAGCCATGATTTTGAAAAAGTGTATAAACGAATAGTTTTTTTATGTTTAGTATGAGTTAAATTAGAATATACATATAAAATTGTTTTTAAATTATTATTATAAGAAAAAAAACATTTAAGTATATATTTTTTTTGGCTGAAAATAACGAATTATGGCATATTTTCAAAGCCCCCTTTTATGCAAAAGGCTTCTGTAATAATAATATTTTGGCTATACAAAGCTAAGACTTCTATACAAAAGCTCTCTGAACTAAATTTTTAAAAAAATTATCGTTATTTTTAAAGTTACGATCAACTGAATTAATAACGGATCTTTTTTATTTAAATTTCTCTACTCTCTGATTTGTTAAATGTGAATAAATACACTTTTAAATTATCTATTTCAAAAGCTCTCATTCAGGCTCTGTATAGAAGCTTTAGCTATATACAGGCAAAATAATATTATTATAGAAGGATTTTTCATTAAAAAAATGTTTTGCAAATATGTCGTTCTTTTTTCGTTTTTTTGTTAAAAAATTGCAATTAAATATTTTTTCTTGTAATAATATTTTTAAAACAATTCCTATTTTAACTGGCACTAAATATTTTTTAAAAAATATCCATTTATACTCTTTTTTAAAACCACAGTTTGGAATGTACAGTCAGTCACTTTAAGTATTTTAATCTTTTATTTTTATTGCTCTTCTGCGCTTAAAAAAATACTTGTTGTTGTTGTCGTGTCCTTCCCGAAGGGAAGGAATGACAGTTGCCAGAGTCTGAGACAGGTTGGACTTCTACATGATAGATGGCGACACCACCTATCTCCACTTCCACAGTTTAGGCGTGGAAGTGGAGGGGAAGGAAATATTCTCCAGTCCCCTGCACCCGTGGTTTCTGCTGCGACCGCCCACAAGATTTTCGGACCCACTGATTTAACAAACACGTACTCCATGTGTACTCGGAGGGTATTTGGTGGCATTGAACCCAGGCCCTCCGGTCTAGAGTCCGATGCTCTAACCACTAGGCTACCTACGCCTCCCCCCCCCAAATACTTCTCACCGATGAATAAAGGGGTTTTGTTTGTTTGTTTCACTATATTTTCAAAATATGCAGTTTTATAGAAATAAAATATATGTATTATGTATATTCTGTTGTTAAAAAAATGAATAGCTTATGCACACATTTACATGACATTAAATTTACTAAAAATGTAGAATATATTCTTCTTTAGAAAATAATTTTTTTTCCAATTTGCATTTTTAAATTCCTGCTGCTAAATATTTTGTAAATATTAATAGAATCGAATGTATTACAAAGAAAAAATTATCAACTTCTTTCATTTCATGTAACTAGTTTTGTAATCGTTTCGCTTTGTGATCACAGATTGTTGGACTTTTATTTTAGCCGAAAGTAACTAACCGCTGTCTTCTTACTTTTTTCCTAGGAATTTGCTTCTCTTACTAAAGAACTCAATCAGTCTCGTGAGTTGCTGCTAGAAAAAGAAGAGGAAATCCAAGAGCTCAAGGCTGAAAGGAACAATACCCGAGTAAGCTTTCACTTTCTTTTAGTTCCCGAGGTTTTGTTTTTGTCTACGGCTTTTTTGGAAACTCGGATTTCAAGACAATAGACTTGCTCGAGTTGAATAGAAACTAAGTACCTTTAAACCAGAGATTTGAGCGGAAGTAAAGAATTCGGGAGGCTTAAACGTAAAGATGTTTTTGATTGAAAAAAAGTTCGTTCAGAGTTAAAATTTAACATGCCATTTTTTTTAATATACTAGCAATATGTTTTTATTTGGCAATTTTTATTTTTGCTTGTTTAATGTTTCTTTCTGTTATGTTAGGTTTTTATTACCGAAAAAAATTGGTAGTTTGTGTAATTATAAAGGTATTTTGTATTAAACGGAATTTAAGCTTCTTCAGACAAATTATATTTAATTACAGTCGGCTCCGTTGGCTTAGGGGTAGCGTGCCCGCTTCGTAAGCCTAAGGTTGCGATTTCGACCCCGGCTGGAATCGATAGATTTTTTTCATGCGAACATCGGAGGCACGCATGTCATTTGTTTATGTGGCATTTAAGTCATCCATTAAGTATCAATTTGGATCTGGTTCTCTCGGCAAAATGAAATCACGGCAATATTTAGCATCCGTTGAGAGCTTGAATTAAAAATTAATTCAACCGTCTAAATTTGGTAGCGGAGTCATCACTAGATGGGGTCACCATGAAATAACTCTCACATTTGGGGGGTTGCCGTGTCTACAAAGGCTAAGTTGCTAAAAATGCAGCCCCATTTGGGGGAAAAAATGTTTGATTACATTACATTTATTTTTAAACTGTTACTATATATATATATTTGTAGAAAGGATACATATAAAAAATGCCATTTGAATCTGTGGAAAGTAAAATAATTGTTTCGGATTCAGCATTAGTGATGCAGCAAAGGATATCATTTATTAGTAATAAAATAAACAATTCAAATTCTTGTTAGTTACTCATACATTTTTACGTGCTTCACATTTTATTTTGTAAAGATTACAACTAAAATTTACACATTATTATGAATTGCATTTTTAGGTAAAAAAATATTTCTGCTTTAGGAATACACGGAAGGCCAGCTTAAAACCCCCGGTGCATTTTAAATCGTAAATGGCAGAGCTCGGTCTTCCTGGGTAATAATTAAATTTAAAAAATATATAAATATTGATTTAATAGTCTGAAAACTAAAGGATTTTATTCCCAAGAACTTTTTGATAGTAAATCCATGCATTTGTGTATGAATAAATATTACTGTAAATTTTTAACCTTTGTTATAAGATTGACAGTATTTTTGTAAATTCCTTCATGTGCATTCCTCTATTTTTACTGCTAATTCTCCTCCTTATTTTTAATAATAATAAAGTTATCCGTATTCTTCCTTTGTGTACGATATTCTTGGTTGTTGACCAATAATTTATCCTATCTTTTATTGAGATTTGGCAAAATTAATAAATTTATATGTTAAAGTGATTATAATTTTAGTTTTTATTCTCTTCGAGAATAGAAAATTTATTTTTCATTTTTAATTCCTAGCTTAAAATGTAAGTTTTAAGCAAAATACTTTTTTTTGTGTATTAAATTAATAATTCCGGAAAATAAAAGTAGGAAAAATTAGGATTCAGACTGATATCTGACAAATTGTGGAATTATGTGGAATATTTTTGGAAATCAGAGAAAAGTATACGGGGAAAAGAAAAATTCTTTGAATTTTTATAATAAAAAAAATAAATAAATAAAAACAGCATTGGGCGTACTTTTTTATTTGGAGGTATTGAGTGTTACTGAATGAAAAAAAAATATTGAAACCTAAAAATTATACCTAAATATTTAATGTATTATAAATAAATGTTATCACTGAAGTTATACTGCTTCCTTAATTTTATCAATTAACGTAAAATCCGGCGTATAACGCGCACCTTTACTTTCAAGCTGCAATTTTTAATTTTTAGGTATATTCACCGTATAACACGCACCCGTATAACACTTTTACGATGAAACCTGAACCGCGTATGTGGGCAATACTTTTATTTTCGAAGTCATTTATTCGAAATATTATCCCAGACTTTTGAAAAAAATAATATGCTTCTAGAAATATAACCCTTTAAGATCATAAGGAATGCCATTTTTTAAAAAAAAATAAACAATATTTCATTAAAATTAGAAGTTTAATTTTTTTCTTTGCTCATCTTTATTTTTATTTTTACAGCTCTCATTTTTATACCCACCGTACAACGTTCTCCCCAAAATTTCGATCTTATTTTTTATGTTAAATATGGGCGTTATACGCCGGATTTTACGGTAAATTTTGCACTGAGATTGATAATTAATACATTAATTATATAGATTTTAAAAAAAAGAACCTTCTGGAATAGAAATTCCTACTGTTTTATATTAAATGTAATATTTTATGCTAATTTGTGGGGGGAAAGGCATACATTTTTTTAATGTGGAAATTTTTCCTATTTTGAATATTTTATTCTTAATGAGATGTGTAAAAAAAAAAGAGAGAAAATGTGAGAGTTATAAATTACATATAAATAATTATTCTTGATCGTCTCGGGAAAGAAAAAGAACTCTCTCTCTCTTCGTTTCTAAGCTTTCGTTTTTTTTAGAAAAAAAAATTGCTAAATATATATTTAGTTTCGAAGAAGGAAAAAAATGCATTATTTGAAAAAAATTCGTAATTCACTGTTCCTTACTTATTTTTAGCCTGTTTATGACGCATTTGATGAATTACGTACTTACAAGTTTTTTCAGACGATAGTTTCGTTTTCTTTTGCTAATCTTTCCCTACCTAATAGACTTATTTTAGGTGGAAAATATTTTTTTAAATGTGTAATTAAATGTGAAATTTTGTATACCGTAATTCAAGTGTCAGAAAAAAGAACTTGTAGTTCTCTTGATTTTGCAATCACGCAAACATACTTTAGTGAGAACAGTGTATTTAAAAATGCAGATGGAGTTACGCTTTTTTTTTATACATAGGTTTTTTTCTCCTATAGTTTATATTATTCAGTTTGCGTATTTAAATTACGGTATAATTGCGGCAATTACGTTTATTTATGCAAAATGTAACAGCTTTTACTGAAAAAAAATCCCATTCGTAAAAGATACAACCCCTTTTAGTTTATAATTTTCACTGCAATATTTCGGAACACCTGAGAATCGTCCATATCATAAACGAAAGTTTAAAACCTTTAATTTTTGGTGTATTTTCTGTAAATGTTCATGGCGACGTATATTAATACATTTGGGGGGATTTTTGCATAGTTTATTCATTTTGTGTTGAGTACTAAGATCACAAATTTTCCCGCCCCCCAAAAAAAAAAGGAAAAAATTGTTTCTAGGTAAAAACCCGATTAGATGTCAAATAATTACAATCTATACATATATAATTATAAAGGAGAAAAGCGAGTCATACACTCATTCATTCACTCAGTCATCACGATATCTCCGGAATTATTAGACCTACAGACTTGAAATTTGGTATGTATGTTCCTTTCATGGAGTCGCGATCCGCTAAGAACGGATTTTGTGAAAGTCGAACCCCAAGGGAAGTTGCGAGGGCTTAAGAGTCGTTATAGATAAATATTCCGATTTTTGGAACTATTAAATCCACAGACTTGAAATTTGGTCGGTCAATGTTTTGCGAAATTTACCCACCAGGAGGGGTTAAGAGGCGTTATAGATAACAGTTACTGTTTTTAAACTGTTGGACCTACAGACTTGAAATTTAGTACGTTTCTTTTTTTTTGTTGAATATAGATCTGCTAAGAACGGATTTTATGGAGGGAGCTATGAGTTACTGGAACGTATTGATAAAAAAAAAATCCCATTTTCGAACTACTAGACCTATGGTAATGAAATTTGGGTTGCATATTTCTTTTATTGAATTGCAATTCATTAAGAAAGGGTCTCAAGGAAACCAATTTTCAAATGTGGTTTATGGATATTATCGATAAAAAAATTCTGTTTTTGAACTATTAGATTCAGACTTGAAATATGGCAAGCATGTTTATTTTATTGAGTAAAGATCTACTAAAAATGGGTTTTGCTGAAATTTTTTTGGGGAGGAGGTTACGAGAGTGGAAAAGATATTTCTACTTCAATTTCAGAAATTATTATTCAGAAGTTCTATGCTTTTTAAATGAAGAGGCGAGAGTTCTTACTGTATTAGAAATTTTAGGGTAGATAGCAGCAAAAACATTCTGTCCGTCATTGTGAATATTATCTTGCGTATATTTTTATCGATTTATGTCTTTTTATTCCCCCCCCCCACCTCTGTCTCTCTGTTAGAAGTGAAAAGAAGTACTGAGAAAAGAATTGACTTTTTTTGGCAAAGTCCCCTAATGTTACCAACATCAAAAAAATGTCAAGCGAATGCCCTACTTTTATTTTTTTTAAACTTTATTCCATCATTTTTTCCCCTCCTTTAATTTTATTATGGAAAAATTATGTTCCAAAATTATTTTTTTATGATTCAGTAAAAAGAATTCTTTCTAAACTCGGTGCTTTTTACTATTTTTGCAATATCTCTCGTAGTAAATGATTTAAATTGAACCTTTACCTTAAATGCTGCGTACTAAATATGTGTATAAGGCTCAAGGTTTTGTTTAAAAATTTAAATTCAATCCAAGACTCTAATAAAAAAGAATTTCCAATCTTTGCAGAAGATTCTCGATTGAAAGATTCACTTAAAGAAACTGCTGATAAACAAATATATTGTGTAGATGTGAAACTCTTTTTAATGCCACATGTCCTTCATTGCTTTTAAAAAAAATCAAATGATTTAATTAACTACTAAAACCAATTAACTGTGACTGACGTGTATACTCGTCATGGAGAAGTTACAAGATTTTGTGTCATGACGATTATAGTTGTCGTACGTAAAAAGTAGTGACCAGAAAAACATCATATTCTCAAATTTTAACATGTTTAAAATATTTTGAGAGAAGGTCAGAGTAAAACCAATTAATAAAAAAACCTGAAAAGTTTAAAAACTCATGCGTGCTTGTATGCATCGGCTGAAACGAGTGCCGGTTTATCCATTGAGTGCTTGGGGAGGGTGCCCGGTTTTTCTGGTTATAAATTTCGATCCTCCAGTGCCAAGGGCGCTTGTAGATCTTCTGCGCCCAGGGCTCGAAATGCACTGGCTGAAACAGCGTATAAGTTCGCTTAACGAATTTATTTATATGCAATGATAATGTACGGTACAGTTGTGAGGGAATCATCCTTCTCTCTTGGTCGGCTAGAGATTTGGGAGGAAGGGAAGAAACACTAACCATAATCAGAAATAATCTATTTATTGATCTCACAAAATAGCTACACTGATTCAATTAATTTCAACAAGAAGAGAATGTCTCAACGTAAGCAATATACGTGGAATAACAACGAGATGTACGAATTATAAGAAGACTACAAATACCAACCTCTTTATTTTAGGATCAATTCTATTATCCTAATTAACGTTAATTTAACTTAGTGACCAATCGTCACTTTAATTCTTTCGTTTGTTTATTATTTGAAATATTCTATAAATTTGAGTGATACCTGATCAGTAGCAATCTCACCTGACTTCTGGCTTCCTCTCTCTCTCTCTCTCTCATTCTCCTCTTTGCTAGCTAGAAAACCTTGACTATACATAGTAGATTTAATTTGAATATCACAGTTTCTTCTTCAAAAGGGTTGGTTGTGAATAAATGCGAATGATAGCCCACAGATTTCCCAAGAGGATTAGAAGAAGGTACGCGAATAGATCCGTCACACAGCATCCTGTTGCGATGAATACCACTCCACAGGAGGAATTTAAATTCTTATCTTTATATGTATGTAATTTTTCTTGTGTTTTTCAAGTAATGTGGATATAATATATGTTAATGTTAACGGAATAAATAAGTATTAGTTATAAAACTGGCAATTTTATAAAATAAGCCTAGCTTTTTGGTCCAATATTTTAACAGCGACATTTACTCTGTGATTGACGTGTATATTCGTCATCGCTCGATTTTCGTGACACACATAGTTGCGCGCTCTCAAACTGGGGTGCCACAGTTAACTGGCTAAAACATATTAAATGATTATATTATGCCGTGTGCTGAGAAATAGTATTAAAATTGGGTTAATATAATTAATTTAATGTTATTAGAACTTGACACTCTGAGTTGCTTAATCATGTTCTTTATTTTGAGTTTTAGTAAATAAAGTTGAGCATTGTGAAAATCTTTCACTACTAAGATCTGTTCGTTTCGATTGCAGCTTCTTTTGGAACATCTCGAGTGCCTGGTGTCTCGTCACGAACGGTCACTTAGAATGACTGTGGTGAAAAGGCAAGCTCAGTCACCCGCCGGTGTCTCATCTGAAGTCGAGGTTCTTAAAGCACTCAAATCCTTGTTTGAACATCACAAGGCCTTGGATGAAAAGGTATCTAAAAGAAGATTTTTATACTCTAATTTGTAAATTTAACTTCTCGTATTCTGCTCAGGGTCGTCTTAAGACTTCTTTAGGCCCTGAGGCAAAATTAAACCCTGTGCTCCTACGCAAAAGTAGGCGCTGGACCCCCATACAAATGTAGGCCCCACCTATGACGCATAAAAGTAGACAGTGCATAGCTTTCATACAAACAATAACCCAAATTAAAAAAATGTGCATGACTTACATTCGCACTAACTGGTTCTACCAACTGCCGCTGTTAGATTGAATGAGTAATGATGGTGTAGGGTGGTAGGCCTAGGCCTATACATGGAAGACGGTCATCACATGTAAACAGTTGACATATCGTCCGAAATTACCAGTTTATCGGAGAATACAACCAGAAGTAACAGTTGACCGTTGAAATTATTCGAATTATGATCTTATTAAGGCTGAGTCGAGAACGAGACGAGGCCCCTATTGCGGCCGAAGCCTTGGGCTCGGGCCCAGTTGGCCCATGCCTAAAGACGTCAATGATTGTACTGAAAGATCTCCCAAAGCCACAGTTAAAAAAAGATGCTAACGCTCTTAAAGAATTTTATAAATATATTCGTGACTCTAATATAGAAGTTGAAACACTTAATATTGATTTTTATGTATCCATATTTTCATTAAATTCTCTATGTAATTTAAAAGCATATGCGTACATCTTTAATCCTTTGTAACGGAACACTACGCGAGATTTTATATTCAAAAAATATCCATCCATAATTTTTCTTGCATAAACCATTGAAGCTAAGGAGGCTTAGCTTAGTGGTGCATACATATACGCGATCCTAATGCGAGAATTTTTTTCTATTCTGCCTTGCGAAGCTGTCGGTCACCGGCAAAACTGCCGATGAGTGAAGAAGTGCAAGTGAGCGGCGTCATATTTTTATTTTTGCCAAAAGAAGAGAAAAACTTGGAACAACGCTACTGCGTGTTACTGGTGCTAAATTAGGTGATTCTTAAGAAACAGAAGGGGGAGGGGTAGCACAGAGTAATCATTAAAGAGATCAGATTTCAGTCCAGAAAAGACATAATGATGGACAAGAAGTACATTCTCAGAAGAGGTTTTCTGGCAATACTTCCGACGCTCATTTGTTGGGAGAAGCGTATCGTAGCCCAGTGGAACTACTTTGCAGTATATTGATGTAAGGTTGTTGGATCTGAATTCTCAAGTATTTCCTTTGAATAAAAGTGTCTGGTACTTTTGAAAACTCATCACATATTACAAGATGGGAAAACCTTTGAAGATCAATACTACCTGCAGGTTATAAACTTAAAAAGTTGTAAGTATTGTAAGTTTTCAATAAGCGTCGAAAATGGTGATTTATGTATCTTTTTTAAAAAAAATTGTAACTTTTTTTCTCAGTATAAAACATATTCATTTGCAAGAGGTGTAATTTGTTTGCTATACATCTCGTTTGATTTAAACTTTTGTTCTTTTCCTTTATTCAAGTATTTTGAAGTGTAGTTGCTATAATGAAATTTAAAAAGTTGGGAGGGTGCAAAAAGAAATTATTTTACTACAAAAATGTAATGAATTAATAGTAAACTTGATCTTTGTTGTATATGAAGAGGAGTTACTATTCACATTTTTTTATGCCTCTAAATTTACTTGAACTCTATTCTACATAAAATATTTAATTTTATTTTTCAAAAAACTCGTTGAGAAAAAATGCATGAGGTTCAGTAGTAGCAACTAGTGTATAACTTCGAAAAGTTATTAATATTTTTGTATATTAATAACAGAAGAGATAATCGTCGTTTTAATTTTTTGAAACAAAATATCAACTTTTTTGAAAACTGTTCTGATTAATTCTCTAACTTTGCTTCTTATATACTTTGATTTAGAGTGGAAGCTATGAAAAATATTTTTATATTTTCTGATAATTTTTTAAAGGTCCGAGAAAAACTTCGTGTTGCTATTGAAAGAGTTGTTGCACTTGAAGAAATTGTCAGCCAGCAAAACGAAGAGGTAATTATTTTTATTTTTGAAGTTATTTTTAAAATAATGAATAAAAACTATGAAACCCTTTCATTTTGCTGTAATATTTACTCTTATTGAAATGTATTTTTTAAACCTGATCATGTTTTTTTGTATGTGTATTAATTTTTAAAGTTTTGCAACTGTGTGTGTAATCAAATTTTAGAATGACTCGGTGTACCTTACTAAATTTGAAAAATAATGCATTTCTATTTAATTATTTTAAGAAGTGGAAGTTTTCTGATGTAATTGGGAATTTATTATTGAGTTTTTCGAATGCAATATTCATTTTATTAAATATGCATTAAACTTTATTTCAAAATATGTGGAGGTTATATTTCAAAAAAATTAAAAGTAAAAACTTTTGCAAAGGAACCATTTTTTTTTTAAATATGGGTTTGCTGAAAAAAGTTTTGTTTATTTGAAAGAAAATTTGTTTACATTTGTCCCATATTTAATATGTTTTTTAAAATTTTTGATTGTGCTTGTTTTGTTGAAAATTCTGAAAAAATCTCAAATTGGAAAAAAATATGTACTTAATTCTGTGTTGTCTCAGCATTATAATTATTTCCTAGCTAATCCATTTCAAACTTATTTCATTATTATTTATTTCATTTGACAGTACTACATTAATACAATACACATGTCTTTTTTGGTTTTTTTGCTGGTATTAAATGCGTTTATAAGACCTTAATTTTTATATTATATTAATTTCATATTCTGATAAAATCATATTTTTATATCTTTAGCTAAATCAGTACAAGTCTCTTGGTTTTATTAGGCGTGATGATATGAAAATGAAAGGAGAGAATGGTGCAGATAACTCTAAGGTATTTTTAATTGTCATAATTATAGAATTCAAAATGTGAATATCTTTTATTTTGCATTAAAATTAATAGTCCTTAATATATCTCATTTTTATTCTCAGATTGCCAATGGAAACTTGGATGTAGGTGTTGAAGCCTCAAAAGTCATTGAATTGCAGGATTTAGTAGAAAAACAAGCTAATGAAATTGTTGTAGGACGTAATAAATTACTTGATTTTAGTGGCAAAATGCGAGAGTTAGAAGAGAGTATGAATTCTGCACAAAAAGAAGTTTCACATTTACAGCAAGAAAATAGCATACTGTCAAGAGATTTGCGAGAGGTAATATATGCATCGTATTGTATCTTGCAAAATTACTCATTTCTCAAAATAATATACTCTTTTTTGCCATTTGTTTGTGTATTAAGATAATTATGTGTACTTCATCTTGTTCAGTTATTTTTCTCTAAACACATAATGGGAGTAACATATTTAATGAGTTGAATTCATTAAATAGTACTAATTTACTACATTTAACTAAAAGGTGTATAAATGTCTGCATTATTTTATTTAAAATTGCTGAAAAAGCGTGTGTGAAAATTATTTTGTATTACTTCATTTATAGTGCTTGTTGTAAGTAATATTTGTCGAACTAGTTTTTTGGGTATTAACTAATTAATTATTTCTTTATTGTTTTTGTTGCACTTTTAATAAAAAAGGTTGAAATTAATTATGCATTGAAGAACTTTTTTTTTCACATTTGAAATTAAGTACATGTGGTTTATTTTCCCATAGAACAATGCACAAAAAGAAGATCAAGAAGAAAGAATTACGACGTTAGAAAAAAGGTACTTAAACGCTCAAAGGGAATCCACAACCTTACATGATCTCAATGCAAAATTAGAACAAGAGCTTGCCAATAAAGAAGCACATTTAAAATTAGTGAGTACTATGTTTTCTTTGAGGGAGTCTTTTCTAAATCACATTTTAACCTTTTTAAAGTAATGATTATTAGATAGGCATGTTACAAAATAAAATTTTATATTAAAAAAATATAAAGATTGACTTAATTTAATAGTTGCATGCATATGAATTGTTGTTTCTTCAATTAAAAAGTTTTGTAGATATCAAAACATCTTTTTATAGAAATAATATTTGTATAATTTTATAATAAACCATTACACAGAGTAGATATTTTTTTTACATTACCAGTTATTCATTCTTGTGTCTAGTACAAATTTTGAATTGAATCTGTAGTTGAGGCCGACAATTTTTATCAGAGTATCGTTAAATTTAATTTTTTTCCTAGAAGACAAATTAAAATTAGGTGACACAGATATCTAGAAAACAATTAAAATATATGATTCAATATGATATTTAAATGCTTTGATAAAAGGAAAGCTAAAAAAAGATTTTTGATTTTCTTAAAAATCTAATCAATAGTGTTTGTATTTTTAATTTAATCAAGAAACATTCCTTAATGTTTTTAATGTAATGATTTTTTATTTCAGTTTAAGTATCTCTTTTTTACTTATATAAATATTAGTGCACTTTTTGAAAATTATTGAAGTGATAACTTCTATTGGCGCGATTTGCGTGAGAGTGAACTTGAATGAACGTCACGCTCGGGAATGTAACGCTAATTCGGCTATTTTCGTCTTCAGTCGGACATACACACCCCTAAAAAGGAAAGGAGGGACGTCCCCCCCTCCCGCCACTCGGAAACACGCTAATTGCCCCCCTTCCATCAATACGCTGTAAAAGTAAAGTTCCTAGCTTCGATCTGAGGTGAGGGGGGCTCCCCCCTAGGGCAGGGGTGGCCACTTTCTAGGGTAGTGGTGGCCACAACCCAAATGACTTCGTGGGCCACTTCGGAAAATCTTTACAATCCCGCGGCTCGCATATAAAAATAAATATCTTTATATTAGATTTGGATCCATTACAAACATTTGTTGGAGTGAAAATTTAAAACAGACTGATGTATTATTATCGTTTTCATTGTTTTTCATGTATGTGAGTGTGTCCGTTATTTAAATACTTCAAAAAAGGAGACTTCGTAAGTCAATTACTTTAATATAGAAAAAAGGACATCACAGGACGGAAACACGGATAAAAAAAAAGAATAAGGCTATCTGCCTTTACATAGTTAGATTTAAAACATCACGCGTGTTGGAGTTTTCCATCTCGCTTTCATGGTGGCGGAAAGAGAACTGCCTGGCAGTCTCGGCTGACTGCCTCAAATCACTTCAGTTCATTCATGGCTTTAGTAGTGGTCTGAAAGTAGCTGAATGACGGCTCCTGGATGTCGGTAAGCTTTCAACTGACATCCACATGTATACAAACATAGATTGTATAATAATAATAATGCAATGATCAAATAATGTTTAATTGATTTAATTAGGGAGATATCTGTTTCTCAACCCTTTCACTTAGTTTTTGCAATTCGATCTCAATGCAAGTGTATTAGCATTTCGTAACTGATGTTGCTGATTTTCGTGCGTTGTTTGAGCACGATTTATGTTTGATAAATTTCAATTCAGAAATAAAGAGATTAATTGTAATAAAAGCGACATGATAAAATAATAACAGTTATGGGATTTATTTTTTACAAAAAAATTAAAACAAAAAAATACTGTACAAAATAGTCGAATTTTGTAAAGTTGTAAAGAATCTCGCGGGTCGCAAAATTATTCAACAGGATTATAGAACAGGGTTGGACACCCTGTTCTAGGGGAATGAATGCGGGATTCTTTCTAACCCTAGTTGAAGCATGAAAAGGAAACGTAATATTTTTAAAAAATAGGCTTAGAGAAAACGAAATCCTACACTAAAATCAAACATAAATGTAGAAAAAGGACAAATTTTTATAGAACTAAGTAAATAGTATTATTATCATTAGGAATATTGCAGTGATCTTAATAATAAAAATCTATTTTTGTAAGCGAATCGGAATAGCAATGAACGAATAGTTCTATTAATCACATTACTTAAATATACTTTAAGTCTAAAAAAGAAAAATTAAAACAATTAAAAATTTAAAATAACAAAATTAAGTATACAGGTATTGAGAAAAAGTTACATTAAATAATTTGAATACAAGAAAACAAGATATAATTGAGAAGACTTTCCTTGCAGCAGCACCGGATATATTTGTACAAAACTCCCATACAATGACAAAAGAGCTAGTATAAGCCAGAGATTATGTGATATAAATCTTCTGATTAAATCCCTTTTTTAATGTTTTGACTTAGATTCCTTCCTTTTCCATCAACTACCAGTCATACTATCTATCCCTTTGCTTAAATTAATTCATGGATAGAATTAAATATTGTTAAATTACAACCAAGATTCACAAAGCCGGATCGGGTCTTCTGAACAAATTGCCAGTGATTTTAAGTGGGAATTTCAAAATAGAATTTTCAAGACAAATCAAAACTTTTAGTTGATTTTTTAAAATCAAAATTCAATTTAATTATGTCGAATGATCCAAATGAAGCCCGAGGAAGTACAGAACAACGCTTGATGGAGTTTTTTTTATAGATATTTAAATAAAATTTTGTATATGTAAAGGATTTATAACCTTTTTCAGCTATCATAAACCTATTATTTCCTTCTTAGAATACAATTAATTCCCAAGTATGATTGCATATTTTGCCCAAAAATATTACTTTATGAGTACAGACATATGAATGAATAATTTTATAGGACACAATACTAAAATCACCTTGTTTTTTATTCACCTAACTAACCCCTGAGATAACATTATAAAATTTGAAGTTATCACTTCTATCGTGTGGTCATAAGCACACACACTTTTTTTTTTATATTTTATGAGAAGTTCAAATGTAGGAAAATAATATCTATAAATTGGAGTTAATTTAAAAAATTGATTTTTTTCTATTAAAAATATCTGTGTGTTTCAAAATTATTACAGGCTTGTTTTTCATTGCTTCAAATTATTTACAGCTACTAAATAACGATTTTGATATTTTTAAAATTTTTTTGAATAATCTTATTATTTTGATACTCAATGCTGTTATAATATTGATTTATTTCTTGAGATAAACTGAATGCATTAATAAAAAAATTTCAGAGTGAAGAAAAAATTAAAGCACTGCAAGAAAGATTAGAATTAGCTGAACAAAAACTTACACAGTTCTCCATGAGATCAGAATCTCCCAATGATTTAAGTGAGGAGGCAAAGAGTAAACTTGATGCTCTTAATCAGGTATGATTGGAAAAGAAGTTTATGTTACAAAACGTTCAATGTAATTTTAACTAACCATGGATTTTTTTTTACTGTTTTGTTTTTCATCATGTCTTATTTTTATTAACTTTATAATTTAGTCTTTTTATAGCTATTTTTGTTTTTACCATGAAGATCATGATTATTTTATGATGGAAAAAAAGTTTTTATTTCTGGAAAATATATTTGAAATTAAATCTACAAATTCAATGTTTTATTTTTGGATACTTTATAGATTCATGAAAGGCAAGGTAGTGTAGAAGAGAGGCTTCTTCGCCTTGAACAACAGTTAGAAGAAAAGAGCATAGAGCTTTCTAGGGTAAGTTATTTTATTATGTTTTCAAATAATTAAATAATAGTAGTTATTAAAAAAATTTGTAAATATATATTTGAAATTCATTACCTTAGAGCTGCAGTTATTAATTAGTCTTGTTTAAATCATTGTTTTATTTTAAAAAGGGTGCATGCTTAAAAGTATGATTATTTCAAAAAAAGTATATATATATATGTGTGTATATTTCAATTTTTTTCAGTTCTGAATTTAAAATGTATATTTTTTATTGATCTGTAATCTGATGTAAAAACAAAACTTTTTGTATTATGATATGACTTTTTGTGGGAGTTAAAAAATAGGTTACTGATGGTTCTTTACTGGTTTTGTCATAGATGATTTTTAAATTAATATTTATCAATAGAATGTTTATTTTTACTTGTCTAATAAAGTCTTGGGAAGAAAAAGTTGCAAAATAAATTTCAATTTTATTTTATACAGTTCTTGCCAATTTTAAATATCACTGTAAAGTGAAGTTGTGTCATGTATATAAAATCTTATTCAACCTCATAACATGCAATTGATTTTACAGTAATTAGATGAATCAAATGTTATAATATCTTTATATTAAATAGGCCCGGCAAAGAGAAAAGATGAATGAAGAACACAATCAAAGACTTGCTGCTACTGTTGATAAACTTCTTGCTGAATCAAATGATAGATTACAAATGCATCTGAAAGAGAAAATGCATTCATTGGAGGAAAAAAATAATCTTGCTCAAAATTTAGACAGAACCCAAAAACTATTGGAAGATACTCAATCAGAAAAGGTAGGATTTAACATATGATGCATGTATATCAGAAAATAAACTTGTTTTCTATACAGTTGTAATATTTAGTAATTTTGAAAACTTTGAATTTTTTCTCCAGGATAAAATAATTGCAGATTTAGGAAAAATGAGAAGTGAAATGGACTCCTTGCGACATGAATTCCAGAATTACAAAAGTGATTCATTATCAAGGTAACTGATTTGTATTATTATAATATATTGTCACGGAGTTCGAAAGAAGTACACAGTTCAATTAAACAAACAATTAGATTTATTCTAACGCTGGGAGCTCGATACAACACTGGACTGAGAACATGCCCAACTGGCGATGAACTCTGCTTTTATACACTTCGGAATATTCGAGAAATACCCAGTATGCACTCTAAAGAATGATCTGGATTCATCTAGAACCTAGAGAAACAATACATTAAAAACGAGAACAAAATTCCAGCCTTTGGATAAATCTGCCGGGGCCGGGATTCGAACCCGAGACCTGAGGAAGTTCAGTCCAACGCTCTGCCAACTCGGCTATCGGGACTTGGTATCGGGACTTATGCGTGCGGCATTGCTCCCCTCGAAAAAGAAGACAGCGCCCCGCTGTCATTTTGTTCAAGGGTCTTTATTCTGGAACGAGTGATGGGTCCTTTGTATGATTCTTTGGGAGGAATATCCTCGGTTTCGATTTGCTCGGCGGGATCATGGTACGGTTTCATACGCAGTACATGGACAACTTCTCTTAGTTTTCTTTTTCGTGAAGCAGGATCAAAATCTTGTACTGCGTAAGTCACGGCTGATAAACGGCGTAGCACCTGATACGGTCCGAAATACCTTCTTAAGAGTTTTTCGGAGAGACCGACTTTTCTCACTGGAGTATAAATCCATACGAGATCTCCGGGAGCGTAGGATACCATTTGGTGTTTGGAATCGTAACGTCGACGATCTTTGTCTTGAGCTCTCAGAGTGTGCACTCGGGCTAGCTGTCGTGATTCTTCGGCTCTGGCTGCTATCTTGGTGATGTTATTGTCATCAAAATCGTTAGGACAGAATGGTAGCATTGTATCTAGTGTCGTTTCCGCTTCACGACCATGAAGTAAATAGAACGGCGTAAAACCTGTGGTCTCTTGTTTAGCGGTATTATAAGCGAAGGTTACAAATGGTAGAATTTCATCCCAATTTTTCTGCTCTACATCCACATACATTGACAACATGTCGGCCAAGGTCTTATTGAAGCGCTCCGTCAGTCCATTTGTTTGGGGATGATACGCCGTTGTGAAACGATGATCAATGTTACACAAGTCGACGAGAGAGGAAATAAGTCTGGATCGAAAGACGGCTCCACGATCTGTGATAATTACTCGAGGAGCTCCATGCCTGAGGACAATTTCTTCAAGTAAGAACTTCGCTATTTCGTCGACTTCGGCTGTCGGCAAGGCTTTTGTTATTGCATATCGTGTTGAGTAATCCGTGCAGACTATTATCCATTTGTTTCCATGAGCAGACTTTGGAAATCTCCCAAGGAGATCAATTCCAATGCGATGGAAAGGAGCTATAGCTGGAGGGATGGGAACTAAACGTCCAGGTGGTCGTTGAGGAACGGACTTTCTCCTTTGGCACTCCCGACAATGCATGACATACCGAACGACATTTCGGTACATTCCCGGCCAGTAAAATCTCTTGCGTATCCTGTCATAAGTTTTCGCGAAACCAAGGTGTCCTGCGGTGGGGGCGTCATGAAAGTGCCTTAGTATGTCTGCTCGTAGATGTTTAGGAATGACTGGCAACCACAACTTTCCATCTGGATCAAAATTCTTCCTGCAAAGGATACCGTCGATAAATCTGAATTCTTCGTTTTTGGATGAGTTGCTCAAAAGTTTTAATTTCGCAAGGTCTTGATCCTTTTTCTGTTCCATCGCAAGGTTCATACTCGTCGTGACTGCTAAAAATTTGTCTGATGTTTCCGTTTCCTCTTCCACTGGATTTCTCGAAAGAGCGTCGGCGTCACTATGCTTCTTACCGGTTTTATATTTTACGTCAAAATCATGCTCTTGAAGTCGGAGGGCCCATCTGGCAAGCCTTCCTGAAGGATCCTTTAAATTCATGAGCCAACACAAGGAATGATGGTCAGTTACAACAGTAAAGTGTTTCCCGAATATGTACGGCCGAAATTTGTTGGTAGCCCATACGATGGCAAGACATTCCCTTTCTGTGGTGGAATAATTCTTTTCGGCTTTTGTCAGAGTTCTAGAAGCGTATGCTATAACTTTCTCGACATTATTCTGAATTTGTACTAGGACAGCTCCGATACCGTACCCGCTTGCATCAGTATGGATTTCTGTAGAAGCTCTTTCGTCGTACA
Organism: Trichonephila clavipes; assembly: GCA_019973935.1. Taxonomy (NCBI): domain Eukaryota; kingdom Metazoa; phylum Arthropoda; class Arachnida; order Araneae; family Nephilidae; genus Trichonephila; species Trichonephila clavipes. The sequence goes on from BMAU01020921.1 coordinate 1,235,941, forward strand.
TCCCCAATACTGGATCCGAAGTAAGTGCTTTCTTAAGACTGTTAAATGCTTCCACCTCTTCAGGACCCCAATGAAACTCCACGCCACTTTTCAGCAACGACTGCAAAGGTTCGGCGAGATAACAGAAACCTTTAATAAATCTTCTAAAGTATGAACAAAGGCCAAGAAAACTTCGTATGTCATGTATATTCTTTGGAGTGGGAAAATTTCTTACGGCTTTTATTTTGTCGGGATCGGGACGAACGCCATTACTAGATACATGATGGCCTAGAATCTTTACTTCTTGGGCAGCAAAAGACACTTCTTTGAATTTAATTTAAGACCAGCTTCCTGAAGACATTTTAGAACAAGTCTTAATCGTATAAGATGGTCTTCAAAAGTTTCTGAGAACACTATTATGTCATCTAGGTAACAAAGACACATAGTCCATTTAAAATAGCGTAGCAAATTGTCCATCATTCTCTCGAAGGTCGCAGGTGCATTACAGAGACCAAACGGCATGACTTTAAACTCGTATAAGCCTTCGGGGTAATAAATGCCGTCTTTTCACGATCCGCTTCGTCTATTTCTATTTGCCAATAACCAGATCGGAGATCCATGGAAGAAAAGAACTTGGCACCTTTCAGACAGTCGAGCGTATCGTCAATACGAGGCAGAGGATAAACGTCTTTTTTCGTGACGCTATTCAGCTTGCGATAATCGACGCAAAAACGCCAACTACCGTCTTTTTCTTACGAGCACAATGGGTGATGACCAAGGACTTTCAGAGGGTTGGACGATACCTTCATCAAGCATTTTCTGAACCTCTTCATGAATGATGCGTCTTTCAGTCGGCGAGACTCTGTAGGCTCGTTGGTTGATTGGAGCATGATCACCAGTAAAAATCCTGTGTTTCACATTCGTCTTCGCGGCTGTCGACTTGTCGGTCTTCGTGAAAAGCCCAGAAAATTTCCGGAGTAGTTCGGATAGCTTGTTTCTCTGTTCGTCACTTAACTCGGGTGACATCATTAACGAACAATTCATCCGTGACTCCGAAGTTTCTTTGCTGGTCATCCAAGCAACCCGATGTGTCGGAAATAACACATAGATGCCCTTCATTTAGTGGTTCAGCTTGGCCTATGCACATTCCTCTAGGGATGATTTGGTTTCGGAACTGCAGGTTGGTAACCCAGACATCACTTTTTCCGTTACGATATGTGGATACCATGGACGGTGTAGCAATATTTTTCTCGAAGAGCAAATTTTTGCTGCCGTCTAGAACTACATTTATGTCTCCTCGGATTTGATATCCTGATACTGTTATTCTAGTTAAAGAATGCGGCTTAAGTGTATAGTCTCTGGTGGCATACAAATTCCAGGCGTCAGGCGCTGTGGAGTCTCGACAGATGTCTTCTAGAACAAGTTCATTTTGTCCACAGTCTATAACGGCTTGAGACGCCTCTAAAAAAGTCCCATCCTAGGATGACGTCATGGCTACAATGTGATAAAACAATAAATTCAAAAGGCAGTTCTCGATTGTTTATACGGACACGTAAAACACATTTCCCTATCGGCCGAACAAAATTTCCATCCGCAACTTTCAGCATAACGCTCTTGGCATCAGCAAACAGAACTTTCTTTAAAAATCGGCGATACTTATCGGATATGACAGAAAACGATGCCCCAGAATCTACTAGAGCACGTATCGGCTTCTTATCTATTATTACGTCTAGTTGGTTACCAGTCATCTTGGCGGTCGACGGAGGATTTCAGTACAAGCGGCCTCACCTCCTTGGAAGGTCGCTCTGTTTAGTTTTCCTCGCTCCTACGGCCTGGCGACTGACTGGATCGGCGATATGGCGACGGGGATCTGTAACGACGTATTGGGGATCGGCCTCTCGTGGGACTTGGCGTAAAACGGCGAGAAGAGTTTGGTCGGCGTATTTCTTCTTCAGTGCCAACGTCGTCGAAGTTCCGTCGGCGGTTTCGAGAGTTGTCAAAGACAGCCTTTCTCTCTCGGCAGTAGCGCATTACATGTCCAGGACGTCCGCAGTGGAAACAAACAGGTCTGTTGTCAGCCGTTCTCCACACATCTGTTTTCTTGGTTCAGGTGGGAATTTCTGAACAGGAGCTCTGTATTTCCTGGTTACAGCGGCGTATGTTGGTCGTGGTCTAGTTTCTGTAGATTTTGCTGACACTGGGGCCAAAACCCTTTCAACTTCGTCTTGAACGATCTCTTCTAAGGATTGGGGATCGGAGTCCAAAGATTCTTGCGTCTGGTTAACTAGTCGATGGACTTCTTCTCGTACGATTGTGCGAATAAGAGAGACCAAATCAGTCTCATCCGTCAGGGATGCAACCGGTACGACGTTTGGAAGCCTTTCAAATCTCGGTCGACCAACTCTCTTCTGCTTCATATCTTCGATATAGTTGCACCATTTGATAAAACTTGCTGTGTCGTTGATTTCTCTCGTCAACAGGGCCTGATAAATATCCTCAGCAACACCTTTCATTAGGTGTGACACTTTTTCGTCTTCTCTCATCAGAGGATTTACCTCTTGGCAAAGTCCTAATACACTTTGTATGTAGGACTGTGTACTCTCGCCTGAACGCTGGGCTCGGCATTTTAGTTGTTCTTCTGCCCTTCTGGTATATCTTTGACGGTCACCGAAAAGTCCACTTAGTCCATTTTTAAACGCTTCCCAGGAATCTAAGGCGTCTTCGTTGTTGACATACCACTGTCTCGCAGTACCGTCAAGAAAGAAATAAACGTTAGTCAGGCACATCATGTCATCCCACTTGTTAAAGTTGGCTACTCGATCGTACTCTTTAAGCCATTTGAGAGGGTCTTCCCCAGGCGCTCCTCGGAAGGTCGATGGGCTCCTCCATTGCTGTAACGAAGGTGTTACTACAGCGGGCTTGGCTTCTTGCTCGGTCGGCATTTTTGTCCTCTTCCTACTATTTTCTTTTAACAGTCCGAATTCGGGGGATAATCCTCTTAACCGGAGGCTCCTGCGAAGGTTGTCGCTATTATCCACGTTTGACGTAATCGATACCCCGCGCTTCCACCAAACTTGTCACGGAGTTCGAAAGAAGTACACAGTTCAATTAAACAAACAATTAGATTTATTCTAACGCTGGGAGCTCGATACAACACTGGACTGAGAACATGCCCAACTGGCGATGAACTCTGCTTTTATACACTTCGGAATATTCGAGAAATACCCAGTATGCACTCTAAAGAATGATCTGGATTCATCTAGAACCTAGAGAAACAATACATTAAAAACGAGAACAAAATTCCAGTCTTTGGATAAATCTGCCGGGGCCGGGATTCGAACCCGAGACCTGAGGAAGTTCAGTCCAACGCTCTGCCAACTCGGCTATCGGGACTTGGTATCGGGACTTATGCGTGCGGCAATATATATATATATATATATATATATATATATATATATATATATATATATATATATATATATATATATATATATATATATATTTAAGATTAAACTTACTTAATTTTTTAATATATATATATATATATATATTTGAATTTTATTAAATAAATTATTGAAATGTTCAGAAGTCTAAAATTTTGACTCTTAAATTTGAAAATGTTTAAACTAAAATATTTTGAAATTTTCTTTGCTCAAAACGTTTTTATTAAATAAAAATTTGTTATTATGTATTTCAAGTATTTATTTTTTATGTGCTTTATCTTTTTTCCTTAACATGTAGACGTGCTAATAACCAACCTACTCTATCACCTTCTTGGATAAGTTACACAGCATCTAGTGGATCCGTATCTCCTAATAGGAATGTGTTAAATGCTGAGTCCATTGCTACTACTATTTATACTTCAACATCGCCATCTCCATCAGGTTCTCAAAAAAGTCAAAGATCTCATATTAGCAATGCTAAAGAAAATGCAAATGTAAGTGATTTTATGTTTATGAAATAAATTATTCTTAAACAAACATATGTTAAAGTACTGATAGTTATTGCATTATTTACATTATATATATTGAAAGGAATTTAAAAATTAAAGGCAGTACAAAATGTGTACCAGCATGTATTGTCTGATAAATTTGTTTTTGCCGTACAAACAATAATGTTTATGTGTTTTAATTTTTTATTTATGCAGCTGAATAACTTTTTTATCTTATGAGCTATTTTAGAAGTTAAATCTTTTGAAATTACACAAAAGTATACACCCATCTTAATTAATAACATTACTTTTAACACTAAACCTATTGATGTTTATATGTACTTATTTCAATCACATAAGGTCAAATGATGTGTTTAAAAAGTTATATATTTTAAGAATTATAGCTGAGGTTGGTGGAAGAGGAAGAGCTGTAGGAGGCCTTTAAATACCCGCCATGGTGTTCTCCCTCAAAATTTGGGTAGAACTGAGCCAAATCGTACTGTCACCTGCATAGAGCTCAAAGCTATGGCTAACGACAGGTGTACAATCTAGCCCTTGCCACGATGAATTTCACGGACCTTGATCTGATGTTATTGTCGATTGGGTAACACATAAGTAATAACATTAACAAGATGTATAGAAAAATACCAATTCGTTCAATTTAATGTATGATTAAAACATTTTTCTGAATAAATATTCCATTTTCCATTTAAATTGAAAGAAAGATAAAAATCTTAAATGTGGAAAGTATGGAACTTTGTTATACACATTTTCTACGTACATATTTTTTGTGTTCAAACAGATGTTTGCAGCTTGTTTTCTTTGCAATGCCTTATTTGACACTTTTTTTCACACACCTGAATTCAGACTTGAAGTAGGGGGGGGAGGGTTCAATATATATGCTACATATATACTTGATATTCAAATATAGTAACTTGTAATAATCAAACAAAACATGCAATTTAATGCAACAAATCATGAATCTTGTGAACTTCCGGTTTGGTCCGATTTGAACTCATGACATACTAAATCTTTTAGTATAATTCTTTTTCTTTCTTTCCTTTTCTGCTTTGTTTGATCACTAATGCTATTTGAAACATTTATAATAAACTTCTTATCCAATTGATTTACGTATAACCCTTTATGCAAAATCTAGAATATAACAAACTCAGATTCAAGAAACAACAAATGTGTTCTTGGAACTTATGTCTTTCTTCAAATTTACATAAGCAATAGCAAAAATCTCATGGGTCTCATCTCATAGATTTGGTATACAGTCATTCATATAAATATGTGTGTGTATTTTCATATAAATACTGCTATGAGTCAAATAATCTTTTTCAGTAAATAAGCCACATTACATATTTTTCATGGTAAAAATAATAATAAAAGAAGAGTGAATATCAAAAAATATATTTGATAAATTTTTTATTAAAAATAGTTAATCCAAATGTGTGTGGCAAAGTGATAATATTGCTTCAAAGAACTTAATAACAAAAGTTTAAAAAGGGTCATTTGAACCGTCATGGAAAGTTTTGTGTTAAAACATACAAAATAAAACTCATTCTTATTCACTTTTCCTTTCATCCTAGATAAAATGTGATGAAGAATTATTTTTTAAACTATTTGTTTTAATCATAATAAGAAACCAATTTAATTATTTCTTTCAAAAAATTGATTTTATTAGTGATTTTTGAAGTAGTATCACAACAAAAGTTTGACTAAAACTATCATTATTACCTTCATTTCCTATCATGTAGTAAAAAATTACTGATATCATTTGTAAAAACAGATATGTTATTAAATTGTATTATTAATTAATGCAAATTTTTCATTATTATTGTTGCCAACAAAAAGTTCCTTTAAAACTTCTGGCTTCTTCTCTGCTTGTTTTCTATAGAAGAATATTTATAATAAACTACATATATATGTATGTATTAATGCTGAAACTTTTTATGAATGACATTTTTATGTACTAAAAGTAGCTCATTACATTAGAAGTGTCATTTTTGGTCAGTAATCACTATTGCATTTATTTTCAAATTCAAATAGTTTTCTAAATCTTTGTTTCGATTGCGTGATAATTAGAGAAAAGTTACAGATACTTCAGTTGTTACTACATCTACCAAAACTAATCATTTGTAAAATTTAAATTAATTTTCTTAAAAACAGGATAATATCTCAAATATGATTTCAAAAACCAGTAGAGGTACTTGCACAAAATTTCACACTAGTATTTTTTATGATATTATCTAGGGAATAAGACAAAACCAATGAAATTGAATAATTTTCAGTGAGATTATAGTTCAATTTTCATTTAAAAGTATCAAAGAGCTGTTAAAAAATTTCTACTTGTAGCTTCAATTGGCTATAACTTTTGATTTGATAGAAATATTTAAAGCTTAAAATTAATCCCCCAAAAAAAAAAATATGTTTAAGACCTATGTTGCTGCAATTTTGTTTCAGAAAATAAAAAATATTTTTTAAAACCAAATATCTAAAGCAGTTTGGAAATTTGATTAAATTTTTATGTTTGTAAAATTTTGAACTGCACCTTTTGTTTTTGTGCAGAAAAGTGAAAACTAAAACTGTAAAAACTGTGTATTTGGGGAAAATTTGTAAAAAAAAATTAAGGATTCTGAATGTAGTTACATTTTAAGATGTATTTTTACATGTTTCAAAGGACAACTTTCATTTCCTTTAGAGCTGGGAAAAAGTGGAACAAGCCCATAGCATTTCTAATGTACAACAAGGTTTTGATACTAGTGACAATGAATGCAGTCAAGATGAAGAAGGAAATATATTTGAAACTATGGATATGTTGTCCCCTTCTGGTCATACTGACGCACAAACACTTGCTCTTATGTTGCAAGAACAGTTAGATGCCATTAATAATGAAATAAGGTAGTTCAAAAAATATGTTATTTGAATTGTGTTTATTATATATATCATTTTTTTTTCTATTCTTTTCGATGAATATTTTTTTCTTCAAAATTTTGCATAATAATTTTTTTATATATCAGGATGTTTAACTGAATGAGTTCCTTTTTTATATCCCTAATATTGTTTATTTTTTAATACTTATTTGCATTTAAACATTTTTAAAACATGTTTATTTCAATTATGTAAGAATTTCTAAATCTTTTGCATCCTAGATTAATACAAGAAGAAAAACAGAGCACAGAACAACGAGCTGAAGAATTGGAATCTAGAGTGGGTAGCATGGATTCTATGGGACTTTTAGCTCGTGGATGTCCAACTGAAAGACCTTCTCCACCTCAAAGTGGGCGTTCAACTCCCAAGTCTCACTTAAGTCCTAACAGGGATTATTTGCAGAAATACCATACTGTGAGTATTCACTAAAACAACTTATCCATTGCAGTTGCAATGTAAAAGTTGTATTTTATACAGTTTTAATAAAGCTATTCATTTAATGCATTTTTTATTGTATTTTATAATATTTGAAGGAGATATTTAATACTCTTATCATTTTTTTTTCTTTTCCTGGATGTTCAGCTGAAATGTAGATTCCTGCTGTAATTTATATCTTTGTTTGTTTGAGTTTAGCTTCAACCTTTTCTTTGAAAAGTGTCAGAAACTCTATTTCAAATTGTTTTTGAGTTTTTGAATTATGGTGAATTGATATGTAATTCAAGATTTATAATTCTTCAGTACTTTTTTGAGTAATTCAAGATTTATTTAATTCCTTAATTTATAGAATCAAATGTTTTATGCATTATATCACCTGTAATATGATTATTATTTAACTTGCTGCAAAAAACTGACATGTTAGTTTTGTCATGGAATAATCTTTTGGCCATCGTTATCTTATCAAATGACCTAGAAAAATGGAACTAATATTGCTTTCTTTTCATCTAGATTGACACTTTTGAAATGAATTAATATAATGTCTTGGTTATATAAATATTATTTTGTATAAATTGTCTCAATTTTTATGGATTTCTTATAGATTTATCATTGAATATATGTTTATTTGAATGTTTTTCAGTATTTTTTTAAAAAAAATTGCTATATTCGAAAAGAAAATTGTACTTTTTTAAAAATCTTCCATAGGTAAATGGAGACTTTGTTTGATGTATTACATTGAAATTTGTATTTTCTTTTTTAATGATTATATAATTTAATGTCTCTAAATTCTGTTTATACTTTTTGAGTGAATATTATGAATAATTAATTTACAATTTGATATTTCAGCATACATGTTAATTACTTTTATAGTCATTATGTGATTATTATGTATTGTCAGTTGCTTTGGAATCAAGCTTGATCCTGGTTTTTAAAAAAAGCATGGCATGGTTTTTTTTTTTATTTTTCCTGCTGCAATTTGAAGCCTCAATCTTTCATTGTTGTAATTTTACCATTTTAACCTTAACTGTGTTCCTCACTTCATTGGTTCTTCTCCTACCCTTTTGTTTGTGATTTATAAATGCAAGGCTATTACTGAAAAAAGTTTTATATACAATGAGCAAAAAGATATGATCAAGAAATGAAAGTTATTATATTGTTCTTTAACTATCATTTTAAGATTGTTAAACAGTGGTTAGCAACCAAATTATATGAAGTGATTGAATAAAATAATTGCCCCTAGTGATACATTTTTCTTATTAGAAGATAAATAATTTTGAAAAACTTTGTTTGTGCTTTTATTTATATAGAAATTTGATGATCCTCAGTAATTATTCCAAAAGAAACCGTTTTGTGTAAGAATTTGTTATGAAGCATTTTGAACCGCCTTTTATTACTTTTTTATCTTACAAAAAAATAGGTCTTTTTCATTTGACAATTTCAGCACTAAACTTTTTAATGTGCCATTAATTATAATCTGATATGCATTATCTACTCTATGAAATAAAGAGTTCTTGCACTAATTGTAGAAAGTTAAATATTATATGATATATTAAGTGAATTTTTAGATTTTTGTTAATTTAAAAATAATAGTTAAATATATATAAAAAGAATTTACTTTTTGTGTTAATTTTTGTAATACTTGTTATTATAAATGTATAATGGATTTCTACTGAAATATACAACTCTAGTAAATTTTTCCTTTGTTTTATCATAAAAAGGATACAATTAATTTCATTTTTGAAAATGAATTTCAAGGTATTAGTTTCATCTGAGAATTTGGGGAAAATAACAAATGGAACACTACTAAAGGAATTTCATTTATTATTTGCAGTGAGTGCATTAAGTTAATGGTACCCTTGAGTTAAAATCTTTATTTTATACCCAGTGGAATCAAACCTTGCATTCCTAAGTATCAAAAGTTGCCAACCACTGTTTGAAACATTTTAGAGTATGGGGTTTATGCGCATATTTGTAAGTATATATAAGCATTTATGCATATATTTTGATGTTCTGCCTTCAGGCTCCAGCATCAATGACCCCAGCTCATATGTATCAATATGCCTCTACTAGCCAGCCTCAACTGGCCGATTCTATGCTACCACAGGTATTTTCACACCACACAATTTATGCACTTCAAAACACTACATTAGTTTCAGAATTCTACATTTATCTAACTTGGTGAGTCAAATGAAAAGAATTACGTCTTTTAAAAATGATATAAAATCATGAATTGTAAAAGCCTACTGTCAACTGAATCAATAAACAATGTTATCAATTTGATAGTTCAGGTGCTACAATTCTGCAAAATATTATGAATGCTACATTGAAAGAGGTGCCATTGTAGACCATTCTAATAAAAAGTTATACTTGACTCATCTGTTTAAAAATGAATCCATTCATTTTAGATTCCATACTACATAGAACGTACAAAAATTCTAAATTTATAAGCTTTTCTTCAAGGAATTCCTTTATTTCCTATATAAATCTTTATATACATGTATTTTGCATTTTAAAAAGAGAGATACTCCAATACAATATACTACTAAATTAAATCAAAGTTTTGCCGATTGCAAAAGAAATGCTAAATGGTTCCCATTATATCTAATTTAAATCTTTTAAGTTTTGCATCTTGTATATTCTTCTTGTGTCATAAACTTACCTGTGTCTCTTTCCTTTGTTTTATTTGTCTATGTGTGACTATCTGTTGAACCAGTTCTATTTTTCCCTATTGTGAATCTCTGTCATATTTCCTTTTCCAAATTTATTTCCTTGTCACATATTTAAATATATTTGAAGAATTCCTTCACTTTTTTTATGTTGCATTCTTATTTGTATCATCCAGCTGCATGAAATTTCATTAAATTATTCATGCACTTCCTGGAGATTGTCTCAAGATTGTTTCTTTATATACAAATTAAAATGTTTTTGTAAATGTATCTTTAAATCATAAATGTAAATGTCCTGAGTTATTTTTTACAAAGACGAGAAGAGAAGAAATCCAGAAGAAAAAGTGTTTACTTTTATGAAATTATTTTCATTGCATTTTGCTTTGGAAACTAATAATAATTGAAATTATTCATATTGTATTGATTCTATTACAGCTATATAAAATCACATGTATGCTTTTATTAAAGCATCCACTTGTGGTGTATTGTGTTTTCAGCATTTTGAATATCAGCAGAATGTTTTCAAGTTAAAATTTTTGTTATGCACATATTCTTTGTTGCACTGATTTTGTATCAATGTATATATTATATTAATTTATTGTCAATTTTCATGTCCCTTCATTTCTCTTTTGTAGTAAAGCTACATTTGATCAAGGTGTCCAGTTTCAATGTTTTTCATTTGTGATATTAGTTTAGAATATTGTGATATTATAATCATTCAAAGATGTAATAATTTTTGTTTAGCAATGAATGATTATCCATCAGTCATTATGATTCCTGTTTTATCTGCTAAAATATTGTTTGGATAAATCGATGAAGCCCGTTTGATATTATAAATGTTAAAAAAAAATTTGCTTTTATAGCAGATTAAGGGGAAAATAAATTTTTCTCTTTGCTACTCTTATTCATTTTATTTGTAGTTGACTAAAGGCGAGGCTGTATGAAATAATAGCAAAATAGAATAGTAGCTTCTGACAGCATGACGTTAGTGCAAATGCTGCCTAGAGAGAACAATTGATAGGTTAAATAGAGTTAGTTTGCCTTTATATATACAGAGTAACCCGGCTTCATTTTTTTCAATTATAGCAGTTGAAGTTTCGTTTCGTTTGGCTCACCCTCGAGTACATAATTTTGTAACTTTATAGTGGCATAAGCTTTATTAGAAAACAATGCTATAATCAGGGATCGAAATGGAAATTAATTCAGGTAAGAATTGTTTCAGAGTTGAATGGATGCTTAAGTTTTTTCATTCATTTATTTGTACATTTTTTTGAAAGAAGAATGGTTAATCTATTTAAAAGTTTGCATACAGCTGTTAAATCCATTTCGAGCCTTGATATTTATTACAAAATATTAACACTTTGAGGCAGTTCTTAATTCAGGTTTTATAGTTCATTATTTAGTAATAATATTATTGTTTACATATATTTATATAAATTTTCTTCATAAATAATGTAGGAATTCCTGTTTAAACTATAACTTCATTTATAATGCAAATTAATCTAGTAATATATTATTTTATAGATTTTTTTACTTGAATAAACATTTAAAAGCACATACTTGTCTACTTTGAATTTGGATATTTTTGGTATCAAGTCTTACTAATGTGAATTGTACAAAAATTAAAATATGTGACATAAAAAGATATTTTATTTTATAAAATATCTCTTTTAAAAAAAACTTTCTCTTAAGTCTTAATCAGACTTATTTAAAAAAATATAGTACATTATTGTCTGTGCTGTTTATAATAATAATGTTTATTTTAATTTATTTTTAAATTACATTTTAATGTTACAACCTATTCAATATTTTTTCTGTTACCTCTACATTTCTATTTACAAGTAAATAATACAGGTAGAGATTGCAATATCAGACCAAAACTTCAATACCGGTATTCAGTATTTTTTAGATCTTAATACAGGGATATCGGTATTAGAAATTTTAGAAAAAGCACAAACACAGGTGCTTCTTTGTTTTATATTTGCCAGTTTTATTAGAGAGTGTAAATATCAAAGAATAATTTGTAACTTATAAATTATAACAGTATATAAAAAACATGCACAAAAAAAGTAAAGGAACATCTTATTTATTTAAATCACAAAAAAGTGTAAATATTGCTGTTCAGTCTGTGATACTAGTACAAATTTTTGAAATGTGATCTTAAAAAAAACAATTCATCAATTGCACTGTCATTAAGCCTGGAACGTAATTTTGTGCATTAATTTCATCCGAATTATCTTGTTTTTAAAATAATCTAAACTCCCTGGTGGCTTGGGCTTAGAAAGTATGCTAAAATTTGTATCTTCATCACAATTAGATTCTTTCCTCTTTAACAATTTTGTATCATGTTTCGTTTTTAGATATGTATGGAGTCCCCGTTTGTACTTCATCCATTCATTTAAAAAACACTAGAGCATTTTTTACATTGTGCCACTATATTCTTTTCATCATATAAATAATGAAACCAAACCGAAGTATTATCAACTGATTTTTTATGTTCTTTAAAGTTATTTTCATTCATTATTATAGGTTATTATTTATGAGTACATACAAAAATTAATATGAAAAATATTTTGAACCCTAAAGTATGATATGAAAATACAGTGTGAATATCAAACTCACCAATTTAAAAAATATCAAAATACTATGTACTTTCTTCACAATTACGACCTTGTTTTCACAGATATGAATATCAGTCTACGATACCTGAGCGTGTGCAGTATCGCTTTGAGCTGTAACAGGATATTTTTGGCCCGTCTCTTTGGATGATTCACATATTTTATCACTTATCTTGATTATACGATACAACTTTGTATTCACAGTTTAATCAATTTCGCCCATTAGGGAGACACAAAAATAAAAACGTATAGTATTTTGCGATGTTGGTGATACCTGAACATGTAGTGGAGACAATTTTTAGAAATTTTTAGTAAATATCAAAAAACCGGTAATTAAACTTGTAAATACCGGTATTTCAAAATTGTACAAATCACTCAAAATACCGGTATTGCAATCCCTAAATACAGGGTATTCATAATTCCCTCCTGGGTTTCCAAACACTTTAATAAAAAAACTAAGATGAATAAAACAAAAAACAATGTACACCAACTGTTCGACTTTTATTTACATTCCTTACAGGAGTTCTATGTGGGAAAACTTGGTTACATGGCATTCATGAATACAGTTGTCCAGTTCCTGTCACACTCCACTCAATATGGTGCTATTAATGTTATTGATAACACCTGTTATCCTTTCATGCAATTCTGCTGTATCGTGTGGCAAAGGGGAGGGGGCAAACTTGGTCTTATGTAAAAGACCAAGTTTTTAGATTACACAGAAAGGATAACACATCATTTCAATAACATTTATTGTACCATGTTTAGTTGAGTGTGGCAGGAACTGGACTGTGATATTGATGTAAGTTGTGTAACCAAGATTTCTCTTATGGAACACCTGCAAAGTATGTTAATTTAAAACTTTAATTGTGTGTGTGTGTGTTTCTATATTCTTTCAAATATTCTTTTTTCTGTATTCGTCTTAGTTCTTTTACTATAGTACTTGGAAACCCAGGAGGGAATTATGAATAACCCTGTATATTAGTTTTTAAAACTAACTATTTTCCTCTGAAGTATTTCCTATTATTAATGTATTTTGAAAATTTTTATCTAAAGTTAATTATGAGCTCCAGCTATTTTTTTAGTGAATACCTATTAACAATTTGAAGTGAATTTTTTTTTATTATAGATATATATTAAAAACACCATTCTGGAAACTTAACCGATTAACATCAGTATTTAAACAATGTGTTAAATTCTTTTATCAAAGCATTATTCTTATTTATATTTTGAGGGGAAAAGTAATTAAAAATCTCTAAAAAATGAGGATCATTATTAATATTTTATTTACATTTTTCATAGATCCAAACTGTAGCTGAAGCAATTGATGACAGCCAACTTTCCCGACAGTCAAGCCCTCCTACTCCTCGCTCACTTAGATTAGAAAGGATAGCTCAAACATTACCTCACAACCCTGATGATTACAGAAGGTTGTCCATTAATTATGTTTGTGAAGATTACTATTCTCTTTTATAAAAGCTAATTTTTTAAATTTCTTTAAAGATTACATTTAATATGGAATAGCTGTATATAGTTCATCATACTTAACATTGAACTCATCTAAAATTTCGTAAGTTCTCAGGTCATTCCTTCAAATTATTATATGTAAAATGTGTCAAAATAACCAGGTGTTTTTTGTTTTTTTAGTGAATTTTTTTTAATTTTTCTTCTATTTTTTCTCCCTTTAATGTTTTGAAAGTTTTTAAAGAGTTTTATTCAGAGCTTACGAAGGATATATATTTAAATTTAAATTTAATCGAATTTAACTTTGAAGTTAAGACTACAATAGCCTAGTTGGAAAAATAATGGACTCGTAATCAAAAAGTAGTAAATGCAGATCTCACTCTTGCCTTAGTAGTTGTTCTTGTAGTGGAGCTAATGCATATTAAATCAACCGAAGGAAAAGTTTTGTTGTAGAATTTAACAAAGGGAATTTCCAGCTCAGTTATTATCCTTGTTGAGACCATGTTCAAAATAACAAGGACTGTAACTGATATCCCTTTGTGTTGCTTCTAGTGTAACATAGATTAATAATAAATCCATCTGCTTAGAACTAAGTTAAATAAGTATTCTCTTTATAAGGGATACAATTTCAATGTCTCTGTTCAAAATAGTTTTATATAAGGGTGTTATATATTAAGTAAGAGATAAATATATATTTTGAAGATTTTTTCATTCTTTTGAAGGGAAAAGGATTTCATTTCTAAATTTATCATAATTATTAGCCTTTTTAAGTACTAATAATTCTGCTTTTCAGGAACCCAATAAAGTAATAAAATGGTGGATAATTTAAACTTAGTTTTCTAGATTTAAAAAATGTGCAAATAAATATAAAGTTAATATTATATTACTCAGTTACTGTGACATGCTTTTTTCAATATTGTTTAATTTATTAAAATTTAGAATCTTGATTAAGTTTAAAATTATTTCTAATATTAATTCTATATTCATTTTAATTTTTATAATTATGTAATATTTCTAGTCTTTTGTATTTTATAACTTATTTTAAATGTCTTATGTTGCTTAAGATTTTAAAAATCATATTTTCACCACATATTTTTAAAGTAATTTTATATTTCATAGCTTTGTAAAGCTTATATCACCCATTTAAAAAGGTTTTACTACCAGTAGGTTAAAATAGTTACTATATGATGCTATTGAAAGAAAATTTTGTATCATAACAAATTACCTCAAAAATAATAAAAAGATTTCAAAGAAATACTTTAGCTAGCTTTGAGTTTAACATATGCCATTATAGTTGTACAATCAGTTGCATAAAAATTTAAGCATTCCTTACTTTATTAAGAAATGCTTAATACAATCAGTTCTTTATATAAATTTAAATCACATTTTATCATATGCATGTTCAAATTTGAAATTTCCTTTTTGTAAATGCAGGTATTAAGAAATATTAATTTTAAATGAATGATAACCCCAAATTTGTAGATCTGAAACCGGAAAATTATATAGCCAGTTAAGCTTAATTTTACAAAACATAATAGGCATCACATAAATTGATGAGGATTTAAATAGCTATGAAAATACTTACTCACATTTACTCTACATTGTATCTTTTTAACTTATTGAGCAAATTAATGTTGCAAGATCTTTAATTTTTGTTTCATACTAACATTTCTGTATTGTACTCTCATTTATTTTATAGCAATTTTTTTCAATCTTACATCTAATGTTGTAATAAATAATTAAATACACTTATACTATCCATAAGTAATACATGTTCCTTTTAAAATTATGCCATCTGCTCAAACTGATTAAACATTTAACAAAAAATTTCAGGCTATGTACAAATTTTCTGTATTGCTTGTGTGAGTAATATGACCGTATATCCCATTTTTATGTAGCCTATTCCGTTGTTTCGAAGTACATCTAAAATATCCCTATTTCCGCAAGGGAGAAATTAACTAACAATTTTTTTAAAAAGCACAAAAAATCAAAAATTTTGATTGGAGTGGGTGGTATTGGAATGATTTGGGCATGCATGAAATGCAGTATATTTCTCACAAATGAAGTTAATCAGTTCATTAGCTAATTTTATTAATAAAACTGAAGAAAAAATTTAAAGATATATCCTGTCAAGAATTTCATTCTCATCTGAAATCAATACTAAATATGTTTTAGCAAATTTATTCTTTTGAAAAATATTAGACAAAATAAATAATTTTTTTTAATGTTTTCATTTATGTACTTTTCATTAGTAAATAAAAATCATGAAGAAAGCATTCGTTTTCTAGAATATGTATACTATTACCTAAAAGTAGTAGATGTCCCATTTTAAGAGAAAATATAAATGGTCGCATTATGTATAAATCACTTCTATTGAATAAGCAATTAAGAGGCTCAGTGTGTATCCTTAGTTAATATTATTTCCTAAAATTAAATTAAAACTTTGACTTTTTCAACTTATTTAAAAAAATTTTTTGCTTAACATGTAACATTAAAACATGTTTTAATAATCTATTTTGTATCTATTTAGTAAATTTTGTGTTTTATTTGTGCTGCGTTTGGATTGTGAAGTGCTCATCACAGTGCACAATCTCAGCCAACATCTTCATCCATACCTTCTTCAACAGTTCCTCCTGATTTACTCAGGTATGTTTGTTTTTATTTCTTTTATAAATGATAATATACATTTTAATTTCAAAATAAATACATTGTTAAGGCATCCATTAAAATGAAAATTACATCAGTTTGAAGCTAATCAATATAAAAAAAATGAATTTAGGCTATACAGTAATTTAAACTTAACTATTTTCTGGAGACAAAAATGCAAAAAATAATAATATTTCAGTAATTTATGGTTTTTTTTTCAAGAAAATGTACAAAATAACCATCTCATTAGATTTTTTTTAAAAATCTAGTTATCTTGTATGGAAAGATAAATAAAATGTGTATGTTTTTATTAAATTTTTTTCCCTATTGAAGTATATTCCTACCAAATGAACATAAATGAAAGTAACTAACAATTGTGAAAAACATTTTGTAATCTTATATGTTTTCAGTGTTATATCATGTTTATGCCCTCTGCTTGTAATTTGTGGTAACAAAATTTTTATATTTTTAAATTCCTCATTTTCTTTTCACGATATAAAACTAAATTACCTACATTTATTCAATATAATCTTATAAAATTAAAAGATATCTTATTATTATTTTATATTGTGATAAAAACATTTCATATACCTAAATTGATTGTGTAAATAGTTCTTTATCTCTGTTTTTGCTTTATCTAATTTTGTATTCTTTTGAATTCAGTAATACATCTCCATTCAGACCAACAGTTGAAAGCAGCCTACTTAATGCTACTTCACCAATTAGTTCAATAAATTCATCTCAGGATTCACTACATAAAGCTGCCGCTAAGAAAAAAGGTTTCAAGTCATCCTTAGGAAGATTCTTCAGCAAAAAAGAGAAAGTTAAATCTAAAGAAGCTTTAAATAAAGAACTTATGTCACAAAGTAATAGTTTAGAAAGATATTAAAGATTTAATTTGTGGAAAATGTAAATTCATATAAAATTTCTAAACTGCTGTTGATATTACAGTTAAACTTAATAGTGAGCTATCAAGTTAATGTCTTATTGCAAGTGAAATAATTTCAACTAACCTCTTCAATTAATAATTTTCTTAATTAAGCAAATTTTTACTAAGTATATTTATACTTTAAATGCATACTGATGTTCATTTAGCTCTGTTTAATTTTCCATACTCTTCTTGTTTACTTCTGCTTTGTAACTGAAATATATCTTCATATTTTAGTTTGATTAATACTTTAAATTACTTTTATTAGGTGCAGGTTTTGTAGATGGTGAAGTATCAACACCATGTGATCCTACTCCACCATCTGGTAGTGTTGTTCAAAAAGCTGAATTTTGTCGAAGAGCCAACAAAAAGTAACTTGGAAAAAAAATGCTTTATTATAACCTTATTTATAAAAGTATCTTACTGTTTTATGTATGTTATTGTTTACATTGAATGCATATAAAGGCCTAATTTAAATCTTCATTAAATAATTTTACTTCCATGTAAATATGTGGCCAGCATTGTTGAGTCATGGGTTCAAGTTGTTATGCCGCTGAAGTGGCTGGTGCACATTAAATCTGTTGGGGCTCAAAAGTCCTCACATTGGTGTGGTGTGTAAGTTCAGAGAATGGGGTACCAGCATGGGTGTTGTTCTTATAATTTGAATGTAGTTCAAAATGTTATAGTTGTCACCCTCATGCAATTTTTTTAAAGAAATGCATAAATTAAAAAAAATCAAATCTGTGTAAAAATACTGTGTGACATTGAAAATTCGACATTAAGAAGGAATGGTTAGAAACTTATGCAAATTTCAGTGCTAGCACTCATTACTTTGTAATGCAAATAGTGTAAAATATGCAGCTCTCCAGCACACATTGAGTAGGATATAAAGAAAGGGGCCCGAAGAAGGGATAGTATTCATGTCATTATTTCTGACAGGAAAGTTCATTGTCCATTCTAAGGATTTATTATCAAAACATTTTTTCCCCCTCAGAGGACGCATGTAATACCAGAGAATGTCAGATCATTACAAAGATGAGCAAGTTGGCTCTTACGTCAGATGTCAGCTGACACTCACTTAGATGCATTTACAATGCACTGGCTGGGCCAAAGATAGCTGGAAAGAGAAAATGTAGCAAATTTCAGAGGTACTAGTACAATAAAAAAAAATGTCAGCATGTGGGAATTGATGCATCCAACGACAAGCAGTGGCAGCCTCTCAGATAATTTCTGTTGCCAATTTGCAGTATGTTCTGTGTGCGGACACTCTTAATATTTCTATGTAAACCAGAACTATTACATGTAGATTAGTTGTTAATAGTCTGCATTTGAGATAATTATTAAGAAAGCTGCTATGGACCTTACATCACATAAGACTCCATTTGCAATGGTACTGGGCTAGAGTGACATGGATGACAGAATAGCATTTTTGTTGTATTTTCAGATGTATTATGCATCGGTTTGTCCAATGATAGTTGAATAGAAGCCAGAGGATGATAGGAGTGTGACGCCAATGTGTTGATATAGGTCTGGCTACACCACCTGTAGAATGTCCGAGATCATTCTACAGGTGATACAGCCAGACCTGTCAACACATTGGCATCACATAATGGCTCCATCTTAATATAGGTAACCTCTGTTTCTTATTTAAATTGCTTTGATAACCAATGATAATTGGGTGTTGTACTACATCCAGTGACACTCCCCTTCCTTCTGGGTTTGCCCAATACATTTTACCAGCAAGATATGCCAGATTGCATACTGCCCAAATCAGCCAATAAATTCTGAAAATTGTTCAGATGCTTCCTTGACCACCATTTTCCTTTTATCTCTACCCAGTCGAACATGTCTGAGACATGATTGGATTCTGCTTACTTGCCGTACCACCTCTGTGTTCAGAAGACCAATTGTAACACATGATTGACAAGGAATGGAGAACCATGCTTCAGAACACTATCCATACTCTCATTGACTCTGTACCCAGACATGTTGCTTCATGTGTTGCTATCCATGATGGTCCTACAACTTCATTATTTTCTGTTGTTTCTTTCTCTCTTTACTGAGTTTCTTCACTCTTTCTGGCTACTTCTTAGTATTACACATAATTTTATTGCCTATGAAAAAAATTAATAAACATTTTTAATGGAGGTTTTCTAATTAATTCCTAGTTCATATAAAAAAGTCTATTGTTGACTTTGTTAGTTTTTTTATTTATCTTCCCAGTTGATCCTTCTTGAAAAATATTCCTTTCTTTTGTATAGCTTCCATTCATCCCATGTAAGACATGAGCTTTTAGCAGAGTCCATGAAAGCAGGCACACCATTTGCACTATGGAATGGTCCCACAATTGTTGCTTGGCTAGAAGTAAAAAATATATATTCATCTTTTATGTACACATTCATTATGTATAATAATCTTGGTAACATGTATTGTTCAAATATTTTATTCATTTTTTAAAATGGATTCTATTTATTATGATGAATTATTTTTAATGATATGTATTTTGAGAAATTTTACTTATAAAATATATATATTGAAATTGATAATAGCTTTATAAAGTTATTTAAAATGTATAGCTAAATTATTACTAGCTTTATATAAAAAATCTTTTAATTGATTACTGTTTTTTATAGATTAAAATAAAAGATTTCTTTGATATATTTTTATAAAAAGATCTATTTCTCTCTGAATGTTTCTTATCTAAGTTGTTTGACATAAATAGTATTATACATATGCCCAAAATATATCATATATATATATATATTTGCATACCATGTAATAACATAAAACAATACTTAGATAAATGTAAAAGATTTTATTGAAAATTAGTACAATATGAAAATATTAAAACTTTTTTGCTTATTTGTTGGATTAAGTGATATATTATCCATGTATCTGTACTAATTTGAAAATTTTTTATTCTATTTAAACTTTGTATTTGTGGTTTTAACTTTAGAGGTCAACCTTCAAAATAATTTTCAGTTTTAAATGTTTTGTGCTTGTATTTTTAGCTGTGGGTTGGCATGCCAGCATGGTACGTTGCTGCTTGCAGAGCAAATGTCAAAAGTGGTGCTATCATGTCAGCTTTGTCCGACACAGAGATTCAAAGAGAGATCGGAATCAGTAATCCTCTTCATCGCCTCAAGCTGAGACTTGCCATACAAGAAATGGTTGCTTTGACCAGCCCATCAGCACCTAAACCTTCTAGAACTGTAAGTTTTCTCTTGTGATGTGTTTTATAATTTTTGCTTTCATATTTGATTAAATTTAACTTTGTAACATGTTTACAATTATTCACAAAGTTTATATTAATATTTTCAAAAAATTGATAATAAAGATAGAAAGTATTAAATTCTGTGTACGATTATCATTAAAATACTTATTTGTAGATTTTGTATTCTTCTATTTTGTTACATTTCCATACAATGTTTTATAATATTTGACAAAGTTTTTTAGATAAGAATGCATAGTTTTAAATCTAATAAATCTAAATTTTAAAAAAATTCAATATGTAATTTGATACATTTTAATAGTGTAAGCTAATAAAGATGTTTTTATTACAATCAAAATTATATCAGAAAATTATCTATTTATTTCCCTCTGTTCCTTCAGAGTTTAGCATTTGGTGAAATGAATCATGAATGGATGGGTAATGAATGGCTGCCAGCTTTGGGTCTTCCACAATATCGATCTACATTTATGGAATGTTTAGTTGATGCTAGAATGTTAGATCACCTTACTAAAAAAGATCTCCGAATTCATCTTAAAATGGTGGATAACTTCCACAGGTATTACATATTTCATTTTGATTGATACCTTGTCTTTTGTAAACAATATTTACTATCTTATATATTCAATAACTCTTATTTTCTTAACATCTTTTAAGAAATTATCTGATTCAATATCAGAAAGTAAAATTTGCTATAACTTTGTTAGAATCGTACTGTAACTATAAATTTAGTGAAATGTACATAAGTAAACTGAAAACATTTTAAAATTACCTTTAAAAATGTTTTTTTTTAATTTTTGTATATTCTTTTTTTTTATTAGAAACAGGAGATAACTGAGAAGTTATAGCTTCACATTTTAAAGTTATTTTTATTATCATTACATCATTAATTACTGAATATTTGTGTGAAGGCATTGAAAAGGAATTTCAACTTCCTTTTGTATTTTTTCTTTTCTGTCTATAATTAAATTCCTAATCTGATGAGAGAATTTATTTTAAAACTGTTTGATATACTTTGAAGAAATGAATTCTTATAATTGCTTATCTTAATTCTTTGATATTTTGTGAGAATTTTGTTATTTTTGAATACATATATATATATATATATATATATATATATTTCTAGAACCAGCTTACAATATGGTGTCAGTTGCTTAAAAAGAGTTAATTATGATAGAAATGCTTTGGAAGAAAGAAGAAAAAATAGTGAAAGTGAAATTAAAGGTACATTGGAAAAAAATGGGGTTTTTTATATTATTTCAAATACTATTGTGATTTATGAAAGAAGGAACTGTAAATTTTTTATGTTTATTTAATGATTTCCTAATTCACCCATAAATAGTATAAAATAAATTTTTTCTTCATTTGTTATGTATAAATTGGTTATTTCACTCATAATTTATCAATATAGACAACAGCTTATTTGACCTAAATTTGTGACCACAATTTTAGATTTGTTTTTTTCTTAATGACACAAAAGAATTTTAATAACTAATTAATAATTATTAATTTAATAATTGATTAATATTTAAAGGATATACTCATTCTTTTTTATAAACGTTTTCTATTTATAAATTTTAAAATGTCTTATTCATTTACTATTTAAGTTTTACATTACTAATATATCATTGACATCATTTTTGTTTCCTATAGATATCTTAGTCTGGTCAAATGATAGAGTCATAAAATGGGTGGACAGCATAGGGTTAAAAGAATTCTCCAATAATCTAATTGAATCTGGTGTACATGGTGCTTTCATTGCTTTGGATGATACATTTGATCACAATTCAATGGCTTTAGCCTTACAAATTCCTACAACAAATACACAGGTTTGTTGTAGAATATTGTTTTTAAATTATTTATTTTGGTGTGGTAAATACAGATTTTTCTTTTCAAAATAAGAATTTTGTTATAGTTTTTTAAAAAATATGCAATTTTAAATGAAGTGATGCTTGTTTAAATGCTTTATTGTAAAAATTAAAATAACTAAAATTTGTGATTAACACTATTGTTTTGACTCATTTGTAAATTCTTATTCTTTTCTAATATCTGTTTTTGTACTTTTGTAGGCTAGACAGGTATTAGAACAAGAATTTAACAATCTATTACTCAAAGGCACTGATCGAAGACCAGATGAAGTGAGCGTATGTAGCTATTTTTTTCTTTTAAAAAAATTATTTTTATTAAACAGACATTTGTTAATTTTTGTTGCCTTTTCATGAACTTAACTTTAATTGCAGGCTCATAAACATGCTGTTCATACTGTAGAAACACATCATAATGTTCAAGGGGATCGACTTGTGTGATACAAGTGTGTGGATTTATGAGAACATTGTTGTGGCTAATTTCTTGAATAAAATTTATGAAGCATGTAGAATATTCATGTATGTACAGAGAAGTTGTTGAATTCACCCTGTAAAATAGAAGCACATTTGTACAAATAACTTTTTTTAGTTTTCCTTTTAAAAAAAAGAGAATCCAAAACTTTGAAATGTAGCATAAGTTTTCAAGTTTTGAAATAAATGTTTTTTTAATAGTTATTTGAAATTTTGTATAATTATTTCTCTTTACCAATTAAATATTTTTTGAGTATAATAATAAATATAAATGACAGATGATTGTAGACACTTTTATCTAGGAATTGCCAGTGGTTGTATATTCTGAAAAGCAATAAATGCCTCCTCATTATTGGTGTCAAAGTACATTTTGGATTTAACAGTTTTGTATTTATCAAGTACTTTTTTTCCCATTTTGGCAAGGCTGTTAATTTTTTTAATCAAAACCTTATCTGTGCAATAAAAAAAAAGACTCAATTTTCAAAAAAGGCTATGCTGTGTAATAGTATTTTGCAGTTTTTATTCTACGAAGATGTCCTTGAAATTTGTATACTCCTTTCCTTTTAATTATTTAATGAATACTATAACATATTAAAACTGAATGAAAATGTGCTTAAAAGTTACAATAAATTGAAATGTTAAGAAAGGTATTTAACTTGTTATTTTTGCAAAACTAATGGTGGCTTTGAGTTTTTAACAGGAATGCTGGTTATGCCATGTTTTTAATTTCAAATTAATATTATCATTGCATCATATATATATTCCCAAATTTTTTAAATGGTTTTCAACCAATATATAAAGATTGCATGTTATGAGAAGTTTGTGAGAATATGTTATATTAAAATCAATGTCATAAAAATTTCCTAAATCATTCAGTTTAATTATTTAGACTTGTATTATACATAAAAGATTAATTTTTTAAAAATTATCTGTGATAAAGTGAAAGTTATTCCATTATATTGTTACAAAACAGCAATTGTATCTGAATATATAAAATTTCATCGTTAATAGTGGTTTGCTTTTTACTGTTTAATAATTGAAAATTTGTATTACTATTTAATAAATCGATTTAACTTTTACTGAGCTTAGTTTTGTAAATTTTATCAAAAGATTAATTTTATCATTACTTTTATTCCTTTGTTATTGAAGTAATAGTTTTTTTTTCTCTAAAATCTATATAGGTGTGTATACAGTTAATTGTAGAATTGTAAAAATGTAGTGAAGACTTTAAATTGAAAAAAAAACTGCTACAAAATCTTGTAGTTTCCTTCAGAATTCTTACTGTAATTTTTGTGAATATATATTGTTGTTGTTATAAAGAATCATGCCTCTAATGAAGCTTTGATTGTTAATTTGGTGTTAAATTTAGTTTGAAATCTTAAAACAGTGTAAAAAGATATTTATAATCATTATTATAATGGGAAAGTTTGTTAAACGAACTTTCAAAGTTCGTCATATCAAAAGATGGTCAAAAAATAGATTGTATATAAAATCTACTCTTTTTATATAGTAATGTAATTTACCTAACAGATTATAGCTTTTTTGAAAATTATTTATGGACGGAGGTTATGACTTAGAATTAGACATCATATGTGAAATATATTGTATTAATTCATGTGTTCGAAATCTTGAATAGGTTTATTTTTGTGTGATCCCTTACTTTATTGTTTTATTGTTTCTTTTCTTTTTAATGAGTATATAATAAACTTAAAATCATGGAATGATAAACGAAAAAAGGAAGCATCTAATATTATTTGTTTTTACTAAGACAAATGATTTTTAAAATAAAATGGCAAACATATTTATTATTTCTTTGATATTATTAATCATTAGCTCTGCATTAGATAGTAAATTAAATCAGCACAATTAGCTGTAGTAATTTCAAGTGGAAGCCTTCTAAAAATTGCACATGAACAACAGTTCAATGGCAAAGTGTAAAGTTAGATGGGTCCAAGTTTACTCAGCAATTTGTCTCTTATTTAAAAGTCTTTTTTATGAAACGGACAATTTTATTCATGATGTGACTTTTTTCTGGTCACATTGCTTTGGTAATTGTGTATTATATCAATTAAAGGAATGTTTTTATTATGCCACATCTTATGCATTTTTTACATTTTATGTATAAAATTTTTCATTTTCCATATAAAAAAAATCTTTTGATGTTGCCTTTCTGTTTTTTATATAAAAATAGAATAGCTTGTTTTAATTTTTTTTTTTTTTTAAAAAATGAAATGTTTGAATTTTATAGCAATTGGTTACTTCAATAATCTCTCCATAGTATTGAGCAAGTTTTTAGTATTATTTTTTGTGAATTATGGATTCATATGTATTCCAAATACATTTGCATACTATTGTGCCATAGAGTTCATGAGAATTATTATTAAAATGAAAAGTTACTAGCAGTCTTCCGGCTATACAATTTACTGTTACTTCCTCAACCAATTTGATTGGAAATCTGTAAACAACTTACAAAGTAAAACTATATATATTGGTAGTTTTTTTTTATGAATATCTTTTTTTTATCATTAAATAGCAATGATATATGAAGATAACAGAATAAGTTGTTACAATTATAATTTGATATATATATGTTGGAATTTTAAACAATAAATATTATAAATTTATTTTAGAAGAAATAGAAACATTTTCTGTGAATGATATATGTGAAATCAAGCTTTTCTTCGCCTTATATACTGTGAACTTTATTGTATATATATATATTTTTTCTGATTAAACCTATTTAATAGATGCCACCATTCTGTGCACAATATCTATCAATTAGGTTTAATTGTGTCGTTATTAATATGTCAAATACAGCATTTTTCATTGCTGTATTTTGTTTTTCCATTAGTGTGTGTGTGATGCTATAAATTTTACATTTGTTCACCACTTGAATTCATACAAGCTATAGACAATGAGAAAGGAAAACATTATGAGATTTTTATCTTTTGAACATTATTGATTTTTAATGTATAACCTCATTATAACTTTCAGGAAAATATTTTCTGGGAAGTGAATAAATTACATCAGTTTCATTTTTACTCTTAATACCTTCAATATAATGGGTTTTTTTAATTAACTTTAAAAATATCAGTTAGAATGTCTGTAATCAATATAAAAGATTCAAAATCACAAAAATGCAATAATTGAATTTTATTCAAATCCTATTGTATGTGACTGTGAAAAATAAAGATTTATAAAAATAATTTTTGTCTTTATATTTTAAGTTTTATGGATCTTTTGTTGTTTATAAAGTATTTGTTTATTGTGAAATACTTTAACTAAAAAATGAAATATTTCAAATTTATATAGAAGAGTATTTTGATACTATACTCATCTTAAAACCACAATGTTTTTTTAGATTAGCTTTATTCTGTTAAACAGTTTTCTATACATTTCAAAGAAAGGTAAGAGTAAAATGATTTTTAACCAGTGAAATATGATACCCCCATTTGAGAGTACACAAGTATGTGTGTCATGGGAATCGTGTGATTATGAGTTTACTCGTCAATCGAAGAGTAAGTGTCGCTGTTAAAACATTGGATAAAAAAGATGTGTTTATTTTATAAAATTGATAATTTTGTTGCTAATAATTATTTGGTTAACATAAACATATATTACATACATATTACCTGAAAAATGCAAGTTGTCTTCAAGCCTTTGTGCCTTATCCGCATAGACCAAAGACTTTACATAGCCCCACAGAAAATAGTCCAGCGGTGTTAAATCACAAGATCTTGGAGGCCAATTCACAGGTCCAAAACGTGAAATTAGGCGGTCACCAAACGTGTCTTTCAATAAATCGATTGTGGCACGAGCTGTGTGACATGTTGCGCCGTCTTGTTAGAACCACAGCTCCTGGACATCATGATTGTTCAATTCAGGAATGAAAAAGTTAGTAATCATGGCTCTATACCGATCACCATTGACTGTAACGTTGTGGCCTTCATCCTTTTTGAAGAAGGATTCCACCAGCCCATAAAGCGCACCAAACAGTCAGTTTTTCTGGATGTAACGGTGTTTCCACATACACTTGTGGATTAGCTTCACTCCAAATGCGGCAGTTTTGTTTGTTGACGTAGCCATTCAACCAGAAGTGCGCTTCATCGCTAAACAAAATTCGCTTGTGAAAATCGGGAACAACGGCAATCTCGTTTTGGGCCCATTCGACGAATCTACGCCTTGCTTGATGATCGTTTTGATGAATTGCCAAACCAAACTGAGAATAAATCACTTGACAGCTGTTAAATCGGTCGCCATCTTGGAAAGTAATGCCAACATAAACTTCTATACCTGGAAAAAAAACACTCTTTATATACATGTATAAATTTCAAAATGAAAAAACTTTAAAAATCTGATTTTTAATAAATTTTTAGAAGAGTCGGCGGGCCGTAACTTACGTACTGATGGGCCATATGCGGCCCGCGTGTTGGACACCCCTGTTATACACCATAGTATCGCTGCCACCACTTGGAATCCGGCCAACTGTGTTCCAGGGTTTCTTTAAAAATTGGCGTATTCGTATTTGCCCATCAATGTGATTTACCAGAAAATGAGATTTGTCGGACCAGGTGACATTCTTTCATTCTTCTATGGTCCATAGTCAATGTTCCATGCATAATTGCAGATGCTGTTGATTATGACTTATCATTAATGCAAGGACACGATTCGGGTGCCGCTCATGCACCCGAGTGTATGTACACTGTTTGTTGAGATACCAGTTGGATTGACCCTGTTGGCAATACTAGCCGTTTTACTATTGGCTTAACGATTAATATTAGGTAAAACCAGGTTTTGGGCCCCAAGATCAAACACGTACTTTGCGTCAGTCAAGCTTTGGGCCTCCTAGAGTCCCTGCCCTCCGCAATGCGGGGGTGTACGTTATGCCACTGCTTTTTACCCCTTCGATTATGGTGATTCGCATTAAGATTTATTGCAGTTTTTTTCATGCAATATTTTTTTAATCACTACATTGAAAATTAAGGGATACACATAAACAAAATACTCAACTTTGGAAAATTTAATCCGTTAGAGCTAATTAATTAATTAAAGATATTCAACTGTAAAATTAATCTCATATACACTTTTCACTTAAAATAAATTGTCAAATCGTTTTCGAAGATCTACATTAACATACAAAAAATAAATAAATAAAACACTTAAATTTTGACATTTAGTATTTTTTCGGAACAATGACAATCTTCGCAATCCGCTGAAAACGCAATTTCTGCTATAAAACTATTCGCCTTTCCCACTAAAATGCTCATCATAGAACTCGTGCTGCCATATATCTTGGAAGAGTGGACTTAAAAGAATATTCCTGCTAAGTATCGTTAGAGTATTCGTAAAAATGGTTATTCTATATAATTTTAATGTGAGAGTGGTACTCGTACTTATAAGTTCCGTCAGTAGATAAAGGGTTAACCACTTTTTATAAGTATTCACAACGGCTTCAGATGAGCAGCTCACCAAATGTGCTGTTACAGAAACAGATGCTCCTAGACAGCGAGTCTTTACAATGTGACCTTTATCAAAATCTGGTGGCCGCGGTAGCCGAGTGGTATAGGCATCGGATCATGGCTGGCTTTGTAACGAGTTCGAGCCCAGTACCACTAAAGACCCGCCGTGTAGGACAGCGATGCACGCTAAATCTGTCGAGAGCTGAAACGTCCTCCCGTTGGTGTGGTGTGGTAGTTAGGAGAGGTGGTGCCAGCTCAGGTGTCGTCCACGTCACTTGACCATGGTTCAAAATTACGTGGTCCGTCGCCAAAAGCCCTCGTGTAGCTGAACAGTGCGACGTTAATCTTCACTCACTCACTCATTTATCAAAATCTGATAAATCTGCTGCTTTTCTGATAATAAATACTCTTATGTGTGGAAAGACGGTGCATGAACGCTTTATACACTCAGGTGTCGCGGTTTTATCTCCAAGCCAGTTCATTGCTTTAGGTGAGGAATGGTCTTAATGTAATTGCTTTTCTGTGTAGTGTTACGTGATGGATCGTCTTTTATGTGTAGGAATGGTCTAAGTTATTGACAGACAGGATTTTTTTTCGAATAAATGCTTTAGTTCTAAAACTATCCAATAATTTTAGTAGCTTTAATTAACAGGAAACAATTCACTCTTGTAAAATACACTAAACATGTAAATTCCACGAATTTATAGTCCACATAGCAATACAAATTCATAGTCTCAATATCGCATTAAGTAAATGAAAATAAATAGCCTCACTTAAGTTCATTACTTCACTGTTTCATCTTTATGAGAGTGTGAGTCAGAAAATAAGTTTCGAATGTTGTCAGAGTTGTGTATGAAAGTCAAAACATAGAATGAGTAAGTGAATATTAACGTCGCACTCTTCAGCTACACGAGAGCTTTTGGCGATGGACCTCGTAATTTTGAACCATGGTAAAGTGACGAGGACGACACCTGAGCTGGTACCTCCCCCCTCTCCTATCTACTACATCACACCAACGAGAGGACGTTTGAGCTTTTGGCAGATTTAACGTCCATCGCACCCCTACACAGCGGGTCTTCAGTGGTCCTGGGATCAAGCTCATGACACGCCAGCCAGGAGTCCGTTACCTTGACCACTTGGCTACCGCGGCTAACATAAAATGCAGTGCCGGTTTGTCCATTGGGCGTTCGGGGGCACTGGATAAGCTGGGCTTAACCAGATTTTCTGGTTACAAATTTCGATCCGTCAGTACCAAAGGGCCCCCCAGATCTTCTGCGCCCAGAGCCCGAAATAAGCTTAAACCGGCATTGGTCGAATGACACATTAAAGATAAGACATAATTTTATTTTTACACATAAATTTCAAGTACATAGCGACATTTTTTATGCAGCTTGATAAGCTTCAAAAAACTCTCCAGGAAAAACTCGGCTTTGTGTACGTAAGTAGCCTTTAACGGCTATGGGCGAACGACGAAAAAGCAAGTGAACTCGCAAGAAACCGATACGCCATTGGGTAGAGGTCGAACGCGATCAAGATGAATTCGGAAAAAGCGACTTAGGATTCTCAGATCTGACATTCTGTTGTTGGATGACCATTCGAAACTACACTCGGCGAAGGCCACGCAAAACCATCTAGCAACTCTTGGTTGGGAGCGCCTACACCTTCCGCCATACAGTCCTTATCTCGCACCAAGTGACTTTCATCTGTTTCCGGCTTTGAAGAAGAATCTCGCCTGAAGGCACTTTGGAAGCAATGCTTGAAATCAAACAAGTCGTTAAACTCTTCTTCCGTATACAAAGCCCCGAGTTTTTCGAAGCTTATCAAGCGGTATGAGAAATGTCTCAAATGTATTTGGTACTTAAGTGGAAAAATAAAATTATGTCTTATCTTCAATGTCGCCTTTTATGTTTTGACTTTCATACACAATTCTGACCACAGAGTTGACAAAGTAAACTTATTTTACGACTCACCCTCGTATAGGCCAGCAGTGCCATCTCGAAAAATAATTCTTTTGAGATCTTTCTAGAAACATTTGTGGGGGACGCCAAATTTGTTAACAAATTAGATGTAAAAGTCATTCCTACATATTATTAAAAAAATTACCTCTCTTGAACCCCAAATGATCTTTCTGGCCAGAATATTATTTCAGCAGAGAAACAGAATCCGAAATTTCTTTAATATATTCTTCATCAAAAGAATAAAACATTAGAAATTTTCATTTTTTTTAACACCATCTAAGTATATCATTCTTCAAATTTCATATAAAAGAAATAGACATAAATAATCATTTACAGGAAGGTAGATGAAAACTATTTTATGATTATTTTAGAGTAATCTAACATATGTGAAGTATATTCCACATAACACATCAATAAAACAAGTTTTAGACATTATGCACAAAATATCCTTCATTATTAATCAAAGAACAATATTATTTTAATTATTGAATTGTTTTTTCAAGGTTAAACAGAAATATGCATATGGGAATACTTTGTTTCAGATTTGAACCTTTTTGGATCAAATTCTCCACACATTTTCAATATTTATGATAATTTTAATTTTTTAGATTACCAGTGCAAGTTCAATCGCGACTTAATTTACGAATACACATATTTTCTTACATTTTTTTTTTTTACACTTCATAATTCTTAATAATTTGCTAAAAAATATTACTTAATTTACAAAGCAACATATTTGACATTGTGTTTTTACAAGATCCCCTCCCCAACGTTTATTAGGAGATGCTTTCAGTGTTATGGTTTTTCCTTTACCAACTGAAGTAGACATGAACTTGTTTCAATTAAGTAAAAGTTGCTCAGTTAACATTGATTCTAAAGTATACATACTTGTTCATACAATATTAGCTTAAAGGAAAATAATGCAGATTTTTAAATAGAATGTTGAAAATTGTGTATATAACCAAAATTTTAACTTAAGAGAATTTCATCAATAATAGTCTACACTATTAAAATCCGAAGGTAAACAAACGTATCTATCTTTTCATCTATCTATGCGACCCAATTTTCTCACGAACCACACGACGCAGAAACTCACCGAAGGTACCAAAATTTCGGGAATGATCGAGGAATCCGTTTTGACCATTTATATTCTGATATTCCAATTAGTTAAAAAGATATTAATTAAAAACCTTAAAACGCATTAGTACCATTTTTTACCACCAGGGGAAAATTCGGAACTTTTTTTCAGACATTTTTAAAACGCGATCTAATTTTTTTCATGAGACTCACACAGAAAAATAATTACAGATTCAGAAATATCATTTATTTCGCTACAATATGCTATAAAATTTATTTTACAAAATAATTATATTTTGTATTTTTTACGATTTTTTTAAAAATGAGTCGAAATCGATGTTTTTATGAATACGATTTGTAAATGGTTCCGCTTGCACTTTCTTTCACGTTAAAGAAAAAAATATTTTACACTAAAAAAGAGTTCACGCTTTTCTCTTTTAGAATCAGTCATTTAAAAAATTTAATGTCAAAAAATGGGGTTTTTTTTTACGATTTTTCAAAAATTACTCAAAATTTTATTTAAATACTTAATAACTTCTTTATTTATAAAAGTAATCTCACGAAACTTTTTTTTTCCGTAAGTAGAACAATATTATAAGTAATATGTACTAAGATTGATGAAATATCTTAAAAATTACGGCTTAAAAAAATGTGTTTTTCGTTCCCCCCCTTTTGCGAGAAATATGTAAACATAACTTTTTTTTAAAGTTTTTTGTTTAAAAATTACCGTTGTTTTCAATCGATATATGAAGTTTGAAAGCATTAATGAAGCCCGAATTTTTTTTTTTTACTTTAACAAATAACGCGCGCGAGAGAGAAATTGAAAAATCTTCCTTTATTTTAAAAGAATTTTTACTGCTCTTCCCCGAAGGAACTGACAGCATGGTTGTTTAACCCGCTGCCTTATAAAACGGTAGTCCCCAGGTTCGAAATTGAAGAGGATGACATTCAATTTCACATTATGCTACTTCTTAAGTTTTAAATTTTTTTTAGTGGAATGAAAAAGGTTTACATAAATTAAAATAAAATATCAAAATGTTTTTATTAGATCGGTTTCTTTTAATGTTTTTTTCACTACATGTATATATATATAGGCTTTCCCCCCCCATACTGTTTTTTTTCTAACATATATTTATATGTTTAATCAAACATTCAGAAAAAAAAGCAATCGTTTCAATAGCTATCTGTTAATTTTTCTTTCATTTATTACTTATATATATGTTTTTTTAAAAGAATTATTTCTATTATTTCATTACTAAATGAATTTTTTGTTAATTAAAAAGTATATAGTCTATTATTTTCGATCAAAATACATTTTAGAGACATTTTTAAGCTAACTATATGTAACGATTGAATGATTCATGAAAATTTGAAATTTATTTTATTCATTTAGATTCTTAGAAATTAACTATTATTAAAAAATGATGAACATTTTTGGTTTTACTCTTAGCATCATAATCGCATAAATAATTTTTTAATTCTAACCCAATATTTCTTTTTATAAGTCATACATCGAAATTTGAAGCTATATCTTATCTGTGAGAAGGAGGGGAAGATAGAACAATAATTTTACACTAAAAAAAACCGTGTTCGGGCTATAGAGAGGGGAAAGAAACCTGTCTTAAATCAAAAATAAGTGGAATAGAACAAATTTCGAAAAAGGGAAATTTTTTGATGCAATTCTAGAAATTACTCACATTGTGCGCGTACACACACACAGAAATGCTGGTGTCATGAGGAAAAGAGAAAGCCCGATCAACGCCGGTCTAAGCAGTGGAGGAGGGGGTGGAAGTTATTTTGAAAAAGAGTATTAGAGAAGTGCCGATTTTGTGAAGGAAAGGAAAACTTTATAAAAGTAGAGAAAGCCCGTGCAATGCCGGGACATGCAGCTAGTAATAATATAATTGACGATAGCTTATATATTTCCTTACTTCTTAAACTACATGCTTAATTTTGTAACTGAACATAAGACTTTATACTGGAAATTCCTTAAAATAAATAAGCCAGTTCAAATCCACCTGTATTATTGCAAGTTGTTCAATTACAATTTGGTGTGAAATAAAACATTTTTGACATAAAAATTCAAGATAGTGCATATTTATTCAAACAAGTAAAATATCAAAATACAAAGATTATAACACACCTTAATTCAAAATTTAATTTGCAATTATTTTTGTACATTATTCTACAAACCATACACTATATACATGTTTTTAAAATAGATATATCAATCAAATTTGGATTACATGTCTTTTAATATACTATATACTATGTATATATATGCATTCATAATACTAACTATAAAAAGATAATCTACAAACATTCATATTTTTTTTCTTTCAATAGTCAGTACAGATGCAAAAAGGCACATGAAATACATTTTAATACATATTTTAAAGGTAAAAATCTATTACTAAAATAAATAGTTAGATTAACAATAATTATTCTAATTACATTTTCTACTACATTAAAAAATTTTTTATATAAATTAAAATTTTTGGTTGAGAATGAAATTTGATGAAAAATGTCAAAATAATTCATACTTTTAAAACAATAAGAAAAAGTATTTGCACCTTTTGTATAACCAAAAAAAAAAAGATTGACATACAAAATAAAAATAACTTTTAAACATTTTCTCCTGCCCTGGCGGTCCTTCATCTCGAAAGGGTTAAACAACTAACTTTAGATTCTAATTAATTTAAACTTCATAATAGTTATACATATGGAAGATAAAAAAAATTT
The DNA here is from genome assembly GCA_019973935.1 of Trichonephila clavipes. NCBI lineage: Eukaryota > Metazoa > Arthropoda > Arachnida > Araneae > Nephilidae > Trichonephila > Trichonephila clavipes. The sequence continues at coordinate 1,270,340 of BMAU01020921.1, forward strand.
ATCTGATACTTTAAAGACAATTGTATAAACATTTTAAAAGTGCAAATAACTGTTTTCAAAATATTCTTTAAAATATTTTTTCCACAACTCAAAAGAAGAACAGATTATCACCAAGTATAATTACATTTTTACTGTATATTGAGCAGATAAAATACCCTTCCGTTTTGACATCACAAACTTAAATTCTAACACCAATGAATTGATTAAAAATAAAAATTTTTATATATACCGTATTTACTCAAATCTAAGCCATATTATTTTTCCAGTGTTAATGGCACTGAAAATTGGGTGCGGCATAGAACCAAAGGCAAAAAAATTCGTTGGGTTTGGAAATTGAGTTTCCACCCCATTCAAAAGGAAAAATGTAACTTAGCAATTACAGACTCATGTATGAATTTAAAAGTTTTTAATACTAGCCCCTTAACTGCCCCGGTGTATATACATGTCTCGCTTAGCCAGTAGTCTTACCGAAACTCAATTCCTTTCATTGCCTATTAGTAAAACTATTCCAAGAGCTTTGGAATATAATAAAATGATATTGTCAGTGTTCACAAAGGTTTTACTTATTTCAGAGAAAAATTTTCATACTTGTGCCTTCCCCTCCCCCAATAGACTGTATATTTGTGCCTATCGGAAAAACGGTGGCACTGGAGAGCGAATTGAGTAACTTTTATTTGGCACTTAAGGGGCTAGTAAAATAAATTAATCATTCACTCCTTATTAGTTCATATTTTTAAAAAATTTATATTTGTTAAGTATAGAATATCAATACACCTTTTATGCTGTTTTTTTCACAAAAAAAATGTGGAGAATATGAGGTGCAGTTTAGAATCGATGGCAGCTTTGATTCGAATAAATATGGTATATTCATTTGATAAACAAAAGCCCTTTAAATAATAGATCAAATTATTTCCTAATGAATAATAGAAAAAATATTCATTTTCAATGTTGATACTTTGATTTAAAATATACAAATTGTACTACGCTATAAATAGAAGATTGAAAAGAAAAGTTCTATTTCCTCCATTCATACTTTACAGAATACATTTTAAAATTTTGTTTCATATTAATAATAGAAAAATATTTTTGATACATACAGTGTTTATGAATATATTAAGAAATATGTTATAAAAAAAATCACAATTACTCTTATTGTAACTTAAGTTTAAAAACTGGTTTCTACAGAACCAAAGATTTAATTACTATACAGACAAAAAAAAATACTGTATTCATTAAGAATCAGTTTGAATTTCTTTATCGGCCATTTCAGGACTATTTAGTGGTACTCGTAGAGACCCATAAGACTGACTGATATCTAGAAGTTCACGTAAGCCCCTGTTTTCAGTTATTAACTCTGTCAATTTCTCCTGTTCATTTATATAGCTAACATCATCAAGCTTCACAGATTGTTTCATAACATCAGCAATTTCACAAATGTTGTCAGCTAGTTTCTGAAGTTCCTGTAAAAGAAACTGCTCATAAGAATGTAACAAAAGTATTGTTAACTCTTAAAATATAATAAACACACACATTAATCATTAATTTATTTCAGGTTAAATAACAATTGTTATTCTAAGCATTAAAGGAACTTAGAAATGATTTACATTTTTTTAACCCTGATTTGCCTAATGACACCAAATAAATATATTGAAAAATATTTAAAACCTAGATGTGTGTACACAAAATTAGAATTTGTAACAGTAGTTTGTAAATATAAATAATTAACAGTTAAACAATAAAAGAATTTAAAAAAAAAAAACATCTAAAATTGTGGTAATCTATTAACTAAACAAATAAAGGGGGAAAAATGGGTACAGCTTTTATTGAAGCATGTATTAAAATATTGGTATAAAGTTAATTAGAGTTATTAAAGGGGAAAACACAATACTTAATATCTTTTTGTTTATTTATTTCTTACTTCAAACAGCAAAAAATAATTTAAAGTAGTCGCACACTAATATATATATATACTAAATTGGACTGCTCAATCTGAACATCCTTTGTCTTTTCTATTTGATAATATCTCATTTAACTCAGGTGTCCAAAAGTTAAGAATAACTGGAAAACTGTAGAAATGAAAGGATTAAATGAAACGGAAGAATGAGAAATTGTACATACAAGATCTAATAATGTTCACCAATGAATGCATACATGCAAATATTTTGTCAGTAATGTAATAGATGACAGGAGAATCAATTGGGAATATTGAACAATAAATATAATGTAAATGTATTTTCAAGATTCTGGTTGCTTATGCAGTCAATGAGCTTTTGTGCATTTCAAATGTTACAAAGATTGATTAAAGCTCAAAAAATAAATCAACCTATTTTTAAAAGACAAAATTATTGGAATATTAAAGAGTGGAAAATCATAGACAGAAGAGTCTAACATCTTAAATGTTACACAAAGCATAATTTCCAAGTCATGGGAATAGTACCAAACAAATGTAAAAACTCATAGACAAGTTATAACAGTCACCCAAAACCAATTCTGTTCATAACTGTGCAAAATAATCAGATGTAAGTCAGACAACTGTCTTCAGAGCTTTTTGAAATCACAAGAATAATGATTTCACAGCAATACAGCAGATTGAAGACTCAGGGAAAGCCAGATGTTTGAATGCTATTTACTTTGGAGTAAAAATAACTCACTTGGGATGGAATCAATCGATAATACAGGAACTGTACAGATAATGAACAAAGTGATGCAATGTTCTCTGACGAATCATAATTTAGTTCACACGGTGAATCTCAATACAGCATAATTTGGACAGATTAGGAAAAACTTACCACTGCCATAACATTACAAAACAAGATCAATATCACAGCAGTAAAATTTAGTATTATGTCAGCTAAACACACAGAACTTTGTTTTTGAAGTAGGTTCTGTTAACAGAACTAGCTAAAGAGATGAGATTCTGAAACTGATTGTTTTTTCTCGAGATGATGGTCATTTTTGGTGGACAACAATTCTCAATTCATATCCTGAAAGTGAAGGTATCAAGTGCATGTAATGACTAAAAACTTGCCAAACTTAAATCTGATTGAGTATATTAGAGATGTACTTGGATAAAAAATTTCTGCACATCAGCCTCCATCAAGAGAAGTTGTCAAACTCAATACCATTTCTTCTGCACCTTTGAAATTGCCACCTCAATTAATTCTTATGGATCATTTTAATGAGTTATACTTTGAAGTAACACAAGGGCTATTGATAATCTATTAACCTATCCACACAGCAAGTTAAGTGATATCAAGTTTTAAACCCATGACTCAATAAAACAACACCATCCACAAGTTCACCATCCAGCTACCAAAATTGACCATGACTCCCATTCATAGGACAAAACACTGTTATGATGATTGTATAGCAGCAAGAATTGATTGCACTCCACACAAAACCTACTTTAGCTGTTCCTATTCTTTTTTCTGCAGTAAGAAAGAAATTGACTTCAGCGAGGGCCTTGTCTCGTTCTCGACTAAGTCTTACTAGGATCCAGATTTGAATTATTTTAATGGTCAAATGTTTTTCCTGGTTGTATTCATTGGGAAAAAAAGGGAATTTCAGACTATATAACAATGGCAAGATTGTATTATTATGTAATGACCATTGTCCATATATAGCTTACCACCATATACCATCATGACTCATTAAATCAAAGAGTGGTGGTTGGTTGACTTGTTGATTGTTAAGTTATGTACAATTGGGTCAGTCATGTTTGGGGTAAAAGTTTGTACGAGTATTTGACATACATTCTATGCTATGTACTATCCACTTTTAAGGGTCATAGGTGGGCCTACATTTGTGTAAAGGTCCAGGGCCTACTTTTATGTAGGGACTTCAACAAGTCTTAAAATGTCCTTGCTTGAGGAAATAACCATTACCTTCCAGCTTTCACAAATCAATGTACATCTTGAGTAACTTCAACATTTTAAAAAGAATTCAAGATATTAATGTATTTATGCCTTATAAATCAATTAAAAACAATTACAATTTATATTCAATAATTATTCTATAATTCTTAAGGAAATATTAAATCCAAGTTTAATAGTTATTTTATAGTAACATTAAAATTTGTAACATATAAATTGTGTTGTGCCAAAATATACAAAATTAATAAAAATTACGAAAAAGAAATATACACAGTTTAGTCATAATATAATTATTATATTTAAAACAAAAGAGCTTTGTATCAACAAAAGCTATGAAAACTAGTACTATAAAATATTTTAATACAGTATTTTTTATCATTGAAATGAGCATACACACATATGAAGATTTACTTTTAAATACATATAAACAAGTGGGAAAAAAACATATAAAATGTTTACCTGAGTACTATTTACATAGCTGTTGTCCTTCACAGTAGAAGTAGTATTGATTAGCTGTGTTGCTTGCTGCCTGTATTTTCTCATTATTAATTCCATAGCAGACTGTTGTTCTTCTAACATATCTTTGAGTTCTCTATTTTCTTGTAGAAGATCACGTATATGTTTATTTTCTTGCTGTACATTAAACATGAGCATTGGACGATTACGTATTTGATTTGTCACATTCCGTTCATTTACTTCTTCATTGTACTAAATAGAAGAAAACATGAAATCATTGAATAAATATAAACGTAAATATATACATAGTGATTAAGAAAATCCCTACATACAACGAATTTAATTCTAGATCTGAAAAAAAGTATACAAAGTTAAGATTTCTTCTCCCACAAGAAAAATTTCTTTTTGTTCAATGCTGAACAAAAAAAAAAAAAAAAAAAAAAAAAAAAAAAAAAAAAAAACACTAGATGAAATAATTTCATTTCATTTAAGGAACAATAATTTTTTAATTTTTAAAATGTACAATTTTTTTGCTTGTGAATTATGAAAAATATTTAAGCCCTTTGCATATAATTAACAATTAATACATAAACAAAAAGTTAACAGCTATTACATAATGAAAAAAGCATTTAAATAGAAATTAACATAACATATGGGACAGATCCCTTTCTAAAACCTTTCAGGAACGAACATAGTAATATTTAATTCTCATTTCTTTCATCTTTTTGGTAACAATGAAGGACATCCTGTTACAAAGGCACACATTTAAAACAGGAAACACTTATGGTTCTACCAAGAGGCATAGTAAAAACAATTGGCACTTTTCTATTAAAGGGACAGCAACCAAAATGTGAATAAGTACAGTTTATTACTGCAGAAGCAGACAAAATTGTTATTCCTTACAAGAGCTTCTCAATCATTTAAGTGTAATTATTTTCCAGAAAAAATACAATTTGAATGAATATGACCACTTTTATGATTAATGAGGCTAAGTTTTAAATTAGTCTTATAAATAAAAAAAAAACTAAACAATACCATTCTCAATTAACATTTTGATAAATAAATAATAAAAGTTTTTGTCATATATATATATATATATATATATATATACCAAACAAAAACTTTTGAAAGACTTAAATCTATTTCCTTATAAACTTTTTTTAAAAAAATTGTGAAGCATTGTTAATTTTTCTTCTTTATTTGCATTTTTACAAAGATATGATTTTTTTAAAAAGAAATTTAAAGACAAAGGGAAAAAATCATTACAGGGCAGGAAAACTATATTGGTTACATATTTCTATATTTATTAGGAATATTGCAAACACAGCTTTTTTTTTTTCTCTATGACATTTATACTGGTATAAATTGGAATGCAAAAATCCATTGAATATGAATAATTTTGAAAAGTTTTACAAATAAAAATCATTTAGAAACATTGTAATATATCCCCAATTCACATTACAAATTTAAAAAGAAAATTAGAAGATAACACAAAATATGTGTCATATGTGATGAACCAGATGGTTAAAATGTGATATCAGATCATAGAAATGTCAACTTAGTAGGTTAAGCTTTTTTAAAGACAAGCATTCATAAAAGTTCTGATATGCAACCTTGTATTTCAATCAATTTAATGCTTAACCATTTATTATAAAAAATAAGAATTACATACATTAATATTTGCATGCAAATATTTGCATTCATTTTAGCAGCACAATTAAGAAACTGACCTATTACGACAGTAGAAATTTATTGAAGTACAAAAATTAATAAAATTCGTTTTTCACACTTTACAAGTAAGATCGTTGCTCGTTTTGCATTTTAAACCTTTTTCTCATGTTAAAAATATAAACATATAGCACTCAATAGAAATAATATAGACAAACAATGAGCTTATTATTAATAATTTTTTAAAGATACTGCCAAAACAAGCTTTCAAGACATGTTATTTTATTTTTAATATAGTTTAGGTTAAAATTTGGTAGTCGGGACTTTTTTTATAATGAAACACAATGTAAAAAATACTAAAATAGCATTTTTGATAAAAATCATCTGCCTAAAATAATCTAAATAGCCTTGCATATATTTATTCTACTATTTTTAAGAATAAAAATAAAAAAATATTATCACTTTACTTTCAAGCTATCCATGAGTTTCTATATACGAAAGACTAATTCGAAAATAATAATACACTCAGATACAAAAATCGCGCTAACGATGTTGAAAACCAGGAAGTAAAAAAAAAAAGTAAATAGAGCATGACAGTCGACTTCGAATGAGGATAAAAATTACAAAGAAGGCAGAAAAAATTGTTCAAATTATATTTTTAGATAATTACTTACTTCTTTCATCGCTTCAACGTTCTTATACAGAGTTTGTGTCTGAGAAATAACAGCATCCGCAGTAGAATCGTGCTCACGCAAACGACTAACAAGACGTTTCGCATCATTAAGAATTTGATTCACCGAAACCGACATGATCGCAGTATTTGAAACCAAAAACTGTTTGAAATTTAAATTCTGACAAAACAATGAGTCAAAATTTATTAAACAAGTTTAAGTAACGAAAAAATAGATATACGATCTAATTTCAATATTCGTAGAAATTGCTGAAGGAATGAAATTTTTATGGCAGAGATAATAACACAACATTCTTAAAATGAATCAACACTTTGTATTTCAACAGACTGATTGTCTATACATAAATGCATTATAAATTTTTTAATTCATTAGTTCCTTTTTTCGTACGGGAAAATCATATTCACCTTAATTTTCGTTTTCAAATAGAACGTGCGTTACAGTTACAGTGTAAGATTTGTTTCGAAAAAAAAATAAGCAGCTGATCAAACTAGCAGACGAATAATTAAATAGGCTAGTTTATTTTGCGACATTATGTGTCTAAAGGTATTTTAAAAATACCTAGAATTCAACATCTAATAAGTCACTGAATTCAACAGACATAAAATGTAATTTTTATAGAAACTTCCATTTTTATATTTAGTTTTAAAATTTCTGTTTTTAATGTAAACGATTAAATGACCAAGAGATAAGCGTATTCGTTTGTTTTCAGCAGGGTTTAAGAAAACTAAGCAATTATGTTCTTTTTTTTCTTTCACTAATTGCAAGTGTCTCAAGCAATGGCGTAGCTAGTCCTGAGTAGGCCCTGTATCTATGTTCCTTGGGGACCCTTTCTAGAGGCCCCTTAACATTTTCCGATTTTTTGCTTACAGATTTTGAGGCCCAGTATTATTGATACAGCTGATACGGCAGAAGATACGCCCCTGGTCTTAAGTTGAATCACTTAAGTTTACATATTTGTATACAACATGTTACAAACATGTGTTACATGTTTGTAGACTCAGGAGTCTTAATATGTTCTAAAGTGCCTAAAAGCAATAAAGAGCAAAAATAATACCCTAAACACCCTAAATTAATGTCACATTAGAAAACAAATAAAAGCTCTCTCAAATACTGTAGCCTAATCCACAACCAGTGGTGTAACAACACCAAACACCAGGGGGGGGGCAAAGTCTGTCTGATGCCCAGTTCCCATTCCTTTGTAAGATTCAGCTTGCAGCCCAAAACTTGACTCTGTAGAGGGGGCTAATATTCTGCGTTATGCCACTGTCCCCAACTTTGAACATAGAAATAAGAAGGAAAATGTCCAGACAAGAAAATATCTGTAATTTGTCTCTCACGTGTAGTAATTAACTGTCTTTTTTACCGACGACAGTGTTTGTGGTGTCAGTGAGTGCATATTAACATCAACATCTCCCCCTATTGAGCTACACGAGAGCTTTCAATGTTAGTGGAAAGATCTTATCTGCAAAGCGATTCGCGACCGGATTCTTTTTAAATCAGACCCCAATTCATGTGCTGCAGAATTACCAGAAACCAATGATATCAAGAATATAGAAATTCAAGAACTTTCCACTTTTTTTCGAGCGTTGAAACACTTTTCTGAATGCGCCAAGATCACCCATTAGAGTAACGCTAAAATGCAAGAGTTGTCCGTAAAAGCTTCATATTTCTGGCTACGTCACTTGAAATGCCATAAACGAATGTCAGAAATAAGTATTTTGAGGTTTATATTATTTCGCTGCATAAAAAAATATTCCAAATATAATTATACTTTTTAAAGCGATTCCATTAAAAAAAATGCATCGTAACATTAGGTTTGTGCTCATTTTGCATTAGAAATTTTATAACAGCCTTAGAAGAATATTTGGCTGAAGTGTAGATTTGAGGGGAGGGGGCTTTGAATTTGGCTATTTTTATCTAAATGTCAAAGACAGCTTGACTATCGAATCCGGTTGCCCAAAACCTCTATTGCTGAATGAAGTAGCTTTGCGAACGATTTCGTTCGCCAAAAGAAATTTACATCGCCAATGCCCCCCCAATCTACACTTTAACCCAGTGGCGTAACGGAAAATATTTGGGCCCCCCGCAAGATCAGATCTTGGGCCCCAAGCCGGATATATATACAAAGAATTGCAAAACCATAACATAATATACTTTTACACATCACGTAAAAATATTTAAATATTAAACTTATAACTGAATATAAAATCAACCTGTGTCTGAGTAAACAAAGTAAATAACGTTTAACATTAGGGAGTATTTATAATATTTAAAAAATGGAAAATCTAACAACAGTCGACTGATAACCTGGTAACTTAAATAAAAACGATACACTAAGAAAAACACAAACACTGTAAAATAATATTTTCGATTTCAGATCCTTATGATAGAAAAAAGGTATCACTCACCAAATTCTTCGTTTATGAATCCCGGGATGAGCTTAACCTTGTTCATCAAGTTCCCTGGCATTACTACTATTAGCACTTGCACAAGATGATGAGCTTGCGGATATTAAAAAGTTATCCAATTTTGCATGTTTGCTATTAATATTATACTCCTTTTCCTTTCGAATTTTTCGTTTTTGAGAACCACTCAGTTTTTTTTTAACTCCACTCATTTTAGAGCCGCGTTTCTTCTTGTCTTATTAACAACATAACAATATAAGATCCAGAATAATTAATTCCGTTTACAAAAAACAGTTCTAATATTACAAGAGAGAAAAGTGAGATCAAAATGTTTTAACAGCGAAGGAACACTCCCTGTATTGAAGTGCATTGAATATAAAAATATATATGTTCTAAAAACAATTTTGTGAAACATTTCTCATTATGCTTTATTTGATTGAATACTCATAAATCTACGGAAATTTCTGTGGGCATATGGGTTTCTAAATCATAAATCTAGACCATGTAATCATTTAAAATGCTCTCTATGCGTTTTAAAGTATCGCAATACTATTTTTCATGAAAAAAGCATAACAGATGTACGTTATTTAGGAGTTCGCTAAATGAAAATGAAATACATGTGTGTGTGGGGGGGGAAGCTAAAGACGCCAATAAGTTACTTTTCTACTTCAGTAAAAAGTAACGTCTTTTTTTCTCCCTACCGCTAACATGTAGTATACTAAAAAAATAGTGATGAATTTTTTTTTATCTGTCAGCAATTTAGGTTTGGAAAGAAAACCCACTAAAGAAAAGTATCTCTCGTCGCGGGGATTACAGCAAATTAAAATGCTTTTTGATTTGGCTATTGGATCTAAGATATCTAATAAGCGATCAAAGGTTTGATTTTGAATGATGTTAGATCGGCAATTTGAAAATCGCTTAAAAATTGGATTAAAAAATATGTAAAGCTAATTTTGTGAAATTCCACGGTAATGGCGTCAGTCCAGGTTGCCCCCGCAGTGCGGGGGTGTACGTTACGCCACCACTGCTTTAACCGAATATTTTTGTTTTTAAACGTATAAAGTATTGGATTTATTATACATGCTCAAAAATATATACTTTTCTTACACAATCCTTTAAAAAAAATAATAAGGATTTCAATTTTTTTTTTTGAAATAGGTGGTTTTTTTTTAGTAAAAATTAGATTATTTGCTGTTGAAACTTAAAATAGAAAATTGTAGAAACTTATTTAATTTGTGGGAATAGTATGGAATAAGTAAACTTAATTTTTGAATTTTTTTTTTCTCTTTTCTTCCTTATTTGTGGTTATGACTATTTAATTAAATAACAATTTAGGGAATTAAAATTAACAATAGATCTATCCATAAATACAAAAAAAGCTACAAGAAATTAAAAACTAATTTTAAGTGAAGATTTTATTTAAATGAAAAAAAATATAAATTCTTTTTTATATTTCTTTTATTTTTAGGGTTTTTCAAAAGAAAGGTCAATGCAGGTTAATTTTTAACCTTCTTATTTTACATTCCTCGAATAATCTATCTTGAATCGAAGGATACATATATCGACAAATTTTTAAGAAAAAGCATTATAATCACTTGATTTTGGTTATTCTTAATCAGTTTTTTTTATTTCAATATATGTACAATTTGTTTAGGGTATATGTAATTAGAAAATTTACTGTTTTCTTGAATAAATCTATTTATATATTTTAGACTTGTTTCAATTTTACAGTATTGGCGTCAATGTTCAATGACTGGAAATGCTGTCCTTATACCATGCTTCATGTGAATGATGATACTGATGATGGTATGTCAATTTTTTATATATATATATCCTAACCTCCACACCACAATACATTTTAACAGGCAGAAATTGTGTTATAAACTTTTACATGCTTTTTTTTTTCTTAATTTTTTTATAGAAATACGAATGAAGTTTTTAATGTTATTTTAAAAAGGAAATGTTTTAATTTTTACTTGAAACTCTGGAATTAGAAAAAAGAATAAAATAAAAAACCACTTAAAGTACAGGTTTGTGCACTTAATGTTTTTTTTTAAATTTTCAATTAAAATCAATGCCATTGTCCTTTTCTAATTATTTGAACACATTTGAAAGTGCTTATTTTAAATGTAATTAATTAATTATGCATAGTTTGGGAGGTGGGAGGTAAATGAACTTTTAAAAATGTAGTCAGGACCGCTCCAAGAGTATTGGCATAGGGCAGTGATGGCGGAACCAGTGGTAGGAGTGCCATTGATGGCACGTGACACAATATTTTTGGCATGCCAGTGATCAGAATGGTTCGCATTTTATTTCACAATTTCAAAGTTCACTATGAAGTATTTCTAACAAACAAGAGTGATCGATCGCGGGCGGCGGGAAGCACACCCTGCCTTTTGTAACTGTATTTTAAACTGTAACGCAACTGTATTTTAAAGTTTATCTGTGTTATATTTACGACTTTTAACTGTTATTTAACATGGTGTAACAGAGAATTTCAAATTTGGTGAACCGTGAAACATGGCATTATTAGTAAAGGTGACAGAGAGATGTGTGTTTTATGTTCTGGAATATTTGTATGCAGAACATCGTCTGTAAAATGGTATTTTGGAACAAATCATAAATCCTCTTGTCAAAAAAGCGAGCCACAGCAAAATGAATTAATTGTTTAGAAACCATTTGGCAGCTGACTCCAATTCAGCATGTATTCTACAAAACGATCGTAATAAAGAGTGTTTTTTTCCAGGTATAGAAGTTTAAGTTGGCATTACTTTCCAAGATGGCGACTTTATGGGCTAGGGAATCCTTCTTCAAAAGCGATGAAGGCCACAACGTTACAGTCAATGGCGATCGGTATAGAGCCATGATTACTATCTTTTTCATTCCTGAATTGAACAATCATGATGTCCAGGAGCTGTGGTTCCCACAAGACGGCGCAACATGTCACACAGCTCGTGCCACAATCGATTTATTGAAAGACACGTTTGGTGACCGCCTAATTCCACGTTTTGGACCTGTGAATTGGCCTCCAAGATCTTGTGATTTAAGACCGCTAGACTGCCAGCTGTGGCAGTCATATGCCAGAAATCATATTTAAAATGTAATGCCACAAGATTATCTTTCGAATAAAAAAACATTCATGTCAATCGAATAATACATCGTTGTTTTATTGCAATTTAGTTCTATACTTCTAAAAAAATACCCTTATTATTAAACCCACACCTTTATTATTAAATTCAACACATTGTTATTGTATGGAGGGGGTGCGATAAAAATTATGACTGAATAGTGGGTCACGTATATTGAAAGTTTGAGAAGCACTGGTATAAAGAGTAGGTATTATTGGACTAAGTGTGGACCAACACACTATACCAGTGCTTCTGAAACTTTCAGTACTGGCGACCCAATTTTCAATCATAATTTTTATCACCTCCTCCCCCTTATACAATAACAATGTATTGAATGCAATACTAATGCACTTTGAGACTCTAAAACTACAATACGATCTTAATTATAAACCGTACATCTTCACAAGATAAGTGTTACATTTTGTATATGTTACTTTTAAGTAATATATATTTTAAATAAATTACTTTTAAGTAATAGGATAATTATTATGCTATTTTTCTTTCTCTAATTTTTAAATTAGAACAGATTGCAAAATGATATTTAATTAAAGATTTATTCCCTTCATCATCCATTTCTAAAGGTACAAATACCATTAGAAAAATAGTCTAGTCTATATGTTCCTCTCTATCATAATCATTACAACTGGCAAAAATTCTGGCTAACGTTTGCGTGAGTCTGAGCAACCTATCAGACATCTGTACAAAACATGTAAAAAAGCTGTACCTGGTACAGTTCTATTCAGTTTTGGCCGAGTCGATACTTCTATAGCTACCGAATCTGTCTTGAATGTACATTTTATAATTTACTCGTTAGTCGTAAATCACGGTCTAAAGTATTTACGGCACTAGATTAAAACAAAATCATAGATATATTTTTAAGTTGTAGAGAACATTCGATGATAATAAAGTATCAACAAGTACACAGGAGAGCATGGTTCCGAAAATTAAATCAAGGATATATTCTAAAGAATACTTAAATTTTGAATTTACTATTACTATTACTGAAAAACCCTGGGTAAAACTTACTTGTGCACTTACTATGTGTTAAAACTTATAAATCTGAAGAACAACATGCGGAAGTTGTTTTTAAAACCCTAGAAAATCCTTTAGTCATGTTGGCATGGAATTTTAAAAAGTATTTTCTTGCTGAGGACAACTAAATAGCAAGTTACGGGTGGGTTAGGGATTCATTTCACTATACTTCAGAAGGGCTCTCAACTGCCGAAGAAGAAATCTTCATAGATTTCACATCCAGTGGCATAGTTAAAATGCAATTTTGAAATACACTCATGTCCATAAATTAAGGATAATGAAGTTCAGGAAAAGAAACAGACAGAAGCAAAACAAATTTGACTTATTTGTAAAGTCTATTTATTAAACAAAAGGTAAAGAGCAAAAAAAAGATGCTATATGTTTGACATAATAAAAATTGCGATTTTAACGCCCTGGACCAAGTTTCAAAAAAAGAACCTATTTACAAAAAACAGTATAACAGGGTTAGTATGATGGTTAATACGGAGTATGTCTCCCGGACGATGCAATACAGGCCTTACAACGCCTAGGCATGCTGAGTATCAAATTATCAATCTGATCTTGGGGAATATTACACCACTCATCAAGCAATGCCCTCCGAAGTTCCGGTAGACGGGTGGGAGGGGGTTGACGGGCTGCAATTCATCGGCCAAGCATATCCCACATATGCTTTATTGGATTCAAGTCCGGTGAGTATGCAGGCCAATCCATACGGGTGATATCCACCGATTGAAGGCATTCGTCTACAATGTTTGCAGGGTGACGATGGGCGTTGTCACCCATAAACAGAAATTCAGCACCCATGGCGCCCCGAAATAAACGTACATGTTGTTCCAGATTGACATCCCGATAGATGTGGTCTGTCATCGTTGCACTCTGAACATGCAGGTCAGTTCTGGAACCAAGAATAATTCCTCCCCAAACGAGCTATCCTGCACCACCGTAACGGTGTCGTTCAATGGTGTTCTCTTGGTGGTAACGGGTACCTGGCGCTCTCCATATTAAAGTCCGGCAAGAATCAGACTTCAAACTAAACCTGGACTCGTCGGAAAACATCACACAAGACCACTGTTGTGGTGTCCACAATGCATGCTCTCTACTCCAGGTTAATCGCAGGTGACAGTGAGTTGCGGTAAGGGGAACACATCTGACAGGCCTACGAGCATATAGACCAATGTGCCCTAAGCGTCTGTACACGGTCTGCTTTGAAACTGTCGAACCGGTAGCTGAAGAGAGCTGACGAGACAGGTCTGATGCTGTGCTCCATTTGTTTCTTTTGGCAGTAACTGCCAAATACCGGTTCTCAATCGGCGTTGTAACTCGGGGCGACCTGTGCTGTAATATCTACTCACATTACCATCATCTTGCAATCGTTGCCAAGGCCTGGAGATGACACTCTGGGTGATTCCAAGTTCCTCGGATACTTCCAGCTGGGTACGTCCACATTCCAGTCGTCCAATAATTCTTCCACGTAAAAAATTATCCAAATGCTTCCTTTGTGCCATAACTATGCGGTTATTGCACTAAAAGGCTTTTAAAGCGCTTGTGAACAATTTTACTTCTTTGCCACCATTCCTTATATACCCCTCTCTTTCACTCTCGTCATTGTGACGTACTATCCGCGCCACCTGGTGGTTTCCTGTAATTTGCATATTCTTCTTCAAGATGTGTGTGATAATTCTACAGGTGAAATTTTTATTTTAGAGTTCAATTTCTGTGTGATTCTTAATTATCCTTAATTTAGGGGCATGAGTATAAATAGCCCTTTGAATTTTGGGCAGAGGTGGATGATGAATTTTCTGCACTGAAAAAAAAGCATTTCGTATACTATTATCATTTTCAACATCCCATCTTTGTGAAACCGAATTTTTTTGCTGTGGCTGTTTTGAAGACAAAATATAGAGATCTCAGCTAAATATAAAAAAAGAACTCAGAGTGTCAATTTTTAATATTAAGCTTTCCTATGAAAAACTTTGCTCCACATGACAAGCCCATGGAAGTCACTAATAATTATTAAACTTGTTCTTATACTGGCTGAAGTACCCACTCTTCACACGAGTTTATTTTTTTTAAAAAAAAATAATACATTATTCAGGATATAATAGCTTAATTGTAAGGAGAGTAAAACCAAGTGCATGACAATGTATATAAAAATGTAAAATGATTTTTTGAAATGAATGCTCATATTATAAATAGTTTTGAATGAACTGTAATTTTAAGCCTGACAGGATTAGCATTTAGAATTAATGTTAAATAATGAAAAAGAATGTAAAGTTCCAATGAAGAATAATTGTGTTATTTTTAATATTTAAAACGAGAAAACTTCAAAATGTTTTCGCCCGGGATCAAGTGTGCACTCGATACTAACGTTAATGTTCCCACGGAGTGACTCACCCCAATTCTTTTTTTATAATTATTTTTACTATATATAATAAAAATCACAATTTGAGTGAATAATTTAACTAAGAGAAAATATATTTATCTATTTTAAGGACTTTTCAATTTGTCTTCGAAAATTTGAGAAGAAATCCAATAAAACTAAACTAAATTGTTTCAAATGTGCGTGACTTTAATAAAGGACACAAGTCACAGACACTTTTCGCTAACATTCAATTCAATTCAGTGTATTCAATATAAAAATATGGGTATTAGTTCTAAAAAAGAATTGTGTTCAACGCTTTTCATTATGCATTATATGTTTCAGAATACTGATAAAAATAAATCTTGGCCAAATAATTCTTCAAAGTGCTCAATATGCGTATCCATATATCATAAAACTCTTTCACAATGGAAAAAGGCGAAACAGCAGGACAACATAAGATGTCTAATCAACTCAAAGCCGAACCGTGTGGTGGCATGTATTGCAGCTGGAGGAGGTCCAACGTGCTATTGAAGTTGCCCAGTATTTGTGTTTGCACACCCTGTATTCGTTTAATTGTCTTGTTTTTGAGATCAAGTTAATCTCTCATCTGTATGATTATGTGTATTAAATTTCATTTCAATCCGATGCTTTCTTCTTGGGTCGCTATTTTCAATGTTCCTGAGTATATATATTTACAAATTCCCTAAAAAAAGGGACGAGGAGATAACCATACCAGTAAGTTCGAAGGCTAGCTAAAGTAAACGTAAAGAAACGTAATAAAAAAATCTCTCATCGTGGGATTACAGCGAAGCAAACAAAATATTTTTTTAATTTGGTTATAGGATCAAAGATAGCTAATGAGTGTTTGAAGTAGAATCTTTTATTTTTGATGACGTAATTTTGCCAGATGATATATATAAATCATATCAGTTTAAATCTGTACTTTTTATTACATCAGAAAGTATTTTATTATGCTTAATTCCAGTAAATTAATTTTTTTAACCTTTAATTTTCGATATGCTCGCGTCCCCCTAGGGGGCACGCGCCGCAGTTTGAGAAACACTGCACTATGCACTAACATTCTATTTTTCTTAAACTATGCTATGTTATCAGAAAATTGGTACTTATTTTGATTTTTCAATAACTGTTTAAAATTCCACATATTTATTCGACTTATCATAAGTTTTATTTTGAGAAATTCGTAAAAAATTATGCTTGATTGATAGAACTATACGTGGCCTGCGGTCGCCCCCTGTCTTGACTACCCGCGTGCAGTGCATGCCTGGTAGGATCGTCGCTGAATGCAGTGCTTATTGCAGAAGCAGCAAAAAATACAAATTTTAATACGTTTAAGCTATTGAATTAATTTGTTTTTCTTTTTGCTATTATCTTGGAACATTAAATTAGAGACAAGAAAACTGAAAATAGATGTTGCTGGAATACTTTGCTTCAGTCTTTTCCTGTAAAGATAAAAATAGAAACAAAATATTTGAATTAAAATGTAATTTTTAATTTTATGAGATTTCAGATGAAACTTATATTTCAATCCAGGTAATAAGGAAAGTTTGAAAATGTTCTCGAAATTCATGTAATAGTTAAGTTTTCTATAAAATTCAAACTTCTTCATTCCTCCGTAAAATAGATTTATAGTATGGTATGTAGCAATATGTTGTTCGTCGAAATTCAATTTAAGGGTATGACCCTCTGAATTACATACCTGAATTCATTGCAATTAGTTCTTAGGCTTATATTGAATCAAAAAACAGCTTTAAAAGTTTAGCTTTCTTTATTTTAACTTCATATAAATATCCAGAAAGGATTACAATTGTTTAATTAGTTTCACCAGAAAAAGTATTAAATGCTTGCGTGAAAGAAGTCAAATAAGTTTCGATAGTAATTTTAATTTTGCCTTGATTTATATCCCTTCCCCCCAAAATAACTTTTAGATATTGTGTGTGCTGATGAAAACGAAACTGACGCACTGGGAGACATACAAAGAAAGATTTTGCGTGTCCCCTCGCCTGAAATAGCTTTCTTTAACCTTCCACAGGGCCGACCCTAGGTGATAGGAAACTGCTAATGATGGCAAAATTTCGGGAAAGCAAACCAACTGAACTGCAAACAACTTCATCTCAAGAAATTTATTTCCCTTGCCTGAATCTAGAAAATAAAGGAATAGTGAAAAAACTTAAATACAATAGGAATAAGACTTTTGGCCACTCCTATATTTTGAGATTTACAGCAGACAAAAATAGAGACAAATTTCCAAGTTCCGGGTAGTGGGTATTTGCATATGCGATTGCACGATGAAAAAGGAGAAATGTGCACACACTTCTGACAAGTTTTAACAAGCTTTTTTTAACTCTACAAATAAACAGAGTTAGATTTAAAACAATACCTTATTTAAGCAGTAAAGTCCACCAGGTTCATTTGGATTGAGATAGTATGGGTGTATGATGTAGATTATGGATGTGAAAAGTGCTCTTTTTAGATATGAATTAGCATTATTTGGTGTAACTGCACTTTAATGATCTGAATTCACTTAACAACTTTTTCAGCCGCTTTGGCTTTTTATGTATTTTTATTTTGATTGAGATCTTCTGAGAAACTGTTTAACGTTTTGCTATATATCTTTATTGATGATGTCAATTTCTAACAAAACAATTTAAAGGTTGGCTAATTTTGACTTTTTACAAGCTTTTATTTAGTTTCACCAGTCCCGCTGTCTGTCGGTGTGTAATCAAATCTTGCAAGTTAAATTTGATCCACTTTTCGGTTTCCGATTGAGCTGAAATTTTGTATATACGTCTAATTTGGATGGCAATGCATGTTTTGACCATTTATATTACGATATCATAATTAGTTAAAAGATATTAATTAAAGTAATTCGTTCGGTAGGAATCTTGCAACTCAATTTTGAAGCTGATGTCTTTAACCGATTGAGCTGAAATTTTGTATACACGTTTAGTTCGGATGACAATGCATGCTTTGACCATTTATATTCCGTTATCGCAATTAGCTAAAAAGAAATTAATTAAAAACACTTTGCCCCTGTTAGCTTTTTATTCTGCCGAGCATCTTATTGAGTTTAAAGAAGTACCGATTTTTTGAACTTTTTTAAAAACTGTTGTTCTTTTGTGAAATCACTTCTACTACGGTATCTTGGGATATCACATTTATTTATATACATACGAGAATATTGATCGCGGATACTGCACACAGCAAGTCTGACCCAAAAGCACACAGCGAATGGTCAGCTCGTCAACCCCGTAGAAGGAATGCGCGGGAGTGAAGGCGGGAAAAAGAGCGCGTGGGCGGATCACTCAGTTATCCTTCCGCCAGAAAAGATAGTTCACTCGCTTCACCCCAACAAAAACCCATCTTATATTTTCTATCAAACTGAGACAAAAAATAATTACATAATTGGAAAGATCATTTATTTCGCCACGAGAGAGATACGGTGTAATCTTTTACAAAAAATTATGATATTTTCTATTTCTTATGATTTTTTTCTAAAATGAGTCAAAATTGATGCATTTTAAAAAAAAAGTTTTAATTTTTTAATTAATTTTGCTTTGTCCAATGTTGTTTTGGTCTGACAGTGTTTATCTCCGTCCCCCATTATTCTCTTGTTGCGGCTCGGGTGAAATATCTATCATACGTACGTGGCCTGGCGGGAAAAAAAGATTGAGTACCCCTGAGCTAGCCTGTTCAAAATTAACCGGCAAACGACCTTGCAACAATGATGTGTTGAATGAGATGAATAGACTGAAATACCTGTCCACAGCGATAACTAAAAAGTTAAAAATAAATTAAAAGTTAAAAAAACTTTTTTAAAAACAAGCTTTTATTTAAATGCTCTAAAAAGAATAAAATAAACTTTTCTTTTAAAACTTTTTTTGCTATCAACTTATAACGTCATTACACAATTTATGATATAAAAGCTTGTCGCGAGATTTACCTGCAAAGATAAACAAGCAAATTAGATAACTTGATCTGATTGATATTAATTTTAAAAATTTTCAAACTAAGTAAATACGAGTACTTAGTCTCGCGACAAGCTTTTATATCATAAATTGTGTAATGATGTTATAAGTTGATAGCAAAAAAAGTTTTAAAAGAAAAGTTTATTTTATTCTTTTTCGAGCATTTAAATAAAAGCTTGTTTTTAAAAAAGTTTTTTTACTTTTCATTTATCTTAAGGAAAAAAATATAAAATTGGGCTTGAGTGAAATCTTCTAAGAAATTAATCATAAATCATTTACAAAAATAAACATGCGTTTTCATACGGATAACGCATATTACCCAAACATTTTACGCAATAAATGAATCATGGTGCGGAACTAATGGTGGAATGAATCATATATGGAACTATGGAACCACTTCCTAAAATGTGGTGCGCGTACCCCCAGGGGTACGGAAAGAGTTTAGTGAGGGTACGGTTTGCTGCGGAGTTTGGTGGAGATATGCATTGCACCGTGCTTAATTAAGCCTACTTCTGCGTTCTCTTGAGTCAAGATCAGCAGTCACCAAATTTTTTGACTTCACGGACCAGTAAATTCTTAATTTTAATTCCGCAGATTATTAATAGGATTTTTACGTGTTAAATTATTGTTATGAATTGAATTATGTTTCAATACATCTTAAAACAACTCAACGTGATGAGTAAGTATATTCAACATTTTTCTGGGGACCAGCGAAATTTTCTCGCTGACCACTAGTGATCCGTGGACTACCCCTTTGGTGACTTTTGGTCAAGACAGTCTTGTGAGGCGTGATATGGTCGTGTGTGTAACACGACGGGAATATACCACACTTCATTACAGAGACAACTTACTTTGTTAATAGTTAGGGGCTTGTATTTTATGTGCTTTAGTAAGTCCCATTGATTTTGATTATTTTTATAAAATATAATTTTTTTTTATCCCTAACATAGTTTATGATCACTGGTTCAAATTTGGAACTACTACACCGAAAGGAAGTGATGATTATAGTAGCAAGCAACTGACAGGAAATAAAGAAGTTAACGACGAATCAACTTTAATTCTGAAAGAACCTTTTAAGAAAAAAGCAATGAAAACTCGCAAGTACGACAAAGAATATTTTGAATTTTGATTCTATTGTACTGGAAATAAAAATGAGCCTATTCCACTTCGCGTTATTTGTTTTGAAAATCTAGCAAAGGAAAGCAGGAAACCATACAACTTAAAGTGACATTTTGAGTTATAGCGTAATCGGCACAAAGATAAACCCATAGATTTTTTTTGAAAATTAACTGAAGGATTTAAATCAGTTTCGAAAAGTAATGCTGGGTTTGACAGGAGGTAGCAACCCAAAAATAATAGAAACTTCGTATAACGTGTTGCTATCAATTGCGACATGTAATGCAGTGGAAACCATTGGCGAAATTTTAATCATGTCTGCAGCCAAGATAATAGCAAAAGCACTGACATATAGGAGATAGAGCAAAACAAACTTTTCACTGCGTTCCTCTCTTAAATAATACAGTTCATCTATGAATCATTGATATGTCTAATAATGTGAAACAGATGTTATTATCTGATATTTTTCAAAGCCGTTACTATGCATTGCAAGTCGTTGAGTCCACTGATATTGCGAATTTTGCAAATCTTATGCAGGGTGCTGAACCTTTTTGGATCAACGTGCCATTTTTTCCAAAGAAATATTTAATAAGTTATAGACGTGCAATAATATAAAATAATTTTGACTTATGATTATTGGGAAACCAATAAAACTAAATACTAACAAACCAAAACTCTTTATTTAATCCGAAAAATACATTTTGCACTGTATAGTAATAAATGTTTTAATTATACATGTAATTTAAATTAAAGAAACATTAGTGTGACTTCTGTTGTTGTAAATTAGATGACAAATAACTTATATCAGGATTGTAAGATGATACTTTTAGCAGAATTCTTGCTGAATTGGAGTCGTCTGCTAAACGGTTTCTAAGCGAGTCTTTGATGTTATTCAGCTCTGGAAATAATGACTCTCATGCATAGGTAGATGAAAATATGGTTAAAATAGCACGAGCCAGCTTCTTCCAGTAGTTAAATGCGTCTGGAATCGAATGCCATGTTTTCAAAGTTTCGTTAGTGGCATTTTTGCTTATATTACCTGTTAATCTTTCTGCTTCAATCAATCCCAACTTTTTCCTTGTTTCAATACATTTTTGAATCCATATTGAACTAGATTGGAAATCACATGCACACACACACACACACACACAGAGAGAGTTTCATTTCAAATTTTTCAATTTCTAACCAATCGAATTGGGACAAGTTCAGTTTATCAAATGGAATTACATCAGGGTACATAATAAATTTGAAAGTTTTCGATAATTTCTTGAACTGAGAAAATCTCGCTGAAAATTCTTTGATTAAAGAATCCGTTATAGAAATAAATTCATCAGTAACTGTTTCTTCATCTCGTTTCTCAATGGGAATCTAAATCTTTCATATTTTTTTTCAAGTTTGGGAAGTTCTTGTAGTTTCTTGTAATAATATCAAAACATACAGTTTAGCTTCAAAAGCGGGAATGAGATCCATCAGGACGATAACTATTTCATTCGTGCCTTGAAGCCTTAAGGCCGTATCACAAGTACATTTTCCATGCAACTTTTTCGTAAAATTTTTGGCTTAATCTGAGGTGGAGGGATTGCCGTAAACAAAATGACATGTTCTGACGTCGGCCACGTTCTATCTCCAAATTCAAAAATTACTCTCCGATTTTTCTGCTTCGGAAAACGAACATCCAAAATTATTTCTTTTCTTTCGCTTGCGATTTTGTTGATGAGCGTAAACAGAAATTGAGCACCATCCTGTTTAAAATATTATACGCCATTAAAATATTATACACCATTAAAATATTATACGGCATATCTGATGTGTTAGACGAAACCAAAGCCGCCATCTTGTTTATGACGTGTGTGCCGAAGAACCCCATTGGCTAGAATTTCAAGCAACTTTTATTTGGAACAATTTTTTTAGCTCACTAGCAAAAAGTTGTTCGAAAGCCATTGCTATAGCAACTAAATAAAAATTGCACGAATTGGACGAAAGTTGCTTGAAACGTGTACGTGTGATACGGCCTTTACGTTCAATTCATTGAAATGTTGACATATGTCTGTAAAAAACATCAATTTTGAAAGCCACATGATATCCACCAATAGTGGGTATTGTTCAATCATGCTCTCATTTAGCAGAAACAGTCTGGTTTGTTCCAAGTAGTCAACAAATCTTTGAATTTCCCGCAGCTCAACCAACGAACATTATTATATATTAGTAAGCCAATATACACCGAATTGACTTCATCCAACAAAGCATCAAACTTTAACTTATTTAAAGCCTGCGACGATATGAGGTTGACTATTTATGTGACTAACATTATTACATTATCAAGAGATGTTAAACCACTATTTGTACACAAGGCTTGTTGGTAAAAAATGCAATGGCATTTAAGAATCGAATGTCCTACGTCTGTTTTAAATAAAGAAATGAAGCCACTTTTGTGCCTACCATGTTTGGAGCATTTAATGCAAATAAACTTTAAAATACAGTTGTATTGACGAAACTGACTATTCTATATGTGCTCTCACTTGACCTGACCCCAAAGAAAAAACTTTACTGACTGCGCACGACTGCGGGAGTATGCGCAGATTTTTTTTTTGTGCTTTTTTTTTTGGAAATTGAGTATTTGATCTCTGTCTGTATCGTGTCTGCTCTTTCGCTTTTGTCTCAGATCATTAAGAATTTTAAAATTGAAGTCGCGAGAATCATTTGATGAACTAATCTTACCATAAAAGAATTTGATCTCTCATAGATGAATTAGATTCATACAAGCTGAACCACTAATGTAAACGTCAGAATACATTTTTTAAACAACTTGAATATATCTAGAAATAGTTACATGCCCACACCCACTTGCTTAGATAAACTTTGTATCATTAGCAATTGTAATACATGGCGTAACTACGCAAGATACAACAAACGAGTCTGCACCCCGTCGGCGTCGCACCGCGACTGATCAGTCGCGTTTGTTCATAACACTTCATAGTGAACTTTGTTATTTTCAGCTAAAATACAAATCGTTTTTGATTGGTGGGATGCCCAAAATATTCTGTCGCGTGCCATTGGTTCGCCATCTCTGTCTTATGGCGTTTGTTAGATACAAAAAATCAAGAAATTTATGACGATAAGTTATTTTGCCAGCCTTTATTAGGTCCCATAATAGGAGAAGATATCTTTAATGTTATGAATAAATTCATACAAGAGAACAGAATTCATAGGAATAGATGTGTTAGAATAATCATAGATAATCAAAATGTTCCACACAATGTCATAATCACACATTGTTGGATGCTCAAAGAGGCTCTGGCAACACGTAAGATGCCGGCTGCTCTACAGAAAGTTCTAGATATAAATAAAAGGGTGGAAATCGTTTAATTTAAGAACCGTTCTTTGAATGCATGACTTTTTTTCTCAAAAATGTGAAGTAGTTATACCCAGCTCCTTTTTCGTACCGATGTTCGTTGACTATCTCGGAGGAAAATTCTAAATCGATTGTTTGAACTTAGACATGAGCTTCAATGTTTTCTTTATGATGGATTGGAGTTGAGCAATGGCTTACATGACCGAAATGGACTTTGTAAACTAGCATACTTAGCAGATATATTTTCTGTTTTAAATTGCCTCAACTTATCGTTACAAAGTCAAGAAATTTCATTGGTTCTCGTTCAAGATAAAGTGCTCTGTCATCGTAAAACTAAATTTATGACAAAAGAGAGTTGGTAATGGAGAATTAGACTCGTTTTCTCCTTTCATGATTTTAAAACAAGTTCAACATTTCAAATTGATGTTGATATTCGGAAATGCATAACACACAGAATTTGGAGAGCTTGCAAGTGGACTTGAAAAACTATTTCCCTATTTTAAATAAAAACATTGAATGGATAAGATATCCGTTTAACATTAATACAACATCCATGCCAGAGGATTTGTCATACACGAAAGAAAAGCAGTTGTTGGAATTGGCTTCAAACGGATTCTTGAAAATAAAAAAGGAGTGTATTTTAACATCGTTCTAGTTGCAAATGCAACATGTGTATCCGGTTTTAATAGAAACAGTTCTGAAATACATCTGAATATTTATGTGAAGTTGCTTTTCCAGAATTTGTAGATATTAAATCGAAAAAAAGAACAGACAGTTGGACGTGGAAATGCATTTCAGACCAAGATTAACAATCAGAGAACCAAATTCTGATGATCTGTCATCTCAGTATAAACAATTTCATCCTTCTCATTAATCCAAATAAATGTTACTTATAATATGACCTTTTTATTTGTATTTTATTATGAATAATTTCATTTCTTTTTTCTTATTACACTCATGTCCATTAATTTAGGATAATGCAAGCTCAGGCAAAGAAAGAAGCAAAATAAATGTGACTTACTTGTAAAGCCTTTTTATTAAACAAAAGGTAAACAGCAAAAAAGATGCTATATGTTTGATATCATTAATAAAGATTGAGATTTTTGTTTCCTAGTGCAAATTACAAAAAACCCCTATTTACAAAAACCAATATTACATATTTAGTATGACTTAGTGTATTTAATACATAGTATGTCTCCCAGACGATGCAATACATTCCGTACAATGCTTACACATGCTATCAAATTATCGATCTGATATTGGGAAATATTACACTACTCACCAGCAATGCTCTCCAAAGTTCCGGCAGACATGTAGGAGGTGGTTGACGGGAAACAACTCGTCAACCAAGCGTGTCCCACACATGCTCTACTGGATTCAAGTCCGGGGAAAATACTAGCCAGGACATACGGGTGATATCCTCCGATTGAAGGCATTCGTTTACGATGTTTGCCCGGTGAGGACGGGTATTGTCATCCATAAACACAAATTCTGCGCCCATGGCGCTCCGAAACAAATGTACATGTTGTTCCAGAATGATGTCCTGTCACTGTTCCAATTTGAACATGCATATCAGTTCTGGAACCCAGAATAATCCCCCAAACGAGCAATCCTGCACCACCGAAAAGGTGTCGTTCAATTATGTTATCTTGGTGGAACGGGTACCTTGTGCTCCCCATGTTAAAGTCCAGTGGGACTTCAGAAAACATCACACAAACCCACTAATGAAGTGTTCACAACGCATACTCTCTACTCCAGGCAACTATGAATTGCAGTAAGTGGAACACATCTGACAGGTCTACGAGCATATAGACCAATCTACCCTAAACGTCTGTACACGGTCTGCCTTGGAAAATGTCGTACCAGTCGGTGAAGAGAGTTGACGAGACAGCTCTGATGCTGTGCTCCGTCTGTTTCTTTTTGCAGTAACTGCCAAATACCGGTCCTCATTCGGCGTTGTAACTCGGGGGCGATCTGTGCTGTAACATCTACTCACATTACCATCATCTTGGAACCGTTGCCGAAGCCTGGAGATGACTCTGAACGATTCTAAATTTCTCGGATACTTCCAGCTGGGTACGCTCACATTCCAAACGGCCGATAATTCAACTAAGTAAAAAGTCATCCAAATGCTTTTCATTTGTGTCATAACTATACGGTTATTACACTAAAAGTGCTTGCGAACAATTTTACTTCCTTGCCTGTACTCCTTATATAATCCCCTCTTATACTCCCAACATTGTGACGTACTATCTGTGTCATCTGGTGGTTTCCTGCAACTTGCATATGATTCATGAAGATGTGTGTAGTCATTTTACGGGTTATATATTTATTTTAGTGTTCGATTTCTCCGTGACTCTGAATTATTCTTAATTTATGGACATGAGTGTATTTTGTGTGTGTCACAAAAAAGCATAAGTAAATAAATTTTGATTGTTATAAAAATAGATCCATTTTTTTTCTGATAAGGGGTAATCAGAATTATAGAAGGGGTAAAAACATGTCAAAAGTTTGGAAAACATTAGCTTGGTGAATACAATCAATTCTTTTACGTTTAAGCTGTTTTGTCGTAACGTGCAGGTGTTGAGATTTTGCTTCTACTAAACTTTTTAGTCAAGATAGTTGGGAATACAATTGATAGTTGCCATTGAGATTTCATTCATGAACATTCATCAGAAAATGCCATACGATAGAAAAACACACGATTGTCTTTTTTTTATATGGAGGATAATGTAAGAGGAGATTTTGAGTATATCCTAAAACTAGAAATAAATTAATAAATGAAAATCCAGAAAAGAATAAACATCCATAAATTTTTTTTAATACTATGGAGTGAGAAAACACTTTTCATGAAATACATGCGTTTAAAATTACTATAATTATTAGAATTAAGACATTTCTTAAAATTTTTGCAAAGAAATATTATACAAAATGTTTGTAGCTTTAGCCATGTAAATAATATACTTATACTCACATTTTCTAAGGAATTTTCACAGATTTGAGATGCATATATGGTGCCACCAACAAGCTGAGAAAAAGTAATTTTAATTACGGCGCGACATATCATAAAAAGCTATAATGGAATTTTCTATTTCACAAAATATTTAATGAGATACTTGCAATATTTATATTCTTTTTCCTAAAAATTGTATCTAGATTCATGAAAGCATAAGCGTTTCTTTAAAAGAGCCACATTTTCTCACATATTTTTTTAATTCTTACTACTAGCTCACTCTCTCCCTGCATATATTTATTATATTATATATATATATATATATATATATATATATATATATATATATATATATATATATATATATATATATAGATAGATAGATAGATAGATAGATAATTATAAATGCGAAAGTTTGTGAGGATGTTCGGCCGTCTTTCACGCAAAAACAACTGAATGGATTTTGATGAAACTTTACAGTAATATAGCTTATACATCAGAATAACACATAGGCTATAATTTATAGCACAGGCTATAATTATAAAGATATTGTGTGAAGTGTCCAATATATAACGATATTTGTCAAGCAAGTAGGAAAAAAATTCTGCCATCTGCAAGCAATTCTGGCGCCACGACAGCATATATCTATCTTTTGTTTGTGAAGAAACCCTTTTTGTTTTGGCTACGCAAGGCGCTCGCTTCTAATTAATTCCTGTTATCAGCATAATCCCTAATATTTTTTATTCCAGAATAAAACTAAGTTTTGAAGGGATAGGTTGTTACAAATCTCTCTTTATTTGAATGTTTTTTATGACTTTATTATGCACATTTGGTAGTAAGAAATGGGTCTTTTTTCAAAATAAATGTTTTTATCGGTTCTGGTACTTAAAGTAAATAAACTTTCTCTTTCACACTACATCATTTGGACAAATTTTCAAAATTTGTTTGTGGTTAGTAGTTAATTATAACGCTATAATTTTAACTGAATAGGCAGATATTGCATCTTTAAGTATACAAATAATTATAACTACTGTAGTGTATTTTTTGGAGTGAGTGAATATTAACGTCGCACTGTTCAGCTACACGAGGGCTTTTGGCAATGGACCACGTAATTTTGAACCATGGTCAAGTGACGTGGACGACACCTGAGCTGGCACCCCCTTCTCCTAACTACCACACCACACCAACTTAGAAGGAATATTCTACCAATACTTAGCAGGAATATTCTTTGAAATCCACTCTTCCAAGATATATGGTAGCACGGGTTCCATGATGAGTATTTTAGCGGGGAAGATGAATAGTTTTGTAGCAGATATTACGTTTTCAGCGGATTGCAAAGATTATTATTTTTGTCCCGAAAAAATAGTTTTTGTCAAAATTTAAGTGTCCTATGTTTTTGTATGTCAATGAAGACCTTAGAAAACGATTTGGCTATTTATTTTAAGTGAACGGTGTGTATAATTAATTTTACAGTGGAATATCTTTAATTAATTTATTAACTCTAACGGATTAAATTTCCCTAAGTGGAGTATTTTGTTTATGTATATCCCTTAATTTTCAATATAGTGATCCACACAAAAAATATTGTATGAAAAAAACTGCAGTAAATTATAATGCAGTGGATAAAGTATTAATGTGCATTTCTCCCCTACACGGCGGGTCTTACAAAGCTCTAATAAATCTCGAGCTATGAAATGAGCTAGACATTTGCCAACTTGACTCAATCGTCATTTCGCTGTTTTTCATTGAATCGCCATTATAATTTAAGGAACGGCGTTGCTTGCGAATATTATAATTTTAACATAAAATAAATACAACAGAAAGTAATATTAATGTATTACACTTTCAGATATAAATTATTTACACTATTTTAAGCGTTCATTACACAAAACTTTTAACAATGTGTTATTTTTGCTGAGAAGAGATCAGCGTAGGGAGGTATTTTCAAAAATCGACCCTCAAGAGTGTTACGGGGAGTTATAAATAAAAGAAAATCCCTTTTATCAGCTATTAGATCTACATACTTAAAATTTAACAAAGGTGCTTTTTTTCTTTCTTTTTTTGTTTAGCTGAGATATGCAAAAAGCTTTTTTTGTTTAGTTTGAAATTCACGTAAAATTAACTCATTAAAAACTTCTTTATCCTTCAATCTGTGTTGTTTAATTTTCTGTTCTCCCGTGCGAAGAACTGGTATACCAGCTAGTGTATACATATATTGTTCAAATTTTCAATTGTTAATAAAATACTTTCTCTATTCATCCATTCAAGTTCAAATAAATTTTTTAAAACTTGTAATGGGTGACATTTGATGTTAATACAGTTTTTTTTCAAATATTAATTCATTAATTCAATTAAATTAGCTAAATTAATTACTGGTTTTTGTCGTCAACTTAGATTCGTCTCCATTGGTGCAAAGTCAGACAAATCGTGCTCTTTTTTCAATTTCTATTATTAGTTCATTCTCTCCTATATATATATATATATATATATATATATATATATATATATATATATATATATATATGATTTTTGGTACAATTTGTATTAGCGACGGGCAATTAGGTTAGTTTATAGCTGATCTTTGCTGGGTGGTGTACTGATTAGGTAAGTACAGCATCGTTATAACATTACCATTTGTATCCTTCTGTTTTTTGTGCTGTCTTTAGAGCCTTTTCTTAGCTGTGGTTTTAGTTTTGAGCATAGCTTTCTCTTACTTTTAAGAGCTTTTCATCAAGTTTGTTTTGATTAAAAATTAACTTGTTTCTGCTTTGCTGATTTTTTGTGTGGTGGATGGCTGTCTTTTGAGCCTTTTCTTGGCTTTGGTTTTAGTTTTGAGAATAGCTTTCTCTTAATTTTAAGAGTACTTTCAAGTTTGTTTTTTTAAAAATTAACTTGTTTCACACTCACTTTGACTTTGTATCAATTTCTGGATTAATTACAGAAATCTCTATTTATTTTGACTTTTATGAACGTACTTTCAAGTTTGTTTTTTATAAATTAACTTGTTCTGTTTTGCTTTGGTACACTCTCTTTTGATTGGGTATCTACTTCTGTATTTCACAGAAATATATCTATTTTGACTTGTTGTTATTAGGATGAGGGAATTTCATAACTCTCCCCCCTCTTTCTCCAATAACAATTTTGGAAAGCTTCTGAGTTCTGTTAAAGAACTACATCTTCGTAATAGTAATTCTAATATTAAAATATTCAAGACTAGAATTTTTTGGAACAAAAAATTCATTAATGGCCATCATAATCATTATAAACAAAACTTGTTAGATTCTAATAATCACATTTCTCAAAATATTAATAAATGTTACACTAAGAGTCCTGCCATACATGGAATTATTGATAATTTATCTTCTTATAATTTTGATAACTCTCAATCTTATAATAGTCTTAAGTTAAAATTCAATAAATGTAGAGATAGTAGATGTAAGACATGTACTATGTTAAATATGGATCAATATGATTGTGATTCTAAATTTAACCTTTGTAAAACCTTTAATTGTATTTATATTTTAAATTGTAAAGTATGTCAATATAAATATATAGGACAGACCTCCAATACTATTAACTTAAGGATTAATCAGCATAGACATGATGTTAAATTCTTTAATAATTCCAATAATTCTAATAAAATTGAACTTAGACACTTTTATATGCATGATTTCAAAAATGTTGAACTGTCTATCATTAAAATTTCTCCAATTACTAAGCACAGATTATGGTGGGAAAATCACTTTATTAGGAGTTTTACTACAATCTATCCATATGGCCTTAATGTTTTGTATTTTGCTAAAAATACTCTGCAAATAATGTTACAGAATAATAATAAAGAATTTTTTTTATAATGCCAATAAATTAAACAATACTTCTAAGAGAAAATCTAGAAGTAATAGAACTAAAAGGAAAAATAGAGATAAAAATTCATTAAATGACAATATTAGAGTTCTTATTGATGATTTTGAAAAAACTTTAATATCAAGAAGATCAAATACTTCATGTTTGGTCTTAATAAACATGAAATTGCATTGTTATATGAATCCTTAAATAATGATTCCTTAAAGGTTTGTCATGCAGTGCACATTATTAAAGACATTCTTAACTATCTAGTTAATAAATTCAATATTAATGTTGAGAAAATTAATGAACCTATTACAGAGTACTGCACTTTATTATTCATGAATAAAACTTTTGACAAAATTAACTTTTCTAGTGTATTTAATAGACATTTGTCTCTTTTTTCCAGTTAAAAAAGGTTGTTGTAAAGAAAGCTTTTAAATATAACAAAACGATGGGCAGATTTATCGTTAATTACAACAATAGTTCGCCCTCTATTAATATAGAAGATTGTATATGTAATAACTATAATGATTTTATTGATGGTCATCATAAACATGTAGTTACTGGCAACTTAGATATAATCAATGATAATATTTTAAAAGATATAATGAGTAAAGGCACTAATTTTAGATTAAATATTTCTAATAACAACAATACTGTTAAAAAACAAATTTTTAAAGATATAGATAATTTTATTACAAAATCTGCAATTAAATTTGGACTACCTATTGAGAGGCATTTGAAGAGTATAAGTACAATATTTTAAAAGACCTTATGAATTTTAGCTACCATTCTAAATATGAAACTACTTTTAAAGATATAAAACAGAAAATTTATGAATTACAAAAGAATTTTATCATAGTTTACATTGATAAAGTACCTGGTAACTATGCTGTGATTTGTAAGCATTTTTATTATAATATTCTTTATGATCACTTTCTTAATAATGGTTCTTTTAAAAAATTAGATTTGTCACATAATGAAATTAGTAATCGTATTATTGCTATTTATAAAAAATTAGGTTATTGTATTCCTAAAATTAAGAATCCATATATTTTTTTAATTCCAAAATTCCATAAAAGTCCGGTTAAATTTAGAACTGTGACAAATGGTTTTAGAACATATATTACTACTGCAGGCAAATTACTTCATAATATTATACAAAACTTTATTAATCAGCAATGTAATAAAGCTATAATTAAAAATAGTAAAGAGATTATAGATTTTTTAATGATATAAATATTTATTCAGTTCATAGTTATGACTTTGAAGATCTTTTCAATTCCATTGATTTATATGATATTATTAAAGTAATTTTAGAAAACCACAGTATGTATAACCTTAATATTAATTTTAACAAATTTAAAACTCTCATAGATTTTGTCTTAAAAGAAAATTATATCAGTTTTTTTTAATGGTTCTTTATATAAACAAGAGAAAGGACTCCCATAAGGGGGCCCAGCTAGTAATAGTTTGGCTAATCTTTATTTACATTTTTATGAATATAGTTATGTTATTAATAATGACTACTACATTTATAGATATATTGATGATTTAATTATTTTTGGTAAAAATGATAATTTAAATTCTATTATTAATTTTTATCCATCCTACTTAAACTAAGTTAAAATTAATAATAATCCAATCAAAACAAATTACCTAGATGTATCACTGTATATTAAGGATTTGAAACTACATACTAATATTTATGATAAAAGAGATGCCTTTAATTTTAATATCATCAAAGTGCCT
Source organism: Trichonephila clavipes (assembly GCA_019973935.1). Classification (NCBI taxonomy): domain Eukaryota; kingdom Metazoa; phylum Arthropoda; class Arachnida; order Araneae; family Nephilidae; genus Trichonephila; species Trichonephila clavipes. Next base: position 1,302,960 of record BMAU01020921.1, read on the forward strand.
TACTGGAATTCTAATTTATCAATATCTATATATAGAAGTATTATTTTTAACTATATTTATCGCAATAAAGTATTAGTTAGCGATAAAATTAATATTTTTTTAAATCTTAAAAAAATTTTTAATCACTGTATTGAACATGGTTACCCTGCTAATTTTCTTTATAATTATATTTGTAATGGTTTTTTATGATACAATTTGTATTAATGTAATTATTTACTGTTATTATGTTTTGTAATGTTTTTTAAATTTAGACAATATCTAATTTATCCTACAATTATTATATAGATGGCGCCACATGCTTTTTTTAAAAAAATTTTTTAATATATATATTTTTCTGAGTTTCTTTATATTTTACGCTAATTTTATGATTTTTATTTTTATTTTTATGATTTTTTAAAAGTATTTATATATATATATTTCTTATTATCGTATATCGTATCGCAATTAATCGTTTCTTATATCGTATCGCAATTAATCGTTTCTTACATCGTATCGCAATTAATCGTTTCTTATATCGTATCGCAATTAACTTTATGCGGTTCTGCCCTCCCTATTTGGCGGGAACACGATACTGCACTCTTGGCCATCGTTATAAATCCGTTTTAGTAGGTTATGTTTATGTTCATATGTTCTTTAGTTTAATGATTTAATATTTAAATTCTACACATATATAACTCTTTCCTTTCCTCTTGGTACATAGTATGACAAATTACAGGTGAAGGTTGGCGCCGCAAAACTTGTTTAAACCTGCAATCCTGGTTCCTAAGGCCAGGAATTTGTCTTTATACTATGTGCTTCCTTCCTACTTTTAGTTATCTTAGGTATATAACTATATGATTATTTTTTATATTTTTGTTTATGTATATATATATGTGTGTATAAAATTTATATATATGTGTATGTATATGATTATATATTGAAAAAATTCTTTTATATTGGATTATATATATATATATATATATACAGTGACCGCTTTGAGTGAATAACTGAATGAGTGAGTATTAACGTGGCACAGTTCAGCTACACGAGGGCTTTTGGCCACGAGCCTCGTAATTTTGAGCCATGGTCAAGTGACGAGGACGACACCTGAGCTGGAACCCACTCACCATACCAACGGGAAGACGCTTGAGCTCTCGACAGATTAAACGCTTCCCTACACCATGGGTCTTTAGTGGTACTGGGCTCGAACTCATGACCTATCTACCATGATCCGTTACCTTGACCACTGGGCTACTGCGGCCATTATTCTTTCAGAAAGAACTACTGATGGTTACAGATGGTTACATTTTATAAGGAACTGGGATACGTCAATCCCTCAGTCTTCTATCTTGTTTTAGAATAGGCTTGGTTTTGCTCCTTGGCTGGTGATGGTGGGCGTGGAAATCGGTGGCGGGAACCAATGGGATAGCAGGCGCATGACTTCTCATGAGTGGCTTTGATTGAATGATGGGAGTGAGCTTCGAAAATTGTACTTGGGAAAATTTTTAAAGAGTAGCTATTGATGTTAAAGTTTAACAATTAATGGTAAAATATTCAAGGAAATGAAATGAAAATATAATAAATTTTGTAGAAAGAGAAATTATGGAAAAAGGAGTTTAAAATTTATCTAACATAGCTTCGAAAAGAAGTAAAGCCTTAGCTTTATCATCTTCGGAGTTTTTTAATTTGGGAAGTAATTGTAAAATTTCAGGTGATCTTTTTATGATGTTAGAAATCATGCTCTGACCAGTTCAATCACTTGAGCTAGGTCTGAATTTTCATTTTCTATGGCTTGGATTCCGTGGGAAACTTTATTTGAATTTTCATTAGTTTTTTCAGTTAACTTGTGGACTGGGGTGGGGGGTGGAGGGGGAGACACCTTCCCTACGAACGTTGCTTTCGAAAGTTTTATTCGCGGTAAGGGGCGTGCCCTCATTTGGCTTAGGGAACTTGGGGCATTTGGTGTAGCAGGCCGAATGACCAGATTCTTGGCAATTTATGCAGAAGGGGTTTTCCTGTCGCTCCTTTATCGGGCATTGACGGGTGGGGTGTTCTTTTCCTCACTTTAGACATCTTGGCTTGAGGTGGTAGTTTTCTGCCGTGTGAAAGAAATTGTTGAGTTAAAACATTGGGTAATTCCTCTGATGAGGTAACCTTCAATTTTAACTTGCATGTAGCCGACAGTTTTGAGATCGAAGATTTTTTGATTATTGGCGTTGCGGGGGAGGGAGACTTGGAAAAATGGGAGAGTGGTCTTAGCTTTTTTAGAAATTAATTGGGAAACGTTTTCAATTGTGTGAATCCTTCTTCTTCTAGGTCGGATTGTATCTCGTGAGTTTTGGTAAAAATGGGCAGTCCTTTAATGACTATTTTGATTGGTTTTATTGGCTTTGGTTTAAGTGAGAAAAATTCAAAATCTTTGTCTTCTTCAAGAAAATTTGTAAGAGCGTGATACTCTTCTATGTCATTAGTGATTAATTTAATAAAGTCTCCCCTGACGATTTGTTAGTGATATCTGGGAATTATTGATAAATGGATTTAAGTTGGTTTCTGATATTTTTCTTAATTTTAAGATGGATTGGGGGAGGGGGCTTGGGTTTTGGGGGCGCTGTTTCATTATTTTCTTCCGGAGCAACTTGATCCTTATCATTTTTAGATTCAATATCTGAGAAACTTTTATTTACAGTGACTGGCTCACTAGGTAAAGGAGAGACGGGTCTAGCTGTTTTCTTGGGAAAGACAAAGTCCTCCACAGAATCCTTTTTATTAATTTTACGTTTTTTATTTTTATTTTTATTTTTAGCATTATTTGCATTTGTGGGTGCTTCAGAATAATTTTTTAAAATGTGATTAGAATCACTATTTTTATGCTTTTCAGTCGGTATTGGGGGGAGTACAGTAATTACCATTGCAATTAAAAGTCATACTTGGGGGGAGGGAATGAAGCTCACTCACCATTGTATCCTTTTTTCTTTGGGTATCATCAATAGAGGCCCGAAGAATGGCCTTCATCTCGTGGTTATCATCGGTGTCTGGAAAGTTGACAAGTTAAGTGCAGCAATTGATAACTATGTCAAAGGCTTCGATTTCCAGCGAAAGCCTGTTTCTCTCTTCGCAGCTGTTGGTAATATATGGTGGATCGGTTTCCATTTGTGCCATCAGGACGGAAATAGAATGCAAGTCGGAGCTCAGAAGAACACGTCTGCTCTGATCGAAATCATAGCATTTTCCCAGAAAGAACTACTGAGAAAAATACTTGATATTATAATTAATTATATGAAAAAAAAGCTGGTTTAAAAGGGCATTCTGCACACAAAAATGTGAATCCTAGGAATAGAAAATTGAGACTTAGATTTTTTTCCTCGTCAATGATAAATAAGGTAATATTGTATTACAACCTTATGTTGTTAGCAGATGGGGGTCAATTTCCAATTTTTAATTCTGAATCGCTGAAGTACCTGTTATTCGCACAAATAATTGGTACTCCTTAATAAATATTATAGGAAGCATAGTATTTCTAAAGGAGGGTTCAACCCGTACAAAATAGTGTTTCCAAAACTTTAAAATAATTTTTTTAATGAATGCTCAAGCATAGTTTGAACCTATTTTCTACGAAAGCGAACGCAGTGAAGTATTTCCAAAAATATGGTCTTATACGTAAGTACCCGAAAGACTATGGAGTTTAGAGGAATAAGAAAAGTAACAGAACTGCATGGCAGCATATAGATGTATACATATTCGAATTCATGTGGCGGTGTCTACATAAATAAAACTCATTTGTCGCGATTTTGAACACAACTACTGCGTTTGGTCTATGCAAATATTGTAGTTATTAGGTATTTCGTTTTTTCAAGTATATATGAACTTTTTAAAATGCAACATTTAGTTCTTCTAAATATACGACAGTTTCTTTGTATTCCATTACAGGCTAAAGAGGTCTAATTAAAATCATGCGAAATAGGCTTTAGACGAAATGTAGATTTTACTCAAGGTGCCGCCTCGCACGAAAAAGACGAGACGTGAAGAATAAAAAAATATTTCTGAAACTAAATGAAGCAACTGAAAACTGTAGAATTATTACAATTTAAAAGGATTTAAAAAGAGAAATAAGAAGAATTTTACTTACATTTTCCACGTAAAACGACGCTAAAGAGTATAAGTACCAGGATAAAGAAACTGTGAGGAATTTCAAAATGACGAAAAATAAAAAGAAATTAAAAGAAGTGAAAGCAGTAAAAAATTCAAAATAAATAAACAGTTTGAGGCTTAAAGAAGAATTAGGTACTAAAAAAGCAACTTTATTATGGGAAGTGAAAAAAATTAGAAAATCATTTACACACACTAAAATAAAACAGCAGGAATTCGTTATTTACTACCATTAAAAAAAAGAATTCTGTTTGACAGATTTATCATTATGTCTGTTGGAATTCACACACACACCATAAGACCCACACAGAGGAAAAATAAAATCACACAATTTATTACTTTTTTTAAGAAGCAGTCGTTACATATTTACCAGATTTATGACATTTCCCTCAATGGGCGAAAACAGTAAAATTTTAACTAAGGTTGAAAAAAAGAAATTCAATTCCTTAAAAAAATAAAATTGACCAAAAGATCGAATTTTGTGAACCTATTAATCCGTAACAATTTAAGATGGAACTCTCATACTCTTTTTAAAGAATATTAATCCTGATACTCCCCAGTAATTTCTGAGTTATCCATCATCCAACGGAAATTACAAAAATAGAATACTGCAACAAAATAGCGTCCAATATATAAAAATGGTTAGATATTTTTTTAAAAAAATCGAATGGCTTAAAATTAATAGGGTTACCACACAGTAAAAATAAACCAAAAAAAGTCCGAATCATATACTAAACACTTTAGCAAACATATTACCAAACGATAAAAATCAATATAACGTATTATAATGCTATCCCTAATCTTGGCGAAAATTAGAACCAATTTGGCGGGTAACGACCTATTATTAAATTAGTATCTTATACGAACACAAATGAATTGCACTATATTTTTTCAAATTTATTATACTTCTGTAAAAGATGCCTGCGCATTAACGCGAACCAAAATTTTTTTCTCTAAATAGAACTAAATATTTTAAAAATAATTTTACATATGAAAAAAATTTAGAACTTAAAAAAATTGTTCTATATTTTTCAAAGAAATTATCCAGTTATTTTCATCAAATAACTCATTAACTATGTTTTGTGTATCATTCTATGTGTGTGTGTATAAAATATTTTATATATTTAAGTAATATATTAAAAAAATAAAGGTATCTAATTGAGAAAATATGTGTTGCGAGATACTAAAACTTATATCCATGAGCAACTAAAAAACAAAAGAAAAACCTTGCGAGCTTAAAAAGGTTATTGTTGGTGTTCTGGATACTAATACTATAGTATCTTTATTATAGGTATACAAAAAAAAATCTATGCTCTATTAGAAATTTTAAAAATATATATTTCAAAAAAGGAGTCTAAATGTTGGTATATTACTACTTCTAATATGTTCTGGAACCCTTAAAAGCTTGAAGATTTGAAATAATATCTGATTGTGTACGGATTTAAATATTTTGTTTCTGTTTAATTAGACAAAGAAAGTTAACAACTTATACCGCCTTGAATAGCTCAACCACTCTCTCTCTTTTACTTAAAAATATCTTGATTAAATCATAAAATATGCCTCTACTGAGATACATCAAAAACTGGCTATTCATTTGAAATTGTCTAGAAAGGACAAAAATCAATTTCAAACTCACTAATACTGTACGATTGTGTACCGATTATATCATTAAAGCTTTTCTGGGCAAATACGGTAGAATCTGACGTTTTTATTGTATTAACATAGCTTAACTTTGTCTTGAGAAACCGTCTTCACTTGGGAAGCTCACGTTTTTATTGTATCCATGTACCTTTACCCTGTTCTTGCGGACCGTTTTTACTTAGGATGCTGACGCATATCTTCAACCTGTCTTAGGAAACCGTCCTTGCTTAGGATTCTGACGTATAGTTTTACCCTTTCTCAGGAAACTGTCCTTGCTTAGGATGCTGACGCGTAGCTATTACCTTGCCTACAGACACCGTCTTCATTTAGGAAGCTGACATTTTTCTTGTGTCCATATAGTTTTACCATGTCTTCGGAGACCGTCTTCTTTAGGAAGCTGACGTTATTATTGCATCAACATCGCTTTACTTGGTCATCAGACATCGTTTGCGAATAAATTACTGGATTATTTTGCGCTCATTTTATATATAAAAAAAACCATACTCATATTATCTTTCAGTAAATAAAGTGCAAGGGTTCGGTGAAGTAACCACATTTGACAAAAAGATCTATGATCAGAATTTTTTAAGTGCACGAAGAATTTCGTTGCGTAATTGTTTAGTAGTTTTTTGATAAAAATTTTTCCAAATAATAGTTGTACTATGTTTTAAAAATTGATTATATATCCAATAAGATCAAGTTGCAGGTATTATTTTAAAAATTAAAATTCCGACATATTAATTTTTATTAGTCGAAAATATTAAATGTCTTAGAAAACTGCAAATTTACGAAAATTTTTGAGAGACAATGCAGAAGAACAAAAAAGAGTGCCTTACAAAGGTAACCGAACACCTAATTTTCGAATTTTGATTTTCATATTTTTAAATAAGTTTATTAAATGTTAATATATTTAGCAACTCCTTTTATTGTTGTGTTCAATTGATGTTTAAAGTATCGTTTGAGGTAATTTTGTTTGTATATGCAGCAAAAATATTCTGCTTAATAAAGTAAGAAAACAATAAATGCAATTCGATTTTTTATTTTAATTATAAGAATGGAATAACTGCTGCTAAAATAGTAATTTTATCCATCTGGACTGCTTACTGTTTGTTTATAAAGTGCTTTTGAGAAAGAAAAATAGAATTTATAACAGGAGTAAAATTATCCATCCGGTAAAGCTAATTCGAAAAAAGAAAAGATTTTTATTTTTTAGAAATGTGGAGAATGTACGTTTGAGGCTTCTGTAAAATTCAATCAATAGTTTTCTTTTTTTATTTCGCCTGAAACTACTACACAAGTACTCAAATCAGCTGGTTTAAAAGGCAATTCTGCAAAAAGTAATTTTATGTGAGACCAAGGAATAGAAAACTGAGTTAGATCTTCCAAGCCTATGATAAAGCAGCTAATATTTTATTGGAATCGTTTGTTGATTGCACATGTGTGTGTGTGTGTGAGAGAGAGAGAGAGAGACAGACAGAGAGAGAGAGAGCCAAATTCCCATTTTCGATTCTAATAAGCATACAAAAGAATCGAGCTATTAAAAAATAAAGTTTAATCATGACATCTTATTTGGAATAGTGTAGAATAAAGAATGAATTAAAAAATGTTTAAATGGTGCTGTGAAAATGATAAATTTTATAAAAGTAAGATAATTAAATTCTGAATTATTTGCTTTATTATGAGCAAAATTATCTAGAAAATATAGAACCCTGCTTTTACATCTAGAATTCAGATTAATTTTAAATGAATCAAGATATAACAATGCACTACAATAATGTTATGAAATATGGTTGCGATGTTTATCTTATTATGCAGACATGATTGATGTTCTAAATGAAGTAAATATATTAAATAAATATATATATTTTTTAAAAATTAAAGAAAAGAAATGAATGCATTGGTTTCATGAATTAACAGAAATTTGTATCTCTAACAGGATGATGGGCAATGTTTTGAAAAACTAACAAATTTCTAATGAATGAATTTAAATGGAAATGAATTTATTTTAAAGGACAGTGCCCAAACGTATATAATGTGTATAATTTTTCTACTAACAATGTATAATTCTTCAACTAAAAAAAATTCTGTCGAGTACAATACTAAATAAGAAAGCTTGCTTCACACAGTTATGAACATACACTGCTGGACAATTGCTAAGGACCGATCACAAATTGCTATGTAGCATAACATTAAGCGAGACATGAGGCCTAGTAGGATAAAATATAGTTGCCACACTGTTCAGACATTAGAATAAAGAATATTTATTGTTCTGGAAAGTACAAAAGCTGTGAAACATCTGAAAGAAAAAAAATGTTCATTTGATCTGCGTACGGAGAAATGGAACAATGCATCTTAAAGTCAGCAGGCACCTTAAAGAAAGGTATCAGTACGGGATATGTCCACCGTGGAGTGTGATGCAACATTCCACACGTCGTACCATACTTTGCACAACATTATCCAGCAGCTGTTGAGGCAATTTATCCCTTTCCTCTGTGAGTGCACGGATGAGGGTGTTCTTGTTTGTCGGAGGATAGTTTCGACCAGCAATTTGCCTCCCCAAAGCATCCCACACATTTTCAATGGGGTTTAGATCTGGAGAACGCGCTGGCCATACGAGACGTTGAATACCCTCGCTGTCTAGACAATCCTGAACAGCGAGTGTTCGATGACATGTTGCGTTGTCGTCCATAAAAACAAATTTATCACCGACAGCACCACGGAAAAGACGAACATGAGGAAGTAGAACTTCATCAATGTATCGTTGGCCCGTCATAGTCCCATTCGCAACCACATGTAGGCGCGTGCGGCCATTGATCATGATGCCGGCCCACACCATGATACTGCATGTCGGATATCGGTCCTTTTCCTGGATATTTTCTGGACGATAAGCAGTACCACTCTCGCGCCAGATCAGTTGGCGTCTACAATCCGATGACAGACTGAACCTACTCTCATCTGAGAATAGTACGCATGCCCAGTCCTGTTCAGTCCAATTGTGATGCTCACGACACTATTGCAAACGGGCAGTACGGTGCTGTCTGGTCAATGGGACACACACAACAGGTCTGCGTGCGTATAGTCCTCCTCCCCTCAAACGTCTGGCAACAGTTTTTCGGGAGATCTGCTTTCCTGAGGCAGCAAGAAACTGATTTGCCACCTGCTGAACTGTGGAGCGCCTGTTCCCTTTTGCTGATAGGACGATATATCTGTCTTCTGCAGGCGTCGTACTTCTAACACGACCTCCCCCGTGCCGTCTACTACACATTCCGGTAGTTTTAAATGACTTCCACAGCCGTGAAACAACGCTGTGAGCGATGTCGAACTCCCTGGCAACATCTGTTATTTTTCGCCCTTCTTCGATCTTTCCAATAATTCGGCCACGCATAAAATCATCTATGTGATGTCGGGAAGACATGCCAAAAATTTTAAGTTCGTCTATTAAATCTTTCCTGTAAAACTTTGACTTGAAACAACAACTGTCCACACGCGTCAAAACCTTTAAAGCTCTTATGAACGCTATCACGTGTTGAACAGACGTGGAAAAAAAAATTTGCATACTCATACTTCTTCTTACTAATATCCCGCACTTATTCTAATTTTCCACATTTTGCTTCCTTTCATTTTGTGGTTGCTATGGATGATAGTGTTATCCGTCCTTAGCAATTATCCAGCAGTGTATAAATATTTTTTCTTTCAAATGGAGTTGCGGATTGGTAATTTTCATTGCAGACCTATAACACATTCCCTGAGAACTGGTATCACTTTTTAGTGTGGCACAATTACCACAATGTCATTTTGACGCACAGTTTCCTCACCGGAAAGGAGCACATGAACTCTGAAGCTGCGCAGTTGTCCTAGGAATTTAACTTCAGCGAAAGCACCTAAGCCAAACAGGCATTCAAGGAATCTTTAACAAATAGAATAGTGATACGACACGGACGCTGTCGATTTGTTGCTTCAAGAAAATCCACCGACTTGGGCTGGGGTCGAACTCGCAAACTTGGGCGCATAAAGCCAGCGCCTATCCTACTCCTCCACCCAGCCGAAACATATAAATATCTTACAAGAAATATTTACTTGGAAAATCTTTTTAACGTATGTGGCAACAGAATCGAAATATAGAATGAAATTGAATGCAAAAATGTGAAATGTGATTGCCAATGTAAATATGTATTGTATGTGTAAATATGAAATGTGATGCAGACAACTTCAACAGAGCTAGATTTGGCCATCTTGTGCTTATACAAACATAAAAATATCTATGTCAGAAAATATGCAAGGGAAGGTAACACCTGAAGCACGAAATAATATTACTCTGCTATATATATAATTTACATAGATTTTAAGCTAAAACGTTTCGTAAGAAATATTGTAATTTTCTTTCATTTATAAAAAGCATGTATTATTTGGATTTACTTTAAGTATTTTTTAAGATATGTAAACTAAAATTAGATGGCCGCAGGCACCGAAGGCGCCTTTTCCCAGAAAGTTGGGAGAAAAAAGTAAACCATGAAAAGAAATAAAACAAATCAAGAAAACTCCCACGAAATCGGGGAGGAGTGACTTATCCCCAAGCACGAGCGATCTATCGAAGCAGAACGCCGGTGGGACGAAGGGAGGAAGGCGCAGGAGGGGAAACGGGACGGACGAAGGCAATCAATTAGGATGGTGACAGTTCACCTCATGAACCCAGTCTAAAAAGATGCTGTGCTATGCAGCTGATTGTGTTGTTCAGAGTGTGAATGAGAATTCTTGTTGTGTTATGGGGGTGGGGGGTGGAGCAAGTTTCTCCACTTCATTGAAGAGTATGCATATTTAATTTTAGGATGAGGATACGTAAACAATGTTTGTGCTCTAATAATTGGATTGTCATGAGATTCTATGGAATTAAAAAAATACATCTCTAAAAAGTTTGCTGATGTAATTAGAAATCGACTCCATGTGTAGGTCGTTGTGTATCTCGTCATTTCAAACACACCATGGTGCATTCGTCATGATGCGAAGTATTTTGCTTTGAATTACTTGAATTTTTTCATGTGGGTGGCGGCTGCTGCCCCCCAAACGGGAGAAACATAAGTGATAACTGGGCGCAAAATCTGCTTGTAAAGGATTACTTTATTTTCTAGGGATAGAGGAGACCTTCTTCCTACAAGGTAGATGGTTAAATGAATTCTACCCCAGAATTAGTCTGCAAGATAGTCGATATGTTTTTTGAAAGTTAAGCGGCTATCTATGTGTAGGCCCAGATATTTTACCACCGAAACCCACTGGATGTTGTCATCAAAAAGTGGGAGATAGAAAGGAGGATCTATGCCCCCCTCCCATTTCTTGAAAATTATTGCTTGTGATTTGTCAACATTAATAGCAATTCTCCAATGTGAAAGCCAAATTTCTAGTTTGTCGAGGAAATTTTGTACAGCTTTAATTGTGTATTTGAGCTAGACTCCTTGCGATAATACGGCAGAATCATCCACAAACAGGCAAGTACTGACGGTGGAGTGTTGTGGAAAGTCATGAGGGTAAATGATGTACAAGTAAGGTAAAAGAACAGAACCCTCTAGAACGTCAGAAAGGCAATTTCCAGAGTTGGAATATGTATTATTTACACGAACTCTAAAAGTTTTATTGTGTAAGAAATTTTGTATGATTTTAACTAAGTAGTCAGGGAACTGCAGTTTAATTAACTTGTACGTGAGGCCATAGTGCCACATTTTATCGACACGGTAGTGACGACACAAAACACAAGAAGACAGGATACGAACAAGAGGACAAAACGCGTTTATTATCCTTAGTATAGCAAAAAAATTAAGAGAAAAGAGCATTAAAGGGACAACATGGGTGTATGATGGGGTGATAGGGGTGCACTCGTCGTTAGTATACAGGATACGCCAGACAGTCTCATATGGGATATCCCAACATGACTGGTGATAATCAGCGTACTGGTATCGTTATTGTTCTGTTCAGATCCCGCATAGTCTCCTCGTTGTTTGGTGTTCTTATTCTTCGCTGACGTTCCTTTGTGTCTACGATGAAGGATCCACTGTCGGACATTCTCTGGTGCAAATGTGAAAAGAAGGTGTGACGTGGAGTGTGCTTCCTAGAGTAACATTTGGCACAAAACCGATGTGTGGCTCGACCATAGCAATTAGAGGCATCGTATACCTGATGCATATCAGCAAGCTCAGCGTCCGTGTAACGTTCCATTAGTTATTTTGAATTAAAATGCAAACCGTTTTGATGGATGGCGTGCCCAAAATATAGTGTCGCGTGCCATTGTATCACTGGTTCACCATCCCTGAACTAGACACTACTAACTAATGAGATTTTTTATTTCATGTTTTAATTAAACCTTAATTTAATTAATTAATATTACCTAACTACAATTAAAAATTTAAATCTTTTAAGGTAGCTCTAAATGAGCTGTCAAAAAAGACATTTAAGTTCATAAATTTGCCAAAATACAATAATATTCGGTAAGTAGGAGTCTACCCCAAACTGAAAAACATGGCAAGGGGTCTATGAGATAAACAAGTTGGGAACCTCTAAACTATAGCTTTACTTACATAAATTATCTATGTATAATAATTTGTTTTAATGAATTGTTAATTTAAATGATTAATTATAACAATTAGTTGTTTATTTATATATTTCTTTATTCACCACTCATCTATATAATACCTTGTTCTATTTAATTTTTTAAAATTTATTTATATTAATATTAACTTAATCTTTTGAATACGATTACACTTCCTTTATTTAACTAGAAAAAAACCAGAACAAAAAAAGCATTTGAATTATTCTAAAAAGCAGAATAATATAAAGAAGCTCTTTACCGTTACATTATTTTAAAAACTACCACTTCTTCTAATAGGGTTTATAAACGTCAACTAGTTGCATTATTATTTATGATTGCCTCCATAACAGATACGAATAAATTCCCGAATGGCAGTAAAAGATTTTTAACAACCTACTTGTTTTTGGTTTTTATTTTATCTCTATATGGTTTTCTAGTTGACATTGTACAGCTAGTATATTTCTAGAATAGTAATGCAATAAAATATCATAATTCTGATAAATAACGGCTGCGATGTGTTATTTTTCGAAATAGTCTGAATTATTCCCATTTCTTTGTTGTAAAATTTTTTTTTATCTCAAAAATTATCTACCATTATTTCGTAATAGTTTATTATTACTATTACATTTTTTGTTAAATATTTTTTTTGTTATTCAAATATTCAACTTTTTTTAGCATCATTGGAATTTTGTGTTACTTATGTAAAAGCAATATTTATATGAATATTAATAGCTATAAACTTATATTACACTGTCCTTGGATTACTACAGAAAATAACACGTTCTGATTAGCATATCATTATTACCTTAAATGCATCTCTGTATACAAACCAGGAGAAACTATGAGTGGAAAAATAACCAATGACATCACCTAAAAATCTGCTAATCATTGCCAGCGGTTATTTGAATAAACCTTTTGTACATATATTGCAAGGAAATGCTGCCGACCTTGTCAATGCTGTGTCGAAACTCACGCGCATCTGTAAAATGCGATCCCACGTACTATAAAAGATCTCTTTTAGCGGAATGCGGATTTCATACCTTAGATTAAAAAGAACAGAAGCCAAAAGGCATTGAAATTCGCCCACTAAATAGGTATTTGAAGAAGGGAAAATGACCAGATGTGTGTTTTGATTGTGGAGATAACAGAAATGTCAAGAACTTGTTTCGAAGTATCGATGAATTTGTGTTAGAGGAAAGTTGAGTTATTGAAATAGAAGATGATCAGTTTTTCGTCGTGGTTCAGAGGATTATTGGTTTTAGGTATTCAAGTGATCTTTCTGGTGCAATGTCTGAAAGGTGAGTATAATTTTACTTTTAATTTATTTATTGAAATTTATTCCAAAATGATGAAACTCTTTTTAAAAGTTTGAAATGAAGTATTTGATGATGGTTTTGATGAAAAAATAATAAATTTTTAATTGGTTCAGTTATTTCAGTATAAAATATTATTGTTTAGCTTTTCTGTACCCCCCAAAAAAAAAAGTTTCTTTTGTAATTTAATAAGAATTCAAATACAATTATTTTGTAGAATGGGATCGAACTGGAAATTGGATGAATTGAAATGTAATTAAACATTTAAATTTAACATATTAAATATTAAGTTATGAATTTTAAATAAAGGCTTTTCAATGCATCGAAAATATTTCTCTCTATACATAAAAAAAAGTGTTTCACGATGCTGTAATTTATTTATACATGATAATGGTGAAGTTATGCATGAATGTACCAAAAAAAGCTAAACGTGACGAGGCATGGCAAATTTTATAGCCAATCAGTGGCACACACAAGAGGGGTGACCTAGGGGGTCCGAACCCCCCATCTGATTCTTGATTATGATTTGATTTTTTTTTCCGATTGGTTATAATCCTATGCATATATTACGTAAAATTTAATTATATAGTTACTATTAATGCTAATTATTTATTCAATAATTAATTTTGTATTGATTTTGTTCCCGAAAATCGACAAAATCAAAAGGATATGTTGTGCGGCGTATTGGGGCATGATACCAAAATGGTGGACTTTCGTCCCTGGACCCCCTAACAAGAAAAAATCTTGAAGAAAAGCTCGCTGTCCCAATTTGTCCAATTTCAAGCCCGAGCTTCAGCATTTAATACAAAATCGATACACTGATTGCTCAAGGGTCTTGGATCAACTGGTCTAGTCTTGAAACACTTCCATTCCTGTACAAGTACTTAATTTTCTTGTATAGTTAATTTTTCTAGTGGCGGCTCCCACTACCAAATTTGTGGCGCTTGATTTTATTCAATTCAAGCTCTCATCGAATGCTAAATATTGCCGTGATTTAATTTTATCAAACAGTACTAGGCCAAACTAATACTCAAGGGATGTCTTATATGCCACATAATCATATGATATGTGTGCCTACGATTTTTGTTGCCAGAAAATCTTTCTACTCCTGCTGGGATCGAACACGCAACCTTGGGCTTACGAGACGAGCACACTACCTTTAAGTCACCGAGCGGACTAAATTTGCATGTAATAAATACAATAGAATAACACAAGCAACATTATTCAGAATCACTATATTTATTTCTTATTCATAATTTAATAAGTTTTGGAAAAAAAGCAAAGTTATTTTAATCTTTAAAAAAAAGTCGAAGGGAAGAAAGCCATGTTAATTCTGGTTCGGCCACTCAATTTAATTTATACAATAATAATAAAATTGCTAAATTAATGAAATCAGTTTCTAAATAAGAAACTGATTAATTCAAGGGGACAAGGTACCCTGCACACATTTTTTTTTATTTACCGTAAAATACGGCCTATAACGTGCACCTATACTTTCAAGCTGCATTTTTTAATTTTTTGGCATGTTCACCGTATAACGCGCACCCCCTTTTTATGAAGAAACCTGAAAAGTACACGTGCAATATAATTATGTTTCGAAGTAATTTATTCGAGGTATTATCCCAGGATTTTGAAAAATAGTATACTTATTGAATCATACAACCTTTTAAGTTCACCAAGTGTGTCATTTATTTTAAGTAAACAGTATTCCGATCTATGTAGAAGTGTAATTTTTTTATGCTTATCCCCTTTTCTTTATTTTTGAAGCTATAAATTTTATACCCGACGTATAAATTCAATCTTAACATAGGGATTGCAATATCGGACCAAAAGTTCAATACCGGTATTCAGTATTTTCTGGATCTTAATATCGGGATACCGGTTTTAATACCAGTAGTAGAAATTTTCGAAAAAGAAAGAAAACACATGTGTTTCTGAGTTTTGTTAGAAAGTGTAAATAAAACACAAAAAGTAATTTGTAACTTATAAATTATAACAGTATATAAATGAATAACAAAAAAAAAGTTAAAGGTCTGCATGTAATTTCTCCGCATTAACTTTAATAACTCATAAACATTTTTTACATGCTGCCATCTCATACTCTTTTTATCATATAAATAATGAAACCAAACCGAAGTATTATCAACTGATTTTTTATGTTCTTTAAAGTTATTCTTATTCATTATTACGTTGTTATTTATGAGTATATACGCACTCATGGACAAAAAAATTAGCGCACCAAGAAGTAGACGTCAAAATGAAACGAAATCTTACATACGTAATGACTACTTCGATGTAAGTAAATGATTAGAAAATCAAAGAAAAAGGATCCTTTATTTCAGAGAAAGAGGCAAAAGAACGGAGGATTTAATAACCTGTTGAACCCCTTCTTGCTCGAATGCACGATGCGATACGATCGGGCATTGAGGCATACAAGCTCTGTATGATGTATTGAGACATTTCGTTCCATAGTTGTTGTAACCTTGCCACTAGTACGTTCAAACTCGTGTTATGCCCAATTCGTCGTCCCAAATGATCCCAGATATGCTCGATTGGAGACAAATCTGGGGATCAGGCAGGCCAAGGAAGGGTGTTAACAGTACGGAGACAGTCTTGTGACACCCTTACCGTGTGAGGCCGAGCATTATCTTGTTGAAAAATTGCTCCTGGGAGCCGTTGCATGAGTGGCAACACATGTGCTTGCAGGATGTCATGGGCATACCGCTGGGCTGTCATGGTGGCACGGATCAATACTAGGAGTGACCGTGTATTATAGGCAATGGCACCCCATACCATCACACCAGCTGTGGGAGCGGTGTGTCGCTGTAAAAGAAAGGCAGGATTGAGGCGTTCACCACGGGATCTCCACAAACGAACACGATTGTCATCATTGCTGAGATTGAATCTGGATTCGTCGCTCTAAAGACGATCTGGTTCCATTCCGTTGCAGTCCAGTTTTCTCGTACGCAGCACCACATCAAATGGAGGCGTCGATGGGTGGGTGCCAAGGGCAGCAAACGTAATGGGTGCTGCTATCCCAAATATCCTTCAGCCAGGCGCTTTCGTATGGTTCGAGAAGACACAGGGACCCCTAGTGAAGTTGCTACCTATGCCTGGATGGCACCCGATGAAGCAATTGGCTGTACGCGTGCATTTCTTACGATGTGGTGGTCTTCTCGATGACTGGTCAGTCGAGAGCGATCTGAGCCTGGTCTTCGTGTAAATGACATCTCTCGGATCCACTGGTCCCAACACCTCCTCACAATACAATCAGAGCGACCTAATTGATGAGCTACTCACCTATCTCACCACCCAGCTTTCATCATGCCGATGATTCTCCCCTTCTCAAACTGCGACAGCTGCTCATATTGTCTTCGAAAACGGCGTAATGGCATGTCTATCTCATCTCTTCCTTTGAAAACGATTCAGCGCCCTCAAACAAGCTTTGGTTGCCTGTTTTATACACCATGGAGAATGACGTTAAACGCCCTCTTCCGGCTATATGCAATGCCCAATCACACTACATTTCTAATCATTTGCATATCTCCCCAACATGTACCTTCATGCCAAGCTTCGTTATGATTACCTAATTATTTCTTGGTACGCTAATTTTTTTTTGTGTCCATGAGTGTATAATGAATCTGAAAAATATTTTGAACCCTAAGGTAAGATATGCAAATACAATGTGAATAATAAACTCGCCACTTCAAAAAGTATCGAAATATTACAGACTTTCTTCACAACTACAACTTTGCTTTCACATATACAAATATCAAACTACGAATTCTGCATTTGTGCAGTATCGCTGTGTGCTGTAATAGGTTACTTTCGGCTTGGAAGATTCACATATTTTATCACTTCTTTTGATTGTACGGTGCAACTTTATATTCACAGTTTAATTAATTTCGCCCGTTAGGAGACATAAAAACCAAAACGTATACTATTTTGCTATATTGGAGATCTCTGAACATATAGTGGAAGCAAATAAAAAAATTTCTGGCAAATACCGAAAAAACGGTACTTAAACTTGTGAATACCGGTATTACAAAATTATACGAATGGCTCAAAATACCCCGGTATTCGGTATCCCGGTATTGTAATCCCTAGATAAACGCTGGATTTTTTCGGTACATATAAATATGAAAATGTTTACGTGTACCCCATTCGAACAGACATATAAAATATACATTTCAGATAAAAAAATGTATAATTTTTTAAAAAAAATTATCTTAAATTCTAAAAATATTTCAATATTATAAATAATCTACTACTTTTATACATTTTAATATTGTTGAACAATTTCTTCTAATATGCTTAGAATTGTTCTTCACAGTTCTGTGCATGGGACTGGTATTATAACTGATACTTAAATTTTTTTCAATTTTTTTTTCGCGTCTTTCACTGTAAAACGCAGTAAAAAAAAAAGCTGTATCCAACTTTGGTGAATGTTTTTAAAAATAACTATTCACTTATATCCTTATTCTAGACACAGAAACTTCAAACATTATACAAAACAACCAAAAACAGTTTCAAAACCTTAGTTCAGTGTTTCTCAAAGTGTGGGGCGCGCCCCCCTAGGGGGGCGCGATGACCCTACAAGGGGGGCGCGAGCGTATCGAAAATTTAAAGATTTTTTTTAAAAAAAATAACCGGAAAGAGAAGTAAAACAAAATGCTTTCTTCCATAATAAAAAAAAAAAAATACACACAACAACACACTGGCATAATTTATATTTATTATCTAGCTTTTTTTCCGTCATCAAATAGCTATCTTTGATCCCAAAACCAAATTAAAGAAAAAAAAACATTTTTGTTTTATTTGCTGTTTTTCCTCAATGAGAGATTTTTTTATTACGTTTTAACATAAAATATTACTCGTTAAAAGAAAAACGAAACCAGACCCTGAGAAAATTCTAAGAAGATAAACAATTCACCGCTGCAATTATTATTGAAATACTGTACATTAGTTGTAGAAAAAGAAAAGGAAGTCATGATTCACTTTTCAGCCAGGCTGCATAGTACGTTCAGTTCAGTTCAGGTTTTGTGGGATATGGAGCAACAAAGGCTATGATCCCCTAAAAGACAGATGTTTCTTAAAAATTAGTAGATGTCAAAATATTTCAGTTTCTGGATAAAAAATCTGAATGTTAATTTGACCTTCAATCTTATGGTATGGTTATTATCAATATTAGTTCCCTCCCATCTTTCATGTGTTTGCTTTTCTCTTAAGGAAATTGTAAATAATTGAGTTTTGCGATATTTGGGTCTTGTACTTTTGAATCATTTTAGTTCAGTTTTATTGGATTTTTTCTCAAATCATCAAAGAATTGAATAGTCCTTGAAAGAAGGTAAGTATACTTTCTATAAATTAAAATATTCACTAGAATTCCGATTTCTATCGTGTACAGTAAAAATAATTCTAAACAAATGATTGGGGTGACTGAGTCCCCCCGCACTACCATTAATGTTAGTATCGAGTACGCGCCTGCTCCCAGGTTAAACTTTTTGAAGTCTTCTCGCTTTAAATGTTAAAAAGTAACACAATTATTCTTTATCGGAATTTTATATTCTTTTTCATAATTTAACATTAATTCTAAATGCTAATTGTGTGAGGTTTAAAATTACAGTTCTTTTAAACAGTTATTTACAATTATAGCATGTATCTAAAAAAAAAAATCATTTTACATTTTTGTATACAATGTCGTGCACACAGTTTTACTCTCCTTACAGTTCAGCTATTATATCAAGAATAATGTTTTATTTTTTAAAAAAATGAACTCGTGCGAAGAGTCGGTGTTTCAGCCAGTATACGTTTGATGTATCAGTAATGAAGAAGGTATTTTATAAATAATTTCTTATTACTGAATTTGCCGCGGTAGCCGAGTGGTATAGGTATCGGATCGTGGCTTGCCTTGTCACGAGTTCGAGCCCAGTACCACTAAAGACCCGCCGTGTAGGACAGCGTTGCACGTTAAATCTGTCGAGAGCTGAAACGTCCTCCCGTTGGTGTGGTGTGGTAGTTAGGAGAGGGGGTGCCAGCTCAGGTGTCATCCACGTCACTTGACCATGGTTCAAAGTTACGTGGTCCGTCGTCAAAAGCCCTCGTGCAGCTGAACAGTGCGACGTTAATATTCAATCAATCAATCTTATTACTAAATTAAGAACAAGTTTAATAATTATTAGGGACTTTCACGGGCTTTTCTTGTAGAGGAAAGTTTTTCAAAGGAAGGTTTTAATATCAGAAATTGACACTTAAAGAGTTATTTTTCTATATTTAGCTGAGATCTATATTTTGTCTTCAAGGCATCCACTGCAGAAAATCCGGTTTGCAAAAGGTAGGATGTTGAAAATGGTAATAGTATACGAAGTGCTTTTGTTTTCAGTACAGATAATTCCTCATCCACCTCTACCCCAAATTCAAAGAGCGATTTATTACAAAATTGCCTTTTAATTTTTCACTTCATGTGAAATCTATGAAGATTTCTTCTTCGGAAGTTGAGAGCCCTTCTGGAGTATCTTGAAATAGATCCCTAATCCACTCGTAACTTGCTACCAAGCTGTCCTCATCCAGAAAATACTTTTTAAAATTCTTTGCCAACATAGCTAAATGATTTTACATGTTTTAAAAACAACTTTCACATGTTGTTCTACAGATTTGTAAGTTTTAACACATATCGAGCTGGGGCTTTTTTTTTTTCCATCATTTACTTCAGTAGTGGTAAATCAAAATTTAAGTATTTTTGAGAAGATCGCCTTGATTTAATTTTCGGAACCATGCTCGTTCGTCTGTGTACTTGTTGATTCCTTATTATGGTCGAATGTTTGCTTACGACTTAAAAATGTATGTATGATATTGTTTTAATTTACTGCCGTAAATACTTAATTACCGTGAATTACAATTAACGTGGAAATTAAAAAAAATGTACATTCAAGCTAGATTCGGTAGCTATAGGAGTATCGAGTCGACCAAAACTGACTGGAATTGTACGAGGAAAAGCATTTTTACATGTTTTGCGCAGACGTCCGATAGGTTGCCCAGACTCACGCAAAGTACCCTATAATGCCAGATGTGATGGATATGATAGAGAGCGACATTGACTAGACTATTTTTCTAATGACATTTGTGCTTTGAGAAATGAATGCTGAAGGAAATAAATCCTTAATTAAATACATCATTTTGCGATCTGTTCCAATTTAAAAATTAGAGAAAGAAAAATAACATAATTCTCTAAGTAATATATATATATTTTAAGTAATTTTCTTAAAAATATATATATATATATATATATATATATATATATATATATATATATATATATTAATGCAACGCCCGGTTAACTTAAGTTAATTTAATTTATTCTTATTATCCGTTCTTTAGTACCCAGGTTCTAAATTAACATTTGGCGTCACACTATAGCTTAAATTTAGACATTAATCATTAAAGACAAATAAAACGGACACTAAATTAAAAAGCCGTTCTTTAAATTAACACTTAATTTATTTACAAAACATTTAAATTACGTTAATTACTAAAGATATACATTATCACTTAACTGAATTAGGATCTGAGAGAGAGAGAACATGGTGTGCCATCTCGGGAGTCTCCAACCTCGGCAATTTGTCAAAGGGTCGTCAGACCAAAATCGGTGATAAAATTTGTGTCAGAGAGTCACTAAATTCGTCGTGCAAGCGCTTATATTTCGCGGCGGTTTACCCCTGTATTCTGGAGAGGATTCTTTTTCGAAACACAATCAGCTTTTCTGATTGGTCTGAAGTCAGCGGAGGGATATCTTCCCGGGGTCCATGACTCCCCCAAAACGCGGGAAATTCCCAAAAAACATCCCATATCATGATGTATTTATGGGTACATTGCCTTCTTCCAGGCGTGGGAAATGCGTCGCCCTTTTCGGTGGGGTGAGAGGCACTCCCAGAAATTCCTCTGCTTGTAAACAACAACAGGGCCGATATACAAATTACTGTTGTAATCCTTATGGAAAGGCGGCCCCCCATCACTCCTCCCCTCTCTCAGATTAACAAAACCAAAATGAAAAATAATAAAAAAAAATTTCAGTTAGCAAACGAAATACAGAATTGGCCTAGCGTCGGCAAATGTCTATGTCAAGAACAAAATTTGTAGACTCCTGATTCACTATCAGCTGTCCACGTCTTATGAGGGGTTCTGTCCATGTTCATCCATGATGTTGGCAGCTCCATCGTCGCTCAGATGTTGCTAAAGAAATCTGCTAAACTGCAAAAAAAAGAACAAAAACCTTGTCTCCCAGGGAAACCATATTAGTAATGAAACAACAGTTATGAGAAAAAAAAATTAAACTTGGCCCTTTGTGACCACCCTTGAAGACTCCAAGCACCAATTTCCAACTCCTCTCACCGCTCATAAAATGAAAATAAGAATGTTAAAAAAAAATACAATCAATTTCTGAAGTTCCTAACCTATTCCGTGAGGAAAACCAAATGAACTATCAACAACTACAATGACGTTAATGTCCGAAGAGGAGAAAAAAAAATTTTACTGAATGGATCACCCAAACAATTCACAAAAACATCAGACACAGACTGACAAATAGAAATAATTAAACAATCACAAAGAATCGTGTGCCACTAAATAATAAAAAATATTAAGACAAATAACACGTAAGAATACAAAATTGGCGTATGTAACAACTGCGCAACTATTAAAACAACACTTAGGAGTGTTGAACAAAATACATTGATAAGAAATAAACGCCAGTGAAAACATTTACATACAATTCAAGCGTGGCGCTCAGAAACAGACACTTCATAATCGTTTAACATCGAAATCTTGACACGACCAATGTGAAGTGAAAATCCCAGACCATCAAAAAAAAAAAAAAAAAAAAAACTAGCAGAACTCTTCACATACTCAAGCGTAAAAATTTCAATGGTTCACTAAGAGCATTGATAATATTTAATGAAAATAATTAAGTAAAAGTAAAAAAAATTAGAGATTGAAACGATGAGTGTGCATAAGTGGAGAAAAAAAAATTTTGTAACTTCATAGAATGCTTGGTAGCCTAAGAAATTAAAATTCACTAAAAGCATTGGTTACAAATAAAAGTTTTAAAAAAAATTTAACGGAATTAATTCAGATTTGCAAATTAAAATTTTATAAATTAACTAATCGTATAAATGATAAAAAAAAATATAACCTGCAAGAATGCTGAGTAGCCTAAGGAATTTTAAAAGAAAACTTCACTACGAGCATTGGTTACAAATAAAATTAAGAAAAAAAAATTACTGTGATTAAATTTAGAATCGCAAACTGTGAGTGCGCATGTGATCAGTATGCACCCCCACTGTTTACAAATGCAACACAAAAAAAAAAAAACATGCCATTCCCTGCGCAAACGATTTGCTGCATGCCGCAAACGCCAGCACAAGAGATAGAATGAATTTAAGATAAAAAAAAAATTTTGCAAATCCGATTGTAAAAAAAAATAACTATAACGATTAATATTGCTTAAAAAGAAACTTTAAAGAGAAAAAAAATTTCTTCCACCTTCAATACATTTGAATTTCCATTTGAGAAATGAATTCCAGAAATCACAAGTGCAGTTGAAAATTTCAGAAAAAAAAATTTAAAACATAAAATTGATATGCAACCCAAGTCATATGAGGCGATACATACAGAGTAAAGTAATTTAACTAAAAGAAAATTATTGCAAGTGTTACACAGAATTAAACAGTTTCCAATATAAAAAAATATCGCTTAACTAATCAACATAACTTTTAACAATCCTCGTAATACAATGTATCCACAAGTCCAAATAATATAAAAAAAACTAAAATTGTTTCACTATACGCGCAACAAATATACAAACACGAAAAAAAAAAAAAACACAAGATCCTCGATTTACAACAATACCGCTAACTCAATTCATCGAAAATCCTCTAATTAGTAACTCAAGTACAATTCTATAACAACAACCTAAAATTCTCAGTAACCTTAAAATGATTCCTCGATGATCCAAAATTGCCTTTACCTCAGATCGTTCACATCTTATGCCTCAACAACACTAACTAAACTCATCTGCAACTACCGAATAATCAATTGACTGCTCCACAATACCATTAACTAAAACCATCTATGCTCCTCAGCTTATGTACACAAAATCTCACATACCCAATAACACTAACTAGACTTATCTGCAACATCCGAATAATTAATCGACTTCTCCACAATACCATGAACTAAAACCATCTATGCTCATCAATTTATTTACACAAAATCTCACATACTCAATAACACTAACTAGACTTATCTGCAACATCCGAATAATTAATCGACCTCTCCACAATACCAATAACCAAAACCCGTCTTTGCTCATCAACTTATTTACAAAAATCTCGCATAATCCTCAACTCGAACTTTCCTAAATGCATCTCAAAACATTCCTAAATCTACCACACAATCATTAATTCAACTTATCTATGTTCGTCAACCATTTACTCGGAACTGTACCAAATCATTAACTCAAATTATCCTATCTTCATCAAAACAACTTTCTCAATTATACCGTATAATTATATCAACTCAATATTTCCTTTGCCCAAAATCCGTAACTCAAAATATCCTTCTGTACATCAAACAATTTTCTCAAATAAACCATGACTTTCTTTTCAATTCAATTATCCATTTCCATAAAAAAAAACAACTATCGAATAAACGTACACTTTGAACACAAACTTAACTATCTCCATAAAAAAAACCTTCCCAACCATTCAACAAATTCATCAGTGCAAACTTTATCGATCTCCTTCAAATAACTGTCTCAAATATTCCACGAAATCTCTTAACTCAAACTTATGTAACTCCTTACAAGTAGTGAAACAACAACAAAAAAAAAAAATTCACACCCAATCCTATTCCAACATTTCCAAATTCTCATAGCAACAACGCCTAATCCTCTTCCAACAGTTTCAAACCAAAAAATTTATGAGTTTCGAATCTCATAGCAACAGCACCGTAACGTAAAAACAGGAAACAAGGGGTGTGGAACGAAAACCCATCGGAAAAATTTTGCTGAATCTCTGTCGCGACAGCAGTGGGGGCGCGAAGGGAAGACCCCTCCTAAGGCGGCAAGAATCCGACATCCAAAAATTCCACCCCTGAATTATGCTGCCCGCGAGGAGGAGTCCCTGCGACAAGGAGTAACCAATAAACAGAAATTCCAATCAACAGTGTTTTGTCCTATACCGGATGGCGTGCGGGAGGGGGGGGGGATACCGGACGAAAAGGGTGCGGAAAAAAAAAGCTCTCCCCACGTTTTCGAAACGAATGGACGAAACATTTTCACACCATTAGCTGACCAACAACAAAAAAAAAAAAAAACTTTTTACCAAATAACAAGCAGAACTACGTACTAAAATCCAGAACAAAAAATTGAATCAACGTCAACACTCAGTGAAATAATCTACCCGCACTGACATAAATCAACACATGTAAGCCTAGCCCCAACGAGAAAAAAAAATACAATATCGACCGACCAAAAAATCAAAATTCTTAGTAGTTTAGCACACAACCGAGACACACTTATTGACTGCAAATTCATTTAACAACCATAATTAATCTAAACCAACAGAAATACTATCTCGACAAACAAAACCTTCAATTCCTAGTAGTTTAGCACACAAGCGAGACACAATGATTGACTGCACATTAATTTAAGAGCCACAAGTAATCTAAACCCCTGAATAACCACAACAAAAAAATTCCAAATCTATAGCAAAACAAACAACGCAGAAATTAGAAGAGCACTAAAACACTTAACGGCAACACAAAAAAATTTTAAGTCAAAGTTATAGCAATCATCTCACATAAAAAAAACAACATGCGCGGGAAAAAAATATTAAAGTTTCAACCTAATATCTTATAGAAAATATTCAAACAACCATCTCTATCCATATCTTAACAAGTATAAATTCCAATGTTATCATCATTTAGTAATACACAACCACTTAAAATTAATACACCAGCACAATTTAGCAATAAAATTGATTCTAACAAAATGCTGCTACCAAAAATTAATCTTCTATGCAAAATAAAAATTTAACCAGAAAGTACAGTTATAAACAATCAATTCAGCATAAACTAAACAATTCAATAAAGGAACCTTTTATATGAAAAAAATTATTGAAATTCTAGATAATAATCACAAAACAAATTATGTAATAGGGAAAAAAATTTTAAAATATGTATGTATCGTAACAACATTCAAATTTCATGACAGGTGTCCAGAGACCCCAAAATTTGACCTTTGTCACAAACATAAATTAAAGCTTAAAATTAATAAAATTAAAAATTGACGTACGTACATGATTATCATTGAATAACACTTGCATTACACAAAAAATTTATTTAATATATCGCACAAAACACACAGCATGAAAATATTTTATCTAGAGTTAAAATTGATATTAACTACAAACAACACTATGTCATTTAAGCATAAAATCAAGATATAAAACAAACTGCATAAAAAAAATTTAACTGGAATTCATTAAATAACAGGAAATCATTAAATAAATGAGTACAAAATTTGATATAACAAAAAAAAAAACATAAAACATAGCATGAAACAAGGTGCAACTATGAGACAGGTATCATTCAATGCGTGCTCTCGAAATGACGAAGCGTAAAATTGCAAAAAAAAAAATTAAGTCTCCCTCAAATATTTTAGCGCAGAAACGTATTTAACGAGCCGAATTACCTGCACGAGCCCTTAAATTATACCGTGGACTTGGAACAATACCCTTAACCTCCGTCTCGTCTGGTTGTAAATCATCCAAATTTTTCAAATGCAAATATGAAAATCTCTTAATAAATGGAATCATCCGATTGACATGCGTGTTAAATCTTTTCCTCAATTGTTCTACATGTTGCACCCTATAATTGACATTAGAAAAACGCTCTATCACTCTGTAAGGACCTTCGAACTTAGGTCTGAGTTTTGGAGATAAATTAGATTTAATGTTAGGCGTCTTTATAAAACACAAGGACCCGATCTTGTAATCGTAATGATGTTGTTTTTGTCGCTCTCGTACTCAATTCAACATGTGATGCCTCCTGATCCTTTAGATTTTTAAAACTTTATTGAAAGTATGCTCCAAAGACGGTAAAAGTTTCTCGACATATTCATACTTATTTTGTGGTGTATCAGAATTCTTTTCGTAAGTGTAGGATAATCGAATATCTCTGCCATGCTCTAGGAAAAAGGGAGATGTGTATGTAGCTTCATGGATCGCTGAATTTAATGCTAACATGGTGTGCGGGAGTTGATTATCCCAATCGTTTGTGTTTTGTGAAATTGATGCAAGGATATTGGCTAGCGATTGATTGGGTTTCTCTACCCTACCGTTGACGTGAGCGGAATAACTTGATATGTGCCTTTTTTGAATACCCATGACTCTGCAAAATTCAACAAATTCAGAACTCTTAAAATATGTAGCGTTATCTACGACTAATTTATGTGGGCAACCCCTGTGTACAATGTAATTATCAAAGAAAGCTTTTGAAATCGTACTGGACCTAATATCCGGAAGTGGAACGATGTGAATATATTTTGTGAATGCATCTATCATAGATAAAACATAGCTATTACCTTTAAGCGTGGTTTTTAAGGGACCGAAAATATCCATATGACACGTTTCTCCTGGTTCAGTACTTTGTTCAACAAGTTGATGGGGTGCAGGCGGGATTTTAAAGGCGTTTTTTCGAGATAAGCATATGGTACAAGAACGAACAAAATTTTTAGTATCTTTATACATATTGTGCCAAAAGAAGTTCTCGCTGAGTCGATGATAAGTTTTAAAAAAATTAAGATGTCCTCCATATTCTGAATGAACTGATTCGAGAATTTTAGCTTTTAGACAATGTGGAATGCAAACCTGCTTTCTAGTGGTGCTAGACCTGGGTGATCTCGAGGGGCGCTTGGACAGATGACATAACAAACCTTCCCCATTAATAAAATAGTTGCTGATTTGTAGGCTAACATCATTTTGATCAATTTTTTGTATGATAGTGCATAAAACAGAATCTTCGCGTTGCATATTAATAAGATCTTTAGAGTCCGGTAAAGCTATTGTGATGTTGTTAATATAACGAGAAAGATGATCTGCGACTGAATTTAAGGATCCCCTGATGTAGTGTATGTCGTAATTAAATTCTTCCAGAGCCAATTTCCAACGCAAAATTTTGGAAGAGGGATTTTTATTAGAAAGAAATCCCGCGAGAGGCTTATGATCGGTAAAAACTTTAAATTTTCTGCCTAACAAGAAAGGTCTAAAAAAATTTAATGCTGTATATATCGCGAAAAATTCTAAAACAGTTGCGTTATATTTTGATTGCGATGGATTTAATTTCTTAGAAAAAAATATAAAGGTTTGACTTCAGAGTTAAGATATTTTTGTTCTAAAACTGCCCCTATGCCGCGAGAAGAAGCATCCGTTGTTATTTGTAACTCCGCGTTTTGATCAGGTAGAGCCAAGACCGGTGGATTCAATATGGCTTTCTTAATATCATCAAATGCCTCCTGCGTTTCGGATGTCCACTCAAATGGAGTGTCTTTTCTCAATAGATTCGTTAAGGGAAGTGCACGTTTCGCGAAATTCTTGATATATCTCCTGTAAAAATTACAGCACCCTAAAAAGATTTAATTTGTTTTTGATCCTTTGGAATTGGAAACTCATTAATTGATACGGACTTATCTTTATCTATAAGAATGCCTTCCGGCGTTACCACAAACCCTAAAAATTTACAACTTTTCGTTAAAAACTGACATTTACTCGGATTAAATTTTAAGTGAATTCTTTCAAAGCGTTCAAAACCTTACCCAGTAGTTCAAAATGTTCATCTATAGTTTTAGTGAATAAAATAATGTCATCTATATAAACCAAAGCTCCGTGGTGTAATAAATCTCCTAGGACCTCCTGTGCGATTGATTGAAAAGCTTTAGGCGAGTTTTTTAAACCGAAACATAATCTGTTAAATTGATATTTATCACCGTCGGGAGTAGAGAATGCCGTCTTATGCCTGTCCGCAAAGTGTAGTGGAATTTGATTAAATGCTGACTTCATGTCTAACGCCGAAAAATAGTTTGAACCTGAAATTTCATGTAAGATGTCGTCCAATGTTGGAATGACAAAATCCTGAGTCACAGTTATTTCGTTGAGTTTCCGAAAATCTAAAACTAGGCGCCATTTTTCTTTCTGTTTGACAAACAATGCCGGAGTATTATACTGAGAATTGGATTTCGAAATAATTCCCGCCTTTTCTAAATCTGCTATTTGACGTCGAAATTCGTTTCTTAAATTGAATGGAATCTTATAAATTGGACATTTAATGGGATAATCGTGTTGTAAACTGATTCTGTGGTGCTCCGTAACGGCTGCGGATAATTCTACCGTAGAGCGAGCGAAAGCACTTTTGTGCGAAATTAAAAGTTGAAATAATCTGTTTTTGATTTTATTGTCCAAACCTGAAAGATTGAAATCTTTCTCCGTGAGTGGGGGTAAAATATCTTGAGAAACCGGAAAATCAGAAGAAAAGTCTTCGTAATTATTGACTGTAATTATTTTCATGTTCTTGTTAAGGGTGATTATGTTATCTGAATCGTTTCTAATTTCTAAGATGGTGTCATTTGTCTGTGGATCAATTTTAATTTGCGAATTGGTTAAATGAATGTTTTTATTTCGTAGCTTTGCTGAACTCCGAATAGTGGCCAGTGACGTCGAATTAGGTAATGTTTCAACATGTATGCGAACATTTGTGACCGAATGGGGACCCACACACGTTTTGTGTTTTAAAAATCCATTTATAAAGTTACTCTGTACCACTCGCGTGGGGAGTGAATAATGAATAAGCGGAATTGAAAAATTATGAATTAATAAACGGTTTTTTCCTATATCTAAAACTGCATCCCATACTTTCAAAAAATCGTATCCCAAAATAGCGCAATAATTATCGTTAATCTCTTGTTTAGTTATAAAAAAAATATGTCGAAATTGAAATTCCCCCAATGACAATTGTATTTCATAGCAACCGATAATTTCTACCGTGTCTCCACTTACAGCTTTAATCTGAATTGAAACATTAAATTCCCTAAAGTTATCATTTTTTATTTTAGTGAAAAAAGAATTAGACATTAAAGATACGGATGCACCTGTGTCAATTAAAATTCTAAACTTGTGATGTTTAACGTTTGCATTTATTATTGGTAGATCAAATATTTTATCTCGAGATTGAATCGGAGAAAACCGCTCCTCTACCGAATGAAAAAAATCTAAATACGGCTTTCTCCATGGGAGTTTAAATTCTGATTTGTGCGAAAACGTTGAAAACCCCTATTCTCAGAATTTGTGTGTGTCGCTCTCACCGAATGCCTGGGGGCTGCGTAATTGTCGCGGAGAGTAGATTCCCTGAAATGTACATGCCTCCCTCCTGGCCTGGGGCTACTTGAAAAAGAATACTCGCTTGCGGCATTTCTCCGGGGGGGCTGGTAACGGGCAGCGCGTTCGTCCCTCTGTCTCTTCCTACATTCCGCCTGTCTGTGTCCTTGAATACCACAATAGAAGCACTTGAAAACGTTCCCTCTTCTGTTAGAATAGTTCCCACCTGATTTACGAGCTGTAACTGCACTTGCCTCTTGTAGACGGCCGACCCTTAAATTTATTTCTTGTAATCTATCCGCTAATGCTGAAAGAACTGGATTTTCCGTTTGTGCGGACGACAAGCCTGATCTCTCTTCGCTAGCTATTTGATTTAATTTCGTGTTCTGCTCTTCTATCAATGCCGCATTGATTGATTGCTCTAAATTCAAAGGATCGCGGGAGAGAACAAATCGACGTATGTCATTTCTTAAACCACTTATAAACCGAGATTGTAACAATTGGTCATTCGCATTTCTCACCGCGGTATTTTGAGCCGAATTTCCTGACTGGAAAACCTGTGTTCCCAGTTTATTGATGCGTGCTGCAAATTCCTGTACGCTCTCCGAAGGACCCTGGATACACGATGAAAATAATTGGAGACGCGTTGATAAAGGTACAGCTTTTTCGAATCTTCCAATAAGAATTCTTGCGATATCGTTATATTCTGTCAATTGACTATGTGTTGGGTCGGATAGAAAAAATTCCTCAGCTATTCCCGTTAATTTTAATTTTAGAATTGTTACTTTCTCATCGTTTGACCACTTGCCTAAATTCGCAACATCGTTTATTTTCCCAAGAACCTGCGAATTCCTAACGATTCACCTCCGTCGTACATTGGAATTAGATCAATTAGATTAAATTTCTCGAACGCCGTTTGCGTCAAAAGGGGGTCTGATTGTCGTGTACGTGGCATATTTGTTAATTATTAGTTAAGACCAAAATTTCTAGCGAATCTAATTCACAACGAAAATCGTTAAATTAAAACAAAATTCAAGCACTCGTGCAAGGCAACAGAAATTCATGAACTCTTAAATTTAAATGAAACTTTTTTAGCTAATCGGCTCTCGCGTAAATACATGCATAGAGAAAAAAATTCACATCAATATTGAAGGAGAAAAAAAAAAAAAATTAAAGAGCACAAGTACCTGCGTCATCGTTGCACCCCGGACTCTCTGACAAAACTGCAAGAAAAAAATTCACAGTATCAAATTCAAGCAATACATAAAATACACAGTAGCACACGAGATGAAAATTTGTCCTGATGATCCATCAAGAAACGTTTACAAAAAAAATTGTAAAAAAAAAAAAAAAAAATTTCTAACTCAAAGGATGTAAAAAAAAAATTGTGCAAAGAAAAAAAATTTTTTAAATCCTGGTCACGGTACCATTATAATGCAACGCCCGGTTAACTTAAGTTAATTTAATTTATTCTTATTATCCGTTCTTTAGTACCCAGGTTCTAAATTAACATTTGGCGTCACACTATAGCTTAAATTTAGACATTAATCATTAAAGACAAATAAAACGGACACTAAATTAAAAAGCCGTTCTTTAAATTAACACTTAATTTATTTACAAAACATTTAAATTACGTTAATTACTAAAGATATACATTATCACTTAACTGAATTAGGATCTGAGAGAGAGAGAGAACATGGTGTGCCATCTCGGGAGTCTCCAACCTCGGCAATTTGTCAAAGGGTCGTCAGACCAAAATCGGTGATAAAATTTGTGTCAGAGAGTCACTAAATTCGTCGTGCAAGCGCTTATATTTCGCGGCGGTTTACCCCTGTATTCTGGAGAGGATTCTTTTTCGAAACACAATCAGCTTTTCTGATTGGTCTGAAGTCAGCGGAGGGATATCTTCCCGGGGTCCATGACTCCCCCAAAACGCGGGAAATTCCCAAAAAACATCCCATATCATGATGTATTTATGGGTACATTGCCTTCTTCCAGGCGTGGGAAATGCGTCGCCCTTTTCGGTGGGGTGAGAGGCACTCCCAGAAATTCCTCTGCTTGTAAACAACAACAGGGCCGATATACAAATTACTGTTGTAATCCTTATGGAAAGGCGGCCCCCCATCAATATATATATATATATATATATTAAAATATACACAAAATTTAATATACTTATCGTATTAATTTGTACGGTTTATAATTAAGATCGTATTGTAACACTTTAGCGTCTCTCTCTCAAAGTGCATTTTTATTGCAGTAAATACATTATTGTTGTACAGGGGGCGAGACAAAAATTATGATTGAAAATTGGGTCGCCAGTATTGAAAGTTTGAGAAACACTGCTTTTAATGTATGAGTGGCGCACAGAGTATTTTAGGACTAATTAATTAATACTAAATTAAGAACAAGTTTAATAATTATTAGCTACTTCCATGGGCTTGTCTTACAGAGCAAAGTTTTTGAAAGGAGTTTTAAGATAAGAAATTGAGCCTCTGAGTTCATTTTCTATATTTAGCTGATATCTATATTTTGTCTTCTAAGCAACCACCGCATTTTGTAATATGTTCCAATTTAAAAATCAGAGAAAGGAAAAATAACTTATTAATTATACTATTACTTAACTTTTTTTTGCTTAAAAGTAACATATACAAAATTTAATACTTATGTCATGAATTTGTACGGTTTATAATAAATATTGTTGCTTTATCGTAAACGTGTATTATTATTGCATTCAGTAAATTATTATGTATAAGGGGGGCGCGATAAAAATTGTGATTGAAAAGGGGGGCGCCAGTATTGAAAGTTTGAGAAGCACTGCCTTAGTTGAATACAAAACAAGTAATATAAGAAAAAATAAGTCAATTCCTACTTAGATCAACAAAGAAAAATTTTATTTTAGCTACTTTTTATTAAATAGTTACAAATAATATAAATATGTGCATACATATGACAGAATCACAACATTAAGTGGCAATTAATTTTTATTATTTATCATTAAAGTATCGTATTGTCATCCAAAGCAATCGTGTATATAAAATATCAGTTCAAATGAATGCTTTAAAACATGAGAAAAAATCTTTTAAAGTTTTGACCCAAGTCGCTAAAAATGAAACCAACGTGGCTGTATCTGTAATTCTTTAAATAATTAGTTTCAGTCAATTAATTTTAATTAATTATAGTTAAATTATCGTATTTTCCCACAAAACAATAGTGTATAGAAAATTGGAGTCCCAAAAATAATGCCAATGTGGCTGTATTTATAATTTTTTGAATAATTAGTTTTAATCAATTAATTTTTAATAATTGGAATTAAATTACTCTATTGTCATCCAAAATAATCATGTACATAAAATTTCAGCTCAATTGAGCGCTTTAAAATGTATTTTAATAGCGATTGAAAATTACACGAAGGTAAATAAATATATAGAGAGTGTGAGCTAGTAGTAGGAATTGTGAAAAAAGTCTTAGCTCATTTTTTAAATACACGATTATCGTGAAAAATTAAAACCCAGGAAAAAGCCATTGAATAGTAAACGTCAGTAACATACATGAATGAGCTAAATGCAGACGTCACGTGTTCTAGCTTCGACGTAACGTTTTGATGTTTTTAAAATGACATTGATAAATGGAGAAACTCGATAATTTTGTGCGTTTCACAAAATGAATTACTGTTACGTATGAAATGTTCTCATATCTCTCCTAGAAGTGTTGCATACCACAAATTTCTGCTGCTAATATATTAAATAGTGTAGTTAAATACACACTGTGTGTGTGTGTCTCCCTAAATGGTGTAAATGATGTTCAAAGTTTCAAAAGATAGCATACAGTGACAAGTATATATAATATAAAAACAAAAATTTTAAGTCAGTTCCTACTTAGATCAACAAAGTAACATTTTATTTTAGCTACTTTTTATTAAATAGTTACAATTAATATAAATATGTATATACACTGGTGTGCAAAATCTGGATGCTTTTATCCGAGGTCGAATCATTGGGAGAGAGAAGTTGGAGGAAGTCCGCAGTGTGACAAGTGTGGTTGCAGAGTTCGGAATTGCTCACAGCATCGTTTCACGACTTTGGAGACAATTTCAAACTACAGGAACAGCTATCCGGGGGTTTAGTAGTGGTCGTCCACGAGGAACCACACCCGCAGATGACCGGTACATTGTCTTACAGGCCAGAAGAAACAGGCGGCAGACAGCGGGAGAAATCGCTAGACACACGACACAGGCGGCAGACAGCGGGAGAAATCGCTAGACACACGACACAGGCGGCAGACAGCGAGAGAAATCGCTAGACACACGACACAGGCGACTGGACGACCGATGTCACGTTTTACCGTGGCCAGAAGACTGCACGGTGGTGGTCTGTTTGCACGACGCCCTGTACGGTGTGTACCTTTAACGCCTTCCCATCGGAGAAGGCGTTCTCTGTGGTGCCGGGAACACCGGAATTGGAGAGACAATGAATGGGGACGAGTACTCTTTACAGATGAGAGCAGATTCAGTTTGAGTAGCGATTCTCATCGCATACTCATCTGGAGAGAGCGGGGAAGCCGCAATCATCCCTCGAACATCATTGAAAGGGACAGGTATGGAGGTCGGGGTGTTCTCGTTTGGGGAGGCATCATGCTTGGTAGTCGTACAGACCTTCACATCTTCGACGCAGGTTCAGTCAACGGGACCCGTTATTGTAACGATATTCTTCTTCCATATGTGCGTCTTTTTAGAGGCGCTATGGCTCTGCAATTCCTTTTCATGGACGACAATGCACCATGTCATCACACAGTAGCTGCCGAACAGCTCTTAGAGAGTGAGGAACGTATGGATTGGCCGGCACGATCTCCCACAATCCCATCGAGCATGCATGGGATTTTCTAGGCAGACGCTTGGCAGCTCGTACCTTACCACCAGTAACGATTCGGGAGCTTCGATTGGCGCTGCAAGACGAATGGGGAGCAATGCCTCAACAACTCATTGACACCCTCATTTTCAGCATGGGCAGACGCTGTGAAACCTTCCTAGCAGTCAGGGGAGATCATATCCCCTACTAAAGACCGGATGTTTCTTGCTGGACACTCATCACAAGGATGTTTCGGCCTTCAGTCGCATTGCGCTCCATGCTACTTTTTCAATCAAGCTTCTTTTTATCCCTCTGAATTCTCTTTTAGTAAGTGTTGCTTACATATTACACATGTCCTTACGTATTGGGGATCTTACGGTATTAAATGTGTTGATTTGGAAAGCTTTTGTACAAAGTTATATTGAAAAAACCGTCTCGTCCTTAATTTTTGCACACCAGTGTATATATATATATATATGACAGAATCGCAATATTAAGTGGAAATTAATTTTTATTAATTATCATTAAATTATCGCATTGTCATCCAAAACAAACGTGTATATAAATTTTCAGTTCAACTGAATGCTTTAAAACACGTGAGGGGAAAAAACTCTTTTCAAGTTTTGACACAAATGATGCCAACGTGGTTGTATTTGTAATTCTTTAAATGATTAGTTTTAATCAATTAATTTTTATTAATTATAGTTAAATTTCTGTATTGTCACCCAAAATAATCATGTATATAAAATTTCCGCTCCATTGTTGAGCGCTTTAAAATGTATTTTATGAAAATTCCACCAAGATCAATAAATAAATAAATATATAGAGAGCATGAGGTAATAGTAGGAATTGAAAAATGTAGAGAGAGAGAGGCAGTCAGGGATGTCTTAAGACTTCTTGAGGCCCTAGGCCCGTACTCAAAAGTAGTTCCAGTGCCCCTACACAAATGTAGGCCCCACTTGCGATTCTTTAAAGTAGACAGTACATAGCATACGTTATCAAATACTTGAAACAAATAAATATGCATTATTTACAATAGCTTATGCTAACTACCGCCTTTTGACTAATGAGTAATGATGAAGTATGGTGGTAGGTAGACAGTAGACAACGGTCATCACAAGTAGCCAGTTGACATATCGTCCGAAATTCTCAGTTTTTCGGAAAATACAACCGGACATAACATTTGACCTTTGAAATTATTTGAATTGTGGTCTTAATTAAGACTGAGACGAGAACGAGACAAGGCCCTCATTGCGGTCGAGGCGCTCGGCCCGGGCCCAGTTGACCCCTGCCTTACGACGTTCGTGGAGGCTGCACGCACTACCGAGGCCCTAATATCTTGTAGGTTTACTCTCAGGATGTAATGAAGTAACTGAATGAATATATAGCAGCTCATCAAGTTATTTTTTATATTATCGTTTAAAATCTGTTCTGTGTTTTAATTTTAGCACCATTAATGCTCTTCCTGTCCCAGAAAACAAGAATTTTATACATAGTTGAAAAACTATTCATACTAGTTGCATTATTATACAAACACAATTTACAATAAGAAAATGTCTAGATGGATTTTATTTAAAGCACATTAGATTTCAATTTTAGGCGATGTTGACTGAAATAATGTGTCAGCAAATGCAATATTCCTGACAACGACATTTGCGCGTGGATGCTTATTATTCTTTGTGCATATTCCTATTTACTAGTCAAGAATGAAAAAAGGTGCACTTCATTTTTATTGAGTACATTTTATTCCATTCTGTGAAGTTAATGGAATTCCATTCCCTGAAGTTAAATCTGTAATGTTGTACTCGAAGAGAA
Source organism: Trichonephila clavipes (assembly GCA_019973935.1). NCBI lineage: Eukaryota > Metazoa > Arthropoda > Arachnida > Araneae > Nephilidae > Trichonephila > Trichonephila clavipes. Next base: position 1,339,699 of record BMAU01020921.1, read on the forward strand.
TGTATTCGAAATCTTAAGATAAAGACCAATGCATTTGATTACCTAACTTTGCAGTAGATAAATATAATTTAGTTTTAATCAGTGCTGTACTTGGTTATCACTATTCATAGGACTACGAAAATGCGATAATGGATTTTTTTTCCATTTTTTTTCCGGTTAATTTAATTCTAAAAAAAAACTGCTTTTTTCATTTGTTCTTATGAATTTGAAAAAAAAAATCATATTGAAAATGTTTCATAATATTAATATAAACTCGGGTGTTAAAATACACATGTCCATTCATCATTTTATAGCCACAAAATTTCAAAATGCTCTGTAAATGCAAAATATTTCCTTTTAAGATTTTTGAAGTTTTCTAAAGTATGCTTTATACACATATAACATTTTTCTTCCATGAAAATTTGATTCTTATAAATTTGACTAATGGTTTTATTTTCAGATAAGCAATATCTATCCAATCAATCTCAAACACTCGTTAATATCCCAGTAATTAATTTTATCGTCACCCATCTGGTATAATGGTTAGTGACGCTGACTGCTGTGCCGTAGGGCCTGGGTTCGAATCCCGAAGAAGGCATGGATGTTTGTAAATGTATAGTGCATTAGAGGCATGGGGGTATTCTAAATAGCCGTCGAGCCGCAATCCTCTCATGAGGTTATGGAAGGGGAAGATAGGTGGCAGGCCCTGCCCTCCCCCAAGGTCTTCTCCCTCTAAATTGGGGTGAAACCGAGCCAAATAGTACTGTCACCTGTATGGTGCTGAAAGCTACGACTAACGACAGGCATACGTCTAGCCCCTAGCCATGATGAATTTCGAGGACCGTGATCTGATGTTACTGTCGATCAGGTGGCATAAGTAACAACAACATAAATTTTATCAAGGAAATAACTGCTACAAACAAGTAGCTGAGAGTCATATGCAAGCTGAAAAAAAAGTAGAAGTAAATATTGGTTGAGAAGAAAAAGATCGCGAAAAACTAGGGAAGGAACATTAGGGCATCCCGGGTCACATCATCCTTGTTTACAAAAGATAATAAACCAAAGGAAAGAACAACTTAAGATACTTTGGGGTGCCAGGAATATTATATGCACCTAAAGAAGGCAGGCTTCTGAAGGGGAATTCAAATAAAAATTTATAGGGTAATATGAGCGTGTTGGAGGCTTTTTATGTACGAATCTATGAAAATATAATCGTAATAATATGTCCTCTTAGGAAATACAAGATCTGGAGAACGAAGTCTAGTGTAGTAATATCTGGAGAACTAACGAATCTCAATTTTTACTACCATCTCGAAGAATGTGCAATACTCTTCAAAAAGGTTATTGACAACCATACTTTAATAGATGTCTTTATTACATTAACCAAGAGAGTATATAAGTAAAGAAACTGTTATGATAAAATTAAACTTTGATACTTCTGTGAGTGAAACATCTCCATCTATCATATTTTTTTCTGACACACAATTGGACATACTGTATTCGAGACAGCGTGCATGTACAGTAAGAACTAAAAAAGAGGGGGATCCTATATAATTTTCTCGATTCTCATCGTGGCAGGGCAAAATTGATATAATTATTAAGGGCTAAAAGGAAATTAACTTAGATGTTAATGAATGAACTTATATTTAAGTAGCATAATTAGCCCAGGAGAGAAGGCGCGTGCTCGATACTAACGTTAGTGGTCACGCGGGGTGATGGAGTCACCCCAATTCTTTTTTTATAATTATTTTTATTGAACACGATAAAAATCGCGTAATTCCAGTGAATAATTTAATTAAGAGAAGGTATACTTAACTACTATTAGGAACTTTTTAATTTTTTTTTGATCATTTGAGAAAAAAAGTCCAATCAAACTGAACTAAAATGTTTCAAATGTACGTTATTTTAATAAAGGACACACAAATCACAGACACTTTTCACTAAAATTACAGGAATGAAGTTCGCAGGCAAAACTGTCACATTTTGTTCAAGTTATTGTAGTTTTATTTTCCTTTAATGGTTGACAAATAGCATGTTAAACCTTTTCATGCTTGTGTCTTCTTGACAGACTGCTGTATGTCTTGCGGTCATTTTTGGCTTCATATCTTTCCTGAAAGTTTTTTAGGTAGCATTTGAAAATTCTCCTTTCGTCTCAACATTCCATGTTTATTGCTTTTCTGAAATATACTTTCGCTATCATAATTTATATTCTTTATTTCACCTTCCCTTGCTTGATCAGTTTCAACTTCATTCAATAGAGATTGTAGATGCCCATTTCTTTTCTTTTATATATTCTGTTCATTTACATGTTTAAACACATTGTACAACATGGCTATCAGAACCACAAAGTCGTTCACAGGGGGAAAACGTAGCCTGTTCATAGAAAATGTTTTGAAACAAAAATGGTCTCATGGGGAACTCAGTCAGCCCAAGTATCTTAAGATTGTAAAAAACGTTTGCCATTCCTAAAAAGAGGGAAATATGTGACAAATACATTTTAGTTCTCATGAAGACTGTTATTTAGGAGGACACGATCAAGAGATCAATGGTAAAAAATAAACAGTTTTCCCAGAATTAAAGATTTCGTGAGCATGGGTTGGCTGTGCCCCGCGCGATCGCGCTCCCGAGTAAACTAACTTCTAATTAGAACATTCTGATTACCGGTGCTATTTTTTCTCGCGTATGTGATTTCGTAGTTTAAAATTAGTATACACTTCATTACGTTATGCTTGAGAGTTGCTCATTTGGAGGGTTTTAAAAATGGGTCCCCTTTTGTTAATTAAGTATTTCAAGTATTGCTTTGGATACTATAAAAAATTTTCCAATCCGTAATTTACATTGATCAATAAATAATATTTTTCCAATTCTAAAAGTACAAAAAAGAGGAAAATTAACTAACAATATTATAAAAACATGAATTATTAAATATAATTACAAAAAAAGTGAAATGAAACATATCACAATTTTAAAATATTTGCATTCTTCACGTTCTTCTTAAATTCAGTATGTCACATAATTTCTTCTAAAAGTTCAAGACATGTTCAAAGTCAAATTGCATAAAAATAAATAAATAAAATTTCTCTTCCCAATTTAAATTATTTCTCAGCATATTTATTTTTTTACTATATCCTGATTAATTTGAAACTGTGTTAGACATCCTCAAAAAGGATGAAAAATATTCGCTAAATGAAGAAAATACATATCCTTAAAAATATCTATACCTTTTTGATACATGAGCAACTAGTGAAGAGTACCTAATAGTTTCATAATTAATCAAATATCATAAAAAGTCATGTTTTAGAGATGTGTTGTTGTTGTTGTTTCTTATCCCACTTGATCGACTGGAACATCTGGAGCAAGTCCAAAAACCTATGCGTTTTTTAACAATGAGGAGCTGCAGAGCAGCTGACTCTTACGACAACCAATGCAAGCCAAGATGTGGACACTTGGGAGTTGCTTGGGTCACATTGCAATTCGAACAAGGAGGGTAAACTTTCAGATCCGCCATATGTTGTTGAGCCGGAGTATGTCCACTGCAGAAAGAATAGTTTCATCTCACCTTCTCCTTGTCCCAATCAAAGTAGCACCAGGACGGTTTCCTTCATACCACTCATGTACGAGGGCCTGCCTCCGGGAGGAACTGATATCTTTTTTGACCCGGGTAACAATTTCTGAAAAAGTAAGGCATCCACCATGTATAGAATCCTTATGTCTGCCCTCACGGGCCAGACCATTTGCAATCTCATTCCGTACACATTCACATGCGACGGTATCCACTGAACAAGATCTTATGATTGGCTTTCAAGCAATTTAAAAACTGGACAAAACTCGTTTTGCCACCATGCCTATACCATTCAAACAGATGCTGAATACAATATCCTCATATCTTTACTGACACTCTCAGTAATGCAAAATCTCAAAGCCTCCTCAATAACTTAAAAGTTCTGCGCAAAAAACTGAGCAGTAGTCAGGATTTCACATTCAGATTCTAATACAATTCCCCTTTTTGATGAAAATTCCACAACTCAAGATAGCGCTTTCACCCATTCTGCCATCAGTCTAGATCTGAAAATCACCACATGGAATTTTAAGAATAGTCTCCAAAGCAAGCTGCCTAAAATATTCTGGGTGCTATGTGCCCTTGTTAGTGTACGATTTTTGTTTGGTCTTAAAAAAGATTCATCCATATAACGACGCAGCAACATCCGCACAACAGGCCAGTGAGACATATTCTACTTCATTATGAAGCCATCGCACACTTTCAGCATTTTAGAGATGTAAATCCTGATACTGTATTTTAAAAGTCCAGTCTCTTTTTTCGAGTATACATTCTACCATCATTTAAGTTGTAGAATCAGATTTTTATTGTTTTCTGCTCTGCTTTGTTACTTATTCTGTTGTTGTTGTTGTCGTGAGTTTTTTATCCTGGGATGCATATGAAATATAAGAGGAAAAACTGAAACATACAATACTAACAAAAGAATATAGACATTTATTACAAATGATGATCCCAGCATATAACAGAAGGGGTGTGCTGCTTTCCGTACGAGACGGTAATCCATTTCAGGCTAAAATCCGACTTCTTTTCCCGAAGAAAATACATCCATGCCTTATTCGGGATTCAAACCCGAACCCACTCGGTTACAAGCCGAGGGTCAAATCCCCCATACTGACTGGGAGGCGCTTATTCTGTTATTATCAATATATTGTTAAAATAAACAATTTTTTTCAATAATTTTTTGATTTTTATAAAATTGATAACTTTTTTTATATAAAATTGATGAGACTTAATGAGCTAAAATACTTGAATGGCATAAAACATTAATCTTTGGTTGGTCTTTGTAAGTAGGAAAAAAAGAGTTTTTAAGGAAAAAAATCATGCTCTGAATATCTAATAATGAGGTATACTTTTATATTAGACAGCATAATATTCCAAGCTGTGTGACATTATATTGTTTGTAAATTTCAAATGATTTTATGCAACATGATATTTTTTTCCCTTTTCTTCTTTGTGAATTCAGGAAATAATAATAATAAAAGCCACTTTAATTTTTACCTTAAATCTAAAACTCAAAATAACTTAATTATTATACTTTTAGGATACAAAACTGGTTATTGTCGAAATTCTTAAATTTCTTATCCTTTTATTTATTGTGTACCCTAAGCACAATCACTTTAACAGAACATCCAACAATTTTAACAGAAAATCCAAAAATTTAAAGCATGTAAATATTCATTTCTTGCAGAAATAAAAATATTTTACTGAGCTTCAAAAACTAAATCTTTTGCAGAGTTAATGAAAAAAAAAGAAACATGTGTCTCTTTCCTTTCTAAAAATAATAGGCCGCGGTAGCCGAGTGGTATAGGTATCGGATCGTTGCTTGCTTTGTCACGAGTTCGATCCCAGTACCACTAAAGACCCGCCGTGTAGGGCAGCGATGCACGTTAAATCTGTCGAGAGCTGAAACGTCCTCCCGTTGGTGTGGTGTGGTAGTTAGGAGAGGGGGGTGCCAGCTCAGGTGTCGTCCACGTCACTTGACCATGGTTCAAAATTACGTGGTCCGTCGCCAAAAGCCCTCGTGTAGCTGAACAGTGCGACGTTAATATTCAATCAATCAATCAATCTAAAAATAATAGTCATTAAATTTAGAAAATTGCGTTACTTTTTCCCTTTTGTTTAGTCATATTAGAAAACAAAATAAAGGGAAAGAGGAGTATCAAATAGAAGGGGTCTCAGGAGTGTTAACTTTCTCTAGAGGGCTGAAAATATAAACAATACTTAAATACATATAACTCTTTGAAATTAAAATTAAATAATTCGAATCTTTTACACATTACTTATAAAGGAATGAGGCTTCAGAAAAGTATAAAATGTTTAAAATATGATCATAATTTTAAAAACTATAAGCATACGAAAATAAGAAATATTTCTAACAAAAATATTAATTAATTTTTACGTTGCGCATGCTATTTTCTAAAATAGTAGCTTTAATTACTAGCTCTATAAGTTGATTTCTAAAGTTTAATGTATTCTTATTACACTGTAGTGTTTTTATATTAGTAGAATAATAAATTATATTTTTTTAAAAATAAAAAAAATAACACATTTTCAATTTTTTTTTAAAATTTAAATATTTTTCAAATATTTTAAAATACAAAAGATATATTATTCTTAAATGATGTAGGGTTTAAAGAGTATGATACATTTTATAATTCTATAAAGTTTTATACATCAGAGGAGCTAGAATTTTAGAAAATAACGTGCGCAACGCTAACATTATTTAATACTTATTACATATTTTTATATGCTTATAATTTTTAAAATTATGATTATATTTCAAACATTTTGTTCTTTTTTTGAGGCCATAATCCTTTGTAAATAATGTGTAAATGATTCGAATTTTTTAACTTAAGTTTAAAAGAATTATACCTGTTTGAATATTGTTTATATTTTCACCCCTCAAGAAAAATTTAACACCCCTGAGACTTCTTACGATATTCTCAAAATGATCTTCAAACATTTGCACATACATCGACGTTTTGAACAAAGAAATCATTCGGAGGAAAGAAACTTAAATACAAAGCTGAAAACCCAAAGCAAACAATCAAATTTCATCTGTTAAAATTGCTTCATTATTTCTGGCTTAAAATATCTTTTCCCTACGAATTTATATTACGGTTCAAAATATTTACATTTAAAGAAAAATACTAAAGAACTTCATATTTCTATTTCTTGTTTTATAAATTTCCTCGTCAGAAGCGAGTTTTCTGCTTGACCTGTTTTGAAAGATTTGCCTCAGTGATCAATCTTTAACAGGAAAAGATAACTCTCTCTCTTTAAAAACAATACAAAACCAATCCAGTGTCATCGCACGACTTGTTTACCCAATCATGAGTCATATGTCACGTTAATATATGTAATTACTATACATTTTTAATTTTTTCATCAATACCAGAATGACCTATTTTTGTGGCTAGAAACTAAACTGGCCTCTTGATGAAATTCTTTCACAATATAAAAATAAAATGTTTCGTCTTTTTTGAAAATTTTATTTATTTTTTGTATATTTTAAATATTAACTTCATATTTAAAACCACTGGGGTTATTAAATGAATTTTTCTTTGAGTGGTGACCTCTAAGGCCCTCAAAAATTTTTTTATATTTTAAAAATGTATAAAATAGAATTTATTTATGAATTGCATCCCCACAATTAACTATTAAAATTTTCTGATGAGTAAATATAAAAATACTATCTGCAGATGTAAATAACGAAATTTCATAGTGATTAAATTCATTTTTTATGTTAATTCCAAACTATTTATAATGATTAGTGTCTAGCTTTTGCATGAGCTCTCTATAAACAAATAACCAACACTGTTTTTAGCTTCCCCGGCGCCCTAGGCACTTTAAATATTTACGCCCCACCCCCATATTTCCAAAGCATTCTCTCCCTTCCTTCGGGAGAAGGGGTGCTTTTGGTTCGGGAGGGATTTTTTATTTAATTTCTTCTTTTTTTTTCGCCGTTCAATTTTTCTTCCCCCATATCTTTCGCGTTCTCGGCGGAAAAGCAGCTTTGAAAATAATTGCCTATAAGAAATTTCTTAGATTTTATTTCTTGTCGTAATTAATGGAATCTTATAAATGTAGAAATTATACAGTGTGTTATACATCATTTCTGTGCTGAGATTTTAGAGATGTAGGCACTCCTTTCCATAAAAATTTGCTCTCCAAGAAAGAGTTGACAGAATAAAACGAAATTTTACTCACGTAAGTATAATGTTGAATTAAGTAAATAATTATAAAATCAAAGCAAAAAGATCATTTTTTGTTGAAAAAATCACAAATGAATGAAGGTTTTAGTACCCTGTTGAACCACACTTTCAGCATAAATGCATGCTGTGATACAATAGGGTATGACCTGTGACATCTCATACCACAGTTGCTGTAAATAGCCTATAAATCGACCAAACTCGTAGGCTGTCCAAATTGCCGTTTTAAATGTTGCTAAATAGGCTTGATCGGGGACAAATCTAAGAATGAAGCGAGCCAGGAAATAGTTAAAATGTAGCGGAGGCAATGTGCTTGTTGTGTGTGAGCAGAGCAAGCCTTGTCTTGTTGAGAAATGGCTCTTGGGAGCCCTTCTATGAGTGACAACACATATAGCTGAAGAACTATACACAGAGGAGAACGTACTTCTGGGCTCTCATGGTGCTGTGGATCAACATTAGGAGTGACCGTGTGTCGTACGCGAAGGCACACAAGTTGTGGGAGCGGTGTGCAGCTGTACAATGAAGGCGGGATTGAGACAATCACCACGGGGACTCGACACATGCACACGATTGTCATCAGTGCTCAAACTGAATCTGGATTTGTCTCTGAAGACGACCTGATTCCATTCGGTGGCAGTCCAATCCCTTCTAGTGCTACACCACTCCAAACGGAGGTGACGTTGAGTGGGTGACTATGGCAGCACACGAAATGAGAGTCGCAACAGCAAATGTCCTTCAGCCAGGCGCCTGGCGATGGTACGGATAGCAGACAGTGAAATTGTTGGATCTATGCCTGCGTGTCGAGTGATGCGAAGGTCTTCTTGTCTGTTAGTCTGCCGAAAGTGTCTTGAGCCTGGTCGCCATGAAACAGACCTCTCTTGTCCACTGGTCCCAACTCCTCTTCGCAGTACAGTCAGAATGGCCTGGGTGACGACCTATTCACCGAGCTGACCACCCGGCTTCCATCATCCCTATGATTCTGCGCTTCTCGAACTCTGACATCTGCTCATATTGTCTCCGATGGCGGCGTAATAGCACCTCTAGTTTAAAAGAGTCTCTGTGCAACAGGTAAATACACACAAACAAGTCTACTTACCTGTTTCATAATCCAAGAAAAGTGAAATTCAACGCCCTCTGGTGGCATTATGCAATGTATAATCATGCTTCATTTCTAATCATTTACATATCTGCCTGGCACATACCTTCCTGACAAATTTCGTGACGATCCTACTCTCTCTTCTTGGGGTGCAAGTTTTTATGGCAATGAGTAGTGAATAAATTGAAATGGAAATAAAAAAATACATAATATAAGACTATGATCAAATAATTATTACTTCGGCTGTCTCAGTTCAACTTTATTTCAGGGTTTCTAAATTCAAACTCAACAGCATTAAAAAAAATCACAGTTACAACCACATTAAAACAGTTAACAGTATTAGAAAATAACGAGAGATTTGCGCGCGCTTACTTTTTCGAGCTGGCAGGCTGACTGGTTAAGCAAGCATACACTCGGCGAATAGAGTGCGCACTATTGTCCATCTACTTTATCATTCTTGTTACAATAAGTAATTAAATAACGTCGATTAATAAAATAAAAGCAATTAATAATTAATTGCTTCTAATTAAAGCTCACACAATCGCAACAAAATCAATTATCATTAGAAATTGAAAATCCTCAATACACTCTTTTTTGGTTATCTCCTCTATTTCTTAATCATATTGATTTATGCTTTTATTATAAGTTGCATTCCTTTATTTTATTAAGATTCACTTTAGATTAGGTCCAACATTCTATTGGTTACGATTTCATGTTTTCCAAAGGAAAAATATGTATGAATTTTAAGCATGTTTTTAAGTGTCTTGGAAAACAAGTTCTTGGTGTCGGGGTTAAGTATCCAAATGTAAAGCGTATGTATTGATCGCGGTGTTTATAATCAGCTATAAATTCCAGAGAAATTAAAAAAGAGAACTAACTCTTCAGGTTTTTAATATAAAGCTACAAAATTTACAATATTACCAATATTGGTGACTCTGCAAATGATACTGATGTTTCGAAAAAACATCTCACGTGGACTTTTGATCCGGAGAGACGGCTCTAGTATCTGACTTCCCAGATCTCCAAATACTGTTGGATTTTCGTTTTGACATCAGCTGTCTACTAGCAAAATTTTCTCATTTTGTATCTGCTGAAATATTGCATCCATGTGAAATAAGCTATAACTGCAACTACTGCGTTTATATTGACTGCCTAAACTTTTAAGCACTCCAGAAGCGATCAAAACCACCCGGAGTTATGTAAATCCCAGTGAACTTTGTCTCTTACTCGTAAAAATTATATGGTTGCCTTCTTTAATGCATTTAACGTTTATAACTAATCAGGGGGGAGTTCTTCAATCAATTTATGTAGAGTCGGACCCCGTTTTAACGAATTCATCGGGACCGAACTTTCTGTTCGTCAAATCGGGGTTATTCGTTACGTCAGGGTCCAAACAAAATACAAATTTTTTGCTCTTACCTTTTGGAAATTCTATAATAAGCAACTACACAAAAAAATATCCATAGTTCGAAATTGCATACTTTTTATACTACTATTGAATTATTACCCACCAATTTATCGGGAAATTTTAAAATACTGATTAATAGATGTATGAAAATCTTTTTGATTCCTGACTCTCTCGAAAGAGTTCTTTTTACGACTTTATGCAGATTCGAAAATACTGCGTCATTTACAACCTGCTGCATAAGGTATATTTTCAGAGCTTCCAAGCAATGTAAATCATTAGAGAATTCAACAATTTTGATCGGATTTTCATTATCAATTCCTGCATCAGTATCGTTATCCATTGGCTTCGTCAAATCAACAGTTTCCTCAACTTCACACAGCAGCACTGAATTTTCGGGAAAACCGTAAGTATAATTAACCTTTCTCTCAAGAAAGAAAACAAATGGTAAAATATCCTCTGAGTTGTGGAGTGAGATGGGGTAAGTGAGGAGTTTACGGTCATATTCAAAACTCCCACGATAGGTTACACTGCTAACTCATCTGTTCCTGTAAAGTCTAATAACAGTCTGCACCCTTTCCCATTGAAATTTGTTACTTTCAAGAAAAGTCTTTTCTTTTCCGAACAAAAAAGAAATTTGAAAAAAAAAAGTCCAACTTTTCTGACACAAATTAATAAAAAAAAAAAATTTCAGCTGTTAAAATAATTCGTTAATTCGGGGTTTATTATTTGTTAAACAGAGAATTTTGCCTTCATTTTAATCAGGAAAGAGAAAAATTCGTTAATCATGAAATTCATTAAATTGGGATCCGATTGTATATGTATAAATCATTATTTTTATAATACTTCTAGCCCAGACACACTTAATTGGTACTTGTTTTCCCAGTAACTATAATACATAACACATTGTGTGGGCTGTCTAGAAGTTTTATAATGTACTTTTTCTTGATCTAAAGACGTTTAGACGCATAAAACTAAGACTTTGTAGGATTTACAACATTTAGATTTTAATTTTATTGTTAGATCAGTTCGCATTAGTAAGTATCAAATCCATTTTAAGTTCCTGCGCCAATGCGCGTACACGTTCCTTTCAAAGGAGAAAAGTTCTCGTCTTTTCACTGTGATCTCTACATGCCAAAATCTCAATCGAATAACCTCCTCGATTTGATCAGTTTTCATCTCGTGCTGTGTATTTATATATACATATAAAATTATTATTATTGTTATAGAAAATTCGAACTTCACTGCATTGTTGAAAGGGTATTGTGGCTGAAAAGATCCGTTTTGTAAGACAAAAAATACAATTTTGGTAATCCTAGTGAATCGAAGTATTCTTGGCGATAGATAAGGACGCCAAATCTACCGACTTATTCAGATGTAACTGAAAAATCCACAAAAGGTGTAGGATAATTTTTTCATGAAATAGGAAGCGCCTACAAATTCTTTCCAGCTTATATAAGGATGATGCAGGGAAATAACATTTAGAGTCAAACATTAGACAGCCATTGGGTGTTTCATTTCCTTATACACAATTATGATAACGAATTTGAATTCCTATCTTCGTATTTGTACGACTTTTGAATTTGTGTTTCTCTAGATTCATATTTGTGCTATTTCCTTCCTGTTAGAAAAAATATATATAAAGTATGTTTTTTGACCGATTTGTGACTATGATTAATAGCATGGCTATGTAAGATGATGTTAGTGAGTAAATGACTGAAATTCATAGTCCCAGTACTCGTGAAGAGTGTCACTTTACATTTCAAAAACATGCTAGTTAATGTTTAACCAAGTGATAAGGATTTTTTTTTTTTCATAACTGATATGCCCCCGTCATCCCGTGCTTACTTGGCATTGAATTTCGGGATACCCTGTACAAACTACAATTTTTACTATTATTTTAATTTGTTTAATGGTGAATTTAAAAAAAAAGATATACTTTAAATTTTAGAGGGACAGTGAAAATCGCTTAACACGAAAATGAAGGGACTGGGAATATTTTTTCATGTTTAAGGATATTGCAAATATATATAATATATGTAGCGTAGTCGAGGTCTATATTTCTGTTTGACTTGTATGTAGATTTGTCGACGTTTATTTATGATGGCTGATGTTCTATATTGATGGGCTTGATGAAGCAGTCCTTTGTGGCAGGGAATCTTGTTTATTAAACATGGTGAGACGCACGAACACATTCACATCTTAAACAATAAACAGGGAATGGACGACATTACACATATAGCAGAAGCAACAAGTAGCAACGACATTTCACAGAACGAACACAAAGACAGAAGAAACGGGATTTTCCAGAGACCTCGATGTTTATACCCAACGGGAAATCACATGATCTGAGCGGGTGAACGGATGTAATTCCAAAAGTCTCCGTTAGGCGGGTAGCTAGTTAAAATAATTAAGCGGTTGTCCTGAAGGACTGGACCATAAATAAATCAAAAGCTATTCAAGATTAAATTACTGGGTATTATTACATATATATCAACAAAATTAAATTTATTTTATTTATATAGATATGTATATATGCAGATTTAATAAAAATAAAAAAAATCACAATAACTTGATGAAATTTAATACATAAATTTCAATTTTTTTGAAAAACAAAACATTTTTTGACTTTTTGGAGAATAATCTGATATATATATATATATATATATATATATATATATATATATATATATATATATATATATATATTTCTTTGCAATTTTTTTAGCATCAAATTGTTTGATGTCATCCATTTTGTTATTAATTTCACCATTACAACGTGCATCTAAATAACTGCACATACTTTTCATAATGTGCCCCTTTTTGATGACGTGGCAACAGGAGCTGTATTATTCATCTCATTTTCGTCGTCGGAATCTGCACCAATGGTATTTTTTGAGCTTTGAACAAACTCCAAAATGTCTTTGCCATAATTGGGGCTGTGTGTATACACATCATCCTCTTCTGCAACGAATTTTTCCGATGATACAGTAGGACAATCCAATAATACAGAAACTGTTCATTCAAAGAAGGGGAAAATCTTTCCGTGTTATGACATTTTCGTTTCGTATTAAGAAAAAAAAAAACAAGTAATAAAAAAAGTTAAGTCAATTCCTACCTAGGTCAACAAATTTTTTTTATTTTAGTTACTTTTTATTAAATAGTTGCAATTATTATAAATATGTGTATACCAGTGGCGCACACAAGGGGGGGGTCGGACCCCCAAAGCCCTTGATTTTTTTCCGATTTATTATATTTCTATGTAAATAGTACGTAAAATTTAATTGTTTGTTATTGATGATTAATTTTATTAATTAATGCTAATTATTTATTCAATAATTAGTTTTTTTACTGTGTTTTGTTCCCGAAAATCGACAAAATCAAAAGCGCATGATACAAGAATGGTAAACTTTCGACCCCGGACCCCCTCCTCGAAAAATTCCTGTGTGCGGTACTGGTGTATACACATATGACAGAATCACAATATTGTGACAAAATAGAAAATGATTTTCCTTTCTATATATGGAGTTAGATTACTATTTATTCATTAATTGAATTTAATTATTCTAATAAAATAGTTTAGTAAAAAAGAAATCCCATTCTCAGAAACTAGGCCATCCCAGGTGGGATTCGAACTCACGACTTTTGGATTAGAAGTCCAACGCGCAACAGGGTCACAACGAATGATTTTCCTTTCTATATAAGCTGTTGTGTGTGTGTGGACTATTATTTTTACTATTTATTCATTTTTTATGTAATTAATGAATTAATATTTGAAAAACTGTATAAACATCAAGTGTCATCCTCTACATGTTTAAAAAAACGTATTTGAAATTGAATGGATGAGTAAAAAGTATTTTATTAACGATTGAAAACTTGAACAAGATATATATGAGAGAGTGAATTAATAGTAGAAATTGAAAAAGAATGCACATGAAAATACACAGTAGTTTATCAGGAAAGTTGCATTATTTCGTGTTAATCGATACTTCGTCTTAAGAGTTTTCGCGTTAAACGTATTTCACTGTATACATTAATACTTCATTCTCGTTCTTAATAATAATTAATCCAATTGTTATATTAGGTTGGGGGGAAAGAAATAAAGTTTTGAATTTCATGCAAAAATAATGTATCTAACATGTTTCGGATTGTCCGATTTGGGTCCAATATGTACCGTTCTGTTGTATAATTTGTTGCCATTTTAAAGGTATATAGCTTCGTATTGTCTCTCTCATAGAAGTCATGGCGAAAAACTCGAGTAATCGATTTTCACAATCTTCTTTTGATACCAATTTCTTATCACTCAGGAAGTTTTGCAATGCGAGAAAAAGTTGGCATTCGTTTGGTGCCAGGTCCGGACTATATGGTGGATGAATTAAAACTTCCCAACCAAGCTCCCAGAGTTTCTGGCGAGTCACTACAGACGTGCGTGGCGTGGCTTTGTCCTGATGGAACACAACACCTCTTCTGTTGGCCAATCCTGGTTAGTCGCTAGTTTCAAACGGTCCAGTTGTTGACAGTAGAGATCTGAATTTAGTGTTTGGCCCTACGGAAGCAACTCAAAATAAATTATTCCTTTCCAGTCCTACCAAATACACAGTAGAACCTTCCTGGATGTTAGTCCTGGTGGTTTGGCCACCGTTTGAGCTGCTTCATCGCGCTTTGACCACGATCGTTTTCGCACAATATTGTCGTATGTGACCCATTTCTCATCCCCAGTCACCATCCGTTTAAGAAATGGGTCGATTTCATTCCGTTTGGCCAGGGCTTCGCAGATGGAAATTAGATACATCATGTTTTTTGGTGTTAATTGATGTGCACCCAAACATCGAGGTTTTTTTTTAAATCCAACTTTGCTCATATGGCTTAAAACTGTTTTATGTTAGATCTTTAGCTCTTGGGTGATGCTACGACTACGAATATGCCAGTCAACTTCGATTATTTCTGAGATTTTATCGACATTTTCGATGACAGACCTGCCTGTGCGAGGGGCAACTTTGGCATCAAAAATGCATGAATGGAATCGACAAAACCAAAATTGCACGTAATTAGCTGTTACAGTATCGGCACCACAAACACCATTCATAATTTCAGCCTTCTGGCTTGCATTTTCGCCTTTATCAAAGAAAAACTGTAAAATCTACCGAATTTTCTCTTTGTTGACTTCCATTTTTAACACCCTGTAACTCACAACTGAATGGACCAAACAAAAAAGCAGCAAAATAATTTTTTTAGTGTCAAATGTCACTTTGACAAAGAGCATAAATTTGAAATTGTTTGATCGATACTTCACAATATCGACACTATAGCAATCTACCGAAAAAAATAATGGATTTCTTTTTCCCTAACCTAATATATGTATAAGCAACATGTGATATTCATATAAGTTTTTACTTTGCAGGAATCTCAGCAACTAGTCAAATTATTTTTAGATGTCCCTTTTTATGGGACACATGTGGAATGTTCAACCGTCCCGATTCTAGAGCGTTCTGGAAACGAGAATATCTCTCTGTTGGTGGAAGAAATGGTATGTTTACAAAATAAGATGTAAAAGTTATTGTCACAATTCTATAAATTAACTGTATAATCGTTAACTGATTGCATAAGAGATGATTCCATCAAATATGACTGATTCTCATATGAATACATAAAAACAATACATAAAAATAATATTAATGTTTCAATGCGAATATCTTTAAGGTGGCTGACTAGTAGCGGGAATTTTTTTCTTTTTGAAATATTGCTGGAAACTCCTCTTTAAACTCATTTTTTGTTTAATTATAACTGAAAACTTATAAAAATAATAAAGAGAAAAAATTTTTCAATATATTTTTGTAAGAAAATGGACAATTTTAGGTTAAAATTAGATATTTTTTGCACATCACGGCAAACACTGTAAAATAAATTCAAACACATAAAATAAAAAAAAAAGCTCTTAGAGTTTTATTCAGAAAGCTGTCACCTATGTTTTGATTTAACATCTTTGAAAATTTTTCAGTTATCACAAAATTAGGAGTCAAAAAGTCCACAAAAAGAAAAATTTTCAAAATTTTTGCATTTACCACAAAGAAAAACAAGCATAAAAAATGTAATTAATATTGTTTTTCCGAAATCTCTATTTCACAAAACGCACATTAAAATAATAAACAATGACGCACAATTTCATGCAATTATCTCAAAAACTCTTTGAGATATCATGTTTGCCTGCGATAAAATATGGAAGTCTGTTTCGGAGAAAAACGCATTTAAAGATTTAAAATCAAAATATTAAAAAACTATGCAACTAAAACAGCCTAAAACCTATCTATATAAAAAAATAAACCTTTTATAAACACATATCTCTATTATATATCTGTTTCAAATTCTTTTTTTTTAAATTTTGTTACCAATTTTATAGAGTCTAAAAAGCTTTTCTTGACGTCTCTTTTTTTTAAATACAAATTAGAGACATAAAAAGCACACAAGAAAAACTTTATTACATTAAAAAATAATAATTTTTATATGGAAAAAAACATAGAATCTCTAAGTATCTAAGAGCTTAAGAAATATGCAAATATTAGTAAATATTCACGAAAATTTTTTTAAAAAAAAAAATATTGCTCATCACAAAGGTTATAAGAAAATAAAATAAAAAGCATATAAAGAACCCTCCATATGAATACACTTTGCCTTTTTTTCACCGTTAGAAGTTTTATTTTCTATGCAGCTTTTCTTTTTTCCCGAGAAAGTTTCCGAAATTCCAGGGGTATGTCCCGCAGAAGATAAAATACATTCTAGATCAAATTTTACAAATACATGTACAAGATCTTAGGAAAGGATGAATTTGCATTTTTAATTAATGATAATAAACCAGTTTGTCACAAATCAAAAGGAATTAACGCTAATAATGCTCCTAAGCGAAATGTTTTAAGTTTATATATATATATAATATATAATTGTACCTTTAAGTAAAATACACCATAAAATGTAACTGAAAAAGGCTTTCTGAATAAATTTCGAATCCTTTATGAATAGATTTCAATTTTCTGTCACCATCTGACAAAGTATTATTTGAATTAGCTGTGCCAACATTCTCAATACTGCTAGTACCAATGATGAAGTTAATTCCATTTAAATGGGAGCTTCTTAGACATCCCAGATCTTGCTTTAGGCATAATTAATATTTTGTCTTTAAGAACACAGCTTTCTATCAAATATTTATTAAAAAAAAGTTAAATATGAAGCAAAATATCGAGCAGCAAAGGCATAAAAAAATCGAATGACAAACCCCCCAAAAAATGTACGGATTTATTTGCCAAATTTTACTAAAAACTACTAAACTATTTTTTTAAAAAACATCACCATGTCCCTTCATTACCTCACTTAAGTTAATATTTTTTAAAATTCGATAAAACACCAAAAAAGTGTAAAAAAGTATTAAAATTCAAACACTTCCGGTTTCGAAATTCAAACACTTCCAGTTCGTTTTTGCTGCTCTCTCTTGACATAAAAACTGCTATAACTTCGTAAATAGTTGAAGTATAAACAAAAGTAAGGTATTTTTAGAAAGCAGAAAATTCAGCTATATAAAATTTGAAGTAAAGAAAAAAAAAATCCGTTACTTTTTTTTCATCAAAATTGACGTTTTAGCACTAGCAGGCATCTTGCTTTAATAGGTTGAACTACATTTACATACATTAGCCCTCTGTGCGGTAAATTTTCAATGGAACCATGACTCAACAACGCCGGACACGAGCATGACCACTCAGCTACCTGATATGTCAAATGAAATCCCAAACTTGAAATACATTTTTAGATCGAAAAAAATATACCAAAAGTTTGCAGTTATAACACGTGCTTTCATTTAACATGCTCAGGCTATAAAAATTTGAAATATTTTCATAAAAAATCATGTATTTGAACAAGCATTGGCAAAGCTTAACATTATTTTAGCATTATAATATGAGATAAAGTATAAACATATATCAAAGGGAAAATGTAACTAATGCTATAAACTACAGGGTGATTATAATTGAAATTCCACTTTCTAAGTGTTGTAAAAAGAAAACCTGGTCTAAACGACTTTAAATTTGAACTGAATATACTTGAAAAAGGGGAAACGGTATGGCATAAGAAAAAAAAATTCCAAAGTGTATCCATCAGTAGATGGTGTTGTAAGCAGCAAACTATGTAAATTGAAAGACATGCCTGCGCAAGACACAAAGTATTTGTTATGAAAACGCCGGGTACGGAGCGTTTTCGTATTGCTTCTGAGCAGGTTATCACGAGTATCTCAATGAAGGATCGTACTCTGCTTGGAAAGCTAAAAAAAATGTCAAATCAAATATTACATAATTTTCCAACCATGATAAAAGTTAAGCAAGATAATCTTGGTATTTTGCTGGGAAAAGATTCAATTATTTCACATTATATAGCTGCATTATCCGATGAACTGTAAAGTAGATTTCAGGATTTAAGGAAAATCAAGAATACGCTCTTGCTCGTAAAAAATACACGGCACTTGAAACCAGCAATAATTTCGGAATTTACTGATATATTGGTATGTAATTTCATCAATTTATTGATATGAATAACAATACCCATCTGGAAGTTATTGTTAAAGAAAAGATAGAAGAACAGAAATAAGCAGAATTTTGGGAAAAAAGTGCCTGAACAATATAACATTTTACAAAAATGTGCCCAAATTTTGTTTACATTGATTTCCATCAACATATATATGTGCGAACCATCCTTATTCCAAAATTATCACAAATTATGATTATCAACAAATAACATCTAAAATTATCTTTATTTCTGTGAAGAACTATTTACTTTAGCGGAATCCAAAAGTGTTTAAATAAATTTGAAACAAAAATGCACACGCAAGTTTGAATGAATTATAAACAAACAATACTGATTTCAGTCAGGAGTTTAGTTAAAACTCCTCGCTGTCATTCTGCACTTGATGAATTAATATTTTAAATAAAAATAAACGAAGTGTTGTCAAAAAAAAATTAATAAACTACCATGGCAGCGTTTTTTACATGACAGTAGAATGTAAAGAAAGGGTTGATCTTAGATAAAAGGAAATGGGAAGTATCCCTTTACTCAGTAAAAAATATATAAAACCGAATTTTCATGTGCGTTTGAGATAGAGGTTAAAGAAATTACATCACTGACATAAGTTCAAAACGTCATTTGTAGCCGATTTACTTTCGGTATACCAATTTAAGTTATCTCTCTATTGATACACTTCGGAACTTTTTTTCTCATACTATACCGTTTCCCCCTCCTTCAAGTATATTCAATTCAAATTTGAAGTCATTTCGACCAATGGCTACTTTTTACAGCGTTTTGAAAGTAGGACTTTAATTATAATCACCCAGTATGTTATTTTCTTTAAGAAATGGAATCATAATTTAATATTAATGTTGAAAATAATTTTCAATTCGACAATAAATGTGCCAATTTTATGTCCTATTGTTTAACATGTCCTATTGTATAACGGAAAGAAATCCTTAAAATTTTTTATACTTTTAATATCCAAGTATTATTAATAAAACTTTCGAAGTCGGCAGGAGCAATTGTTCACTTATTTCTAGCCAATGCCGTACACAGACCTCACTCATGGGAGTTAACATTCTAAAAAATGCATAGACAAAAGCGTCAAGAGGTAGTCTTTATGGTAAAAATTAAAAATCTGTTGCTCTACAGGAAGTTGAACACCCACCTACCTCTTTTATGTACGCCACTTTTTCTAAAGCAAGATTATATTTTAACATTTTTTTTTCTTTGATTCTCTACAATTGATAATCCTAAAGCAATATGTATATTTTTCAAATGCATCAAGGCCATGCAATGGTTGTAAGAGGAAATGCAGCGAACAATCATTTTGCCAGACTTCAGACTCCTAACTTATCAACTAACGATGCTCGAATGGGGTGCATGCGATTTCAGTACTTCATGGATGGGCGCACTCCAGCCTCTTTAGCCGTCATCAAGCAAGGTTTTGTTACAGAATACATTTATACAAATGCTCACAAGACTATAGATCACTGGGAGACTGCAGAGGTTGATTTCAAAATTTTAGGAGATAAAGCAATGGTAAGAGATATTCAAACTAGAAGTAATGTTAGTTCAAAATTACAGGGTTTCTTTTTAACAGAATATTTATTGATCTATATCAGGGGTGTCCAACACGCGGCCCGCCGACTCCTTTTTAAATATCAAGTTTTTAAAGATTTTTTATTTAATGGGAAATTTATATTACATATATAAATCCACAATGTGTTTGCCTGTTAACTGTTCTTGTTTTAAAATAAATCCTTTTTGATAATAGAAACGTCCTTTAGACTAAAATAGATTCATATTTTATCAAACAGTTACGTTTGATTTTACTATAATAAATTACTTTTTTAATAAATTCCAAATTGCATTTTATGCATCTCCTTTACTATGGATGGTACATGATTCTCTGTGTATGCGAGTTTCATTTCTCCTCCTCCTTTTCTGTTTGGAGTGTCCAAAAAGCAAGAGGCAGTCAGAGATATATTTTAAAGTTTTAAAAAAATATTCAGGATGGTTAAGATATAGGGAAATGTATACTTAATCGTTTGCGAATGACAGCACAATCAAATTTCAATAATGAAAGATCAATTCAAAAGGAACTCTATAATTTTCAAGAAACGGGCAACTGTAATATTTTAAACATTTGATCACTTTATAATTATATTATATAACCATTATTATATTATCTATGTCTGTATACATGAAAAATAATGAAAACAATAATATTAATTCATTTTGTTTTAAATTTTCACTTCAATAAATGTTTTTTTGTTTCCACATCTGATATCAATGTACATATTTTTATGCGCAGCCCGCGAGATTATGTTTTTCCAAAGTGGCCCGCAAGGTCATTTCAGTTGGACACCCCTGATCTATATAAATGTAACGTTACCATCTTAAGGTCTTATTTTTTTAAGTGAGATTGTATCAGTGCAGTACTTAGGGTATTCAAGCACTTAGTATGTAAAGTTAAACAAATTTTTGTTAAAATAATAGAAATTAATTCAACATGATTTTATTCAGATGTTTACACAAATAAATTTTGATGCAAATTCTTCACCAATTTATCAGTTGATTGGGTAACACATAAGTACCAATCTTATCCTTTAACAATTAGTGAGGTCATTGCCAGAGAATTACTATTGAATGAGGAAGGGTTAACTGTGTGATTGACAAGTATATTCATCATGGAGAAGTTGCAGGATTTTGTCTCATGAAAAGTAATAATAGATAGTAATAAAGAGCCAGTGACTACTGCCTATTTAAATTTTAATTTTTAAGAAAATAAAACATATTCTTAAATTTCAATATGTTTAAAATATTTTGAAGCCAGCTTGGAGTAAAACAAAAAAAAAATACGAAAAATTTAAGAGAACTTATGTGTTTCTATATCCGATGTCTGACACAGCATATAAAAGTTTACATAATGAATTTATTTAAGTGTGATGATAATGTTATTTAGATGTTAGCCTAAAAGTTGCTAAGGCAGAAATTGGAAAGTTGATGCCACTCCACAGGAGTAACTTAAATTCTTACCTTTACATGTATTTAATTTTTCTTGTGTTTTACAAGTAATATGTATGAAATAAATATTTATGTTAACCAAATAAATAAGTATTGGTAGTAAAATTGACAATCTTACAAAATAAACCTGTGGCGGTGTGATATCTACATAAACTAGTACCAAACATCACGCGAAGACGATCGTTTTGGCGTGGCAGATAAAGTACTCGCGTTCGGAACAGAAGGTACCCAGATCGAATCCTTCCTTCAAACCCATCTTTTTTATCCAATATTTTACCAGCAACACTTATTCTATAACTGACGAGTATACTCGCCGTCACTTGATTTCTGTGATACACATAGTTGTGTGCTCTCAAACGGGACACCACGGTTAACCACTTAAAAGCACTTACTATGATAATTTTTTAATGCAAATTACTTTAGTGACTAATAAAATAAAAAAAATACTATTGTAACAAACATATTTGTCATTTCAGTTCTATTTTGAAGCCGATACAAAAGTTCAAGATTATGGAGACAGCATGGTTGCAATTGCAGATTTAACTATTTCTAGTGATTCCTGTCAAAATATGCATAAGTATGGATAAATAAAAATTAATAAGTATAAGCAATAAGATTTTTTTCCCTTGGGAACAAATTCCATTAAAACAACTTTCTATATCTAACGTAAGTTGGAAACAAATGTCACAAAAAACATTTATTCAGAATCAATACATTTTGTGACCAATAAATATTTCAGTTCATTTCAAAATCAAGAAAATCAACAACATATACAATACACATTTGGCATCCTTTTCGCATTACTGACTTAAAACATACATACTTCATATTTCAACTCATCACATAAATGCATACACATGAGCAATTTCTTAAAAACACTTAAAAGGTTTAAAAAAAATCAAAATGATTCTTCTTGAATTTAAAATACATGAGCATTAAAACCATTTCAGCGAGAGCAGGTAGACCATCACAGATAACAATAAATGCAACAGAATTTAAGTACAGGATGAGGCAGCAAATCAGTAATACTATAAAATAATTTTTAAATTCATTTGTCTCTAGATTTTAGAAAGAAATGGATAAATAAAGAGGAAATACAAGTATTGAAACACTAATGTGTTCAAAGCTTTAGAAATTTCGACTTTTTATTTGAAATGAATTTATTCTTTCATGTTTATTTTTTACATGTCTTAAAAATCAATTCTTTAATGCAAATCTTTCATCCATCATCTGCATTATATACACTCTTTAAAAAAATACTTTCATTCTGCATTAAAAAAAATCACAAAAAAAGGAAAAGAAAATATGATTTGAAAATAATTTAAAATGATAGGTGAATGCAAAGTGAAATGTTAAAATATATAATGCTGTCCTTCAAGTAAATTTTTCAAACAAATCATACATTATGAACAATATAAATTAAAACATAAAGTACATAATCTGTCTTTCTATGAAATATTTGTTACAAAATACCAATAACTTATTAGTGTATCACATCTAAGAGAAGCTCTACTAAAATAAAGTATTCCAAATTTATTTTATATGTAAAACCACTATTAATACATGGAAAATGTTTTTGCAAACAAAAAGAAATAGAATGCAAATTTTTAAAAAAATACCATTTAAAATTACATAACTTATTGCAAAGCTTTTGCAATTGAAGTGGAAGTTAAATTTTCTGACAAAGCAAAAAGTCAGATTTGCTTAAGGCTTAAAAATTTCAACATTCATGTTTTCTGTTAAATTAAAAGAAATATACTTGATAATTTCTTTCTATAAACAAAGTTTCATTTTTAGGAAAATGACATTTTAACTTATTTTGATCCTTCAAATTTTTTTTGATAGATAGGTTGCAATTTATTAATAGCAAATATGTATTAAACAGCAACTTGCAAGTATTTTTAGCTTTAGCTACATAACAATACACTAAATTAATGTTGCCCAAAAAAGAAGAAAAAGCTAGCTACAAGTGAAATTTAAAAATAAAAAAAAGCTAAAAAACATAATATACACACAGAATTATCAGTAATATAAATAAATACTGCACATTAAATTATTCCTTTTGGAACACGAACCACTTTACTTCAAGCTTAAGCTTGTCACATTTTAATTTAAACACTTAAGAGCATAGCAACAATTAGATAATTTTAATTATTAAAATTTCAAATGAAGTTATAAAAAAATAAATATTTTTAAAACAGAAGAGAAATGCTTTTTAGCATTAAAAATAATCCCATATTGAGCTTTTGGATATAAAATAATCTAATTTTTTTACATGCTCCATATAATACAAAAATATTTTTCTAAAATGAACTGTATTAAATTGCTCAACTTTGAATCCATGATATTCAAGTAACAAGTTCTGTTACATAGTATTTTCATAATGTATTAGTGAATGGATTTTAAATAGTTTCACAATACCTATCTAATGCTACACATTCAAGTATAAACATTTAATGTATTGAAAATAAAAAAAATGTACAGGAATCACACTTTTTTAGTAAAAAAATGTTTCAATAATTACATTACAACACACAAATCCAATATACATATATTTAATTACAAAACATGACTTATTTATATTATTTAGGAATAAAATATTCTAAAAATTTTATGAAAACTTTTCACAAGAATCAATTATTTACTCTTAATAAATTTTTATAAAGAACATTTGAAAAATATATTTTAATACTAAGAAATTCTAATAGCAAAGTAATTTTTTCATAAACAATAAAATTCTTTTTAATTAGTATTAACAGGCACTTTTTTCATCATAAATTATCATTTCTCTGATAAACATTTAATAACAAGAATATATATTTATATACATTACCTATTTTTTAAGTAATATATCTATCATTAAAAATAACGAAACAATACTTTCGATTAGAAAGTAACGAGCTTGCAACAAGATACAAATTCAATGTCTGCTTACACTACCTTCTCCTTTTTTAAATAAATAAATAGAGAAAATTCCAATAAAATCTTTAAATAAATTTTAGAATTTTATGAAAGATTTTAAACAAATTTGAAAAATATATATAACACAATACATTATTTTTAAATAAAATTCAAAAAGTAAAGCTATATAAACAAATCAAAAATAGCTTTAACCTAAATAAAAATTTGAGTTAGACAAAAAAAAGGGGGTTTTGTTCTGAAGTTTAGATGCCATCAGAAATTGAGTGTACAAAAGGCATTCCTTATATTAAAAAATGTATGTATGATCCCCAAAATGTGATAGGTAAATAATCTAATACAACTTTCAATATTCAATTACATACATTTTTTAAATTCTTTTATTATGAGCGTTTTCTTATGCTATTAAATTACATTGTTTCCACAGAGATCCAACACTTAATATATTTCGATAAAAACAAAAAAGGACTGAAATCCAAGAAATTATAAGAAAAATTATTCATTTTTTGATCCTATCCTTTGATACCCTCCTTTACCAGAAGATTTTTTATCTAAGGGATCCCATGAATCTTCCCAATTATTGTCCCAATCAGATGATTTTTTACTTTCTTTCTCTGATTTTTTGTTGAATTCATCGCTATTGCCAAAGTCAATGAGATTATCACCTTCAAGCATCTTCTTACTCTCTGGAGATGTTGGAGTACTTCTAGAAGATCGACTCTTGGAATGCTTTGGAGAAGGTGATCCCTCATTTTTTGAGTGATATTTTGAAGATTGGGATTGTTCATTTGACCATTTCCAATCTTCTCCTTGCCAATCATTGCCTGATACTGCACCTTGTGTTGGAGAGCTAAAAAAAGAAAAAAATATATGGAGCCTATTAAATTTTAATCATTAAAAAGATTTTTAATAGACCAGGCTTGTTTTGAATAATGGATAATATAATGAATCAACATTCCACGAGATGAGGGATTATGAATTATTAATACTTGGCCAAATAATTATGACCTACAATCAAGTGACACCACTAAAATTTAGGGTAATATGTCATTCATTTAGAGCAGAGGTGCTCAACCTTTTTTTTCCCTGTCAGGCCACAAACATATGACATCTATTTTATGTGGACTGCAACATAAGGATTAATGGGGAGAGGAGGGCTTGCTAAGAAAAAATATTCAAAATGTGAAAAATTGATTAATATATCTTAAAACTCTCTCATTTTTGAATTTTATATTTTTATACTGTATTAAACTCTCTGCCAAACACAAACAAAAATAGCTTGCATGCATTTTTTTATCGAATTATAGGGTAGTTTCGATTTCCTTTCATTTGTGATCCCAAGCCTTTTGGTTACATTCTACTGGCATAGGAAAAAATTGTCATGTACTTTGATGATTTGATTTTTCTTTTGACAAAGTTCTGTTCAATTTTTTCGAGCATTAATTTAGCAAGTGCAGGATGGAGTTTTTGCTGAATTCCAGACAGAAGTCAGTATTATTTGTTAAAAATTATTCAGACTTGAGTGTGCTTGAGCATTTTTGTTTCAAATTAATTTAAATATTCTTTGATTTTACACTAACACAAATAATTCTTTTCAGAATGAAAGATCATTTTATGTTTTAATGGTGAAGTAATAAATACGGATCTAACAACAGCAAAATATAGGAAAAAGTCATCATACTAAAAGGAAAAAAGACGTTATCTGAAAAAATGTGATTGAATTTTCTTGTGCAAAGGACCATGATCGGGCCAATCAGAAAAGCCTGGTGGGCCACAGGTGGAATTGTTCACAGGGGGGATTTGGTTACCAGATAAATTTATTATAGCATTAAAGTCTGAACCAGAATGAAGTCCTGAATGCTATTTCAACTGGCCACAAGGCTGATCATCAAACATCTACCAATAAAAAACAAGAAATTTCATAAATGTTATTTTTTAACAAATAAATTACCAAAGACAAAAATTTAGATTAAAAAAATATAGTGAGGATTCTTAAAAATGAAGCTTTTCAAAGCAATATATTTTTAAGATGAAATAAATAGATTTCTCTAATAAACCATGTTGCATATTAAATAATGCTTAAACATTCAAATAAGTTTTGAAAGAGATTAAATGATTTCCTTTGGACTTTTCAAAATATTTTTATATCCTTTCAGAAATAGATTTAAGCAATGTAGTATAATTAAGATAGAAAATAAGAAAAGAAAAATATATATGAAAAAGGAGCAGCAAAAGTGTGGAGGTAACTTTTTTATCAATCAGAATTAAGCCCTTTTAAAACAAAACTCTAAAACTAAAAATACACTATTCAGGCTTTTTCCTGGTTATGAATGGCATCCAGTTACTACTCCATTAAAAATCATTTACAATGCACTATATTAAATTATAATAATATCCAAAATTAAACTTTTCAAAGCAATGGAATTTAATACTTATTAAACACTTAGGCTTTCTTTTTATAATAAAATATTTGAAAATCAAATACAGTAAGAGGAAGAGAAAAAGTTTGTTAAGTTTACTATGAAGTATTATAAATCTGTTCAGAAAGAGAAAAAATTTGAAAGTCCAAGAAATTTGACATAAACAAATGAACAAAATAAGATACAATTTTTAACTTACAATTTTAAAATAAAAATTAAATATAATAACCATGTTTGACTCACATGAAAATTTCCATTTTAAAATCATTTGATCAGGCATTTAATTACATAATTTTTCAGATATCTATACCAAAAATAAACATAAGATTTTAAAAAATAATAAATACACCTTGTTCTAATTTTCAATTGCAAGCTGATATAAATATAATGGTCATATATAGCAAACTTAACAATTACTAATAAATTTGATACACAAATTTATTCCACAAAAAATATTAAAAAATTTAGACTTAAACTGAAAAACCACTTTAGACTCGAAACACAATGAAGTCCAATGTTCTAACTCGGTTCCAAATGTCACAGTATAACTATTATTAAATATCCGTAAATAAATATAGTACATATATAAAAATTGACAAATGCATTGGACTCTTTCTTTCCTCCTCTTCCCTCAGGAGGAGAAATATTGGTAAGTCTTATCAGTAACACTAATAACAATGAAAATTCAACAGTTCGATGAACTTTAAAAAATTCATTACACAAGCAAAGCAAATTTAGTAACTGAAAACTAGGGGTGTAAACTTTACATTTAAAGAACTTCCTATTTTTAAAATGTTGATTTATAATCAATTTTCTAAATTTTCATATAATAATGCAAAGCATTAAAAGTATTTCTATCATGCAATCAAAGAAATAACTAAGCAATTTCTCGAGCAAAATGATAAAGTTAATGCTTTTCCCACGTTTATGGTGAAACATAACAGCTCTGATTTCAGAAAAATGCTTTTGAAATATTTAAAACATGAAATTGTTTTACTTTTGGAGAAAAAAAGACTCCAGGTCCATTTTTCACTCCTGAAATTTTCATCATGCAATTCAATATTTTATAAAACCTATATTTGTCAGTTTTTTAGCGTAATTTTCAAATTTAAAAAATATATTCTTTTATCAATGAGGAAGGATTATTTCTTTCAATGAGCACAAGCATTTACAGTAATACAGATGAATTCAAAACAAACTTAGTAAAAAAATAAAAAGATAACTATTTCAAAATTCATGCCTCATGTTACTTGGTGCACCTAATCCCAATAAAGATGATTTCTCAGTTGGTGCTCCCTCAGCCTTTTCTAAAGTTACTTTTTGATTGAACATTAAAGATAGATCATTCCAGCCTTTTTTTCCAACATCAGCTACCTATTAAAAGACAATTAAAAAAAGTACATTCAATTTCATACTAAACTTTTTATGAATTCTGCTTGCATAAGTGCTATAACGGATAGTTTATTCTCCATGATAGCAAATAAAGCATATTTAAAAAAATATGCACTATATTTTTACATGTGCATTATACAATAAATAACGTTTTAAATTTATCTGGAGCCCAGTGGCAGCAAATCACGCCATAGGTTCAGAGTTAAGCCCCGGGCTGGGTAAGGTTGACTCAGATGTTCATCCCTTCAGTGGGTTGATATACGAGTACCAAGCTTACTTAGGAACTAAATACTGAGCATTTTGCATCACACTGACAACCTGATCGGAGCATCTGGTCATGCACCTCATCATCCAAGGTCACGAAAACTGAGTTGGTAACAGTAGGCCTTGGCCCTAATGGGCTGTTGAACCACTGAGTTTAGCTTAGTTTTAGTTCATTTATCTATTAATTCATCCCAATTTAAATTGCTTATTTTACCGAAAATTTCTCATTACTTCAATTTTAATTTAAACTTACATAAATTAAATCAAATATAAAAATTTGGAGAAATTTTCTTGTAAATGCTAATAGAATATAACAAAATTAATAATTACAGAAGTTACTCTAATAAATTTAAAACACACAAATTTATTGGTATATGTCTTTAGCAGATATAGACCAAAATATAAATATACTTCAATTTAAATTAAAGCACATGGACGAAAAATATTAAAAATACACAAACTTGAATACATATATATATATATATTTAGTTTTTTATTTTTAAATATTTATTACCTTTTACAGCATTTACACAGTAAAATTAAAAGAAACTTCGAAAATATGTTTATACGAGGTCTGTCCCAAAAGTATCCGACCTATGTTCATATCTTCGCGCGGAGAGACTGAGGTGACCTCTAGTGGGTACGAATATCACCAGCAGCTCCTAACCTTCTCATCAGTTGTGTGAGATACCGATGTAACCTCTTAGTTCCCGCATAGCTTATATTTGTTTACAAAGACTTTTTTGCGTCCATCGTAATTTGTTTATTGCTAAAAATGGCAGAACAAACCGAACAGCGAATTTGTATAAAATTTTGCTTTAATCTCAGTAAAAGTTGTGCGGAAACTATTGAAATGTTACAAAAGGCCTTTAAAGATGAGTGTATGGGAAAAACACAAATAAAAGAGTGGTATGGTCGGTTCAAAAATGGACGCACTTCTGTTGACAATGATCCTCTTTCTGGTCGACCTTCGACCGGAACATTGTCGCATAATGTCGAGCGTGTTCGTGTCGCAGTTGAACAAGATCGTCGTTTGACTGTGAGAGAACTGGAAGATGAAATTAGAATACCAAAAAGTACTGTTTGGCGAATTTTAACCGAGAATTTGGGAATGACTCGTGTTTGTGCAAAATTCATCCGGAAACTGCTCTCAGAACAGCAAAAAAATATTCGATTAGAAATCGCTCAGGACAATTTGGAAATGATCAATAGTGATGAAAACTTTCTTAAAAAGATTATTACTGGTGATGAGACATGGGTTTATGGTTATGATCCTGAAACCGAACAACAATCTTCGCAGTGGAAGTTTCCGTCGGAGCCACGGCCGAAAAAAGCCCGTCAAAGTCGAAGCAACATTAAGTCAATGTTGATTGTTTTTTTTTATTATGAGGGTATTGTGCACCATTATGCCCATACAGGCCAAACAATTAACAAAGAGTACTACGTTGAAGTTTTGAAAAGATTATGTAATGCAATCAGGAGAAAACGACCACAACTTTGGGAATCCAGTGACTGGCTTCTTCATCACAACAATGCTCCAGCGCACACATCGAACCTTGTGCAGCAGTATTTATCAAAACACAGTATTGCACAGCTCCGCCAGCCTCCATACAGTCCCGATATAGCTCCCTGCGACTTTTGGCTATTTCCTCGATTGAAAATGCCGCTTAAGGACAATAAACAGACTGTTGACACTAATGCGACGAATGCACTCAAGGCGATTTCGAAGACTGACTTTCAAGAGTGCTTTAATAAGTGGAAACATTGATATGAGCAACTCGTTCAATCAAATGGGGACTACTTTGAAGGATGCCACCCCCCGGATGACGAAGAATAAATTAAGCACTTAGAAACCGAAGTAGGTCGGATACTTTTGGGACAGACCTCGTATATTTAAAAAAAACAATGGGAGAATATGTTTGAAAGTAATGATATAAGGATAATAACATGCATAAGTAAAATGAATTATAGGACATTAAAATCCCATAAGAGAAACATCAGTAAGCAAAAATGACTATGAACACATAAATATTTTAGCAAAATGCACAGAAATACTTTGCATGCAATAAAAAATAATAATAAATCATGTTATGTCAATGAATTAAATAACATACGTCTTACCTTACTACCTATACTTGTCACTTGTGTCTGTAAATCATCTACTAAGTTCCCATCTTTAACCTATTTGTAAACATATGTATAAAAAAAATAAACCATGCTCACATGCTAATAAAGCAGAAAATCATAATTTATAATATTAAGAAAATAAAAAAAAGAACAATCAAAACAAAAGCAAACATTTACTAAATTTATAAAATGTGTATAAAAAGACTGTTCTAGTAAAAAAAAAAAAATACCTTTTCATTCATTGTTTCGGATATTTCTAAGACTTTTTGAGAAGCTATACTACCAAATTTTACAGCCTAGAACAAAAGTAAAAAGATAAATGAAAAATATACACATATCAGATTTAATAAAATAAGAACTCTCTAAATAAATTTCCGTAATTCTTAATATAACAAATTAAAAGAAACTGAACTTACACTTTCAGATGCTTTGAAAGCAATTTTTGAGGCTCCAGTAGCAAATGTAGACCAACCCTAAAATTTTTTTTCATTAAATAGTAACAGATAAATTTACATAAAAAGAAATAGCAACACATATACATTTTTACTTAAGATGTGGAAAGTTTACTATATATATATATATATATATATATATATATATATATATATATATATATATATATATTTTTACTTCATATATTACAACTAGTATATATCTGTAAAAACATTTCTTAAATAAAGCCAACACAAAATCATTTATAGTAAATATCTCTTCATATGATAACTCTAATAAAAATATTTAAAAATGTATTCCTTATGAGCTTATAAACAAACTAATGAAGATTTGTGAAAAACTAAGGAACTCGTATGGTTTGAATTATTATTTTGGAGCTACCAAATTAAAAAAATGAGCTAAAGGAACTCATGCAATTTACTCATTGCTTACAGATGTTTAGCAGCATTATTATAGTTATGTACTATAATAATATGCTGCTATACTACTCTTGCAAAATTGTGCTTATAATATAGCATCATAATTTACAACATATGCAGATCTTATCTTTAATTATATTAAATCATGCAACAAGTATTTACAAAAAAACATCTAGAATCAGCAATGGCCATGTAATTGGTTAAATATCATTAATATATTTATAAAGTTACTGTTCTCTAAACACATTCGGAGGTTAAAAATATTTTAATTCACCCCTTGGTGAAGATTTTAAAACCACACATATTCTAATCAGAAATCACTGCAGCATGAAGTGAGATGACATTATGTCTACAAATCAAGAAATGCATTATTGCTGATAAAATGAAAAACATGAAGTTGATTTTCACAAAAAAATACAAGGCAGATCAAAAGAAAATGGAGTAGCCTTATTAAGAACTTTATATAATTTTTTTTTATTTACAATTCCAGTTAGTTTTTAAAAGAATGGAATGAAAAATTTCATCTATCATTTTACCACTGCTAAAGTTAATACAAACATTATAGATCTACTCTTTTCTGATAATTCTCATTTAGAGCAGAAAAAAATAATAATTAAATCATCTTTAAGCAAAGAAACACACAGATTTTCTCCTCTTTTTGTTATGTACTTCAATGTAAAAAAAAGAACAAAATAGATGTCAGAAAGTGTTCCTCTGGGGAAAGGGGGAAGGATGATAAAATTTTACGCTGCTATATAAAAAAAGTTACCAAAAATTATGGTTACCATTTTGGTGAACTTATCGTCTTAGCACTTAAAATTAATCTTCAAAAACATTTATCTGAAATAAAGCCAACATTTAATGTTTTTCAGTCCCATAAAGGGTTTTTTTAGATCAATAAACTATATTCAATCTGCTTTTAAAATTTTAAATTCAAGCCTTTTTTAAGTTGATATGTGAAAATCAATTTAATACAAATCTATAATTAGGTATTGAGAACTATAAATTTTTTCATACTTTTATTAATTAAAACGAACTTTTCCCTTTAAAAAACTAATTTCTCAAAATATTATACTTGCTTTTACTTAAAAAAAAAACCCCTCTCTCTCTATTCACTCTTTTTCCCAGAAAATGTAATTTTTGTCTTAATTGTTAATGTTACACATTCTTGACTAACAAGTATTTTGCAGGGGGAAAAAAATCAAATCATAGGGAAATTTTAATTTAAAGTAAGGAGAAAAAAAAATTATCACCATCCAAACATTCAAAGACCATAGATAAAGATTAACATATTAATTTCAATATATCAGTAAGAAACAGATCTTGGAATGCAGAGGTTTGTATATAAATATTTTACCGATGATAATGAAGACCATGCTCCATCCATTAGCTCTTGAGATTGGCTTCTAGGAGGAGGAGCCATTTGATAACCAAAACCTGTGTATCTACCACCTTGATTAGGGGGGATATTACTAATGAATAAAAAAAGGATACATATGAAAAACTGTTGCTTAATATTACTTCAAACATAAGAAATAAAGAAATGCAGACAAATACTGAAAAATACTAAACAAAAATTAAGAATCAAGTTCCCAAAATATACTTTTGAAATAAAATCCACATATAACAAGATGTGTATTTTGTTTAACTATGTTTAAATTAAATGAATCAGATGAATTTACAGAAATATAAAACAATGATTTTAAAAAAGCATATAAGGAAAAACTAAAAATTCTAATAGAAAAGTTAGACTATACAAAAGACTATGTACAAAATAATTAACAATTAAACAGTTACTATTTTTACTTCAATACGCACATAAAAATATGTAGGTTTGAATAAAGCACTGACCTTTGCACTTAGAAAAAAAAATATGCAAAATGAAATTAATTAAAAAATTTTAATCTCATTTCCTTGTGTAATTTATGGTTACTATGATTAATTAAATACAATTAAAAGGATATCAAAAAGTAAACTAAATGAGATTTTAAGACATTTGATGAGGTAACAAACTTATGCTTTCTTTACAGATCACTCATTGCATTTGCATTTAAAGTTACTTACACAAAACAGTTAATCATTCTAAATTAACATACGCAACAGGCAAATAATGTAATGTAAAAAAAATTTGAATTACCGTAAAATCCGGCCTATAATGCACACTTTTAACGCAAAAAATAAATATGTACGGGTTATACGGCTGGTATAAAAATGAGAGCATTGAAAAGAACAAAAGAGGAGCATAGGAAAAAAAATTAACTCTACTCGAATAAATGACTTCAAAACATAACAGCATTGCACATATATATTTCAGGTTTCTTCATAAAAAAGGGGATGTGCATTATACAGCAAAAATATATAAAAATTAAAAATTATAGCTTGAAAGCATAGTTGTGCGTTATATGCAGGATTTTAAGGTATTTAAAAAAAGTTGACCAAAAAAATGTAAATAACCTAAAAAAATTAAAAAATTCTTTCATTATTAAAACAAAAACTTCAAAAATAATTGCATGAATAATTCCCAAGTATTTTAAAAACAAGAAATAATGAAACACATATCAGACTTTTGAAATTAAGGTGAAATATATTTCTAGAAAAGGTTTTATTTCATATCAAATGTATTTTAAATACTTCAAACATCTTTAATATATATATGAGGTATGTTAAAAAAATATCTGACTTATATTCATAAAAATACCAGGGTGTAGAAAATACATTATACTAACACTATGTTAACTACACAATACAGTAACATTACAGTAATCTCCTTCAAAGTGGTCTTTGTGGGCTGCTACATGCTTCTCCCAATGATTCTACCACTTAAGGAATCTGGGACAGAATGCCACTCCTGAGATATGGCACAACTGTTTCATTACATTATACATGATATAACTTCTCTGGACTGAAATCAAATCCTTGAGAATCACCAAATTTTATACAAAATTTCATGCAGCAGCTTTGTTCAAACTATTTAGTCATTTTATCATATGCAAAGATCCAACAATAATTAATCACTCACTTCCTCACTTATCAACAATCTCCAAACAACAGAATAGCTTCTGCATGTGCATTAGAATCTCCTACATACATGCATAAAACCATAATTTCCTTGCTTCATTAGTTAAGAAATGAAAAATTATGATTGTAAGTCTCTTGAACATACCTTGTATATGATAATATAAGAAAATTGTAAAAATATTGGTACTTATGTATTGTACTGTTGATCAAGTTTGTCAAATCAAAAGACATTGCTAAATGCTGTCATCATATGTACAAACAAAATTGTGTTTGTATAAGTGAGAGAACAGTTTTACAATATTGGCTGCATGGCACTGCATTTTGTGATGTCTTTTCATTTGACAAATTGGTCAATGGTATAGTACACAAGAACCAAATATATTTTAGTCTCAAAGAAAACACTTTAAATAATAAAAGTATGAACATTTATGACTTACTCAGGTCTATTATAATTTTCTTCTTGCTTCCTACTAAAAAAAGCATCCCTTTGGTATGATACATTTTTATCAGGAACAGTACTATTTATAGAAGAAAATTAGTTAACAAAATATATTTAAATTTTCTATAAATAAATAATAACACGCAAATACATAGTGGAATCTTATTAATTCAGACTAATTAAGGCTTTAGGTTATCTAAATTAAACAAAACCAATAAAATGAGCCATAGTACATAGCTAAATATTCCATACAGTAAAAAGAGTATTTTACAACAACAAAATGGCAAATAATTGCACAAGAGAGAATCCAAATAAATGTATCACCTTTGTCTCAGGAACAAAAAATACTACAATACAAGAATTTTTTTTTAAATAGCTGTTTGAAATAAGGGAAGTTCAGTTTAATTGGATACACAATATAAAATAAAGATTTACATTACTAAATTTAGTGTCAAACACAGGTTAATTTTATTATTAGTCATTAATAAAATAACAATGGCAATATATTTCTTCAACATACAACCTTTTAAACACTATTGTAAGAATAATTAAGAAAATGTTTATATTGTAACAAGTAAATATTTGTGAAAATAATAACTAGAAGAAAAAAATTTAAAATTAATAATTGTCAAGAGCTGAGTAAATTTCATTTTAATATATTATACCTTTGATAACCACTAGAATTAAAATTATCCCAATCATCACTCTGATAATGTGATCCAGAAAAATTATTAGAACTGTGAGTAGATCTCAAGCTACCACTTGATGAACTTTTAGAAATACTAGTTGAAGAATAATTTTTTGCTGAAGATGTTTCAATAGACCATGATTTTCCTTGGGCTTCAGTACTGATCTGTAAAAAAAAAAAAAAAAAAAAAAGAGCAATTTTAATCATAAAATCAAAAGCTATACCAAAAATTTAAATTTTTTTTTTTAGTATTTATCAGTTACAGAAACAATGGGTTATAGTGACTGCCTTTTTGAGTTATCACCAACACAAACTTTGGTAGTATTATCGATCTACAGTTGCTATCAGGCTAAAATCTATCTGCCATCAACATCATGACACTGATAAAAAGTGTGTTGACCCAACAATGTATAAAACTTCCGTAAATAAAATCCTAGATCCCAAGAAACAATTCATGACAGGAAAACAAAGAGTACATTTACAACCAAAAACATATCTCCAAAAGCACTTCTTATCTACTTCTTTCACACGACGAGGTTGTTTGGTTGTGTTAAAATTGTAAATAGTTTGGTTACAGTGAAAACTTCATTGTTGAAGAATGCTTATTACATCTTCATTCATTGGAAAATTTCTGATTTTCATCATTGTTGCAAAACCCTAAAAATCTAGCTAACATTATAACATAAAGCAAACAGTACTAGATTCAAACTTCTAATAGCAAATTGATGATACTTCAAAATAGAATACTCTCTTTATAATATCAGTAACTCGTATGATCCAGAATTAACATGTTTTCTACTTGTTGATACATTTGGCTTCGTAGTCCCTATAACCAATATAAGAATCAATTCCATTTTTTTTTCTTTCTTTTTTGTGCAATATTTTCATTACAATTTTTTGAATGGTCATTATTTTAGCATAAGCTACAACAAAATCATATAACTTTTCTTGCATTTTATATGATGTAAAAATAATACATTTAGTTTAAAACTACCTAAAATACCGTAAAACCCGGCGTATAACACACATTTGAACATAAAAAATATAATCAAAATTAACACGTGAGCAATATATGCCGAGTATAAAAATGATAGCTTCAGAAATAAAAAAAAAATGAGCAAAAAATAATTATACCTACATAGATAGGAATACTGTTTATTTAAAAGAAATGACATACTTAAAGAGTTGCAGTTCTAAAAGTATACTACATTTTTTCAAAAGAGTCTAGGATAATACCTTGAATACATGACTTCAAAACATAAGATTATTTCACATATACATTTCAGATTCCTTCATAGATAAAGGGGGATA
The DNA here is from genome assembly GCA_019973935.1 of Trichonephila clavipes. Taxonomy (NCBI): domain Eukaryota; kingdom Metazoa; phylum Arthropoda; class Arachnida; order Araneae; family Nephilidae; genus Trichonephila; species Trichonephila clavipes. Next base: position 1,376,970 of record BMAU01020921.1, read on the forward strand.
TACAGTGGATACATTTAAAAATTAAGTAGCTTGAAAGTATAGGTGCACATTATATACACCCAATTTTAGGGTAATATAATAAGCACAAATAATTAAAATTATTTTTCACATGATAATAATTATTTTTCAAAAAAAAAAATTGTATTTCATTCAAACTTTAGAAAGTAAGATTTTTACCAAGTACCAAGTACGATTTTTAAAAATTACAGCAATCATAAACATTTAAGCCATGAATAGTAGTTATCAAATAATTTTCAAATACAAAAAATTGGCAGCCTTATTGGCTTGAAAATCCAAATGCACAATTTATATTAGCAGGCATTAGCATCAGACACAAATTACAACATGACCTAATAATTATCCAACATATTACAAAAGCACTATATTAAAAACATTTAATTTGTGAAATGCATCAATAATCCAAGATATTTAAATAGTATAGATTTAACATTACAAACACTACAAAATTTGATACCAAAAATTATTGTCCTCATACACATATATCGTTACAGTTGAGAAAAAAATAAGGCAAATATTTATTTCTAGTCAATACTTAAAAAATTACTTTGTCTCGGTACAATGCAGCAGCTCGAGTGTTGTATTTATCTGCCAAAGGAAGTTTCGAGTTATAATCAGATTGACTTTCAAGAAATTGCTTTGCTTTTCTATTTCCACCAGCTTTCATTTTCTCTAACTCCAAATCTTTCCATTTATCCATAGAAACTGATCTTACAAAACTATACAAACAAATTTAAGAATTAGCAGGAATTAAATCACATAATATTTAAATAAAGCAAATCCTATTTATGAAGGCAACAAAAGAAATTTAAAATATTTAAGAAATAAGATACACAACATGAAGAAAGATATGGGGGAAATGAATAAGTATTATGAAAAAGTAAGATGAACTTACAAAATTTTAAAGGCACACAAGTACATACCAATAAAAAGCAATATAAGCATAAAAATACAAAAACTTCAAAAAAATGAAACATTCTTAATTGTGTAAACATAGCATGTTAATAATCGTCTATCCAATATAGTGGTTAACAACACTGATTGCTGTGCTGTAAGGCCTGGGTTTGAATCCCCGGAAAAGGCATGGATGTTTATAAATTTATAGTGTCTTTGTGACATGGGGGTACTCTAAATAGATGCTAGTCCTCTAAGGTTGGTGAAAGGGGAAGAGAGTTCCCTGACTACTTCCAGGGTGTTTTTCCTCAAAATTGGGGTGGAAACAAGTTAAATCGTACTGTCACTTGCATGGTGCTCAAAGCTACAGCTAACAACAGGTGAACAATCTAGCCCTTTGCCATGCTGAATTTTGTAGGCTTTGATCTGGCACTGCTGATCAGGTGGCATTAGCCACAACACACACAACAAGTATATTAATATTTTAATTTTAAACTTGTTATACACAGAAATGTACATATTATATGGTTAAAATGGATAAAAATGCCCTACCACATCATAGTTATAACTTGAGAACTATTTCCTTCTTTAAAGTTACTTAAAGCTGAATTCAAAACTGCTAAAATTTAAAGTAAACTTGAATATTAATCAAAAAGTGGAAAGTCAAAGTTCCTTTGTAAAGTGTGAATGCATTTTGTTTCTGCAAATGTAGTAAAATTAAAAGTTAACCAAATGATTAAAAATCATAATTCATGTTTTATACGATCATAACACATATATTAAATGTAAAAATTACCTGATATATACAGAGAAAAAGAATATACCTATAATTAAAGTTTTAAAAACAATCATATACAATTATGAAGGGTACTTTAAAATCAATGTCATTAGTTGAAAAATTTCAGAAAGAAAACTTTTAGTTACATGGTAGACTAAAAAAATTACAAATAAATAGTTTAAGATACAATATACAAATATATATTATGTTTCTTAGAAAACTAAATCCTCAGATGATTTTTCAGGATGCTTGCAATTTAAATTCAAAATAAATCCTAGTTCAGATTGTTAACCAAATGGACACCACAGACACAGATGAAGAACCAATCAAAATTCAAATATAACATGGGAAAATTTGTTAATTAATAGATGTGGCAGTGGTTGATTAAAATATTTGATATTCAAACATCTTGTGTGATTAGTACTTGATTGGATTATAACTTTAATGGAAATAACATTGATTCTCAGGTCACAGCAAAAAGTTTTCAATGAGTGCAAGAATAATGCATGACTCATTGACTTTTGGAGGGGGGGTGGAATTTTTAGAGAAATTTTAGAAGAGAACACAATTATATTACAATAACCATAGTCAATAAGTATAATGTAATGATATAAGAATGGATCAGGTTATGGAAACTATTATTTTCTAAGTTAGAGGACATCATCTACGGTCAGATTCCTGAAAGAAAAGCAAATGTTCGCACAATTAAAATACCAGAAGAATTCAAAGGATCCCAATAGTGGATGGATGACTTCCAAAAGCGACAAAATGAGCTTTCCAAAGAGAAAATGGTAGTATTTGAATAAAAATTTCTGTATATGAATATTCAAATAAATGTGATTCTTGAACATGAAGAAAATGTGAATTATGCATGCATCATTTGTAGCAAAAATTAATGTAAAATTAGGTCATATGTCTAAGGAAATATGGTAGTTCATATTTAAATTATGAGATTTGCATAATCTCAAAATAAGGGGAGAATGTTATAAAATTTTCTACAAAATGTAACCAATAACATAAAAGAAAGAAATGTTCTTTAATTAAAAGTATCAATTTTAATAATGAAAGCTTGAAAAAAAATTATAATCTTTAAACATTATAATTAAATTTCTTTACTAGAGCTATAATGGTATAACAATACTAACGGAAAATATATAACTGTGTACCTGATATGTACTCCAAGTCCACGGTGTTTGCCAGAGCATTCTAAACATATCCATATTCCATATGTAACACTTACCCACTGGGGGTTATGAGAACCACATTCAAAACAATTCTAAAAATAATGGTACAGTAAATATCCAATTTAATTTTGAGATTAAAAATATTAAAGTTTTTAAGAATTACTAATTTAAGTAAGTGATACAAATCTCTAGTTCTTCAAATTTTTTCTTTAACAAACTTGTATAATACGATTAAATTTTTAAGAAACTTATACAACATAGAATTCCTAAATCTTGAGTTTAGATAGTAATTCTTTTGCTAATTGTATTTTGTCATGTATATTATATTAATTGTCATAATATTTTAAAGATTTAACATGAATATTGTAATAGTTTGAAGTCAATTGAACTAATGTTGGATAAAAATGACATTTAACATTTCATTTCAAATTTTCTCTACTTTTTCAAATATGTAAGCTTATTACAATAAGAAATAGATCTTATACAGAAAAAAAAATTAAGAGGTAAGTTTTTTTACAATATTACATTAAAAAGTAGCTAATAGTATTTTATTGACATGTTTATGTATAAAACAAAAATTTCTGAATTCACAAATTTGAAGTCAGTCAAGTAAAAAAGTCATTGTTAGTGAATATTTTACAGTACATGCCTTATTTGGATCTATTTAAAATATTAAATAGTAGTAAAATAAATTAACACATTGATAAATTTACATTAAATTTGAAAAACAACTGGATTCCTTTTACAACTGAAAATAGACAGGATACATATGATGAAAAAGAAAGAAGTTTTACTTTGGGGTGAAATAGAGCAAAAAAAAAAAAAAAAATTTTTTTTACCAATACAGTATACATAGTCTTTTAATGATTTATCAAGCAAACCATTACAAAGAACTAAATGTATTAGAACACTGTACATTACATATTACAATAACTATATATTATTAGTGACTTTATTGATATATCTGAATAAATTCACTAAAAAATATAAACATAAAACTAAACACACAAACATAAAACTAAACACACAAAAAGTTAGAATCTTACATTATTATCATCTTTGGTTCTCAACTCTTGAAGGACACGTTTTGTTCGAGGACTGGCCATAGTTTTGAATCTAAAATAACATAAAATTTTACTGTACTCAATTTCAATCACAAAAAATACTTGAATAATCAAATAGCACAACATGATTTTTACAAAATAAAACCTTCCTTTACTTTTACAGATTAGCTAATTATTTAGTAAAAGAATTTCATTAAAAAAAAATTTCAATAAATGAAGATATTTCATTTAATTGGAAACTCTATATCAAATTATGTTCATGAAAACTTGTTCTACCAATTACATGCAGAAGCAGAAAATTCCCAGTATATTGACTACCAGACGGATTGGAACTAATTTCGCAATCTGTGAAACTAGACTCATTTATGGATTTTTACAAATATACATATTGCTATTGCTGTATATTTTTTATAATATACATAACACAAGTACAGAGATCAGACAAAATGCTCAATCCACTTTGGTTAAAGAGCTCTACATATCTGAACATTTTTTCATAAAAAAAACACTATTTTCAGATGCTAGTATACTTACAGTTTTAATCTTACTAGCTTGACATTTTCAACTGCAACACATAACTACAACAAACACAATATGTTGAAAATCTTCAAATATTAGTAAAAACAGAACTTATATATTATTGCAACCTATTGGCGACATTATATGAAGCGAAGCCCATGGATGCCAATTCAGCACATATGACACATAGAAAATTGGGGTTGTCAACTTAGCAAGTTATTAATGTAGTTGGTGATTGTTGGGATAATACACAAGTACTGTAAAATGACAAAAGAACAACATTTGATTTCACATACATTACATCCATCCATCATTAGACTGACGTTGGCTCAAATGATCATATTGTAAAGGTGAGTTTATAAGTAAATAAATATTATATGTCTTAGTCTGGGCAGATAAATTACAGTAACAATCAATTTAGGAAGATTAAATTTTTTCTGAATACAAGGAAATTGTGTAGATGTTAATATTGGGTTATTCAACAAGGTGGGCAACTTTTTGGAGATTCTGTTGCAAATTTATTAAAACCATACTTAAGATTCTTACTAGAAAAGTGTTACGTCAAAATTCATTTAAATGTTAGATATTCAAAAAAAAAAGCAAACTCCATTTATAATTCATTAAAAATTTATGAATTGATATTGTTTTCTAAATTCAAACATCAAATTTTACACCTAAATTGAAATATTAAGCACATTTACTCAATTATAAAGGAAACAATTGGATTTTTTCTAGAACAGTTTTATATTTTTTCAAACAATTACTTGATAAAACTAAGTTTATACAAATACATGAATGAAACAGCTTACATACAATTAAAGTTCATACATAAACAAAATATTCAAAAATTTAATAGTATTATAACTTTCATACTATTGTATCCGCATAGTCTCATCTTATGTAAAGACATAATTACATTTTACATAACTTAAAATATGATCAATTCCTTAAATTTTGATACATTTTATGAAAGATAACACTGAATTCAATAATTAAGGAAATTATAATTCATGTATTTCTTCATGAATGTAAAATTTCTTTTAATACATACAAATGTACTCTTGATCAGAAAAATTGGAAGTACCTTATATCAAAAATAACAAAATTTAAAAAGTACGTAAATATTCCCAAAGAATATTTTCTGTTATTATTATATGAAACTATAAATATTAATAATAAAAATGTATTCTTCCTATTTGTATGGCATATCAAATTACAATTGCTTTTAAACAGCAAGAAATGTAACCATACAACTTAATGAGGTACATTAACACATAATTAGTATATTTTCTTCAGATGTATGTACATACATAAAGAAATCTTAGAAATAAGTAAGATTCTATATATTATAAAGTCAAACAAAATAATTATTATCAGCTGGAAATAAACTAAATTATAGGCGAAAGAAAGAATTAATAAAAATTTCCTACATTAAAAGTTCCAGGTTAATTCACTATAATATAATAAAGGTTCAGTTTTCGAACTCTCTTTTCTCTTATTTTAAATACTACTTATTTCACTATAATACCTTGACAAAGAATTTAATTTATAATGGTTTAAAGCTCTAATAAGGGCAGATTTTTTTAACCCAACAAAACTGAATAATACACAAGAGTTTAATTTAAATAATATTTCAATAGGTATTAGGACCAGAAAAATTGTAGTCAAGTTAAAAAAAACACAATATCCGATAAAGCCAATAAATTTCATTTCAATTACATGCTCATGTACCATTTTGAAGATAAATTCTCGCTGCTTAATAATAAAACAAGAATATATTAAAATATGTCGATTTAATTTTAGGAGTAAAATTTTTTTTCTAAAAAAATTAAGAGGATAAAATAACATTTTTTAATTAAATAAACAAAGACGATATAACAATCAATACATGCAAGTAAAAAAAATGTTATTCAAAATTAAATTCTCTTATACCGACATATAATTCAAATTCAATTTAAGAATAACATAGATCATGTTGACTTAAAAAAGTTTGATTATAAACAAATTTGAAAAATTATTAAAATCCTAAAAATTTTACTAAATGTCATCTGATTACAAAAAGGAAACAAGTTCCCAAGAGTTTCATTGTAAACAAAAAGAAAAAAAATCACACATAAAATTCATTCTAAGCTGAAATTACAGATTTGACAAATGTAAATAAAATATTCCAAAACCTACATACTGTCACCTGTTGCTAATAAAAACAAAATTAACCCAAATTTTACGGATAATTTTCATAGAAAAACATAGAATATGAAGGAGTGCAACGTACTTAATGATCAGGACAAAAATAAAAAGAGAATTTATCTAAAAAAAACTATATAAAACATAAATATGTTAGAATAATAACAGCTATCTGATGAGTTGTCATATGTCTTCGGTGCAGCCAAGAAAAGAGTTTAGATGTTGCCATAGCATATTTACGAATGAAAAGTTTGGGAATTATTTGGTTATCTACTTATCATAGGCACGTGATTTTTTTATTACTATTACTGATTTCTGACAATCTTTTTCTCGCAGACAAATCAAAATAAAACAAGATGGGAAGAATATATATAAAAAGCATCAAAATTATTTTTTTTATCTTTCCTTCGTCATATTAATTTTTTGATAAATTGGTACTATCACAAACAAATCTTAAAAATTATCAAAACTCTTTCTCTCTCTTTGCACTTTTATTTTACTTTAGTGAGTGTTCATTTCCGACTTTGGTGATAAATATTAACATATTCGATTTACGATTTTATTCAAACTACTGTGGTGGTATCTTTATAAGCCAGTAACAGTCTCAGGACATGAGTGATCACTTTTGTCTAGTGGTTATGTTACGCGGCTACAAACCCTGGCTTCGCAGGTTCTGTCCTTGGACATGAACTTTATTATTCATCATATTTCGCAAACGCCGACGACATTCAATGTTTTCACTACGTTTGTGTTACATAAGGCTGTCGTTCATTTTCTTTTATTCAAAGTTTATCATTGTTAGTGCTGCCGTTTATCGGTATAGGATAAAATTAGTCCATTTTTGTAGTCTATTTCATTTTATCTCTCTATGTATAACAGGTAATATAAAAAAAATTAAGTAAATTCCTACTTATGTCAACAAAGAAAATTTTTATTTGAGTTACTTTTTATTAAATAGCTATAATTAATATAAATATGTATATGTATATGACAAAATCACAATATTGAGTGACAAAATAGAAAGTGATTCTCCATGCAATTTTCCATTTTCCTTTCTCTGCATATGTTGTTGGACTATTTTTGTTTTTGTTTGTTAATATTTATTCAATAATAAACTTTAATTATTTAAAAAAGATAATTTAGTAAAAAGAAATCACATTCTCAGAAACTAGGTCATCTTAGGTGGAATTTGAGCCCACGACCCTTGAATTAGATGTTCAACGCGCTAGCCATTGCGCTACAGGGGCACAGCGAGTGGTTTTCCTTTCTATACATGGTGTTGGACTATTATTTTTGTTAGTTAATATTTATTCATTAACTAAATTTAATTAATGAATTAATATTTAAAAAAAACTGTATTAACATCAAGTGTTATCCACTACAAGTTTAAAAAATTGTATTTGAACTTGAGTGGATGAATAAAAAGTATTTTGTTAACGATTGAAAATTTGAACAATATATATAAATAAATATATATATGGGTAGAGTATGAACTAAAAATAGTAAGAATTGAAAAAGAGGGTAAAAAAAAGGGAAGAATCACACACACACTAGGGTAACCCGGGAACGGGATACCTTGTTTACCAAAGGTAGTAAACCCCTTGGAAAAAGAAAAAGATCATTAGGGCACCTCGGGCTTGCGACATTCGTATTCATCTAGAGGAAAATAGCCCCCTTAGGGGTCCATTTGCTTGTAAGTGTGTGTGTGTACGACGTTAATAAATTATCAATCTCTCATTGATGGTCCATTTTTGTTTTACTATTTTTCTTCTTTTGTTTGAAATGAAAACAATTTAAAAGATAATTGTAATTTAGAATAGTGTATAAGCATATTTTTTCCTCAATGAAAAAGAAAAAGAATCAACTTACGGCGAAAAGAAAAAGAAGTTTCACCGAAACGCTCATTTGAATAAAAAATTTAGCATTTATGTGCAGCGTTGCCAGATCGTGTGATTTTTCGCGAATTTTGCTACTTTTTAAAACTTTTCGCTATTTTTTTATCCCATTGCAACTTCGTGAATTTTATGTTACTTTATACCCGCAACTTTTTGCTACTTTCAATCTTATTTAAAAGTATTGGAACGGGTCTCGGAAAATCAAAAAAAAAAAAAAAAAAAAAAAAAAAAAAAGTGACTTTAGTCCCCAAAGAAAACATGGAGTTGCAGTATGATGTTTCACCACTCCGAAACGACATGAAACGCTGTAATTTCTCCCCCTCGCCACCACCGCGAATCGGAACCTATCTAAGTGAAACTAGGGCCGACTCTAGCAGATTTGCCGCAGGCCGCGGTAGCCGAGTGGAATAGGTATTGGACCGTGGCTTGCTTTGTCACGGGTTCGAGCCCAGTACCACTAAAGAACCGCCGTGTAGGGCAGCGATGCACATTAAATCTGTCGAGAGCTGAAACGTCCTCCCGTTGGTGGGGTGTGGTAGTTAGGAGAGGGGGCTGCCAGCTCAGGTGTCGTCCACGTCACTTGACTATGGTTCAAAATTACGTGGTCCGTCGCCAAAAGCTCTCGTGTAGCTGAACAGTGCGACGTTAATATTCAATCAATCAATCAGCAGATTTGCCGCTCCGGACAAAAATGAAAAGTTTTCCTTTCTCCAAAGCAAAAAATTATAATTAACCCTCTGACTGGATGACCCGCTAATTGAATTTCACTTCGAAAGCGATCTCATTTTTTAAGCTAGCTACTCCGAAAATGCTCCGATAAATTTCACGAACTGCTTCAAAAACGAATGGCTGTTTAGTGCTTTCCCCTGTTAACGCCGCAGGAGGTCCCGATTGGTTTTGCAGGGAAGGATTTTATTGCTTTTCGGTCTCTGTGTTCTTCGAAACGGGAGGTTTTTCATTCACAGCTGTGGCCTAGGGCGTGGATTGTGAAATGGACATTTTCTACACTTCACGGCCAACAGAGAGTTCACCCAATTTATTGCAAATATATATTTCATATATTTGGAAAACTTGCTCAATTTCTGATCTAAAAACCAATTAGGTTTTAAGAAATTTTAATTTTCTGAGTTTTGATTTTAAATTCGGTTTCATTTTAAAGCATTTTTGCATTCCTAGATTGAATTAATTAAAAATATTTTTTAACACAATCCAATATTTCGTGTGAAACGGCAATTAACTACAATTTTAGTTTCTAAAATCATTTCTGTTTGCTAATGTTTTTAAGTTTTTGAGTTTTCTCACATTTACTTAATTAAGATTGATTTAAAGACCAATATATTTTTTGACACATAGTTTATATAATTTAAAAGCTCTTTACTTTGTTTTCATTATTTTTTTTTTCCTTTTGAAAAATGCCATGACCAAAATGTACGCAGGCTACTGTGATAAATAATACTTAAAGGGATGGAATATGACTGAAAATGGTAAATCTAAAATGCAGCTTTTTCAGGTAATATTACAATTAGACTACAGAATACAAATGTTGCAGAATGAACTAAATATTTCCCTGATGTACCACAAACTACATTATAATAAATCTATTGTAGTACTACACTGCAGTATTTTAAAGTCATGCAACAAAAACTTAAAATTGCTTAACTGCCACGATGGGGAACTGAGAAAAAAATAGATATTGTTTACAAACTTGGAGATTTCTGGATTACGTTTGTATAACTACTAATTTCTATATAAATATTTTGCATTTAAAACTCTTGTGAATATATAAGGTTCTGATAAAAGTGAATAATTGATCAAATTAACAGTTGTTATCAATGTTATATATATATATATATATATATATATATATATATATATATATATATATATATATATATAATGTCTTAGAATATTTTGAATTAAAAAAGATATTTCAGTCATATTTATTTCAAGTAGAATTTTCATGTAGAGCATAAGTTGGATAGTAACAGATTGAAAAATTAAAGCTTTACAGGCAATGGAATTTTTTTTATGCCATTACAAATTTTAAATATGTTTTTCTCAGATTTTTAATTTTGAAGATGAGAGTATTTTCTAATCCCTAAGGCGTTTTTCCTGTTCAAGATAGAGTCTTGAAATATCTTGTAAATGTTCCCTTACATATGTTCTATAAAAGTTCATATGGATTTAGGTCTGAGAGCTCTAGTTATTTTTTAAAAATATCTTAATGTTAATATTTTAAAAAAATTGGGTTTTTTCCAGGTTTAGCCAAAAAAATATATATTAAAATTCAGCAAAGAGATATATTTTAAATTTTATACTTTTTGTTTCCAATAATCTAAGAAATATTAATCACTTACAATAATTAAATATTTTTAATAATTTAACATTTTATAAAAGTTTTAAAAATTTCAAAACTGTTCAATGCTTTAAAATTGTGAAATAATGGCTTGTCAAACTAACCTATTATTTTCAGAATCAATATAATAGTATAATTTTAATATGAAACAAAAAATAATTTTACTGTGACAAAACTGTTTACGACTTCTACTCATACTGTAAAAAGAATGAAAGATAAATATATAACATAGTGGCAATCAAAAACACATTCATAATATGTTAAAATCCTGTCCCGATACAAATTTCAATGCATTTTCCAAACTGTAGCTAAAAACAATTATATGTTTATTAGGCCAGAAATTATTTATATTTAGGTATATTTTTCCTTATTAAGTACATAATGAATAATGGCAAGATAATTTGTAAAATCCTGAAAGATTTTAATGAAGAAAAAAAAAGCCAGACATAATTTTAGATAGTTAGAAATTTAATTATATAATACACAAATATGCATGTTTTAAAAGAAATAAGTTGGCTAAGAAAATGAAATTTACTAAAAATTTCCTGAATAAAGTAAATCAGATTTCATCCTCAAATACATATAATTGTAAGAAAAGGTTTTATTCAATTTACAATTAATTACAAAAAACCTTTTATAAAAAATAATTTTAACAGGTATAAATAGCAAAAAATATCAAAGAAATATGAGAAAGACGCATACATGTCGTTTACAGAAATGTCACAGTGTGATATTTTTCGAAACACGGCACTGCACACAGTCCAACATTACAGTCTTTACATTGAAAACGAGTTTTTGATGTTTAACGACTAAATCGTAAATATAAGAAACAACAGTCAAATATCTCGAGTGCAGACGGCGCTCGCTGATATTTGAGTGAGAAAATTAAAGCAGCATAAAATGCGACCTCGTTTGAATTATATCTAATGTGCATATTTGGAACTGTTTAGCGTACTCGAATTAACTCAAGTCAAGGGTTTATATTGCATTCTAAGTCAACACGGTGGCTACTGACGAGCGACTACGTAATTTTGAACCGCGGTTAAGTGACGAGGACGATACCTGAGCTGATAACTCCCTTTCCAAACTTCCACATTACACCAACGTGAGGACTTTTGACGTCGACGTGTTTAACGTGCATCAGCTCCTCTTCAACGCTAAACTTTTGTGGTACCAGGGCTCGAACACTGGACACGAGTTCATAACCACGACCATCAGGCTATCGTGGCCGCAAAAGAAAATAGCAAGTTTGAAAGAAATGTAATGGAGAAGTATATTTGAAGAAATAACTTCAAAACTTAACGAAAAACCAAAATATCAAAATTTATTTTAGGAATAATAGTGAATATAACTTCGTACACCTAAAACCACTTTACGCAGTGTATTTTGAAAGTGAACGTTTCCCCTTTTAGAGAAACTTACTATAATTATGTCAAATTCCTTTCATTTTGCTCTAAGGGGATCCCCGAAACAACGTAATTTATTTGAAACACAAAATTACTTATGGTTGAATCTAATACAATTCCCTACAAAATGAATGAAAACCCTTTTTTATCATATAAATTGTGTTTGAATAGGAGATGGTTAGTTAATAAGAACATTTAAAACGTGTCGGCAATCTATGGACCTGTGGGCACGTGGTACAATTCTTAGTGGCACTCAGCACTACTCTACAAATTTGTCAATTCTTGAGTGGATGGAAGTTGATAATAGACCTTATTTGACAAAAATCTTCTGAGTTATGGACATTTATGGAACTACAAAATAATCTGAAAGATAATTCTAAGGATATATTTACAGCTATTTTGTAAATAATTGAGTGTTATTGCTAGGGGATTTAATTGTTGAAAAAAGAAAATTGCCTGTACTCTGCTTTCCACTTATGTGATTCGGCATATCAAAGTAAAAAATCTTTCCTAATATGAAAAATGTTTCGACTCCGCAAAGAAATTGTTTAACAACTGAATGCTCAGAATCGTGTCATGCATTATATCCCTGGTTTTGCGATATGAAAGAAGAGTCGTGAAAGAGTTAATTCGCATTACAATTTTTATTTAACTATAATGAAGGGAATCATTTATATTTCACTTTGTCTATTTCTTATTTAAGTAAATATGTTGGAAACATACATTTTTAATTTTTTTTTATCTTTGTTGAAGAAATAGTAACATTTTATATTGTTTATTTTTATGTTAATAAATGTATTTTATTGATCCATAATTAATATAAAATAAAACTGTAAATCTAAATTATTTACCTCTATTCTTTAAATCTGCAAATATTACCGTAAGAATCGAAGGATTTCAAAAATTTCCTACTATGTGGCACGCTGAATGATACTGACAGATTGGTTTGGCACGTCTTAGCTACACAGTTTTCGCCCCTGATTTAAAATGTTGGGTAAGATAACCATTATATTTTTAAAATTTTATAAATATACAAAAGGAGAGTATTTTGTCAATACATGTTTTAAAAGGAGTAAAGTTTACGAGAACGAAATATAAAATTGCGTTAAAATTATTGGTACTCTATCAACCGTACTTTTATATATATAAAAAGTACGTTGATAGAGTACCGTAGTTACTGCCAACTCGTGACAAAGAATTGGAAATTAAGCTCACAATTCATTGTTATTAAAATATATAAAATTTTACATGACTTATTTTTGTATTTGTTATTTTTATATTCCTTACTGAGAGAAAGCAACAAATGATAGTTCATTACCTGCCAAAACTGCAGAGGCCTGGTTGTTTACTCCACAAGCTCCTACCTTATGCTTACTCTGCCCTACTAAGTAAAAATGCCGTCTTCTGCTCGTCAAGATCATGGAATTGCAGATATTGTTTTCCATATATTTTAAATATTAGTTTTCTAACTTCTACATCAGCCTTTTAATAGTCTACACTCCTGCAAAGAAGTCTGAATTCAAACTATAAAAACTTATTATTCCTAACAATGTCATTTATACCTTTATTTTTTATAATCTATGAATGTTATTATGATAATCTATAACTATTATTATGATAATCTATAACTATTAATTTGTTATCGCGACTATTTAATATTAAATGCGAAAAAAAAAAAACGAATAAGTTTCAGACTGAAACTTAAATTGAATTTTTCAAAAATTGTCATTAATATTCTCATAACTTTTACATATTGTCATTTTAGCATATCACACATCTATCTTCTATGCAAAAATCTATTATAAGTTCATCAAATGTTTCAGCATATTTTTACTCATAACATGCAGTTTTCAACCACATTGTGAGGCCGCGGTAGCCTAATGGTCAAAGTAACGGACTCGTAGCTGACGTGTCATGAGTTCGACCCCAGCACCACTGAAGATCCGCCGTGTAAGGGAGCGATGCTCAAGCGTCATCCTCGTCACTTGACCATGGTTTAAAATTACGAGGTCCGTCGCCAAGTGAGTTAATATTAACGTCGCACTGTTCAGCTACACGAGGGCTTTTAGTGATGGACCTCGTAATTTTGAGCATGGTCAAATGACGAGGGCGACACCTGAGCTGGCACCCCCTCTTCTAACTACCACACCACACCAACGAGAGGACATTTCAGCTCTCTATAGATTTAACGTGCATCGCTGCCCTACAAGGCGGGTCTTTTGTGGCACTGGGCTCGAACTCGAGACATGCCAACCATGATTCGATACCTTGACCACCTGATACCCCGGCCACAGGACCGTCGCCAAAAGCCCTCAAGTTGAGTAGAGAAGAGAGAGAGTGCGACTTTAATATCCCCTCACTTAATTAAATTATATGAAATTTAAGGAATACTTGAAAAAAATATTAGAAGTCGAATATATATATATATATATATATATATGTATATATATATTAAAAAATTAATCATATAATAATTTTAAATATCCAAAGAATTATTAGTATTTATGGTAAATATATATGTTTTTCAACTGAGTATGTGAGACACGCATAAATATCTTTTTCGAAATTCCAATGCAGAATTTTAGTGGAGCTAATACAAAATTCCTAGTTTTGCATGGTTAAGATTATAAAAATGTCCAAATTTTAATAACCTTTTCTTCAGTCAACCACTAATGGAACATGAATGATGAGGGATTATGCATAAATATAAATATTTTTTAACTTCAATTTAAAAAGGATCTTTATATTTATTTATATGCGCGCAAATGTTAACTCTAAATTTGTCCAGATGCTTTTAAATACTCTTTATTTGAAGATTCAAGTTAAAAAATATAAACTTCAAATTAAAATTCTCTTTGAATGAAATTAATGTTCAGACATTCAAAATTCAAATATAATTTGTTATCTGAACAATACAAAACAAGGGATTCTATGTAAGATGCCCTGAATATCTGGCTTTAAAATTATGAAAAACTAAAAGATTTTTAAATAGGGTTTTTTTAACAATACATATAAATTTTTTGCAAATAATGTAATACAGAAGCTTAAAAATTATTCATGTTTAGAAGTGTCCGAAATTTTAAAAGATTTTAAATTTTGAACCTTTTTTTTTTATTTTTTGACACATAACAAAATAATCATTTTTAAAAAAAAATCCCTGAAAGTATTGATTAAAGTAAGAAAAATGAAACAGTAAATTATCCTCAATGTTTTAATATATAATTTGAATTTAAATACTACAGATAATTTTTTAAAACTTAGACATACATTATAAAAACTTAATTCCATTTGAGAATTTTAAGGTAAAGAAAAAAATGAGAATTCTCAAATCGTTGACTCGCTATTTGTGTACACTTTAGGTTGAAGATTTTATGATTGCCACAGGAACCGGTCTCCCCGTGACCATAAAAGTTTCCCCTCAATGCCCATTGTGTCTCCCCGACCGTCTCTAATTATCTTTCAAGATCGTAAACTTTTAAAGGGGGAAAAGAATTCGCGGAAAAATACCACCTTACCGGTTTTAAACACATTACTTGAAGGGGAAAAAATCTGTTTGGTTCATTTTTGGTGAGTCCCCAACCTTAGGAAAAATTCAGTGGGGTCCGTTTTCGAAGCCTCTCTAGTAGGGTGGAAAAAGCCGTGCTGTCCAGTTGGAGGGTTAAGAAAGAATAATTGTTCACATATATTAACACCTATAAAACTTGAATAATTCTTTCAAATAAACAAGCAGCATATATATATTTAAATTTAAATCTTAAAAAATACAAAACAATTCGAAATTAAAGACATAATAATTACTAGTTATTATTTAAACCGAATAAAATGTAAGAGAAGAAATCGCCTTTTCCAGTAAGCCAACTTTTTCGAGATAGAGTCTATTGATGGCAAGAATCACAAGCGCTTATTTTAACTTTTAGTAACTACACACAAAACTTAAACAAAGTATCTCCTGAGGCTCCCTATCTACCAAAAACTCTTATTACCCCTGTCCTCTTATAAATAGCTGACACCGGACATCGTATGGGTGCAAAGAATGTCCACTGTGATCCCACACCTGGATGGGGAGAAAGTTACTTATGAAAGATATGTAAACATATCAATTTCATCATTAAACATAAACTCGAAAACTTCAAGTTTCAACATAAAAGAAAACTGATATTAAACACACAGAGAACAAAATGAGGAAATTAGATACGTTTAATGAAATACCAAATTCACACACAATAATATTCAGAAAATATATAAAATTTTTTGAAACAAAAAGAAATATATATATATTTTTTTCAAATTCGATTCAAATGCCACCCTAAAAATTTTCCGCCCCGAGCAGGGGCCCGGTTTGTTCGGCCTAGAGCCGCCCCTGGAGGGACTCCACACTCCCGCCACTCTTTTCCACAGCAAGTGGTAGAAAAAAAGTCATGGTAGGGTTCTTTCTAATCCCGATGTGGCCGCGGTAGCCGAGTGGTATAGGCATCGGATCGTGGCTGGCTTTGTCACGAGTTCGAGCCCAGTACCACTAAAGACCCGCCATGTAGGGCAGCGATGCACGCTAAATCTGTCGAGAGCTGAAACGTCCTCCCGTTGGTGTGGTGTGGTAGTTAGGAGAGGGGGGTGCCAGCTCAGGTGTCGTCCACGTCACTTGACCATGGTTCAAAATTACGTGGTCCGTCGCCAAAAGCCCTCGTGCAGCTTAACAGTGCGACGTTAATCTTCCCTCACTCATTCTAATCCCGATAGAAGCATGAAAATGAAGCACGTAATATTCTTAAAAAATAGGCTTGGAGAGAATTTCTACATAAATATTAAACTGGAAAAGTAGTTGTGAAAGGACAAATTCTTATAGAACTAAGAAAATTGTATAATTATCATCGACGGTACTGCATTGAAATAATGAATAAAAATCTATTTTTGTAATTGACTTACATTGCAGCACTGGACTTATAAAAAATTGCATACAATGACAAAAGTAAGCACTTGTCATCTAGATAGATTATGTGATAAAAATCTGATTAAACCCTTTTTGAAAGGTTTTGATCTAGATTCAGTGGCGTAATGTACACCCTCGCATTGCGGGGGGCAGCGATTCTAGGGGCCCCAAAGCCTGACTGACGCCGCGTAAGTATTAGGGCTTGGGGTCCAAAAACTGACTTTGCAAGGGGCCCTAATATTCTCCGTTACACCACTGCCTAGACTCCTCTCTTTCCAATCAACTACTGGTCTTACTATCTCTTTACTTAAATTGATACAAGGATAGAATTAAATATTGTTAAATTACAACTGTCAATTTTAGCAGAATTTGAGTGGATTAATTTGCTCTTTTTCAAAGTGATCATGTTGATCATTGCAAATTACTGAAAACATTAAAAGATTGCACCCTACTCTTTTAAGAAGAATAATTTACCCTAAATGTGTGAATCTCGAAGTTGACATGAGTTTAAAGCTGTTTTCGGCTAATGCAGTGTTTCTCAAACTGTGGGGCGCGAGCAGATCGAAAATAAAAAATTTAAAAAATAATTAATTTACTGGAATGAATTAAAACAAAATACTTTCAGGCATAATAAAAAATGCACTTTTACTCTGATAAAATTTACAAGCGCGCGCGCGATATTAAGTCAACAAAAACAAAAACTTCTTGAATACCTAATTAGCTATCTTTGATCATATAACCAAATAAAAAAAACTTTTATTTGATTTGCTGTAATCCCATGATGAGAGATTTTTTTTATTACGCTTTCTTTTTAAACCTAACATTTTACTCTTTCAGAGAAAAAATGGATCCCAGACTCAGAATCGAAAAATTTAGGAACATAAAAAATTCATCACTGTCATTATTTTTGAAGTACTGCACATTATAGCTGTAATCTGTTTGATCTTCTAAGTTATTGGTACAGTTAGTTATGACCCCTCTCTTATGTGTTTGTTTCTCATTTAGGGAAGTTGTAAGTAATGTATTTCTCTGTTGCGCTATTCTCAAACATATAAAGCATAATGAAAAAGGTTTTACACAATTTTTTTAGCAGTAACATACATATTATCATAATGAATATACTTTTTACCCAGAAGTGGTCGCACGGGACGCACAGATTACGAAATCGTTTATTCTGGCAAAACTGTTTATTTGTTACCAAAGAAAAATTGAAAAGTCCTTGAAAGTAGGTATGTAAACTTTCTCTTAATTAAATTATTCACTGGAATCACGATTTGTATCGTGTACAATAAAATAATTATAAAAAAAAAGGATTGGGGTGACTCAATAACCCCGCTCGACTGTATCGAGTGCGCGCCAGCTCCCGCGTGTTAAAACTTGTTGAAGTATTTTCACTTTAAATATTAAAAATAATACAATTATTCTTCATCGGAATTTTATATTATTGTTCATTATCTAACATCAGTGGCCGCAAACAAGGGGGGTCCTAGGGGTCCAGATCCCCCCCAAAGCCCTTGATTTTTTTTCCGATTGATTATAATTCTAAGTATGTAGTACGCAAAGTTTAATTAAGTATTTGTTATTAATGATTAATTTTATTAATTAATGATCAGTATTTATTCAATAATTAGTTTCTTACTGTTTTTTGTTCCTGAAAATCGACAAAATCAAAAGGAACCTGATACAAGATTGATGGACTTTCGACCTCGGACGCCCCCTTGAAAAATTCCTATGTGCGCTACTGCTTAACATCAATTATAAATGCTAATTCTGTGAAGCTTAAAATTACAATTCGCTTAAAACTAATTATAATTTGTGTAACCATTTTAAAAAAATCATTTTCCATTTTTGTAAACATTGTCGAGCACTTGGCTTTGCTCTCCTTACAATTCAGCTATTATATCAAAAATGTTTTATTTTCTTATAAATGAACTCGTGCAAAGAGCGGGCACTTCAGCCGGTATACTTTTAATGTATCAGTGCTGCACAGAATTTTATAACTAATTAATTAATACTAAATTAAGAACAAGTTTAATAAGTATTAACGACTTCCATGGGCTTGTCTTGCAAAGCAAAGTTTTTATAAGGAATGCTTATGATTAGATATTGACCCTCTGAGTTCTTTTTCTATATTTAGCTGATATCTATATTTTGTCTTCTAAGCAGCCACTGCATTTTGCAATATGTTCAATTTAAAAATTATAGAAAGGAAAAAGAGCATAATAATTATCCTATTATTTTATTTATTTATTTTGCTTAAAAGTAGTATACAAAATTTAATACTTATGTTACTAATTTGTATGGTTTATAATTAAGATCGCTAATTGTAGCTTTAGCGTCAAAGTGCATTATTATTGCATTCAGTACATTATTAATGTATAAGGGGGGGCGATAAAAATTGTGATGTAAAAGGGGGGCGCCAGCATTGAAAGTTTGAGAAGCACTGGGCTAATGTTAAAGAATAAGATAAAAATTAGGAATATTTTTTCAGATATAACAAAGTACTCAAACATTAATGTTACATTCTGGCTTCCCTATCCTGTAGAAAATCACTTGTTTTATCATATTACTCATCTTCGTCTGAGTTGACAAATGTTTTCTTTTATAAAATGTATTTCGCATTTTCTCTCCTATACCGTAATGCTAAACGAGCTATCCCTTTGCATGTTAAAAGAAAGAACTGATTATTTATGAAATATTGTGTGTGAATTTTAAAAACACTATATTATAAACAAATACACGAGTTACACTATCACAAATTTTTATTAAAATCGAGACATTTTTTCTGTCCGAAAATGTGTTCCGCATTAAGTTCCCGCTCTCGCACATATGGCTAAAACTGTCTTAAAAAGCAATTATTTGTCTATTGAAGTACTTGATGGATGTCTTTTTGAATAAACTGACAAGCAAAAGTAAATCTACTACAGAATCTACTAAAGAAATCTATCAAAGATGTCATAATTTTCTCAGAAGATTTCATGTGAGCAACCTTTAAACCGAATCCCTCCAAATTACGGAACTTTAAAATGGATAAAGAATTTTTCCCCTAATGCTTTTTTAAATTCAAAAATCGTCCTTTTTTTTATCTGCCTTTAGAATTAGCAGACCAATCTAAAAGATATGTTCTGGAGAATCAATGGAGACTAATTTCTAACATACTTATGAAAGATGTTTTTCCATCTGAATCTGAGCTTTTAAATGATAGAGAATTATTTTGGTGTCACATTTTAATATAAAAGACGCAGTTATAAATCCATTTTTAAGAGATTTAGCTATACTTGTTTAAAGCTTTACAACCTACCCATTAGTAATAACATTGTAGAAAGGTCATTGTCCAGAGTGACGTCAAAAAAAAATTAAGGGATCGAATGTGCCTCGAACTGTTTGAGTCAATTTTCAGAATCAAAATGACTTTGGAAAATGAGGGACTTACTGCGTTGATTTCATTCCACCGCCACAAATGCTTCAAGATTATATAGAAATTTATAAAAAAAAGACACAGCAGATCACAATACTTAGAAGGAAGAATTTGAATGTATTTTAAATCAATTATAAATCATTAAAGCATTTTAACGTATTTTTTAAAACATTTTTCAAAATTAAAAAAATTACATTTATGAATTGCAAGTAAAAATCGATTCGCTACTCCCACCCCTTTTCGTGCTACTTTGCTGCATAAGTTTCTGGCAACTCTGTTTATGAGTAGGATATAGATGTTGAAATGCTCTCTTTCCCATTTCTCGTCTTTTCTAGGGATTAACTTCCTGACTCTTTACCTCAATGTATACAAATAACCTAGATCGTAGATGTATACAAATAACCTAGATCGTAGATGTATTCAAATAACTTAGTAAAGCATAGTGATAAATCATAAATAAATGTATACTTGCAATCGAAAGGGTTCTAAATCAATATATCCAAGAGGAATTTCAATGAATTCGATAGTTTTGAAGTAACATGTTACACGTAAAGACACACATATATATGTGAACATAGAAATGTAGGAAATAGTATTAAATTAGTTTCAAATAATTAGTTAAAAATTTAAATTATAGAAACATTTCGAGAGAGAGAGAGAGAGAGATTGTAAGGGAAGGTGACACCAAAAAAAAAACAAATCGAGAGGGATTTCAGTACCCAACGAAAGAATTCGTGTGCGAGTGCAGCACCGGGGTAGGCATTAAGTCGATCACGATCGACAAGTGGATAGCCAAGACAGTTTGGGGTGACCTCCTTCACTAAGGTCTAATAATCGTTTATAATACCCAAATAACCTCCCACATTCCATCCTCATTCGTTTGTGAGATGGGGCCGGGGAACCAACACAGGACCTTCATCAACGAGAACGTCCAATTCGGCCCACCCAAAATGTTCAAAAGAAGAAAAAGGTATATAAATCGTTTATAATTCCCACCTACCCTCCCTCATTCGTTTGCGATTTAGGGCCGGAGAACTAACACAGGACCTCCATCACAAAGAACGAAAGCTCCGGCCCTCCCAAAATATTCAAAATAAGAAAAAAGTAAATAAATTGTATATAATTCCCACCTACCCTTCCTCCTTCGTTTGTGACGTAGGGCTATAGTACCAACAACATGACCTCCATCACATAGAATGATACCTCCGGACCTCGCAAAATATTCAAAATAAAAAAAAGGTATATAAATCATTTATATTTCCCACCTACCCTCCCTTATTCGTTCGCGGCGTACGGCCAGAGAACAAATACAGGACCTCTATCACCAAGAACGACAGCTCAAGCCCTGCCAAAACATTAAAAATAAAAAACAGTAAATAAATCGTTTATAATTCCCACCTATCCTCCCTCATTCGTTTGTGGCATAGGGACGGAGAACCAACACAGAACCTCGATCACCAAGAACGACTGCTCCGGTCCTCCCAAAATATTCAAAATAATAAAAGTATATAAATCATTTATAATTCCCACCTACCCCTCCCCCTTATTCCACCGTCATTCGTTTGTACGTAGGGCCGGAGAACCAACATAAGACCTCCACCACCAAGAACGACAGCTCAGGTCCTAAAAAAATATTCAAAATAAAAAAGATATGTAAATCGTTTATAATTCCCACCTACCCGCCCTCATTCGCTTGTGGCATAGGGCCGGGGAACCAACATAGGAACTCCATTACCAAGAACGACAGCTCCAGCCCTCACAAAATATTCAAAATAAAAAAGAAATTTTATAAATCGTTTATAACTCCCACCTACCCTTCCTCATTCTTTGGTGTCATGGGGCTAGAGAACCAACACAGGACCTCAATGTCTAAGAACGTCAGCTACGGCCCTCACAAAATATTCAAATTAAAAATAAGGTATATAAGTCATTTATAATTCCCACCTACCCTCCCTCATTCGTTTGTGGCGTAGGGCCGGAGAATCAGTATAGGACCTACATCACCAAGAATGACTATTCCGGCCGTCACCAAACATTCCAAATAAAAAAGGTATATAGGTCATTTATGTATCCCACCTACCCTCCCTAATTCCACCCTCTTTCGTGTGTGGCGTAGGGCCGGAGAAACCACATAGGGCCACCATCACAAAGAACTACAGCTCCGGCCCTCACAAAATATTAAAAATAAAAGAAGGAATATAAATCGTTTATAATTCCCACATACCCTCACACATTCCTCCCTCATTCGTTTGTGGCGTAGGGCCAGACAGGGCCTCCATCACCATGGACGGCAGGTCAGGCCCTCCCGAAGTATTCCAAATAAAAAAAGGTATAAAAATCGTTTATAATTCCCACATACCCTCCCTAATTCGTTTGTGGCGTAGGGCCGGAGAATCAACATAGGACCTCCATAACCAAGAACGACTATTCTGGCCGTCACCAAATATTCCAAATAAAAAAAGGTAAATAGGTCGTTTATAATTCATACATACCCTCTCTAATTCCACCCTATTTCGTATGTCGCGTAGGGCCGGAGAAACAACATAGGACCACCATCACAAAGAATGACCACTCAGACCCTCACCAAATATTAAAAATAAAAAAAAGATTTATAAATCATTAATAATTCCCACCTATCCTCCCTCATTCATTTGTTGCGAAAGGCCGGAGAACCAACACAGGACCTCCATCACCAAGAACGACAGCTCCGGCCCTCCCAAAATATTCCAAATAAAAAAGTATATAATTTGTTTATAATTCCAACCTACCCTCCCTCATTCCTCCCATTATCGTTTGTGGCGTAGGGCCATATAACCAACACGTGATCTCCATCACATAGAACGACAGCTCCGGCCCTCAAAAAACATTCAAAATAAAAAAAGGTATATCAATCGTTTATAATTCCCACATACCCTCCCTAATTCTACATTCATTTGTTTGTGGCATATGGCCGGAGAACCAACACAGGACCACCATCACCCAGAACGACAGACCCATCCCTCCCAAAATATTCAAAATAAAAAAAAGTATATAAATTGCTTATAATTCACCCCCCCTTATTCTTTCCTTTTTCGTTTGTGGCATGGGGCCAGAGAACCAATACAAGACCTCCATCACCAAGAACGACAGCTCCTGCCCTCAAAAAAAAATATATATATATATACATATATATACATATATATACATATATATACATATATATACATATATATACATATATATATATATATATATATATATATATATATATATATATACATATATATACATATATATACATATATATACATATATATACATATATATACATATATATACATATATATATATATATATATATATATATATAATGTAATATAAAAGAATTTTTTCAATATATAATCATAAACATATACATATACATACATATATATATATATATATATATGTCATGATTTTTAAGACAGAATCAGATTAAGGTTAGGAAAGTGAAAAGACGACCTTTATTCTTTCATTTGTACATCTGTTCTGACACTGAGAGCAGGGAGGAAAAAGCACGCCATGGTGGTGGTTTCAAGTGGATAACACTTGAAAAATATATGGTAAGTATCGCTGCTTTGAAGAGGGTGCTTGCAAGTTAATGCTGACATATGTTGACTATTAAATCTAACGATCTGGAATTAGACATGTTTATTGTCTAGGCCATATGTTCGGAAGAAATAAATGGGTGATTAGTTTGATACTTGAAGATGGGAACTGAGAAAGATGAGTCAAGTGCTAGATAGGGAATTTAATTTTTAATCTAATTTAATTATCCTTACATTTGCCCCCCAATTTTAAAAGGGAGTCATGGCGTGGTTTTTTTCTCTCTTTACAAACTTAATCAATTTTCAATAAACACAAAACAATACATAACATTATTTAGAAAGACATATTAAACACAGTAGAAATATTTAAGCAATAGTAATACTAAAATTAAAAAGCAATACAATAAACGAAACTATAACAACAAACACAGTAAGGACACTTCCAACATACTAATTGATAAAAATGAATTTCCATACATATAATTGAAGATTAGCTTGTTTAAATCTATTCGACATCCAGAAAAAGAGCTCGCGTTTCCTCCTATTCCTTCATAATAATAGATTCGTATTATAGCTGGTAAATATTTTCAAAAAAATTATGTTGGAAAATAATATATCAAACAATAAGATAGTAAATATAAAAATACATGAAATCATACAAATGTTAAAATAATAATTTTGTATAAAAATCTACTCCGGCGCCATCGTAGTAATACCTTATATTGTTATACACATTTTGCATATATGAAATACATTTTTTAAAAAGATAAAAAAAATATAGACACTAATAAAATGAAATTATTAATAATATGAAAACGGTGTATAACACACAACTTCTATGCACTATCCAACACAATAAACAATGTTTTATTTCATATGCGTTATAAAATATAAAAATTATAAGAATATAAGAACTCTTTTTTATTATTTTGAGTCGGAAAAGTGGACTCACTTCAATAATAACTTTTAGTATTTCTGAAAATTTTTCACAATATTCATTGTAACTTAATATCGCATGCAATATTTTGAATCTTTCCGTAACCTTCTAAAAATACGTTTCATAGACAAAAATTCTTGAGTTTCTCTTGCATCACACATTCACTAATAAAACTGTATCACCTTACTTAATTTTGAACACATCTCTCTGAGAAATCTGCGTTATCAACTCACAGATGTTCAGGGATGCTGATAAGAAACAATGAGAGGTGTACATATCAAACTAAACAAGTTTGTCCTCTTAATGTTTCGAGACATATACAAAATTATAATGATTGTATTCTCGCTTATCCATTGTGTAATATCCAAAGCACATTATTATTAGCACAATATTACAGCGCCACTTAAAGTAATATAGAGTCAAAACTCGCACCACGGGGCTTCTTTTGCCTTTTTTTTATTTGGTAAATTTCTTAATGTTTATGGCTAAAAGAGCCCAAGAGAGGTCAGTGCTCCTTTATATTAAATTAATTTTAATTTTAGATAAGGAAAATTTCGAGAAATAGTGAATCCTGATATATGGCCGGTATATCAAAACACACAATTTCAAAATAAAAAAAAAATTAAATGACATGCAATAAGATTACTGCTGAATAAAATAATTAACAAAACAATTAAATTCAGTTGAGAAAAGAGAATGCAACGTGACTTTACTTGTGCTTCTTATCAAAATATCATTAGTATTAGTACATTAATCAATTTTCTAAAAACTTAATTTATATTTTCCAAATTTAAAACACCAATTTCTATCATAACTCTTAACTCATTCGACATCTTAAGATAAAATTATGAGAAGTATATTAAAATTTCTCAAAATTTTGTATGACTAAACCTATATACTTTGTTTTCTCAATTAAAATATAAAGAAAATATCTCATTTATAACACAACTATATTATAAAAATTAAATACCATATCATATCATATATTATTCTTTTTTGCAAAGTTCTGTTCAGCAAAACTCAGTTATTTCAATGTTACTAAAATTGGAAGTATACAATTTAACTGACCTCCACTTTGCAGCGGAAGAAACCCTTGGTGAACGGTAATCCAGATGTTGTAGCTTTATTTCACAAGTAAAATATTATTTATTTCGATATTGGTATTTCACTATGGCATGCGATGGTCAATTCATTGTAGTACCGTGCAGACTTTCCGGCGAAGAAGATTTTTCCTTTTAATTTTCTTGCGAAAGGGAGTGACGTCTTTCATCACGGGGGAATAAGGGATTCACGCTTCTCTTCTTTTTTTCTCTCCATTAGAATGTTTCTTCCGTTCACAGTAAACTGGATGGCCTCTTCCGCAAAGACAGAATAACGTTCGGTGGTAAACACTGCATTCTTCTCGGTGTTACGAGCGATGTTCTTTCGGGGATTACTAGCGCGTTTCTTTTTCCGTACCATAGATTAATTCTGGTAACCCAACGTCCTCAGCTAACAAATGTAGAGTGCCGTCAGTCTTCCATAAAATTTTTCATGTCAGTTATTACTGCAGTTGGCTTTCGTTTTTATATTAAAATATTTAATAAAAAAGATTAGTTTTTTACATTAAGATCGCAGAAAAATATCCTGCCGGATTTAATTCTGTCATGATTTTTAAGACAGAATCAGATTAAAGTTAGAAAAGTGAAGAGACGACCTTTATTCTTTCATTTGTACATCTGTTCTGACACTGAGAGCAGGGAGGAAAAAGCACGCCATGGTGGTGGTTTCAAGTGGATAACACTTGAAAAATATACGGTAAGTATCGCTGCTTTGAAGAGGGTGCTTGCAAGTTAATGCTGACATATGTTGACTATTAAATCTAACGATCTGGAATTAGACATGTTTATTGGCTAGGCCATATGTTCGGAAGAAATAAATGGGAGATTAGTTTGACACTTGAAGATGGGGACTGAGAAAGATGAGTCAAGTGCAAGATAGGGAATTTAATTTTTAATCTAATTTAATTATCCTTACATATATATATATATATATCGTTTATAATTCCCACCTACCGTCCCTGATACCACACTCATTCATTTGTGGCAAGGGGCCTTAGAACCAACACAGGACCACCATTCCAAGATCTACAGCTCCGGCCCTTACAAAATATTCAAAAATAAAAAAGGTGCATAGATCGTTTATAATTCCCACCTACCCTCCCTCATTCGTTTGTGGCGTAGGGCCAAAGAACCAACACAAGACTTTCATCACCTAGAACGACAATCAGCCCTCACAAAATATTCAAATTAAAAAAAGGTATATAGATCGTTTATAATTCCCGCCTACCCTGCCTCATACCACCCTCATTCGTTTATGCCATGGGGCCGGAGAACCAACACAGGTTGATTGTTTGTTGATTGATTGTTGATTTTTTTTTTGGCACCAGAGCCAAATTTGGTTATACTGCGGCCACACATTGGTTAGTATATAAAAAGTTTTTAAAAATATGCACACAATAAATATGTATATAAATATAAAAATGTGTTTTAAAATGTCAGAAGAAAAATATAAAATTGAGCAAAGTTTTAAAAAGTGCATAAATGTAAAATTTTATACATATCTCTTTAAAAATCTAATGGTACAATAAAATCATGAAGAAAATTATATTCCAGGTAAAACATCAATTGAGCGTAAAACAGCAAACAGGTTTGGATGGGGAGTTTCCCCAACCAAATCAGTCAAAGTTGAAATATTGGTTTTGAAAAAGGTGTTTTTTTAGATGAATATTTTGGACATTCTATTAAAATTAGTAAAATGGAAAGGTCACATTGACAAAACTTGCATACTGGGAGACCCTCTCCTAGCAGCAAATGTCTATGCGTTAGACGGGTGTGTCCGATACGAAGTCGAGTCAAGCGAACGTAATGTCTTCGTACTGGTACTGCTGCCCAATGAGCAGTGGGAGGATAACTGCTATGTAGTTTGTTGATGTTCTGTTGATCCCAAGTCTCTTGCCATATAAGATGGATATAGTGCTGTATGGAAGTTTTTAAATCCTGGTAAAGGACCGACTGCCGCATGTGATCAGACCTTGATCGTGCAGCGTTATCAGCCTTTGAATTACCAAGTATACCGTTTGTGGCATGGGGCCGGAAAAACCAACACAGAAACTCCATCACCAAGAACGTCAGCAACTGGACTCCGAAAATATTCCAAATAAAAAAAGGTATATATATTGTATATAATTCCCACCTACCCTCTCTCATTCCAACCTCACTCGTTAGTGACGTAGGGCCGGAAAACCAACACAAGACCTCCATCAACAAGATTGAAAGCTCCGTAACTCACAAAATATTCAAAATAAAAAAAGTGAATATAAATCGTTCATAATTCCCACCTACCCTCACTCACTCCTTCATTCGTTCGGGGAGCAAGGCTGGAGAACTCACACATGACCTCCATCACCATGAACGACAAACTCTCCTAAAATATTCAAAATAAAAAAAGTATATAAATTGTGTATAATTCCATTCTACCCTCCCTCATTCCTCCCACCATCGTTTGTCGTGTAGGGCCATATAACCAACACGTGATCTCCATTACCTAGAACGACAGCTCCGACCCTCACAAAATATTCAAAATAAAAAAAAAGGTATATAAATCTTTTATAATTCCCACATACCCTCCCTAATTCCACTTTCATTCGTTTGTGTCATATGGCCGGAGAACCAACACAAGACCTCCATCAACAAGAATGAAACCTCCGGAACTCACAACATATTCAAAATGAAAAAAAGTGTATATAAATCGTTCATAATTTCCACCTACCCTCACTCACTCCTTCCTCATTCGACCGGGGAGCAAGGCGCGAGAGCTCACACAGAACCTCCATCACCATGAACGACAGCTCCGGCTCTCCTAAAATATTCAAAATAAAAAAAGTATATAAATTGTTTATAATTCCAACCTACCCTCTCTCATTCGTTTGTGGCATGGGTCCGGAGAACCAACTCAAGACCTCCATCACCAAGAATGACAGCTCTCTCCCTCACAAAATTTCCAACATAAATAGAGTATATAAATCGTTTAAAATTTCACTTACCCACACTCATATCACCCTTATTCGTTTGTAGGATACAACCGTAAAACCAACATAGGACCTCCATCACCAAGAACGACAGCTCCGGCCCTCACAAAATATTCAAAAGGAAAAAAGGCATATAAATCGTTTATAATTCCCACCTACCTTCCCTCATTCATTTGTGGCATAGAACCGGAAAACCAACACAGGACCTCCGTCACCAAGAACGATATAGCTCCAGCCCTCACAAAATATTCAAAATAAAAATAGGTTTTTAAATCGTTTATAATTCCCACCTACCTTCCCTCATTCATTTGTGGCATAGAACCGGAAAACCAACACAGGACCTCCGTCACCAAGAACGATAGCTCCAGCCCTCCCAAAATATTCAAAGTAAAAAAAGGTATATAAATCGTTTATAATTTCAACCTATCCTCCCTCTTTCGTTTGTGGCATGGGGCCAGAAACCCAACACAGGAACACAATCACAAAGAACGACAGCTCCGGCGCTTACAAAATATTCAAAATAAAAAAAAATGTATATAAGTCGTTTATAATTCCCACCTAGTATCACTCGTTTGTGGCATGAAACCGGAGAACTAACACATGATCTCCATCAAAAAGAACGAAAGGTAAGGCCCTCCCAAACTATTCAAAATAAGAAAAAATTAAATAAATTGTTTAAAATTCCCACCTACCCTTCCTCATTCCTCCCTCATTCGTTTGCGGCGTAGGGCTATAGTACCAACACATGACCTCCATCACATAGAACGACAGCTCCGGCCCTCGCAAAATATTCAAAATAAAAAAAAAATAATTAAATCGTTTATAATTCCCACCTATCCTCCCTCATTCATTTGTGGCGTAAGGCCGGAGAGCCAACACAGGACCTTCATCACAAGACCTCTATCACCAAGAACGATAGCTTCGGCGCTACCAAATTATTCAAAATAAAAGAAGGAATATAAATCGTTTATAATTCCCACATATCCACATACATTCCTCCCTCATTCGTTTGTGGCGCAGGGCCGGTCAGGACCTCCATCACCATGAACGACAGATCCGGCCCTCCCAAAATATTCAAAATAAAAAAAAAATATATAAATCGTTTATAATTCCTACTATATTTGAATTTTGAATGTCTGAACATTAATTTCATTCAAAGAGAATTTTAATTTCAAGTTTATATTTTTTAACTTGAATCTTCAAATAAAGAGTATTTAAAAGCATCTGGACAAATTTAGAGTTAACATTTGCGCGCATATAAATAAATATAAAGATCCTTTTTAAATTGAAGTTAAAAAATATTTATATTTATGCATAATCCCTCATCATTCATGTTCCATTAGTGGTTGACTGAAGAAAAGGTTATTAAAATTTGGACATTTTTATAATCTTAACCATGCAAAACTAGGAATTTTGTATTAGCTCCACTAAAATTCTGCATTGGAATTTCGAAAAAGATATTTATGCGTGTCTCACATACTCAGTTGAAAAACATATATATTTACCATAAATACTAATAATTCTTTGGATATTTAAAATTATTATATGATTTTTTTAATTTTTTAATATATATATATATATATATATATATATATATATATATATATATATATATATATATATATTCGACTTCTAATATTTTTTTCAAGTATTCCTTAAATTTCATATAATTTAATTAAGTGAGGGGATATTAAAGTCGCACTCTCTCTCTTCTCTACTCAACTTCTTGAGGGCTTTTGGCGACGGTCCTGTGGCCGGGGTATCAGGTGGTCAAGGTATCGAATCATGGTTGGCATGTCTCGAGTTCGAGCCCAGTGCCACAAAAGACCCGCCTTGTAGGGCAGCGATGCACGTTAAATCTATAGAGAGCTGAAATGTCCTCTCGTTGGTGTGGTGTGGTAGTTAGAAGAGGGGGTGCCAGCTCAGGTGTCGCCCTCGTCATTTGACCATGCTCAAAATTACGAGGTCCATCACTAAAAGCCCTCGTGTAGCTGAACAGTGCGACGTTAATATTAACTCACTTGGCGACGGACCTCGTAATTTTAAACCATGGTCAAGTGACGAGGATGACGCTTGAGCATCGCTCCCTTACACGGCGGATCTTCAGTGGTGCTGGGGTCGAACTCATGACACGCCAGCTACGAGTCCATTACTTTTACCATTAGGCTACCGCGGCCTCACAATGCGGTTGAAAACTGCATGGTGTTGATAGATCAGATCAGTGTCTATCTTACTATCCTGTTGCCCGAAATCAACAGCGAAAATACTACAAGATTTTTCGACATTTGTTAAATCAAATTGTGTGGAATGCCTTCGTTATCTTTAAAAAAATGGCGGGATTTTAAATCATATTGGTTTTTGAATGAAACTGATAGAACGATTGATAGAAGGAGGTAGTGATTCTAGTTCTCGAAACCTTGTTTTCCCTAAAATTTCTGAAAATGTACTCCGCTTAATTGGAAAGCACATCCCTTCATAAGTAGAAAGTGACTGTTCAAAAAAACAAAAACATCGCGAAAATGTGTGGTATGCAACCTTAAGATAAATGATAATGGAAAACGCATTCGAAAAGAAACTCGTTTTCAATGTAAAGACTGTAATGTTGGACTGTGTGCAGTGCCGTGTTTCGAAAAATATCACACTGTGATATTTCTGTAAACGACATGTATGTGTCTTTCTCATACTTCTTTGATATTTTTTTGCTATTTATACCTGTTAAAATTATTTTTTATAAAAGGTTTTTTGTAATTAATTGTAAATTGAATAAAACCTTTTCTTACAATTATATGTATTTGAGGATGAAATCTGATTTATACTTTATTCAGGAAATTTTTAGTAAATTTTATTTTCTTAGCCAACTTATTTGTTTTAAAACATGCATATTTGTGTGTTATATAATGAAATTTCTAACTATCTAAAATTATGTCTGGCTCTTTTCTCCATTAAAATCTTTTAGGATTTTACAAATTATCTTGCCATTATTCATTATGTTCTGAATAAGGAAAATATTTCTAAATATAAATAAAAAAATAAAAATTTCTGACCTAATAAACATATAATTGTTTTTAGCTACAGTTTGGAAAATGCATTGAAATTAGTAGCGGGACAGGATTTTTACATATTATGAATGTGTTTTTGACTGCCACTATGTTATATATTTATCTTTCATTCTTTTTACAGAATGAATAGAAGTCGTAAACAGTTTTGCCACAGTAAAATTAATTTTTGTTTTATTTTCAGATTATACCATTATATTGATTCTGAAAATAATAGGTTAGTTTGATAAGCCATTATTTCACAATTTTGAAGCATTGAACATTTTTGAAGTTTTTAAAACTTTTATAAAATGCTAAATTATTAAAAATATTTAATTATTGTAAGTAATGTATATTTTTTAGATTATTGGAAACAAAAAGTATAAAATTTAAAATATATCTCTTTGTTGAATTTTAATAATTACTTTTATGGCTAAACCTGAAAAAAAAAACACAATTTTTTAAAAATATTAACATTAAGATATTTTAAAAAAATAACTAGAGCTCTCAGACCTAAATCCATATGAAATTTTATAGAACATATGTTAGGGAATATTTACAAGATATTTCACGACTCTATCTTGAACAGGAAAAACGTCTAAGGGATTAGAATACACTCTCATCTCCAAAATTAAAAATCTGAGAAAAACACATTTAAAATTTGTAAAGGCATAAAAAAAATTCAAATGCATGTAAAGCTTTAATTTTTTAATATGTTACTATCCAACTTATGTTCTACATGAAAATTCTACTTGAAATAAATATGACTGAAAATATCTTTTCTAATTCAAAATTTTCTTCGACATAATATTGATAACAATTGTTAATTTGATCAATTATTCCGTTTTATCAGAACCTTATATATTCTCAAGGGTTTTAAATGCAAAATATTTATACAGAAAATAGTAGTGATACAAACGTAATCCAGAAATCACCAAGATTGTAAATAATATTTTTTTTTCTCAGTTCCCCATCTTGGCAGGGTAAGCAAGTTTAAGTTTTTGTTGCATGACTTTAAAATACTGTAATGTAGTATTACAATATATTTATTATAATGTAGTTTGTGGTACGTCAGGGAAATATTTAGTTCATTCTGCAACATTTGCATTCTGTAGTCTAATTGTAATATCACCTGAAAGCTGGATTTTAGATTTACCATTTTCAGTCATATTCCATCCCTTTCAAGTATTATTTATCACAGTAGCCTGCGTACATTTTGGTCATGGCATTTTTCAAAAGGAAAAAAATAATGAAAACAAAGTAAAGAGCTTTTAAAATATATAAACTATGTGTCAAAAAATAAATTGGTCTTTAAATCAATCTTAATTAAGTAAATGTGAGGGTTAAATCCTAGGAGGACCCACTTTTGGTCGCCAAATTTTTTATCGCCAAATTTTGAGCGATAAAGGTTACAATATGGTAACCTTTCCATTTCATCAAAAATTTGGATTTTCAAATCACCGAAAAAATGGCAACCCTAAAAAAGTGCAACATTTTTCGCCTTTTCCGAAAAAACGTCATTTTGACATTTGACTTCGCTGGAGGTTGTTAAGAATGGCGTGTGAAAGGAAATTACTTTAAAAGTGAGGCTACGATAAGTTTCTTTGTGCTCCTGGGCACATAGGGAAGAAAGAGACGTTAGAATGGTGTATGAAAGCTAATTTAATTGCTTCTCGTTATGATTGTTCGAGGTGTAAAAAAAATATGCGTTTGCAAAAGCGAAAGGTTGACGGCTACGAATGGCGTTGCCGCAACCAGTCGAAAGATAATCGCCACAACGTCGTTCGGAGTGTGAGAAAGGGCACTTGGTTTAGCGAAAACAAACTTGCTATAACTATTATCTTGCGTTTGACGAGATATTGGTTTGGCAAGAGCATGAATGCGTTCGTGGTGAATGACTTGAAAGTTAATAAGAATATGACAAAGTTAATAAGACATGTGGCGGCGATCTTACGATCACAAGTTGGTGAATGAGAATTTTCATAAATTCCTTGCATCCATTGCAAGGGTGTATCCACCAACAGATCATGACGAAATGCAAGCGTAAGGTAAGTGCTTTTTAACATTTTTTAAAATTGATTTCATGTATTTCTTCGATTTTATCTTTGCGAAACGCCCCTTTCGTCCTTTTTTAAAAATGTAAATCATGTTGTACACACTGGTTTTAGAATACTTTTTTAAATGAATTTCATTGCTTTCTCCGTTTTTTTTTCTTTATATAATGATTAATTTAATGTATTTATTCGATTTCATCTTTGCGAAACGCCCATTTCATCCCCCTCGCTGACGCATGCGCTTCCCAAGAGTTTTTCGTCATTGACGCCTTTTGAAAACCTTCAATTTGGCGATTTTTGGCGAAAACTTTTTGGCGCCAAAAACAGCAGTGGGTCCTCCTAGGATTTTACCAAATGTTGAAAACTCAAAAACTTAAAAACGCAAACAGAAAGGATTTTGGAAATTAAAATTGCAGTTAATAGACATTTCACACGAAATAATGGATTGTGTTAAAAAAAATATTTTTAATTAATTCAATCTAGGAATTCAAAAATGCTTTAAAATGAAACCGAATTTAAATTCAAAACTCAGAAAATTTTCTTAAAACCTAATTGGTTTTTAGATCAGAAATTGAGCAAGTTTTCCAAATATATGAAATATATAATATATATATATATATATATATGGGAAGAAGGGGCAATGATAAAATTCTTAACGAAAGAAAGTATGAACCAAATTTAAAGAACAAATCAATTTATTAAAGTAAGAAAACAGATTATATTTATAGATTTAAATTGCTTACAAGAAAATAGATTAAAAGTTAATTCGGAAAGAGAACAGGATTCACCTGTAGAGATGGGGGCGTCAAACATTTCTAGGTTTAAAGAAATGCCGTTTCTGAAGGCCAAGAGGCATCGAGCTCACTCCGTCGTGTCGGGTGTGCGAGTGAAGGCAAGCAAGCCAAAAAAAAAAAACGATCCCGCGCTTAGGGATTATAAGCGCTCGACGTCATCGCTCGAATCCCTGATTGGGCATTGAGATGCCTCATGCGTTTGACGTCAAACGCTCCGAGTTCCTCGATTGGCCTCTAAATTCAATTCAGTTCGTTTGAGGCCACCATCTCCTACATATATCTTTCTCGAAGTACACTGGAAATTAAAAATATTCTAATTACTCGAAATCGTAAAGAATACAACTTTCCTACAAGTTCGGCCATCCTGGAATCACTGACCCCAGTGATTTGACATAACGTCGAATAATTTGCTCTAGAACATTAAAAATTTAAGAAAATACAACACAACTCACGCAAACAAAAAACACCAATGACAACAGATAAAAATAAAAGAGGAGCACAGTACACAATGAATTAAAAAACGTTCAATCTCTCATCCCGGTGAATAAAATTTCATTAAATCGGCGGAAGAAGAGGTTAATTTAGGACCTTCATGGTTACCTACTCTTTCTAAATTATACCTATCTCTAGGTTTAACTTCGATTACTTTGTATGGTCCTAAAAATTTAGGCCTTAATTTTAAACCTGATCCGAATTGTGTTATCTGGATGGCCACTAAGTCTCCCTTCTGATACCTAGGTGCCCTCTTGCGTTTCCTATCGTAGGTTCTTTTATTTTCTGCTTGGATCTTCTGAATATTTCTTTTCGCATCTTGTCGTAGTTGGTTTCTCTGTTCCTGCAATTCTTCCACCATCTCTTCCATTAATAGGTTTCTCAGGTAAAGGTCTTCCTTATTTCTCATGGTAACGCCAGTCAATAGTTCAAATGGAGACCATTTGGTACTTCGGTTGGAGGTGCTATTTAGAATTCTTTGAAGTCGGTCTACAAATTTGTACCATTTTGTAGGATCGTCGATTGACAACTTGGTCAAAACGGGGATTAGAGTTCGGTGGATTCTCTCCCTTGACCGTTCCCTCGGGGTACGCCGGTGGTGATCTGTAGATTTTGGATTTTCTCTTCGGTACAATAATCATCAAATCCTTTGGAGTTAAAAGGAGAACCCCTGTCTGTTATTATTCTTTTGGGATTGCCGAAAGTCTTTTGTTGTAGCTTTAATTTATCTAGTGCATCTTCTAGGGTGGTGGATTTTACGGGATAAAGCCAGGTAAACTTAGTAAAGGCATCAATTATTGTGAGGATATGTTGATATCTTTTGTTGGTAGACGGCAAAGGTCCAATAAAATCTACATGATAAGTGCTTAATGGCACGTCCTCTTTTGGAATAGGATTTAGAAATCCCTCCTTTTTCCCACACTTTTTGTTAGCTAGAATACAAGATACACAGTTAATGATCACGTTTTGTACTTGTTTGCTTAAATTAGGTATAAAAAAATCTCGTTTTACAATTTCTTCTGTTTTAGCGGATGAGAAGTGCCCTTTCTCATGAGCTAACTTGATTAGCTCGGTTTGCATATCCCTTGGTGCAGCTATTAATTCGCGGCCATCTACGTATTTGTATAATATTTCATTTTTAATAAAAAAGTCCGTAGCATTATTTGTTCCTATTAGTGACTTTAAATTTTGAATATTTTCGTCTTCTTGTTGGGCTCTTTGTAGTCTTGCGGTGAGAGTATCGCTTGTAATTATGGTAACTGGGTACCTGCTCAGAGCGTCTACATGTTGCATTCTCTGGCCGGAACGATGTACAATCTCGTGTAGTCATACTCTTCTAACAGTAATGTCCATCTTGCTATACGAGTAACTAAATCTTTTTTGTCCATAGTCTTTTGAAAAGCTGAACAGTCCGTTATGATTTTAAAATGATTTCCCAGAAGGTAGGTGCGAAATTTCTTTAAAGCGTTGACAACAGCAAGAACTTCCAGTTCATAGCTACTATATTTTTCTTCTGCTGGAGTCGTTTTCTGCGACATATATTGGACAGGATGTAATTTTCCGTCTTCTGCTTTTCTTGGAGTAAAACGGCGCCATATCCTTGTTGACTCGCATCGGTATGTAATTCGGTAGTTCTTCCTTGCTGAAAAATGCTTAATACTGGACTTTCAGTCAACAATTTCTTAAGCTTTTCGAATGCTTCCATTTGGGGTTGCTCGAACATAAATGGGTTTTCTTTCTTTGTTAGGTCACTCAATGGTTTCGCTATTTGAGAGTACGCTGGAAGTAACCGGTGAGTCCTAAAAAGCTCCGCACTTGTTTGACTGTTGTTGGTACCGGAAACTTCTTGACGGCTATTGTTTTTGCAATTGAAGGACGTATTGTCCCATTTTCGACGACGTGGCCCAAAAATTCTACTTTTCTTCTTAGGAATTGACATTTTTTAAACTTCATTTCTAAGCCATACTTCGAGGCAACCTCTAATACTTCCTTAGTTTTTTAAACCTTCTTTCTCATCTTTAGCAGGAATCACCAAATCATCCATGTAAATTATTACAATGCCTTTCCGCATGAGCTTTCTGAAGATACTATACACATATCTTTGAAATACGCTGGGGCTGGTGCTTAGACCGAAAGGTACTTTATTAAATTCGAATTGTCCGTCTGGAACAACGAAGGAAATGAGGTGCTTGCAATCTTCATTAACGTCAACATGGAAAAATCCATTTTTTAAATCTAACGTTGTGTACACTTTGGCTCCCTGTAGTCTATCTAATACATCCTCTATCAACGGCAATGGAAAACGATACTTGACTAACTTCCGGTTCAGTCTTCTGTAATCTACACACAACCGGGTGGTACCATCTTTCTTCTTAACTAATACAATTGGACTCGCATATTCGGATGAGCTTGGTCTTACAATCCCTTGTTCTAACCATTCGTCGATTTGCTTGTTGACATCCTGATTCTCAGAAAATGATAAGCGGCGTGCAGGTTGGTAAACCGGTATGTCGTCTTTCAGGATAATTCTCATGGACACATTTGTCAATTCGGTCTTCTTTGGCTCATAGTTGGAGATTAATTCAAACAGTTCTCTTCGTATTTGTGGATTGGTAACATGTTGAACTACAATTTCATCTTCCACTTCTGCTTCGTAAACTTGTATTTGCAGGAAACAATTTTTATCCTCATGTTTTCGGAACTGAACACTTTCTTTATAGAAGCAGACAGAGGCTTGCTCCAGTATATTTGAACCTATTACTGCTTGAAATTCCAAACTCGGCGTAGGTACGACATGCCACGTCAGAGAATATTCTTCTCCATCTAGTTCAATCTTTCTCTGGAACGACCCTTTTGTTTTGACTTCGTACTTCCCCAGTCCGATCAATACTGAAATGTCTTTCGAGAGTTTCGACGGTTCGATGATTCCTTTGCTTACATCTTCTCGAATGAGTGAAACTGAACTGCCGTTGTCAATGAGAGCTTCAATAATCTTGTTCCCCATGGTTATTTTTCTGGTCTTAATTCTTTCTCGAGAGATTCGTGAGCAGATTTGGATTGAGGAGTCTGTAGAGTTATTAATTTTCGAACATTTGGGGCGCTTCGTACAATCCACGGCATAATGACCTGGTCCTTTACAGTAGCTACAGGTTAGTCGTTTACTTTTCCCGGAGTAGGAGGTACCGTTCAATTGAAAATGTTTTCTCTCACGCCTATTACTTCCACCCTGGGGATATTCAGTTCTTTGAAAGTAAGTATCGCTTGATCCGCTGGCTTCGTATCCTCCTTTGGCAAATGAATTGTAAAATTTCGGTCTTAATGTTCTTCGGACACTTTCATACTCTTCAAATTTTTCTGCTATCTCGGCCGGTGAGTTAATAGTAGACCATTCATCTAAAAAGTGCTCCCGAAGCTCGTACGGTGCACTCTTCTTTATTTGGTCGGCTATAATTAGTTCTCGCAGCTGGTCGAAAGTTTCTACATTTGAACCGGAAATCCATCCATCGAAGTATGTTTGTATTTCGTAGAAAAATCTTGCCAAGTTCGTTCATTAGATTTTCGGTGAGAAATAAAGAGTTGGTTGAATCCTAGGAGGACCCACTTTTGGTCGCCAAATTTTTTGTCGCCAAATTTTGAGCGATAAAGATTACAATATGGTAACCTTTCCATTTCATCCAAAAGTTTGGATTTTGACATCACCAAAAAAATGGCAACCCTAAAAAAAGTACAACGCTTTTCGCCTTTTCCGAAAAAACGTCATTTTGACTTTGTTTGAGATAGTTTGCTCTCCACCGGTTGTTGTTAAGAATGGCGTGTGAAAGGAAGTTAGTTGAAAGCGAGGCTACGACAGATTTCTTTTGTGCTTCTGGGCACAAAGGGAAAGAAAGAGACGTTAGAATGGTGTATGAAAGCGAATTTAATTGCTTCTCATTATGAATGTCCGAAGTGTAAGAAAAATATGCGTTTGCAAGAACGAAAGGGAACGGTTGACGGCTACGAATGGCGTTGCCGCAACCAGTCGAAAGATAATCGCCACGACGTTGTTCGGAGTGTGAGAAAGGGCACTTGGTTTAGCGAAAGCAAACTTGCTATAACTATTATCTTGCGTTTGACCAGATATTGGTTTGGCAAGAGCATGAATGCGTTCGTGGTGAATGACTTGAAAGTTAATAAGAATAGGTCACAAGTTGGTGGATGACAATTTTCATGAATTCCTTGCATCCATCGCAAGGGTGTATCCACCAACGGAACATGACGAAATGCAAGCGTAAGGTAAGTGCCTTTTAAAATTTTTTAAAATGATTTATTTCATGTATTTCTTCAATTTTATATTTGCGAAACGCCCCTTTCGTCCTTTTTTAAAAATGTAAATCATGCTATAAACACTGGTTTTAGAATGCTTTTTTAAAATGAATTTCATTGCTTTCATGTATTTCTTCGATTTTATTTTTGCGAAACGCCCCTTTCGTCATTTTTTTAAAAATGTAAATCATGCTATAAACACTGGTTTTAGAATGATTTTTTTTAAAATGAATTTCATTGCTTTCTCCGTTTTTTTTTCTTTATATAATGATTAATTTAATGTATTTATTCGATTTCATCTTTGCGAAACGCCCATTTCATCCCCTCGCTGACGCATGCGCTTTCCAAGAATTTTTCGTCATTGACGTCATTTTGAAAACCTTCGATTTGGCGCTTTTTGGCGAAAAATTTTTGGCGCCAAAAAACAGCAGTGGGTCCTCCTAGGATTTTACCAAAGAGTTGACGAAGTTTCTCCGGGGATAACTTAAATCTTTTTAACAGTAACCCCTTAACGTGGTTGTAATCGTTGCATTTATCCGCTGGCTCTCTGGCAATCAAATGAGCAATGTCGATAGGAATCAGTCCTATAAGCTTCTGTACCCAACCTTCTTCGGCAAGAATGTCAGTTCCGCATGTCGTTCAAATAATGTCAGGTTCAAGCTAATATCGTCTTTCATATTAAACTTATGAAAAGTTTCGTGGATCACTTTCGGTGCTTGTACATTTTCGGGGTTATTCATAGTATTAGCATTCTTTTCAGCCTGTATTCGCAACTTCTCTAATTCATATTCTCGCTCTTCTCGTCGCAATTTCTCTTCTTCTGTACGTATGCGATCCTTCACAATGCTATCGATCATTACCTTGACATCATCTTCGATGTAATCTGGGCTTTTCACGATGAGATCCTTTAGCTTGGGTTTAGTCAAGCTCGCTTCGACGATCAACCCTAACTCTTCGGCGAGTTCTATTAGATGCTCCTTTTTCTTTGAGAGAAGAAATGCCATTTTTGCAACCAAAGATCAAGAGTGACGGCTCAGAGAACAAATTTAAAATTTTAAACCAAGCCCAATTTTTCCCTAAATACTTAATCCGGATGCGAAACGTTTATACAATAACGCAGGAAAAGCTCCCTTACTCAACCAAGAGGAGAGACAAAACGTAGATAAAAATACAATTATAACAGGTATATGAATAAAATTCACAAATACTAAAAAATTCTAAAATCGACACTAAAAATATTAATACAACGAAATCGAAAAATTATGACAGTAATATCTCAATTTCTCGAAATGTAGTCAATAAAAACACACTGGAAGAATCTATAGCAAAGCAGCATTCCTTAAAATTAATAATAACATATCATAAATTAAAAGTAAACCACAAAATATTCGTAAAAAGTATTTTAAAAAATAGACAAAATATCTATTTCCCAGTTGCTAAAAATATTATCTAAAACAATGCACAATTTTCCCAAATCATTCCTATTCGCAATCAAATCATTTAGTTAGCCACAACTACCGCTAATTAGACAACATACTCTTATTACAAAACACTTTTACGAAACGAATTTATGCGAGGAGAAAATAAAATATTCACGATTCCTAGTTATTAATCACATGAAAAAAGAATTTTAAAATGACATGAACAGACGATAGTTTCGTAAATTTCTGCAATCGTTATTTGATAAGAAAGTACCTCACTGACCTGGCGATTCGTTGATTTTCGGTGATGACACCCGAAAAGACAGAATAGATCACGACGAAATTCTTGAACGATGCAAGTTGATCTTCACTGTAATGGATGACGACGCACTTAGGATCATTGGCGGGAATTAACTGGCGATTCGCTGACCCTCGATGACGACGCTCGAAAAGACAAAATGGATCACGACGAAAATCTTGAACGATGCAAACTGATCCTCACTGGAATGGATGACGACGCACCTAGGATCGCTGGCAGGCCTTTCTTTAAAATAAACTGGCGATTCGCTGATTTTCGGCGACGACGCCCGGAAAAATAGAATGTATCACGACGAAATTCCTGAACGATGCAAATTGAATTTCACTGGAATTGTTGACGACGCACTCAGGATCGCTGACGAACTCTTTCCAAAGCAAACTTTAAAAAAATACATTAGAAAGGAAGTTGAAATTGACACCGACGGACGGGTGAGGTCTCGACGTTTTGAAAAAAAAGAAAAGTCGCTGAAAGGTGAGCACGAGGAAAAAATAATGAATAAGGCTATTGCTATATATATATAGGCAAATGCCTAATACGAAGAAACGAGTTTAACCTTCCCGGTCGAGCTCCCAATTTGTGGGACGGGTGTCTAGGGGCAATGATAAAATTCTTAACGAAAGAAAGCATGAACCAAATTTAAAGAACAAATCAATTTATTAAAGTAAGAAAACACAGATTATATTTATAGATTTAAATTGCTTACAAGAAAATAGATTAAAAGTTAATTCGGAAAGAGAACAGGATTCACCTGTAGAGATGGGGGCGTCAAACATTTCTAGGTTTAAAGAAATGCCGTTTCTGAAGGCCAAGAGGCATCGAGCTCACTCCGTCGTGTCGGGTGTGCGAGTGAAGGCAAGCAAGCCAAAAAAAAAAAAAAAAAACAATCCCGCGCTTAGGGATTATAAGCGCTCGACGTCATCGCTCGAATCCCTGATTGGGCATTGAGATGCCTCATGCGTTTGACGTCAAACGCTCCGAGTTCCTCGATTGGCCTCTAAATTCAATTCAGTTCGTTTGAGGCCACCATCTCCTACATATATCTCTCTCGAAGTACACTGGAAATTAAAAATATTCTAATTACTCGAAATCGTAAAGAATACAACTTTCCTACATATATATATATATATATATATATATATATATATATATATATATATATATATATATATATATATATATATATATATATATATATATATATATATATATATGTATATATATATATATATATATATAATACTTATTGAATGTATATGGGAATATAATCAATCGGAACAAAAGCCAGTGCTTTGGGGGGAGGGGGTCTGGACCCAAGAATATTTTATCTTGTGAGCGCCACTGATTGAATGTGTATTATGTGTGCAAATGCTGACGTAGAGAAGGGGATTTTCTCTCAGTGCAAGTTGTTATGTTGATTTATAGCGAAAAAAATCATTCAACAGAAAAATATAAATATAAAGATATAAATTTGCATAAATTAAAAGTATTGAAATGACTTTTTAAGTGTTATTGTTAATTAAAAATATAAAAAATTGCAGAAATCCAAGTTTTATTTTACAAATTTATTCAGCATATATAATGCTACTACATTTATTACAATTTTATTAAATAAAATAATAATCACTTTTACTTTTTACCTCATAATTAAAAAAATAAAAAAATAACAGGAAACTATTCTTGAGTTTTCTTCGTCTGATATTCAACAATGATTACAGAGAGCTTCTGTATGGTTAAAATTGTGCGTAACACCGAAATAAAAATATTCCTTTTAAAAA
Organism: Trichonephila clavipes; assembly: GCA_019973935.1. Taxonomy (NCBI): domain Eukaryota; kingdom Metazoa; phylum Arthropoda; class Arachnida; order Araneae; family Nephilidae; genus Trichonephila; species Trichonephila clavipes. The sequence continues at coordinate 1,420,377 of BMAU01020921.1, forward strand.
TTTTTAAAGCTCTTAAAAATAACAGGAGAAAAAAAATTTTCTTTTGCTTATACATATATTAAATTATTTTTCAACTTTGAATGAGTCATTTTTTTAAAACTTTATTTTTACCTTTTATTTGCTTGTTTGCAATAAATTGGGAGAAGTTTCTGTTGGCCATGAAGTGGAAAAAATGTCCATTTCACAATCCTCGCCCTAGGCCACAGCTGTGAATGAGAAACCTCCCCTTTCGAACAACACAGAAACCGAAAAGCAATAAAATCATCCCCTGCAAAGACATTTGAGGACCTTCCGCAGTTTTAAGGGGAGGAAGGCATAAAACTGTGGTGCGCTTTCGAAGCAGTTCGCGAAATTCAACAGAAACATTTTCGCTACCACTAGCTTTGCAAAAGTAGACCGCTTTCGAAGTTAAATTCAATTAGCGGAAAATCCACTCAGAGGGTTAAATACTGAAGAAAATTATATTCCAGGTAAAACATCAATTGAGCGTAAAAATGCAAAAATGTTTGGATGGGAAGTTTCCTCAACCAAATCAGTCAAAGTTGAAATATTGGTTTTAAAAAAGGTGTTTCTTTTAGATGAATATTTTGGACATTCTATTAAAATGTGTAAAATGGAATGGACACATTGACAAAACTTGCATACTGGGGGACCCTCTCCTAGCAGCAAATATCTATGTGTTAGACGGGTGTGTCCGATACGAAGTCGAGTCAAGCGGACGTCATGTCTTCGTACTGGTACTGCTGCCCAATGAGCAGTGGGAGGATGAATGCTATGTAGTTTGTAGATGATCTGTTGATCCAAAGTCCCTTGCCATATAAGATGGATATAGTGCTGTATAGAAGATTTTAAATCCTGGTAGCAGACAAGCTGCATCATATGATCAGACATGGATCGTGCTGCGTTATCAGCCTTTGAATTACCAAGTATACCGTTTGTGGCATGAGGCCGAAAAACCCAACACAGAAACTCCATCACCAAGAACGTCAGCTCCAGCCCTCCCAGAATATTAAAAATAAAAAAAGAATATAAATTTTTTATAATTCCAACCTACCCTCCCTCATTCCTCCCTCTTTCGTTTCTAACGTAGGGCATAGTACCAACACATAACCTCCATCAAATAGAACGACAACTCCGGAGCTCAGAAAATATTCAAAATAAAAATAAATAAATAAATCGTTTATAATTCCCACATACCTCCCTCATTCATTTGTGGCATGGGTCCAGAGAACCAACACAGGACCTCCATCACCAAGAACGACAGCTCCCTCCCTCACAAAATTTGTAACATAAATAGATTATATAAATCGTTAAAAATTCCCACCTACCCACAATCATACCATCCTTATTCGTTTGTGGGATACAACAGGAAAACCAACAGAGAACCTCCATCACCAAGAACAACAGCTCCGGCCCTCACAAAATATTCAAAATAAAAAAGAGTATCTAGATCGATTATAATTCCCACCTACGCTCCCTCATTCGTTTGTAGCGTAGGGCCGGAGAACCAACACAGGACCTCCGTCACCAAAAACGATAGCTCCGGCCCTTCAAAAAAAATTCAAACTAAAAAAAGGTATATAATTCGTTTATAATTCCTACTTACCCTCCCTCATTCGTTCGTGGCATGGGGCCAGAGAACCAACACAGGAACACCATCACAAAGAACGACAGCTCCGGCGCTCACAAAATATTCAAAATAAAAAAAATGTATATAAGTCGTTTAAAATTCTTACCTACGCTCCCTCACTCGTTTGTGCCATAAGGCCGGAGAACCAAAAAAGGACCGCCGTCACCAAGAACGATAGCTCCGGACCTCCCAAAATATTCAAACCAAAAATGGGTATATAAATCGTTTATAATTCCCACCTACCCTCTATCATTCCTCCCTCATTCGTTTGTGACGCAGAGCCGGAGAACCGGCACAGGGCGTCTATCACTATGAAAGACAGCTCCGGCCGTCCAAAAATATTCAAAATATAAAAAAGTATATAAATTGTTTATAATTATAATCTACCCTCCCTCATTCCTCCCTTCTTCGTTTGTGGCGTAGGGCTATAGTACCAAGACATGATCTCCATCAGATAGAACGATAGCTCCAGAACTCACAAAATATTCAAAATAAATATAACAGGTATATAAAATGTGTAGAATTCCAATCTACCCTCACTCATTCGTTTGTGGAGTAGGGCCGGAGAAACAACACAAGACCTCCATCACCAAGAACTACTCCTCCGGCCCTTACAAAATATTCAAAATAAAAAAAGCAAGAGTCGTTTGTGGCATGGGGCCGGAAAAACCAACACAGGAACACAATCACTAAGAACGACAGCTACGCCCACCCCCAAATATTCATAATAAAAAAAGATACATAACTCGTTTATGATTCCCACCTACCCTCCCTAATTTGTTTGTGGCATAGTACCGAAAAACCATCATAGGACGCCATCACCAAGAACGACAGCTCCGGCCCTCAAGAAATAATCAAAATAAATAAAGATATATAAATCGTATAAAATTCTCACCTACCCTCCCTCATTTGTTTTCGGCGTAGGGCCGGAGAAACAATACAAGACCTCCATCAACAAGAACTACACCTCCGGCGTGTACAAAGTATTCAAAAAAAGGTATATAACTCGTTTATGATTCCCACCTACCCTCCCTAATTCGTTTGTGGAATAGAACCAATAAACACAAACGTAGGAAAACCATCACCAAAAACGACAGCTTCGACCTTCAAAACATATTCAAATTAAAACAGAAGTATATAAATCGTTTATAATTCCCACCTACCGTCCCTCATTCGTTTTTGGCGTAGGGCCGGAAATACAACACAGGACCTGCATCACCAGGAACGACAGCTCCGGCTCTCACAAAATATTCAAAAAAAAAAAAAAAAAATTAAAGGTATATAAATCGTTTAAAATTCCCGCCTGCCCTCCCTCATTCCACCCTCATTCGTTTGTGGCATGGAGCCGGAGAACCAACACAGGAACACCATCACCAAGAACGGCAGCTATGGCCCCCTCAAAATATTCAAAATAAAAAAAGGTACATAACTCGTTTATGATTCCCACCTACACTCCTTCATTCGTATGTGGCATAGAACCGGTAAACCAACATCGGACCGATATCACCAAGAACGACTGCTCCGACGCTCACGAAATATTAAAATTAAAAGAAGTTATATAAATCTTTTATAATTCCCAGCTACCCTCCCTCATTCCACACTCATTCATTTGTGGCGTAAGGCCGAATATCCAACACAAGTCCTAAATCACCAAGAATGACACCTCCAGATCCTCACAAAATATTCAAAATAAAACAAAGTTTTATAGATCGTTTATAATTCCCACCTACACCTTTCTCATTCCACCCTTAATCGTTTGTGGCGTAGGGCCGGAGAACCAGCATAGGACCTCCATTACCAATAACGACAGCTCCAGCCCTCGTAAATTATTCAAAATAAAGAAAAAGATATATAAATCTCGTTTATAATTTCCACCTACCCTACCTCATTCCACACTCATTAGTTTGTGGCAAAGGGCCGGAGAACCAAACCAAGAAATACAGCTCCGGCCTTTAAAAAATATTCATAATAATAAAAGGTGTATAAATCGTTCATAATTCTCAACTACGCTCCTTCATTCGTTTCTGGCATAGTGCCGGAGAGCCAACACTGGACGTACATCACCAAGGACGACAGCTCCAGCCCTCGAAAAATATTCAAAATAAAAAAGGTATATAAATCGTTTATACTTTCCACCTACCCTCCCTCATTCCTCCCTCATTCCACCCTCATTCGTTTGTGGCATGGGCCGGAGAAATAACACAGGAACAACCATCACCAAGAACGACAGCTCCTACCCTCACAAAATATTCAAAATAAAAAAAAAGATTTTTAAATCGTTTATAATTCCCACGTTCCCTCCCTCATTCGTTTGTGGCATGGGGCCGGAGAAACCAACACAGAATCTCCAACACAAGGAACGAAAGCTCCGGCCTACCCAAAATATTCAAAATAAAAAAAAGGTATATAAATCCTATATAATTTCCACCTACTCTCTCTCATTCCACCCTCATTCGTATGTGGCGTATCCCGAAATCCAATACAAGACCTCCATCACCAAGAATGACACCTCCAGACCTTCACAAAATAATCAAAGTAAAACGAAGTTTTATAAATCGTTTATAATTCCTACCTACACTTCATCATTCGTTAGGGGAGTATGGCCGGAGAACCAACAAAAAACTTCCATCACCAAGAACGTCAGTCAGCACTCACAAAATATTCACATTAAAAAAAGGTACATAGATCGTTTATAATTTCCACCTACTCTCCCTCGTTCCACCCATATTCGTTTTTGGCGTAGGGACGGAGATACAACAAAGGACCTGCATCACCAAGAACGACAGCTCCGACCCTCACAAAGAATTCAAATAAAAGAAAAGATATATAAATCGTTTTTAGTTCCCACCTACCCTCCCTAATTCGTTTGTGGTGTAGGGCCGGAGAACCAAAACAGGACCTCCATCTCCAAGAACGACAGGTCAGGCCCTCACAAAACATTCAAAATAAAAAAGGTTTATAAATCGTTTATAATTCCCACCTACCATCCCTCATTACACCCTCATTCGCTTGCCACGTAGGGCCAGAGCACCATCACAAGACCTCCATCAACAAGAACGACAGCTCCGTTCCTCACAAAATATTCAGAATAAAAAAAGGTATTTAAATTGTTTATAATTCCGTATTACCCTCCCTCATTCCACATTCATTGGTTTGTGTCATGGGCCTGAGAACAAACACATGAGCCACTATCACCAAAGTTCCGACCCCCACTTAATGTTCCAAATAAAAAGAAAGATTTATAAATCGTTTATAATTCCCACCTTCCCTCCCTCATTTGTTTGGGGCATGGGGCCGGAAAAACCAACACAAAACCTCCATCACCAAGCACGACAGCTTTGGCCCTCGAAAAATATTCAAAATAAAAAAAGATATATAAATCGTTTATACTTTCCACCTACCCTCCCTCATACCACCATCATTCTTTTCTGGCATGGGGACGGAGAACCAAAACAGGACCACCATCACCAAGAACTACACCTCCGTCCCTTACAAAATATTCAAAATAAAAAAAGGTACGAATCTCGTTTATGATTCCCACCTACCCTCACTCATTCGTATGTGGCATAGAACCGGTAAACCAACACCACCAAGAACGACAGCTCCGACCCTCACAAAATAGTCAAATTAAAAAAAGTTATATAAATCGTTTATCACTCCCACTTACCCTCCCTCATACCACCCTCATTCGTTTGTGGCATGGAGATGGAGAACCAAAACAGGACCACCATCACCAAGATTTACACCTCCGTCCATTACAAAATATTCAAAATAAAAAAAGGTACGTAATTCGTTTATGATTCCCACCTACCCTCCCTCATTCGTATGTGGCATAGAACCGGTAAACCAACATCACCAAGAACGACAGCTCCGACCCTCACAAAATATTTAAATTAAAAAAAAGTTATATAAATCGTTTATAATTACCAACAACCCTTTCTCATTCGTTTGTGGCATCGGGCAGGAAAAACCCAACACAGAACCTCCGTCATCAAGATTGAAAGCGCCAGCACTCCAAAACTATTCAAAATAAAAAAAGGTAAATAAATCGTATATAATTCCCAGCTACACTCCCTCATTCCACACTCATTCATTTGTGGCGTAGGGCCGCAAATCCAACACAAGACCTCCATCACCAAGAATGACACCTCCAGATCCTCACAAAATATTGAAAATAAAAAAAGGTATATTAATCGTATATAATTCCCAGCTACCCTTCCCCATTCCACCCTTAATCGTTTGTGACGTAGGGCCGAAGAACCAGCACAGGACCTGCATCACCAAGAACGACCGCTCCAGCCCTCACAAATTATTCAAAATAAAGAAAAAGATATATAAATCGTTTATAATTCCCACCTACCCTACCTCATTCCACACTCATTCGTTTGTGGCAAAAGGCCGGAGAACCAAACCAAGACCACCAGCCCAAGAACTACAGCTACGGCCTTTAAAAAATATTCATAATAAAAAAGGTGTATAAATCGTTCATAATTCTCACCTACGCTCCCTCATTCGTTTCTGGCACCGTGCCGGAGAGCCAACACAGGACGTACATCACCAAGGACGACAGCTCCGGCCCTCCAAAAATATTCAAAATAAAATGGTATAAAAATCGTTTATACTTTCCACCTACCCTCCCTCATTCCACCCTTATTCGTTTATGGCATGGGCCGGAGAAACAACACAGGAACAACCATCACCAAGAACGACAGCTCCGACCCTCACAAAATATTCAAAATAAAAAAAAATTTAAAATCGTTTATAATTCTCACGTTCCTTCCCTCATTCGTTTGTGGCATGGGGCCGGATAAACCAACACACAGAATATTCACCACCAAGAACGACAGCTCTGGGCTACGAAAAATATTCAAAATAAAAAAAGGTACATAAATCCTATATAATTTCCACCTACCCTCTCTCATTCCACCCTCATTCGTTTGTGGCGTATCCCGAAATCCAACACAATACGTCCATCACCAAGAATGACACCTCCAGACCCTCACAAAATAATCAAAGTAAAACGAAGTTTTATAAATCGCTTATAATTCCTACCTACACTCCATCATTCGTTTGTGGAGTATGGCCGGAGAACCAACACAAAACTTTCATTACCAAGAATGTCAGTCAGCACTCACAAAATATTCACATTAAAAAAAGGTATATAGATCGTTTATAATTTCCACCTACTCTCCTTCGTTCCACCCCTATTCGTTTGTGGCGTAGGGCCGGAGGTACAAAACAGGACCTGCATCATCAAGAACGACAGCTCCTACCCTCAAAAATAATTCAAAATAAAAGAAAAGATATATAAATCGTTTTTAGTTCCCACCTACCCTCCCTCATTCGTTTGTGGTGTAGGGCCGGAGAACCAACACAGAACCTCCATCACCAAGAACGACAGGTCAGGCCCTCACAAAACATTCAAAATAAAAAAAAGGTTTATAAATCGTTTATAATTCCCACCTACCGTCCTTCATTCCACCCTCATTCGCTTGCCACGTAGGGCCAGAGAACCAACACAAGACCTACTTTAACAAGAACGAAAGCTCCGTTCCTCACAAAATATTCAAAATAAAAAAAGATTTATAAATCGTTTATAATTCCCACCTTACCTCCCTCATTTGTTTGAGGCATGGGGCGGAAAAACCAACACAGGACCTCCATCACCAAGCATGACAGCTCCGGCCCTCCAAAAATATTCAACAACAAAAAAAAGATATATAAATCATTTATACTTTCCACCTACCCACCCTTATACCACCCTCATTCGTTTGTGGCATGGGGACGGAGAACCAAAACAGGACCACCATCACCAAGAACTACACCTCCGTCCCTTACAAATTATTCAAATTAAAAAAAGGTACGTAACTCGTTTAGGATTCCCACCTACCCTTCCTCATTCGTATGAGCCATAGAACCGGTAAACCAACATCGGAACTCCATCACCAAGAACGACAACTCCGAACCTCACAAAATATTTAAAATAAGAAAAAGATTTATAAATCGTTTATAATAACCAACAACCCTTCCTCATTCGTTTGTGGCATCGGGCTGGAAAAATCAACACAGAACCTCCATCTTTAGGAACGACAGCTCCAGCACTCAAAAAATATTCAAAATTAAAAAACGGTATATAAATCGTATATAATTCCCAGCTACCCTCCCTCATTCCACCCTTAATCGTTTGTGGCGTAGGGCCGGAGAACCAGCACAGGACCTGCATCACCAAGAACGACAGCTCCAGCCCTCACAAATTATTCAAAATAAAGAAAAAGAAATATAATTCATTTATAATTTCGACCTACCCTACCTCATTCCACACTCATTCGTTTGTGGCAAAGGGCCGGAAAACCAAACGAAGACCACCAGCCCAAGAACTACAGCTCCGGTCTTTAAAAAATATTCATAATAAAAAAAGGTGTATAAATCGTTCATAATTCTCACCTACGCTCCCTCATTCGTTTCTGGCATCGTGCCGGAGAGCCAACACAGGACGTACATCACCAAGGACGACAGCTCCGGCCCTCCAAAAATATTCAAAATAAAAAAGGTATATAAATCCTTTATACTTTCCACCTACCCTCCCTCATTCCACCCTCATTCGTTTCTGGCATGGGCCGGAGAAACAACACAGGAACAACCATCACCCAGAACGACAGCTCCGACCCTCACAAAATATTCAAAATGAAAAAAAAATTTAAAATCTTTTGTAATTCCCACGTTCCCACCCTCATTCGTTTGTGGCATGGGGCCCGATAAAACAACACAGAATCTCCATCACCAAGAACGACAGCTCCGGCCTACCAAAAATATTCAAAATAAAAAAAGGTATATAAATCCTATATAATTTCCACCTACCCTCTCTCATTCCACCCTCATTCGTTTGTGGCGTATCCCGAAATCCAACACAAGACCTCCATCACCAAGAATGACACCTCCAGACCCTCACAAAATAATCAAAATAAAACGAAGTTTTTTAAATCGTTTATAATTCCTACCTACACTCCATCATTCGTTTGTGGAGTATGGCCGAACAACCACCAAGAACGTCAGTCAGCACTCACAGAAATATTCACATTAAAAAAGGTATATAGATCGTTTATAATTTCCACCTACCCTCCCTCGTTCCACCCTTATTCGTTTGTGGTGTAGGGCCGGTGATACAACACAGGACCTGCATCATCAAGAACGACAGCGCCGATCCTCACAAATAATTCAAAATAAAAGAAAAGATATATAAATCGTTTTTAGTTCCCACCTACCCTCCCTCATTCGTTTGTGGTGTATGGCCAGAGAACCAACACAGAACCTCCATCACCAAGAACGATAGGTCAGGCCCTCAAAAAATATTCAAAATAAAAAAAAAAGATTTTTAAATCGTTTATAATTCCCACCTACCGTCCCTCATTCCACCCTCATTCGCTTGCCACGTAGGACCAGAGAACCAACACAAGACCTCCTTTAACAAGAACGAAAGCTCCGTTCCTCACAAAATATTCAAAATAAAAAAAGGTATATAAATTGTTTGTAATTCCGTATTAACCTCCCTCATTCCACATTAATTCGTTTGTGGCATGGGCCGGAGAACCAACACATGAGCCACTATCACCAAAAACGACAGTTCCGACCCCCACTTAATGTTCCAAATAAAAAAAAGTTTTATAAATCGTTTATAATTCCCTCCTTCCCTTCCTTTTCCGTTTGTTGCATGGGGCCGGAAAAACCAACACAGGACCTCCATCACCAAGCATGACAGCTCCGGCCCTCCAAAAATATTCAAAAACAAAAAAGATATATAAATCATTTATACTTTCCACCTACCCACCCTTATACCACCCTCATTCGTTTGTGGCATGGGGACGGAGAACCAAAACAGGACCACCATCACCAAGAACTACACCTCCGTCCCTTACAAAATATTCAAATTAAAAAAAGGTACGTAACTCGTTTAGGATTCCCACCTACTCTTCCTCATTCGTATCTGCCATAGAACCGGTAAACCAACATCGGAACTCCATCACCAAGAACGACAACTCCGAACCTCACAAAATATTCAAAATAAAAAAAAGATTTATAAATCGTTTATAATAACCAACAACCCTTCCTCATTCGTTTGTGGCATCGGGCTGGAAAAATCAACACAGAACCTCCATCATCAGGAACGACAGCTCCAAAACTCCAAAAATATTCAAAATAAAAAACGGTATATAAATCGTATATAATTCCCAGCTACCCTTCCTCATTCCACCCTTAATCGTTTGTGGCGTAGGGCCGGAGAACCAGCACAGGACCTGCATCACCAAGAACGACCGCTCCAGCCCTCACAAATTATTCAAAATAAAGAAAAAGATATATAAATCGTTTATAATTTCCACCTACCCTACCTCATTCCACACTCATTTGTTTGTGGCAAAGGGCCGGAAAACCAAACGAAGACCACCAGCCCAAGAACTACAGCTCCGGCCTTTAAAAAGTATTCATAATATAAAAAGGTGTATAAATCGTTCATAATTCTCACCTACGCTCCCTCATTCGTTTCTGGCATCGTGCCGGAGAGCCAACACAGGACGTACATCATCAAGGACGACAGCTCCGGCCCTCCAAAAATATTCAAAATAAAAAAGGTATATAAATCCTTTATACTTTCCACCTACCCTCCCTCATTCCACCCTCATTCGTTTCTGGCATGGGCCGGAGAAACAACACAGGAAAAACCATCACCCAAAACGACAGCTCCGACCCTCACAAAATATTCAAAATGAAAAAAAAAAATTTTAAATCGTTTATAATTCCCACGTTCCCACCCTCATTCGTTTGTGGCATGGGGCCGGATAAAAGAACACAGAATCTCCATCACCAAGAACGACAGCTCCGGCCTACCAAAAATATTCAAAATAAAAAAGGTATATAAATCCTATATAATTTCCACCTACCCTCTCTCATTCCACTCTTATTCGTTTGTGGCATGGGCCGGAGAAACACACAACACAGGAACAACCATCACCAAGAATGACACCTTCAGACCCTCACAAAATAATCAAAGTAAAACGAAGTTTTATAAATCGTTTATAATTCCTACCTACACTCCATCATTCGTTTGTGGAGTATGGCCGGAGAACCAACACAGGACCTGCATCATCAAGAACGACAGCTCTGACCCTCACAAATAATTCAAAATAAAAGAAAAGATATATAAATCGTTTTTAGTTCCCACCTACCCTCCCTAATTCGTTTGTGGTGTAGGGCCGGAGAACCAACACAGGACCTCCATCACCAAGAACGACAGGTCAGGCCCTCACAAAACATTCAAAATAAAAAAAAGATTTATAAATCGTTTATAATTCCCACCTACCGTCCCTCATTCCACCCTCATTCGCTTGCCTCGTAGGGGCAGAGAACCAACACAAGACCCCCTTTAACAAGAACGAAAGCTCCGTTCCTCACAAAATATTCAAAATAAAAAAAGGTATATAAATTGTTTATAATTCCGTATTACCCTTCCTCATTCCACATTCATTCGTTTGTGGCATGGGCCGGAGAACCAACACATGAGCCACTATCACCAAAAACGACAGTTTCGACCCCCACTTAATGTTCCAAATAAAAAAAAAAGATTTATAAATCGCTTTCTCTCATCTCAGCAAGAAAATAAATAAGAATAAAAATAAATAAATAAGAATGAGAGAGAGAGAATAAAATAAGTAAATAAATAAAAAAAAACATGCTCTCTCTCCAAAAACAAACAAACGGGGGAAAAATCGTTCTCCTATCCACCTCACTGGTGGGAGAGTAATGTAGCGGTATCTAAATAAAACCAGTACTTAGACATCACGCGAAGACATTCGTCTTGGCGTGATCGATAAAGTACTGGCGTTCGGAACGGAAGGTGCCCGGTTCGAATCTATACCTACACACCTTTCTTAGAAACCATGTGAAGCGGCGACGCGTAGTTACTTTTCGAAGGTCGATAATGTCCCAGATGCATCATATTTCGAAATTCTGTTTTCGCAATTTTCAAGCGATCTGGAGCCAACCTTCGGGGTTTTGCCACCACAGGAGGTCTTTTGGTTCGGTCCTAGGAGAGCCCACACCCTTAGCGCAAATTATTTTGGTTGGCGATAACTGCACCAACTTGGTAACCCTAATTTGATACACTAGCTATGGTAACCCTAACTTTTTCTGGATTTTTCATACTTTGTCGGTGGACATTTCAAATTTCCTTTTGCTGTTGGGTTCCGGGCTGGAATTATGGCTGCGTGTGTGAGTAAATATACTTTAAATTTTTTACTTTGTTGAACACGAAAGGTAAGAAAGAATTGATTGAATGGTGTATGAAGGAAGGATTAATTGCTTTGACTTATGAGTGTCCTAAATGTAATGATCAGCATGGTCGGCAATGAAACGCTTTCTTCGAAATCGTACCAGCCACGCCAAAGGTATGTTCGACCATAAACTCGCAGAATATATATGGTGGCGCTCACACGGTCATTCACTTAGCGATGAGACCTTTAAGGCTTTTTTAAAGTTTGTTGTTACGCTGTACCCTCCACTCGGAAAAGATCAGCAGTAAGAAAGTATAAGTAAAAGCGCGATAAAAATTGTGATTGAAAATTGGGTCGCCAGTAGTTAAAGTTTGAGAACCACTGCCCTACACACAATAGCAATGCATCGAATTCAATAATACAATACTTTGATGCTAAAACTACGATACGACTGTAACCTCTAAAGTGCCACCGGCGTATATAAACATCTCGCTCAGCCAAAGCATTAATTTCTCATGGCGTAAATATACGTCTTTCCGAAGTACAATCTTTTCTGTGTACTGTTATCCATAAAAAATTTCCGAAGGCTTAGGAATGCAATAAAAGGACCTTGTTTACGAAGGATTTACTTATTTCAGATTATTTCCTTCTTTATTCCTCCCCCCTCCCCAATATATCCTATGCTCGCGCCTACGTGGAAAACGATTGGCATTGGGAAGCTTCTAGCGTAACTTTTATTTGGCAGTTAAGGGATTTATTATAAAACGTACAAATTATGAAGATAAGTGTAATTTTTTGTATATAATTTTATGTATGACGATCCCATAAGGTCACTAGAAATTATTAAACTTGTTCTTAACTTTGTATTGTTAAATTATAAAATATATTGTGTGTAGCACTGATGCATTTATAAGTGTAATATATCAGTGTAAATGTGTGTTTTATTTTTTATTATGTCAGAATGTATTTTGTTTGTTTACTTTCAGTAAATTAATTTTTTCAAATCTTCTGTTTTCGACTTTTCAATATGCTCGCGCCCCCATCGAACAGAGTTGTCAAGCTCCCCAAGGGGAGCGTGCCCCACAGTTTGAGAAACGCTGCATTAGCAGGAATTGAAGACACGTTGGAGCTGGTGTCGACCAGAAAATAGATATTTGTTGTCCGGTCTCGAATGAACAGGCGACGTGATTCTTTGGGAAAAGAATAAGTCGTCATTATTCTTTGCTGGCTTCGTTTCCCTGCCATGTGCATGGTTGAACGCATTTTTCTGCTCTGCATTTTTTACCGAGTCGCCTGTGAAACTAATATATCGAAAAATCACGTTTGTTCAAAATACTCCTTTCACGGAAATTTTTGTTCCGACGGTATGGAGAGCGACCACGAGAGATTGAAAGGCGATCGATTCTTTCATTTAATTTTTCTATTTATTTAATTTTTCTATTTCATGAAACAGTTTATATTCTAATGTTTGTTCCTTTTTTATTAGAAACAGCAAAAGTTTCGATAGGAGAAGGCGAGTCTTCGAGAATTCTGTCTGCAATGTCGGTGGCTTTGTTTAACGTGAGGTTAGAAACAGCAGCCAAAATCGCTTGAACCGAAGACTGCAAACGCTGAAGAAATAACTCAATCATCAGTTTATTATCCACATTCAAAGATTCCGCGTGACATTTCATGTTACGCAGCAATTCGGAAGGTTTTCGAGAACCTAATTTTTCCCCCTAAAGAAGTTTCCGTACCTCCTGTTGAGACGACTCCCCTGAACGATTTATGAGTTCGTTTTTTATTTGTGCGTAGGGATCTATTGCATCTGGATGCATGAGGATATCGCGAACTAAAGACGCGGCGTTGGGAGTGAGATTAGCTACTATGTAATTGTACTTAGCTACAGATTCAGTTATGGGTTTTGGTGTTGCTAGGGCAAATGTACTTTCGCACATAATGACCCACAAAGCTGGATCGGATCTATTATTTAGTGGTATTTGTACAGTATTTACTTCCGACATTGTGCAAGGTTTTAGAACGAAGTTACTAAATAAACAATGAAATAGATATACATTTAATAATACAGCGCTATAATGATCAGTAATATTATAGTTAATCAGAATTTGGCATCTTCATCTATAGTACATGATATTTTTAGCTTGCATCATAAGAATTTTATATCATCAAAAATTATTATATGCAATTAGTTAATTAAGCATTAAGGATGAAAAAAATGAAATAAAATATGAAATTAATAAAACAATTCGTGTTAAATTAAAAGCACAGAAAAATTAAACAGAGAAAAAAAAGATCCACTTATCTGTGAAATACACTCTGTCGCAAAAAAATATATGCACCCAGAAGAAATTGAGCTACATTCACGAAATTTGGTATGCATGTAGTGTATATGAAAATAAACAAATGATTAAAAATTCAGAACAAAATATCATTTTATTAAGCGGTTACAGCTTGCAAAAGGTTAAAAATCAGTAAGTAGTAAAGCCACCTCTGGCAGCTATACAAGCCGAAATTCGGCGTGGCATCGATTCAATTAGATCACTTATGACCCCCTGTGGAAGATCCTGCCATAGTCTTTGCATCTGCGCAGTTAATTCTCCTGTATCTCGGGACGGCTGCAGTTGCCTTCCCAGCGCGTCCAGACATGCTCTATTGGCGAAAGATCTGGTGACCTGGCAGGCCATGGTAGGACGTCATATCCTTGAAGACATTGTTGGGAGAGTCGCGCAGTATGTGGACGAGCATTATCCTGTTGATAAATGGCACCTGGGCGACTTGATAGCATGGGTAGCACAATCGGCGTTAAAATATCGTCCACGTATCTGCGAGCTGTCAAAGTGCCTTGAAGGACCACTAAAGATGATCGTGTGTCCCAAGAAATTGCTCCCCACACTGTCACACCTTGTGAAATTGCTGTATGCCGCTCGACAATAAATGCCGGATCGGACCGCTGGCCGGTGCGCCTCCAGACACGTGCGCGGTGGTCATCAGCACTGAGACTGAATCGGGATTCATCACTGAAGATGACACGTCTCCAGTCTGTCACACTCCAAGTTGCCCGAGGTCGGCAAAAATCCAGTCGACACTGCCTATGATGTGGGGTCAGTGGTAAGCGTCTTAGCCAATCCTCAAGCCAACTTCGGTCAGTCGTCTCCTTATGGTTTCTCTTGATGGCACTGGATGTCTGGAAGGAGGTAAGTGGCGTTGAATCGATGCTAGCGACGTTGTTGGTGCCGAAGTGGCCACTCTTCTGATTGCACGATCCTCGCGATCATTTGTGTTCCTGGGACGTCCTGACCCTCCGCGACGGTACACTCTACCTTCTGTGATCCACTGTTGCCAACACCGAGCAACTACCATATCGCTCCGACCGAGGTGGCGGCCGATACGTCTATTCGACCAACCTGCTTCTCTGAGGCCTATTATACGGCCCCTATCAAAGTCCGTCAGCTGCTCGTACTGCCGCCGGTTACGTCTTAGAGGCATCCTAAGTCTCAATATCGTCTATCAAAGTCATCAGATTCGTTTGGATAGCCGTATGGCGCTCGTACTCATGCTTTTAAACTCTCCCAGTTGCGCAACTAATATGCGCATATCACACTTAGCCTTGTCTCATTGGCTTCGAAATTTTAATCATTTGCATATCTCTTACCAGACTACATTCTTGCCGAGTTTCGTGATTGTAGCTTGATTTCTTCTGGGTGCATATATTTTTTTGCGACAGAGTGTATTTACAACTGCGGATCGAGCCACACCAGAAATAGAAACGAAGGAAGTAGATACTCCGATCCATGAACAAAGGAATTGAGTCCTTATTTTAAATGCAAGTAAATGACAATGTTTTCTACATGATCATCAATTTAGTAAAAGACTGTTCACAAGTTTAAATTTTTGCGTGAAGATAAGGGGTCACCATTGTGGTGAAAGAAGCATTTCTCATTCTCTATTTTATTGTGGTGCTCATCACACATCGTCTTATTGTGTTTACATCTCGTGTTCTGTCTACCAGGGCAGACTCTCCAAACTATTCTAAGGGGTTGCCATATTCGATTCGGGACCTATGGTTGGGTTTGCCACAATACCAGAGTAGCGCCATTCCGTTTTTTGAGAGAAGTTTCGGTTTTGTGAGCATCATCATATTGGCGTATCTGTATATGGAGGCACGGTGTTGAACACATGTGGCCTGCTTGTATTCAACATTGTCATATGGGCCTTGAATCTGTTATGATGCCATGGGTAGTCACTGAGTACACAATACAAGGACCTTTTGTTCCCGTCAATGGTAATCTGAATAGTTAGCGTCACTTTTCTAAAGTTTTAAGGCTAGTGGCCTGTAGTGGTATCATCTATATAAGCCAGTAACAACCTCCGTACGAAAGTGATCCTTTTGGTATCAGGGTCGATCCTAGGGTATCGGCCGCCCTCGTGCAAACACCTAATGTGCCGCTTCCACCCTCTAGAGAATTTTTCATATTTTGACTTTTACTTAACGGTGACGTTAAAAACTCATCTACTTATATAAAAATAAAAAGTAAAACACATTAATAATAACTCAAATAAAATTAGAAGTGCAAAACTTCCTTTTTTGGCCAGGTAATGAGTTTTAATAGAGACAAAATAGTTTACAAAATAAAAACTAACAAAAATATAACCTTTCAAATAAAAAGAAACATTTTATAGTTATAAATGCAAAACGACAGAATTTACTCAAAAAATACAGTCTAATAAAATAAATACTAAGACGCAAATCTCGTGAAACGAATAGTATATAAATCAATCCTTTTACTAAGACTAAGAAATAAACTATACCGTAAAATCTGGTGTATAACGCACACTTTTAACTCAAGGAATAAAATCGAGATTTACGGGAAAGCGTTATAAGTGGGGTATAAAAACGAGAGCTTTTAAAAATACAAAAAGATGAGCATAGAAAAAGATCAGATTTTTGCATGTATCGAAATACTGTTTCAGGGAAAGAAATACCATTCCTTATGAACTTAAAGGGTTGTAATTCTGAAAATACACCATTTTTTACTAAAGCCTGGAATAATACTCGAATAAAGGACATCAAAACATAAGATCATTGTGCACATGATCTTATTTCAGGTTTCTTCGTAAAAAAGGGTGTGCGTGTTATACGACGAATATGTGTAGGGGGGCACACGTTATACGCCGAATTTTACTGTAACTTTAAAATAACTTTTCTGGCTTTCTGAGAAGCAAATTTGTTAATAGCTTCGGTTAAATCATTTTTTTCTGAGGTTTCGGATTCAATTGAGATTATGAACAAATCAGAAAGCCTTTCTTGTGACATATTATTTATCAAGTAATTTTTAATAATTTTTAATTTACAGAAACTTTTTTTCACCGGAAGCTGCAGAAACAGGTACGGTTAAAAAAATTATTAATGCTAGATCGAAATTGGGAAAACAGGGAATAAGATCATTTTTCACTATAATTTCTAATATCTCAGTTGGCTGTTTTTTATCAGGAAAAATATCTTTTTTTTAATGATGTTTTTCCTTGAGGAGCTGTATACCGTCTATATCTTATTTTGGAATTCCTTTTTTTATTTTCTCTTAGTGTTCCAGCAATAGGATTTTTTTCTCTTCAAAAGTTCATCTAAAAGTGGATAAGATGTGTACCAGTTGTCTCCTTTAAAGTCACGTTCTTCCCAAATATTTGTGTGTCTGTACAACATACAACATTTATTTCCAACAGTGTCCCCCTCTTCTAAATCTGTATTGATTTCTGTGGAGGAATCATATTTGCTGTTATATTCTTCATCATTTAATTTTCCATCATAACCGCGAAGAGAATTTCTTCATCCAAAAGTACTGTTGTACTATATATCTATTAAATACTGTATCTATTAAATTACTTAAATATCACATTTCTTCATCATAACTACAATAATACGCCATAGCTTAAGGAAGATTTAAAGCGTGCTCATGCATTCAAAACTGTAACGGCGATTCACGCGCAGGGTATGACATACCCGAAGAGGTGGTATCCAAAAATAAATACTTAGAATTCTCCTACAAGCTAAGCCCCCTCAAAGGATATGACCTTAAAGTCAGCTACACGAGAAACTATTCATTTTCCAAAAAAGGCTTAGAAGGAGCGTTGAAAAAAGGTAGACGTTGGGTATGACATACCCTGTGCATGAAGTGCCGGGTTAAAACTGAGAAAGATCTCTGGCCTGATGCATTCTATATCGGTATAGTAAAAATATTTTTAAAAGTATCTCTACATTAGGGAAAGTCGAAACCACATTTCTTTTGCAACTTCGATGCTTGCACAAAGCCTCGGTTCTGCCCGAGTGATGATTTCCGCCATCACGCCAAAACGATCGTCCTCGCGGGATGTTGGTACAAGTTCATATAGATATCCCACCGCCACATACCCCCCTGCCAGTGTTTCGGCGAATAGGCGAACGAACGATACCATATTTGTGGCGAGCATGTAAGCAGTTGCGTCACTTTGTGGGTTGCGTCATCGTGCGTGACGGCTTGAGAATTGCGTCATTTGTGTTAGACGGCTTTGAGAAGTAACGGCTTATTTGCGTCAATGTTTGACGGCTTGGTTGCTTTTGCGATGGATAGATGGCGCCACGAATCATATCACGGCCAGGGTCACCAATGTCGGAGGGAAGATTCGATCTGAGTACCTTCCGTTCCTAACGTAGGAATGAAGCAAGTACGCTAACCATCACGCCAAAATGATCGTCCTCGTGGGATGTTGGTACAAGTTCATATAGATATCACACCGCCACAAACTATTTAAAATTCAACATATTTATTCAACTTATTATAAATTTTATTTTGAGAAATTCACAACAAATTTTGTTCGATCGATAGGATTATAGGTGGCCTGTGGCCACCCCTTTGTTTCCGCTGCCCACGTGCGATGCACGCGCTGCACACCTGCTGGATTGGTCCTGTTTGGTAGAGTGGTTAAGCTACTCGGTTTTGGATCCAAATGTTCCGGGTTCTGACCTCCTGATAATGGCGCCACTTCAGGCTTATTTTCAATGCCCTTTAGAAGTCGTCTTTCAACAAGACAATACAAGACTGTGTGTTGCTCACCTTGTTCCGACTCACTTAAACACAGAGAGTGTTCAAATATTGCTCTGCCCAACGGGTTTTCCAGATTTCTCGAGCATTAAAAACATCTGATTTGGGGTTGAGAAGAGACTCGGTAATCACCGCTCTCCTGCCACCGTAATTAACGAAGCAGGACATAGAACTAGATGCAGCATAGAATGACTTGTCTATATATGTCTTCCAAGGCCATCTCGACTCAATTTCTTACTCAGTTAAACCCACTTGTGGCGGTGTGATATCTATATGAACTTGTACCAACATCCCGCGAGGACGATCGTTTTGGCGTGATGGTTAGCGTACTTGCTTCATTCGTACGTTCGGAACGGAAGGTACTCAGATCGAATCTTCCCTCCGACAGTTTTTCCGCCAGACGTTTCTGTCATTGTGTACTAATTTCGAAATCTGAAATCCTCAAATTATCTACATATTTATTCATATTTCTTGTCCAAATATATTGTATAAGTACAATAAGAAAATTTTTTGTTTTTTGTTTTCCTTTCCTGGTGCTGCTTTTTTAATAGTCAGCTATGTATAATTACACAATACGGTATTATAGTTTTTGTTATTATGGAAAATATCACGTGTATATACAAATAATTACTGTAGCGTCATCTAGCGGCAAATCCATCTTATTATGAACAAGGGCTTCGAAATAATTTCGCGCATTGGTTGTTTATTGCTTATCTTGGAAACGGTCACTGTGAATATTACCAAAAGCGATAATTTGACGATACAGAACTATTATAATCTGAATCTTTTAAACATTTTCGGTAGTCGCATTGCTTGATAATAAATTTTACACGTTTCGAGTTGAGAGTGAGCCGCAATTTTCGTAAATATATGTTGTTATTGTATCTGTTTTTCACTGAAGCTTACAGCTGTTTATCGAACGTGCAAGTTTTCAAAGTTGGCTGATTTGAGCATCAAAATTACGAATTTCAAAGAAAATGTCACGGGTGTACGAAGATGTAAGGTAAGATATCAATTTGATCGCTGGATCCAGAAAATTTCGAATTGCTGCGGATTGTTTTTGTCGCTAACGTAGCATAGAAATTTTTAGCAACTGTAATGGTGCGCTTAGGCTTACCCTGTGATGAAATCGGAGGGGATTATTCCATATTTGATTAGGATCACATGTTGTGTCAATTTTTTTTATGTTTTAAATGTCCCTCAAGCTTTCTTGAATGAATTATATTTGAGTATCTTGTTTTGTTACATCGCGTATCGTTTCACATTCACAGCATTCATTTTTTTTTTCTGTCTGTTTTCTAATTTTATGGAATAATTCATTGTAAGAGATGAATTTTCTGAATCAAAGAGATTTACGAAAAGCATTTCACGTCTTCTGTATGACCATACGCAATTCTGACCAGAAAAAAGTTTCATTCATTAACCATTTTTACATTTAATGATTTCGTGCTTTGTTTACAATACCTACATTACTTAAATGCACACAAAAAAAGAAGAAAACGGAGCGGAAAAAGGTTTCTGTGTAATTCGTATTAAAAAAAGAATGAAGAATTTACTTCTTCAAAAAGAAAAAAGAATTCTGAAAACAAACGATGCATAAAAATTTTTTTCAAAAGTATTAATTTGAGACAAAAAAAAATGTAAACTATTTAAAAAAGTGATGGGTGATAGTGTGATATGACAAAATTATAAATCATTTATCAAAAGCTAATCAAGAACTCAAATTTTTTTGTTACCAGTAAACAAATTATGCCTGACCAATTTCACAGTTCATAATGGGTATAATCTTTATTAAGGGGGAAAAAAAGCCTTTTATTAACAAAACAGACCAATAATGCAAATTCGGTAAACCATTTGTCAAACCTAGTAATTTAAAGTGGAGCCGCCATACTTCATTAAAAAGATCCTGTTACTTGCCAGTAATTTCTGAGATGTCCACAAAAGAAGTTGTAAAAAACAAAATATAAATACTGCAATAAGTATAAAAATGCTTAAAATTAAAAATAAATAAAATTGCTTGAGTTAGTCATGTAATAATTATAGCAACAATAGTACCAAATGAAGGTAACATAGCAATATCAAATTAATTCCAAATTTATTAGTAATTGTCATTCAAATAAAGGTTTCCTGCGTAATAATGTTGCCACAATCAAATTTACCTTGCACATATCATGCCATGATATAACAAAATGTTGCTCAAGTTCATTTGAAAAAAAACCAGCCAGATTTTGGGAAAAGCTGATGCGATTCGTGTGGTGTAAATTTGGCTGTAGTGATATTAATCCGTAAGTACGAAATAAAGTTTTTTGTAATAGATAGGTTTTTTTTAGTAAACATTATTTCAGCCGGAGTGAAAAAACTTATTGCAACAAATAAAAGATGAGGGTTGTGTCTTGATATCTTTAACCATTCAATGAGTAGTGTCAATTCAAACACATCTTATTAAGCAAAGTACTACTTATCCTGCTTATTTTTTTAGATTATGACTGATCCAAAGAGTAGACAGCCTAATGATGTCTCATTTCCTTTTCTGTTTGTTTTGAATTGTTGATTACTATTATTGATTGAACCATTAGCATAAATCATTAAATATGACGTATAGGATTCCTTTAAATTTACACAGAATAAGACAAGTTTTAGATGAAGTGAAAAATGACATATTTAATTTGTTGATTTATAATTTCTTTGTCTTTAAATGTCTAATTCAGGTTTGATTTTTGAGGATTAAAGTGAATAATCATTTTTGAGGAACTTTTTTAAAAAAAATCTTAATATGTATCCACTATTTTCGTCCAAGAAAGTCACATGTATGAAATATTTGTTCTCATTTTCCTCAAATAGGATTTGCTACTTGAGTGTGCATATAAGTTAACCTTTATTTTTCGATATACAATAAGTATTTTCTCTATGAATAAGAACAAGATGTGTAAAGTCATATTTCAACCTACTGCATTGTTACCATTGCAAGACAAAACTTATTATTTAGAAGATTGACATAACATTTTATAAATGATGGAATTGAACAAAATAATATTGTAGTAAATTAATCATGATGTTTATACTAAAAATAGGAGGGGGAAAAAGGTGCATTTTATTAACAAATAAGGAATGAGAATGTTGATGTATGCTAATAACAATGGATAAGTCATGCAGTAACATTGTAATATATTGCTGCAAGCACTGACTTCATTTAGAAAAGATATTCTTTTCTAATGCACGTTAGGGTAGATTGCGGTGATATGGAGGAAAAGGAAATCACTATTAATTGGAACCTATTTATATTAAAAAGATGTTCCATGGTATAGATAAGGAGAAAAATAATTAAAAATAGTAATTTCAAAATTTAACATTGTCACAAAGGGTTGGATTTTTAATAAAATGGAAAAAGACTAATTTTGGTAAGATGACTTTAAATTCAAAGTAAAATTATTTTCTACAATATAAATAACCAAAAATGATGTATGTGTGTGATTATTGATAAATATTTGTACAGTGTACATTGCAACATTTGTACAGTGTAAATTGCAACATTTAGTACAATGTACATTGCAATGTTTCATAACCTCAGTTCTCTCACTGTTGAATCATTCTAATTCAAGCTCTTTCCCATCTTCTGCTTCATTGTACATTGTAATTTCAAGAGTAGAATTTTTTTAAAAACTTAATTCGAATACTGTGACTTTTCCCGGTGTTTTTTTTTCTGGTAACTTTGAAGTGGATGTCCTCTCATTGGAATAAATGTTAATAAGCTGTAAAATATCTGTTTTTCTTTAGTAAAAATTGCTTTGGGTTTTTTTTACCATAGAAAGCTTGAATACCTAAACTTTTATTCTCTTTGTAGCAATACTAAACATAAAAATGAATTTTTTTTAATTTTGTTTTTCTTTTTATTTATATACTGGAGAACATCTTTTCCACATGGGTAGATTTTAGAATTCTTAAAGTTTTTTTTATCCATCCTAATACACATGTCTGATTCTGTCCATCTGCTGTCTACAGAAATTGTAGACAGCAGATGGCTGACAAGTGACAATGTGCGGGGGCTGTTGAATGTTTGCTTTTCACAGAATGATGAAAAAATTTCGACGGAGTGCTGCTGCATTAATTTTTTTTTTATAGTTTAATGATTTCCAGGAACAAAATTTCAGCTTAAGGGAAATACAGGGGATTTTCAAAATAATGAAAACACCTGTAAATAAAAGTGGCATTTTTGAAAGTGCTTTGTAAGCTTTAAATTACAGTAAAAGCTATCAGTTTTTTATATAAATGGAAATATATATATTCAGGTAGTATGCAGTAGCTTTATTAAAGTTCTGTAAGTCATGGCTTCTTTAAAGGTGTAAAATGTCAAACTTCTTGGATTTTCAACAATCCCAATTTTTAGGCGTGTCTCTAGGTGGCAGTGTCAGGGCTGGATCTAGCAGTTTTGCCTCCCCTGACTAAAAGGGAAAATGCCGCCCCTCTCTGCAAAGCAAAAAATTATAATTAAACACATAAATTGTTCACATAGATACACACCTGTAAAACTTGAATTATTCTTGCAAACAAGAAAGCAGCATAACAATTATATTTATTATTTTATGTCTTAAAAAATACAAAAAATCAATATTAAGGATATAATTATCTATTATTATTTCAAACGAGTAAAGTGTAAGAAAATTAATTGCTCATTTCAACATGCCAGTTTTTTCTTAGAAGAGTATTGATGGTCGGGATCACAAACATTTACTTTTAACTAATAGTGACTATACTCAGGTCTAAAATAAAACATCTCTTGTGACTCTCTATCTATAAAACTCTTATTGCCCTTGTCTCCTTTTGGATAGGGTGAAACGAATGTTTGTTGTGACCATACTTTGATGGTGAGAAAGTTTACTTGTGAAAGATGTGTAAACTTACCAAATTTCATGATTAAACATGTACTCCCGCCTCAAACTCTTTCAGTTTTAACATAAAAGAAAACTGACATTAAACATACAGAATACAAAGTAAGGAAATAAGACACGTAAAATGAAATATTAAATTCGCATCCAATAATATTTCAAAAAATAAAATGCAATGCATAAAATTTTTTGTAACCAAAAATATATATATAATTCAAATTTGATCCAAATGCTGCCCCGGGCATGGGTCCGGTTTATCCAGCCCTAGAGCCGCCCATGGCAGTGTTTAAAGTCATGTCTGCATTCACACAGCATGGCAATACAAGCTCAGAAAAGCAAAATCGTAGACGGAAAAAGAAGCTGAGTGATAGAGACCGATGGGGGTGTTGAAGCAGGTTTGCCTATAAAGCAAACTACTGCATCAAAAGTGACTGTAGAGCTTAGTCAGGATCTGGATTCTCTAGTGTCAATGATTATAGTTCGAAAGCACCTTCATGAACAGAACATGTATGGCAGAACAGCAATTCTCAATCCACTTGTCACAGACATTAATGACAAACATCATCTATCAAATTCTGGTCGATTGATAAGTTGGAAAAAAGTCATATAGTCTGATGAATCATCGTTCACACTTTTCCCTACAATAGAACAAGTGCAGCTTTGAAGGATATCTGCACAAGTATATGATCGTGATTGTTTCCTTCCAACTATCAAGCATGGAAGTGGGTCTGTCATGATACGGGTAGCTGTGTCATTTGTTTGACCAATCACAACCTTGAAAGGAAGGATTACTATAGAGAAGTATAGAGAAATTTTTTAGCTGATCAGGTCCACCCTATGATGTTAACTTTATTTTTGCAGGAGATGGAATTCTCTGTGATAATGCATCATCTATGCAGTGGGACTTGTTCGATCATGGTTTGATGAACATAAGCTTCGATCATGTTTTGATGAACATGAGCAGGGGTGTCCACCCCAAATGACCTTACGGGCCTCTTTGGAAAAACATTATAATCTCGCGGGCCACACTTAAAAATATGTACCTTTATATCAGATTTGGAAACAAAAAAAACATTTATTGGAGTGAAAATTTAAAACAGAATGAACTGTTATTATTGTTTTCATTATTTTTCACGTATACAGACATAGATGATAAAAAAATGCAATGATCAAATAATGTTTAAAATATTACAGTTGTCATCATTTTCTGGAAAATCACGGTGTTCCTTTTAAATGGATCTTTCATTACTCGTTGAAATTTGATTGTACTGTTATTCTCAAACGATTAAGTACACATTGCCCTTTATCTTAACAGTCCTGAATATTTTTTGTAAAACTTTAAAGAACATCTCTGATTGCCGCTTGCTTTTTGGGCACTCCAAACAGAAAAGGAGGAGGAGAAATTAAAGTCACACACACAGACAATCATGTACCATGTAAAGGATATGCATAATACAATTCGGAATGTATTAAAAAAGTGATTGATCATTGTAAAATCAAATGCAACTGTTTGATAAAATATAAATCTATTTTAATCTAAAGGACATTTCTATTATCAAAAAGGATTTATTTTAAAACAAGAACAGGTAACAGGCAAATACATTGTTGATATTATATGTATATATAATTTCCCCTCAAATAAATTTCAAAATGAAAAAAAAACTTGATATTTAATTCTTTTAAAAAGAGTCGACGGGCCACAACTTATGTACTGGCGGGCCACATGGACACCCCTGAACATGAGGATGAAGTTAAACATCTATCTTAGCCCGCACAGTTACCCAACCTCAATATAATTGAACCATTATGGTCTATTTTTATAAAGTGTTCAATACAGAATCGATATCCTCTGCCAGCATCTCTCCCAGAGCTTTCACAATATCTCCATCTGAAATGATGCAATATTCCTCTAAATACTATTCATCATTTGTATGAATCGATTCCCAGGCAAATCCAATTTGTATTACCTGCCAAAGGTGGTCCTACACCATGTTAATAAAGGATTCTTTATAATTCTAAGGTGTTTCCATTATTTTGATAACCACTTATATGTAGTACCTACACAGCAAGCCAAATACCTCACCATTATCTCAAAAGATATAGTGCTGCTTCTATTGATGATGTAATCATTCAGAGAAGTGCGTGAAATGTGTGATTGTTACATCTAAATATAATTTTTTTTAAATGAATTTTTTTAGGCCAAATATATTTCTGATTTTTTTAATTTTATTCAGAGAATTAAAACTAATAAATGTTTCAAAAATTATATTTATAAAGTTGTGCATTATAACTTTAAAACTAGAACTATATTGTAGTTTCTTGTAGTTATTCTAGGATTTTGAAGAAAGTTTGTCATTAATTTCTTGTGAAAACCTTGGTTTGAAGCGAAATATGTAAAATGCGAATTGAAGCTATGAAAAAAATTTTATCTTGCAAGAAAATTTTATATTTAGAAATCTTAGTTAAAGTGCTTTTAAATTGAATTTGATATTAATTCTAAAACCACATATTTTTGGTATAGCTTATGTGTATAAATCATTAGCAAAAGGCTTACATGTCATATGAAGGCTTATTAGTCAGATATTATGTTCGATTGTGTCAAAATTTAATGAAGATTTTTTTATCAATATTTTATGAGTCATATAAATTGAATTATTGAAAGAGTCATGAGTCAACGTTTGAAAGAATAACGGTAGTGTATTCTTGGTTAATTTAAATATTGAATTTATTTACGTCGCAACTATTGAATATTATGTACAGAATTATACATTGAAGTTATTAAACTTAATTAAAGATTGCTAGAGTGCAATAATTTGTGAGAGGAGGAGTCGTTTGGCCGCCGCTCCCGAGTAAGTTCAAAGCATCTCCTCCGGTCAGCGGGGTTCGATTCCTAGGGGGTCAAGAAAGGGGTCGCGAGGTCGGCAAAGCCGCAACCTTTTATCTACAGCTGCAAGATGCACATATGAGTGTCAGGTCCACAAAAGACGCCGAGCCCCGTTGGGAGTTATGACGTTACAATACACAATATTTTTTACATTTGTAAGATTTTGTGTGGGTGTCTTTAATATTTAATCGTTTACTGGTTTGTGGTATAAAAAGTGTGCTTAGCTTGTTCAGAAGTAGATCTAATTTTTCTCTCTATATTTTTTCTTCATTAATTTGGTAATATGTATGGACATTGCTATTAATTACATAAATGAAATTTATAGAAATGGCCCAGATGATGAGTATCAAGCAGATCCACCTAACAAGGAATACGATGGACCTCCCGGAATGGAACCGGATGGAGTTATTGAAGTAAATAATTTATTTTTTTAAATATCAACCAGATTTTATATTGTGTAATTATTGGGTTTTGTTTTTCATTAATAGTTACTACTTTGTACAGCAGTCCATACTTTTAGAATTGACCATTTTTCAGCAAGAAGCACTTTCTTCTAATTTCTTTTCTTTTAAAATTGGTTATTATTTTTTTTAAAAAAAATCTCTTTGAGCATATTGTTCCCTAATTTCTTATTAAAAAATCGTTTAATTTCTTGTTGCATTATATTATGCAGTGATGATTTAATAATTAAAAATTATATTCTGCCTAAATTTCAAATAAAAGATTTTTTTAAAAAAATTAAGTCTCGTATTTGAATTAAGTACATTATTTTTTATTTTGTAATATATGTATAAGCTTCTTCAACTTTTCTTAGGTGTGCAAATATTATAATTGATATAGATTGAGGTATTTCATATTGGTCTCTCATTTATAAATTTTTTTTTTTTGTGATTAAAAGCAATATCTCTGTTGAATTTCTTTAAAAAATTACTTTAGATATGAGAGAAAATGTTAGTCAAATAAGATGTGCCATCTCTTTTATATAAACAGAAGCTAGGTATATGTAGAAATCTTTATTTTTGTGTCTGGTGCATATGTGCACCTGTAAATTTCAATTTTATGTTTTCTGTTAAAAGTGTTTTACACATGCCAGAATGAAGAGTACTTAAAAAAATGGGCAGTTGCAAATTATTCCATTGACCATCTTTTGAAACAAAAACTGCCACCAAATGAATGACTTAACAAAATGATGTTACTTTTTAATACCTAGTTGGGATTGTTGACTGATAAAAGGATTAGCTTTTGTTTGGCAGTCACCTATATTCATTTTTGACAAGCTAATATGTAATTACTGAAATATATATATATATATATATATATAGGGATTAAAAGTTATTTTCAAAATAGATTTGAAATTTTATAAAATGAGACTCAAATAATTATTAACCCTTTGACGGTTAGGGAAATGAGCAGTTTTCGTTTAGTTAATTCGCGCAGTATTACGAGTAAGCAGTAGTCGAAAGTGGCAGCTGTTTTCCCCCGCCGTTCTTCCGAAAATGTCACCCTTCTACGGCGATGCCGTAGATAGCTCGCCTCATGCATTTTAAAAGTTTCTTAAAATATTTGTAGTACACAAATAACAGTTTTTACGTACTTTAAAATAATGAATAAATGATAATTATTAAATAGTAACCACATCACCAGTAAAATGAAATCGGCTCTAGGAGCGGGAGAACTTGAATCAATTTTACACCACTGTCGAACACTCGAAAAATTTTCCTCATCGCTTGTATCGTCTTCTGAGCTTAATATGCTGTGAACAAAGTCTTCATCAGACTCAAAACTTGATAAGCTTTCTGTATCAAAATCATCATCATAATAATCTAATTTTCGCTTTTGAGCCATTTTACTTTACAAACAGACTAAAAAACGCGCCAAAATATGCATAAAAAGAATAACGTAGAAAAAAAAAGAACCTTCATTATGAAGAAAAATTCATGGAAGCCGTACTGCCATCTGTAGACAGTAAAACTAACTAAATTTCGCGAGTAGGATTCGTTTGTAACCTAATCAATGCAGAATAAGGACCTTGAACGAGTCCATCTCGTCAGCGCCCTTTGGGGAAAGGTTTAACTACGCGAGTAGAACTCGTTTATACCCGTTTCGGTCGAAATCTTGCGCCCGAGCTGAATTCGTTTGCGCGCATTCAGAAGCACTACTCGATTGCGAGCTGAGCTCGTTCATGACCATCAAAGGGTTAATTTCTGTACAGAATATATTAGGTGTACAGGAAAGTTCTGTCTGTTCCAATTTCAGCTAGTATGCACGTATTCATTTGATGCATATTTGACTTTCTTTTCACTGAATGTACACATACTGACCTAGTAAATAAATGAAGATGATTCATATTGATATTAAGTGAGATGCGATTATGTACCCATGGCTACTGATAATGTTCCTTGATGCCACTATATTTTGTACGTATTCCAACAAGGAAAACATGTTACAGAATTATGTTAAAATGTATTGAAAGTATTTGGTGAAGATACATTTTGTGATAAAATATGCAGAAGATAGTTCGAAAAATTTCAAGTAGGTGAGTTTAACCATTCTTATCAGCTGCACTCTCCTTGAGCAAAATCCTTTTTGACAATGTCAGAAATTGTGAAAAAGCTTAATTCTGCTCAACAAACCATTTTGGAAACTAGCATTAGTGTGAATGTATTTGAGATGGATGCCACATAAATTTAAGAGAGAAGAATTTGAAAGATTGTATCATATCCACATCTCTCTCTTGCAAATAATTAAGTCAAACCTTACTTGATACAGATGTTAAATAAAGATTAAAAAGGAATTACTTATGAAAACATCATAAGGAAAAGGGCATTTTGTGACTTGCCCTTCCACCTCTAAATCAAAGTTGAACCTCAATATAAGAATGTTGTATATATGGTGGAATATTTGAGGACCAGTACATTTTGAGTGATTGAACCTGTCTGAGGAGTACTGTCAGCAGTAGGATAATTTAAAAACAGAACTTCAAGGAAAGAAGACATTGGTGTTCTATAGGAAGGACATACTGAGTCATGATAATGCCTAGCCACATTTTGCTATAGGGATTCATCAGAAACTTGCAGATCTTGGCTGTGAAATTCTGTCACATTCACCATACTCTCCAGACCTAGTACTCTGTAAACATCACTTGTTTCTGTCTTTGCAATATATTTTTTTTTTACGAGGCTTAAAATTCAAAAACAATGATCAGACAGTTACTAGTTCAATTCTTTGCCTTTAGGGATATGGCATTTTTTAAAAATGGTATATACTAATTACCATCATACAGACAAGTCATAAATAATGATAGAAATTATTTTGTTAGTAAAGTTTATACAAGGTATGAAAAATTTATTTTGTTTTATTCTAAAAATGGACAGAAATTTCCAGTGGAATTAATATTATGCAATAAATATTGGTATAAATTAAATTTAGAAAATTTATTTATGATAATTTTGTTTATTTCAGAGTAATTGGGATCATGTTGTTGATAATTTTGATGATATGAATTTACGAGAAGAACTGTTACGGGGTATTTATGCATATGGTTTTGAAAAGCCTTCTGCTATTCAACAACGAGCAATTATTCCTTGCATTAAAGGTTAATTATCATTTTTTTAAAAATTTTGAACAAAAATAAGTGTGGCACATTCTGATTTGAGATATATTTCCTTTTTTAGGTTTGGATTCAATAGCCCAAGCTCAATCAGGTACTGGAAAAACTGCAACTTTTTCAATTGCAATTTTACAAAAGATTGACACAAGTCTTCGAGAATGCCAGGCTCTCATATTAGCCCCTACAAGAGAATTAGCTCAACAGGTTAGATAATAGTAGAATTTTTCTAATAAACCTGATGTTTTATTTATAAGGATTAATTTTCTTTAGCAAATATATATTTGATTTTTATTCTATGCCATCGAATATGTAATAAGCTTATATGTTTGTAAGTTGTAACATTCTTGTTGCTTTAATGTATTTTTCTATTCAAAAATGACACTTTTAATCTGTAATTTGACATGCGTCAAAAATTTGGAAGTAGTATAATGAAGACTAATATATAAATCTGAACGTAGTCTTTTTTTTTTCCCATTCTGTTTTTAATGACATGAAAGTCATTTGGTACTGAGAAAAGTACAATGTTAAAATTATAATAATTTTATACATTTATTGAATTTTAATCTAAAATATTGTTAACGCTGAAGTAAAATTTAAAAGACAAATAATTCAATTCTAAAAGCAAATTCTAAGTGTATAGCAAATATATGAATATTTTAGATATAATTTTTATCTGCTTCATTTCTTTTTCATGAAATTCTCATAACTATAATAATTTGAGTGTTGAGTACTTCTTTTAAAATTGCTGTTGCAGAATTGAAATTTCTATAATATAACTTTCCTCATTTGTATTTCTTGAATCTTTTATATATAGAATTGTGTTTCCCATTTTTACAAATTCATAAATATCTGGTGCTAAATATTTGTTTACTATTTCTATTTTCATAACTGATTGTGTGTGATTCATTTGCAAACTTATTTGTCTTAACCTAGATTCAAAAGGTTGTAATTGCCCTTGGTGACTATATGAATGCTCAATGTCACGCGTGCATCGGAGGAACTAATGTTCGGGAAGACATTAGAAAATTAGAAATGGGTGTTCATGTTGTTGTTGGAACACCTGGAAGAGTATATGATATGATTAGTCGAAAAGCTTTGCGTAAGTTTAATTGCCTTTTTTTTTTCTTTTTTAAAAAATAATTTCAGTAAAAGGTGTTCATGATATCCATTAAATAAATTCAACCCCTCAAAATTTCAGATTTATGTGTGAAGAAAAAAAAACTTGTATAATTTCAGGTGTGGATCATATCAGAATTTTTGTGTTAGATGAAGCAGATGAAATGTTGTCTAGAGGATTCAAAGATCAGATTTATGATGTATTTACAAAAATGCCATCTAGTATTCAGGTATGTTTTTTTTTAATGATATTGAAAGTTTCTTTAAAACAGCATTGATTAAAATAAAAGTTATAAGCATGTTTTGTGTTTTAAAAAATTTATTTTCTTATTATAAGTAACTCATTATGAAATGATTAAAAAACTATTATATATGAAAAATATTTAAAATAATATTTTTATGGGTTTTTTGTGTATTTCAATAAAATTAAACCTACGACAGTAATTTTTTTTTTTCGGTGAGTGAGTAAATTCTGCATCATTATTAAATTACAAATGGATTTTAATGTAGTATATGTTTGTCTTCATGCTTGTAAAAATACTTTAAATGCCTTTATTATAGTAAGAATTTATTGAATTGTATATTTATTTATCAATCATTTACTTATTTTCCTGAAATTAGAGGGTAATTTTAATTTGCTTAAAAAGAAAGGTACATCTACAACAAGTAATATAAAAAAAAATTAAGTCAATTCCTACTTAGATCAACAAAGAAAAATTTTATTTTAGCTACTTTTTTATTAATTAATTATAATTAATATAAATATGTATATACATATGACAGAATCACAACATTAAGTGGTTATTAATTTTTATTAATTATCATCAAGTATCGTATTGTTATCCAAAACAATTGTGTGTATAAAATTTCAAGTCTTGACATACAAGTCACCAAAATGGTCGCTAAGTCGCCAAAAATGATGCCAAGGGGGCTGTATTTGTAATTCTGTAAATAATTAGTTTTAATCAAAATTAATTTTTATTAATTATAATTATAAATTACTGTATTGCCATCCAAAATAATCATGTATATAAAATTTCAGCTCAATTGAGTGCTTTAATATGTATTTTATTAACGATTGAAAATTCCACGAAGATAAATAAATATGTATAGAGTGTAAGCTAATAGTAGGAATTGAAAAAAAGTATCCAGAGCAGTAGTATTAAAATCAAGGAAGAATACACATCATGGGTTATTTAAGATTAGTGTATCTCCCATTAATTGTCAACTTCTTAATTTCTTTCAGGTGATATTACTTTCTGCTACTATGCCTGCAGATGTTTTGGAAGTAACTAAAAAATTCATGCGTGAGCCTGTTCGTATTTTAGTTAAAAAAGAAGAGTTGACATTAGAGGGTATTAAACAATTCTACATATCAGTTGAAAGAGAAGTATGTGCTTATTCTTTTAAAAAATAAGGTGTATAATTTTTATATAATGAAATACTATAAATATATATTTGAAATTCATTTATTTAATTTATCTTCTAATTTATGCAATGCATTTCTTAGAAATTAGTTATAACAAACTGTATTTTAGATATGCTGAAGAGAACTTGACATTAATTTAATTTGTTTTTTTAGGATTGGAAGCTTGATACTCTTTGTGATTTGTATGAAACTCTTACTATCACTCAAGCTGTTATATTTTGCAATACCAGACGAAAAGTAGATTGGCTTATGGAAAAAATGCATAGTAGAGATTTCACAGTTTCTGCCCTAGTAAGTTGTTTTGAATTTTTAAGATTGAATTTTACTGATTGTGAATCATGTCTTTACTTGTTACACTTACAAACCCCAGTATTACATTGACATGTAAGTTAAATGTATTGACAATATATTTTAATTAATGAATTTTTTTGTATACCAGCATGGAGATATGGACCAAAAGGAAAGAGATATCATTATGCGAGAATTCCGTTCTGGTTCTAGTCGGGTTCTCATAACTACAGATTTGTTGGCGAGAGGAATTGATGTGCAGCAAGTGTCATTAGTTATTAACTATGATTTACCAACAAACAGGGAAAATTATATTCACAGGTAGGTTTTATTCTTGTCTATATACATATATATTAATATATTTGACATAACATGAATCTGACGTAACAAAATTTTTCAAAGAGCTCTTTATTTTTTAAAGCAAATAATTCTATAAATGTATATGTAATAAAAAAAGTAATATTTAATTTAAAACAATTTGTTCTTTGGATGCTTACATTTATGAAAGTGCTAAGACAGGTTTGTGATAGAAAATTTATATTAAAAGCATATCTTACTGAATGATGTATTATTGTTGTTTTTGTTTTTTTAAATTTTAATTTGGTTTACTGTAAAAATGCTACTTTATCAATACAAACTATTTTTGTGATTATCAAAGCATAAGCTTGGATTTTCATGTATCCTAAGTTTTGTTTTTTGAATTTTATATAAATTTTTGACTGCAGCATTTTTTTTTAATGCACTACTTTTCAAGGTAACTTTTATATGCTAGAGTGAAAATTAATCCATGTAGCAATATACTTTTGTGCGTATGAAAATTTATAAATTGTATTAAAAAGGAAGCGTAAATTGAATAAATTAAAAATGGAATATATGAATTAGAAGACAAAACATAATTCAAAGTTTAATGAAAGTACTAACTGATAAAAAGTAGAAAAATTGAAGCAACAAAGCATGTAATCCAAATGAAGAATTAGAATATAGATGTAAAAAATATTTTTAAAACTTTTAACGTTACTCTCCAATTGCTACCCCAAACATTTAATATCAGAAAGTAAGACATAAAAGAAATTTACCAAAATAGATGTTAATATTTTTCAAAAACTACTTTAGTTCTTACTGGAAGTAACTTTTGCTACTAATTTACTGTGAAATTATTATTGTCTAATAGTAAGTAATATAAATTGTATTTTTAATTACAGGATTGGAAGAGGTGGTCGATTTGGTCGTAAGGGTGTGGCTATCAATTTTGTGACTGAAGATGACAAGCGTGTTTTGCGAGATATTGAACAATTCTACAATACCCAAATTGAAGAGATGCCAATGAATGTTGCAGACTTAATTTAAATAAACTATTTTACTGACTTGCAGATATCATAAGCTCTTAAAGGTATTTGCAGGCTGAAAATTTGCATTACTTACTCGCTTTGTTGAGTAGGAATGATGTTTGTTCTAAATCCGTGATTGATAAACTCTGTAAAAAAAACTTTTTGACTGCAGCATTTTTTATACACCTCAAGGTAACTTTTATATAAAAGTATGAAATTCTTCCATACATAGTTAAGACTGCATTTTATTATAAGACATCTTGTAAGCCTTATATGCTTGGGAAAGGGATGATCTAATACTTAGATTTACAAAATTCTTTTGTATTTTATTGATCATTCATTTCCTATGTATGACAAATAATACTTTAACAGTAATTAAATATATATTTTTTCACTTTAGTAGTAGTAACAAAATGTTAGATTGAAACCAAATAATTTAGTTCGTTGATTTAAAAATGGCATGCAACTATTTTAAAAATGTTTTTGTTAATATTTTTATGTTTTATGTGAGTGTATTTTTCTGTTTAATGTAAATATTTCATCATGTGACCTTTATTTTTGAGTAAAATCTGTTTTTTCAACAGATTGACATGTTTTACTGATTGTTATTAATTTGTGATTTGTTTCACAAATTACTCAGTCTTATGGATAGAAAACACATTCATAATCAGTAGTACCTGATTATGAAATTATTTAGTGTTATTTTGTGAAATTATTTGATTTAAGATGTATAGTTAAATTTTTGTATCGCTCATCTATGTATATCAACCATTCAGGTTTTTTTGTGTGTGTTTTGCTTTTTTAGGATGGGTTTTATATTATTTTTAAAAATAAATTTCTCATTGTTTACATTTAATAGTAGCTTAGCTAGATTCATCTAAATATCAGGTTCTAACTATGCAAACAGTATAGTCAAACATTAAGAGCATGACTAGTTATATTTTTATGATAATTATGTGTACTATGATTTTTCCACCACCTCACCAATATGTTGAAAAAGTTTTACATTTTTATTTCTTGACATAAATGTGCCATAGATAATCATGTAATATAAGATAAAGTAGATTTTTCTAATTACCTTTTATTTGTGTACCTGCAAAGCAAATTTATTTTCATATATATGAAATCAATTGCATTATGTAAAAAATTATCATTTAGAATGAATCTTTTCATTTTTGCAATTTTTTTAGTATTGTATTTTTTAAAAGCTACCATGAAAATTTGAGC
The DNA here is from genome assembly GCA_019973935.1 of Trichonephila clavipes. Classification (NCBI taxonomy): domain Eukaryota; kingdom Metazoa; phylum Arthropoda; class Arachnida; order Araneae; family Nephilidae; genus Trichonephila; species Trichonephila clavipes. Next base: position 1,456,110 of record BMAU01020921.1, read on the forward strand.
TCTATTAAACTTGAGCAAGCTTGCCTATAATGTATAACATTTTATTAAATGGAAAATATCTGATACTAATTTGATATTGAAGATTGTTGATTTTCTAAGTTCAATTTTTAAAAAAAGTTGTACTATGTTCAATACTAGGTAAATAATATTTTTACAATTGATGCCCTGTTATGCTGTTATGGCACATACAAAAGAATAAACTATGATGTATATTCAACTCTCAGCAAATTTTTATACAGAACTTCTGTATTCTTTTTTTTAATGTGGCATTTAAATTAATAGTTCCTTTATGTCGCTATTTATTTTTTGCTGTTTCAAGTGTTTATAACTTGGTTGAAATGAAATTGTGTTGAATCTTTTTTTTAATAGCAAGTTTGTAGTCATTTTCTTTATATAATTTTTGTTTTGTGTTTCATATTTTTAATGTAATATTAGGAAATAAAAAAAACTTTATCATGTTTCAGTTATCTATTAATTTGAAAGTAGTGCCATTCTTGATTGATGCTAAAACTTTCATAACCTAATTATTTCTTTGAATTATTAAGTTCCTGATGCATTGTGCATTAATACTATATTTACTCAAATTTAAGCTGCACCCCGAATTCTCAACACGTTTTTGATTAAAAAAATAGTGTAAAAAATAGTTTATTGATATTTTTAATTGTGCAATTACACTCAAGAACATTGAAAATAGCGACCCAAGAAGGAAGCTAAGTACAATCGCGAAACTTTGCAAATAAGTACAGCGTAATGTGATATGTGAATGATCCAAGTTTTGTGCCAATGCGCAAGCTCATACACGCCGAGGTGGCGCTACAATCAGGAAGAGGGTGCTATATAAGCCAGTGCAAATTCCAAGATTCATAAACATGACGATTACCCGCCGATTGTAGGAAGACTTTGGTAAGCGAAAGATGCCACAGGTAAACGTGCTAGAAGACATTTCTCGCAGTTAAGCAAGTTTGAGAGAGGCCTGATCATCGGGATGAAAACTGCAGAATGGTGGCCGAGCCGTGTTGCTGGCCAGGTGGATCGTTCGGAGTGTGCCGTTTTAAATTGTTGGGAGCAGTGGACACTAGAAGGTGCCCACGCGCGGAAAACCGGGTCTGGAGTGACCAGGAAGACCACGAGGAGAGAGGATCGTGCGGCAAGCACTTGTGGAATCCACAGTGACTCGTTCAACAATACGAGCAGACGTAGGCGTAGCAATTGTCCCACCAACAATTTCCAGACACTTTGCAGAAGCAAATCTTTAATCCAAGCGCCCTTTTCCGTGCTCTCCCTTTAACATCGGCAACTGCGTCTACAGTGGTGCCAAGTCAGATCAATGTGGAATGTCACATATTGGCAAAAGGTTGTGTTTAGTGATGAATCCTGGTTTGTTTTGGGACAGATGATAACCGTGTACGGGTGTGGAGGCACTCTGGTGAGCTGTACAATTCCCCCACACTGTTCTACGTCACACTGCCCACACAGCTGGTGTAATGGTCTGAGGTGCCATAGCCTATGATAGCCGGTCCACTTTAATTGTAATGCGGGGAACCTTAACGGGCCACCGTTAATATTCTTCGACCCCATGTAGGACCTTTCCTAAATGGTCTCCCAGGGGCAATTTTCCAGCAAGATTTCCTACGTCATTTTCAGATTCTTCCATGGCTGCCCCGCTCCCCCGATTTGTCCTCTGTAGAGCACGTTTGGGATCAGCTAAAATGACAGATGCCATCGTGTCACTCTGTACATGATTTAGAGTTGGCTGTTCAAGAGTTGTGGGCCCATCTGCCTCAGGACAACATAAGGTGTCTACTCAACTCAATGCCAGACCGTGTGGCGGCATGTATTGCAGCTGGAGGTGGTCCAATGCGCTATTGAAGTTGCCCAGTATTTGTGTCATTGCACACCCTGTATTCGTTTAATTGTCTTGTTTTTGAGATCAAGTGAATCTCTCATCTGTGTCATTATGTGTATTAAATTTCATTTCAATCATGCTTTCTTCTTGGGTCGCTATTTTCAATGTTCCTGAGTGTATTAATAGTTGATAACAAACCTTTAATTGATCTAACTATCAGTATCATGTTCAATTTCTCCCATCTAAGGAATTTTTCTACCTTCTATTTTCAGTACTATTCTTTTTTTTGAGCACCACAGTGCAGTTTAGACTCGAATAAATATGGTATATTTATTTTAATATTAAAATGTATGTAAAAATTGATTAGTTAAAACATTTTAAAATTAAGTTATTAGGAAAAGTATTATTGCTACAGTTTCTTAGTAATATTAAGTATCTCAGTGCATATATTTAAAATGTTTTAAATTATCTACACTATTAAAATCTTTGTAGAATAAAAAAAAATTTAAAATCATAATATCGTAACAATTACCGCATTGTACTTGGTTATGCGAAACACAGCATAATTGAAAAGGAAATGAAAATTCAAGTCTTTATTTTTATGCACTTTACATTAGTTTGCGAAGAAAAGAATTGTTTAAGAATAATCAATTATTATAACTTTCTAAAAACATTTAATTAACAGCTGTGTAAAAGATGTTGACCCCTTTGCAATGACAGGTGCAAAAATGCTTTTACTGCTAAGACCAACACAACTGTCTCCAAGGCCTAAAGGATTTTTTGCTATTAAGTCTAAATCCATGAAATTAACGAAATATGAATACATTGTTTAGTTATGCTTTTGTAGAGTATATAAGCAGCTTGTGCTATAGGTTACATATGTGCTTTGTCCATTATGGCTATACGTAATGAACAAAAAAATTTGCGCACCAAGAAATAATTGTGGGATCGTAACGAAACTTGGCATGAAGGTACATGTCAGGGAGATATGCTGAAGATTAGAAATGCAGAGCGTGATTGTGCATTACATATAGCCGGTAGATGGCGTTTAACGTCGTTCTTCGTGGGGTATAAAACAGGTAACCAAAGCTTGTTTGAGTGTGCGAAAGAGAAAAGGAGTCGAGATGCTGAGCACTTCAGATGTATGTGTCTGAGTTCCCAGATCTTTACTAACGCTAAGAATCAGAGAGTAAGGTCCTTTGCAGCCCATTTATGGTCAAGGAGGTTGCCTCTAGTTGTATGATAGATTTACTTGTTTGAGATTTTGAATTTTTAAGAAAAAAATCAGCGACTCGGAATTGGATATGGAATCTCTGAAATCACACACAGGAACTTCCTGCAAATCAAGATCCACGTTTTCTTCGCATTCTGGAACCTCAACTCCAAGTAATCCTGTTTCCAATTGCGAAAGATGAAGGAAAGCCATGTCAACAATACGGTCACTTGACTTAGCTATTGTTACACACCAGAAGCTTGTGCACTTCAACCAGCTATATGATGAAAAAGAAAAGATTGCAGAATTATTGAAGTTCGTGAAGGGCGACTACTGCTGAAAAGGACAAATTTTTCAGTGAGCTACGGACTATTCCCCCATGTTTATAACCTGACTGCCCTCATCATACTATTTTAAAACCATCAGACTGTAATTGATTTAACTAATCCTAAAGTTAAAAAACCACCCCAAAAACGTAAAAAAAAAAGATTCAGAGGGCTTTGTCTTTCCGAAGAAAGCAGCCAGATCTACCATCCCATCTGCAGCACTTCAACGTATTCAAACTCAATATGACTTATAAAATTTAACCAAGATCCCGAGCCTAAAACTGATTCAAACCAAGAAAAAGAAATCCCTAAACCTAAGCTTCCCCTGCCTGTAATATTAAGAACTAAGAAAAATCATAGAGAGCAACTTAAAATTTCAAATGAAAAATCCCAGATTTAAAAATTAAAACTGCAGGCGGCTACATTAAACTTATGCAAATTCTAATGAAGAATACAGAAATTTTTAATTAACTTTTTAGAAGACAATAGCGATTTTGAATTTTATGTCATCCAACCCAAATAAAATAAGCGAAACAAAATAGTAATAAAAGGTCTCCCACGTGTTACCTTACCCGAAGATATTTCCCTAGATTTAGAAGAACTTGGCTACACTATTATTAGTTGTAGTCAACTAATTTCAAAACGCACCAAACTTCTACTCCCTTTTTTCCTACTAACGCTCCCTAGACATACCTTTAATGCAACGATTTTCGATCTCTCCCACTTGGGGTTTATGCAAGTCTAAGTTGAGGAATACTTCATTAGGGTGTCACTTAGTGTAACAATTTCTCTTTCATACGGCAGCAAATTGCCACATGAAACCCCGTTGCCTCAAGTGTGGTAGACATCATATTACGATAGAGGCGAAATAAAAGAAAGACTACATAACCCCTAATGCATCAACTGTGAGGTGTATGGGCACTCTGCCTGCTACACCAAATGCCCAAAGTTCCCCAAGCCAAAGAAAAGAGCCCCCATTTTAAATAAATTTAACAATAACAATGTTTTCGTAGGCTTGTCCTTCGCCAATATTGTATCAGGTAAATCTCAAGTAAAAAAGGACGAATTAGAGATGAGCACAGATTTCTGCCACCTCCCTGCGGGATGGTGCCTCATTAAATATGTTCCATACTTGCCAATTGAATTAATTCTCGCTCTCTTACCAGTAGTATGTCCTCAGCTACAGGTGAGAAGCTTTCTTTTAGAACGGTTCTGAGCTGGTGTTAATAATTTTGATAGCATCTTTTAAATTTTATGGAACTTTCAATTAATTATTCTCTTTTTTCCTATTAATTATGATGAGAGGGTAATACCGTTTTTAGTAAGGTACCTCGTATTTTGAAGCCGTGGATTCAAGTAAAAGACTCCCCCCCCCCAATTGAAAATACTAAACCAGAAAGGCAAAGCATTATACCCAATCTTCCCCGCCTTCCATCTCAAGTCAAAATGGTTGTTTGAGTGTGCTGAATCGTTTACAAAGGAAGAGCTGAGGTAGATATGCCATTACGCTGTTTTCGAAGACAATATGAGCAGCTGTCACAGTTTGAGAGGGGGGAGAATCATCGGCATGATGAAAGCTGGGAGGCCAGCTAGGCATGTAGCTCATCAATTAGGCCGCTCTGATTGTGTTGTGAGGAGGCGTTGGGACTAGTGGACCCGAGAGATGTCATTTACACAAAGACCAAGCTCATGACGCCCTCGACAGACCAGTCGTCGAGAAGACCGCTACATCGTAAGAAATACACGCGTACAGCCAACTGCTTCATCGGGCGCCATCCAGGCACAGGTAGCAACCTCACTAGGGGCCATTGTGTCTTCTCGAACCATACGAAGGCGGCTGGCTGAAGGACATTTGGGATCGCAGCGCCCATTACGTTTGCTGCCCTTGACACCGACCCATAGACGCCTCCATTTTGAGTGGTGTCGCGCACGAGGAAACTGGACTGAAGCGGAATGGAACCAGGTCGTCTTTAGAGCGACGAATCCAGATTCAATCTCAGCAGTGATGACAATCGTGTTCGAGTGTGGAGACCCCGTGGTGAACGCCTCAATCCTGCCTTTCTTTTACCGCGACACACCGCTCCCACAGCTGGTGTGATGGTATGGGGTGCCATTTCCTATAATACACGGTCACTCCTAGTATTGATCCGTGCCACCATGACAGCCCAGCGGTATGTCCATGACATCTTGCAAGCACATGTGTTGCCACTAATGCAACGGCTCCCAGGAGCAATTTTTCAACAAGATAATACTCGGCCTCACACGGTAAGGGTGTCACAAGACTGTCTCCGTACTGTTACTACCCTTCCTTGGCCTGACCGATCCCCTGATTTGTCTCCAATCGAGCATATCTAGGATCATTTGAGACGGCAAGTTGGGCATCCCACGAGTTTGAACGAACTAGAGTCAAGGTTACAGCAAATATGGAACGAAATATCTCAAGACATCATACAGAACTTGTGTGTCTTAATGCCCGATCGTATCGCATTGTGCATTCGCGCTAGAGGGGGGTTCAACAGGGTATTAAATCATCCGTTCTTTTGCCTTTTTCTCTGAAATAAATTATACTTTTTCCTTGATCTTTCAATCATTTACTTATATCAAAGTAGTCATTATGCATGTAAAATTTCGTTTCATTTTGATCACTCCTTGGTGAGCTAATTTTTTTTTGTCCATGAGTGTCTATACAGTAGAACGTCGTTTATCCGAACTTTCATTATTCAGACCATTTTTTTTTCTTTTGTTAACTACATGTACTGTATATGAATACGTTTTCGAACAGTCCAACGCTCAACAGTTGGTTCGCGTAAGGCCAAAAGCGAAGGGAAAACCCAAGGTCAGTGATATTTGGGTTGTTTGATTTTTTTTTTTGTTGTTGTGTGATTACCGACTTTGTTCAATCGATCCCAGGATTTCAAGATTGCGATGAAGATGTAGAAATCTGGATGGCATGCGATGCAGTAGACTGTGGATTTCAAATGCTAAATAATGACGAGATTATGCAAGAAGTATCCGACCCTGTCGACGATGAAACGGATGAAGACAAGGACAACAACGAAAGTAGCAAGGGTCCATCAAATGCTGACGCGTTTTCTGCGTTAGAGACAGCTATGGAGGGGTACGAACAACAATTGGAGTGCTGTCCTACTCAACTACCGCTGCTCAGGAGAATCAGAGACCTTGCAGCGAAAAAATGAATGTGTGCAATGGTACAGCGAAAACTAAGTGATTATTTTGCACAATAGAGGTAAAATTGCGACATTTTGCACCTATTTCGCTTTTTCTTCAAGCACGTTTCCCGCATGTGATGATGTTCAATATTCGTATAGTGTCCGGTTTCATATACTGCATGATTGCATTTGGTTTTCGGTTATCCGAACGATGTCCGGTCTCAATTGATTCGGATAAATGATTATCTACATACTTAAAATTATTTCTTGTTTAAATATATGTTCTACACATTTTATTTTTATTATTTATTTGTCATTTAATCATTCTTTTCATAAAATATTTGAAAACATTTTTGATCAAATGAAAACTTACTTTCCGGTGTGGATAATTATGGTGAAACATTAGCTTTTGATGTACTCGATGTACACAGATATCCTCCATTATCATTAGATTCTTTATGAATGGAACAACGCAATATATTATAGTGTTACTATATCAAAACTTTCAGCGTGTTTTAGAATCTCAATATCTGAAATATTTTGTATCATTTATGTTATTTTGAGTTCAGTTTTTAACATTGTAACAATAAAAAAAAGAGAGAAAATTCCATGTGTACAAGATCTAATTAGCTACACTGCTGGCCACCGTAAATGCAACACCAAGAAAGACAAGAGATAGCACAACAAAATTTATTTTGTAGATAACATGTTGACCATGTATCAAATGCTGAAATTTATAACTTCTGTCAAGTTTGGTTCCCTGCCAGAATCAGTAGCCAGAGTAGCCGCCATTGTTGGAGATCACCGCTGTCACACGCCTCGGCATTGTTTCAAAGAGACTTAGGATGTGTTCTTGGGGTACAGCAGACCGAGCAGCTTCCACACGTTGCCAAAGTTGATCTGGTGTAGAAGCTGGGGGTGTAATCTGGGTCAATCGTTGAGCAACCATGGACCAAATGTTTTCTTTCGGCGAAAGATCCGGAGAGCGATTTGGCCAAGGAAGCAATTCAATCTGGTGATTGACGAAGAACCTTTGGATAATGCGTGTCACGTGTGTTCGCGCATTATCCTGTTGAAATATGGCTGTGGCCAAGCCCTAAAAGTAAGGAAGGACAACTGGCTCCAACAACTCGGAGATGTAGCGCTGGCTGTTTAAAGTACCGGCAATGCGTACTAGAGGAGTGCGAGAGTGATATCAAATACCGCCCCATACCATAATACCCGGTGCAGGACCAGTGCGGCGGTGCATAACGCAGCTGTTCAGCATCCTCTCTCCAGGGTGTCTCCAGACTCGAATCTCGAGTGAACAGAGGTCCACTAAGAATGGATTTTACAGAATTCGACTCCTATGGGGGGAGAGAGAATTACTGGGGTTATTTATAAATAAAAAATTCATGCTTTCGAGTTACTAGAGCTACAATAATGAAATTAGGTATGTATGTATATTTTGTCGATTTGAAATCCGCTAAGAACGGGTCTTTCAGAAATTTACTCTCAGAGGGTGTTACGAGGCTTATTGATAAAAAAATCCGTTTTTGAACTATTAGATTTAGACTTTAAATTTGGCAATCAAGTTTATTTTGTTGAGTAGAAATGGACTTTGCGGAAATCTATTTTAGGGGAAGAAGAAACGGGGGTGTAAAAGAAAATTCTACTTCAATTTTTGAAATTATTCAGAGAATTCCTGTCTTTTTCAATTCCTACTATTAGCTCAATCTCTTCCTATATTTATTTATTCATTTATCTTGTTCAAATTTTCAATCGTTAATAAAATACTTTCTATTCATCCAATCAAGTTCAAATACATTTTTAAAACTTGTAGTGGATGACAATACATGTTAATACATTTTTCAAATATTAATTAATTAATTAAATTTAATTAAGCTAATTACCTTAGATTCGTCTCCATTGTTGTAACAGTGTAATTGTTAAAACAATGACAAAAGTTGGCGTCGAAAACCGGTTTTTCAGCCAAACCGTGTGTGCATTGTTACAACAATGCATACAAATCATGCTCTTTTTTTCAATTCCTGCTGTTAGTTCACTCTCTTCCTATATATATATAAAGGGTGTTTTTTTAGAGGTATAGAACTTTAAATTGCAATAAAACAACGATGTATTATTCGATCGACATGAATTTTTTTTATTCGAAAGATAATCTTGTGGCATTACATTTTAAATATGATCAAGCTAGGCGTAGATTCGTCGAATGGGTCCAAAACGAGATTGCCGTTCCCGATTTTCATAAGAGAATTTTCTTTAGCTTTGAAGCGCACTTCTGGTTGAATGGCTACGTCAACAAACAAAACGGCCGCATTTGGAGTGAAGCTAATCCACAAGTGTATGTCGAAACACCTTTACATCCAGAAAAACTGACTGTTTAGTGCGCTTTATGGGCTGGTGGAATCCTTCTTCAAAAATGATGAAGGCCACAACGTTACAGTCAATGGTGATCGATATAGAGCCATGATTACTAACTTTTTCATTCCTAAATTGAACAATCATGATGTCCAGGAGCTGTGGTTCTAACAAGACGGCGCAACATGTCACACAGCTCGTGCCACAATCGATGTATTGAAAGACACGTTTGGTGACCACCTAATTTCGCGTTTTGGACCTGTGAATTGGCCTCCAAGATCTTGTGATTTAACACCGCTAGACTATTTTTTGTGTTCTATGTAAAGTCATTGGTCTATGCGGATAAGCCTCAAACGCTTGACCATTTGGAAGACAACATTCGCCGTGTTATTGCCGATATACGGCCACAAATGTTGGAAAAAGTCATCAAAAATTGAACGTCCAGATTGGACTACATCCAAGCCAGCCGTGGCAGTCCTATGCCAGAAATCATATTTAAAATGTAATGCCACAAGATTATCATTCGAATAAAAAAAAATTTATGTCAATCGAATAATACATCGTTGTTTTATTGCAATTTAAAGTTCTATACCTCTAAAAAAACACCCTTTATATATATATATATATATATATATATATATATATATATATATATATATATATATATATATATATATATATATATATATATATACTAGCCGTTACCCACCCGCTTCACTGGGTATTTCACGATGTTGTATATATGTATACTGTTTACATATATATTAATTATTGATATCTAGCATTAAGAATTCGATTGTATTGAAAAATATATTTATAGCTGTTACACTCTCACCCCTTGATATAAAAAGAACATAAATTATAATATCTAATTTCTATTTATATCTAAAATAGAAGTAGAAAGATCGTTTTCACTCATTTAACCTAATAATCAAGTGGATTTCCACCAAAGCAACTTTCAGTGGATCTCTACTCCATAAAATAAACATGCGTGCTAAATTTCAAGTCTAAATCTAACAGAGCAAAAACGGAATTTTTATCATCAATACCTCGTTGACAGCATTCTTAGCGGATTCCAATTCAACAAAAGAAGCATGCAAACCAAATTTTATTATTATAGTCTTTGCAGTTCGAAAACGGGAATTTTGTCTATCAATATGCCCCAATAACTTTCCCCGCTTCCCCTTGGAGTTGATTTCCGTAAAATTCATTCTTAGTGGAACTCTATTCAACTAAAGAAAAAAGTGCTCAACAAATTTCAAGTAAATGAGTTAAATTCAAAAACAAGAATTTTTCTATAACACACCTTAATCCCTCGCAACCCCACTCCTTTGGGGGTCCGTTTTCGCAAAAATCTTTGTAAAAGGAACTTTATTCCATGAACGGAACATACCTTCTAATTTTCAAGCAGGTGGTTCTATTTGTTGAAAAGCGGAAATATTTATCTATTAGGCCCCTTAATCCCCCCCAGTGACCCTTGGGGATCAATTTCCCCCAAAACTATTTTGTAGCGGATCTCTACACCATGAAAGGAATTCGGTTATCAAATTTCAAGACTGTACGTCTAATAGTTTAAAAATGGAAATAATTATCTATAACGCCCCTTAAGCCCCCGCAACGCCACTTAGGAAATGATTTACACAAAACCCATCTTATGACAGATCACTACTTAGTGAATGGAATCTGCTAACTCAATTTCAAGATTTTACGTCTAATAGTTTAAAAAAGGCGTTAATTGCCTATAACGCCACTTAATTCTCTACAACGCCACTTGGAGGTCGATTTTCACAAAACCCATTCTGAAGGGGTCTGTTCTCTATTAAAGGAATCCGCTTACCAAATTTCAAGACTGTACGTCTAATAGTTTAAAAATGGAAATAATTATGTATAACGCCCCTTAAGCGCCCTCAACGCCCCTTGGAGGTCGATTTTTGTAAAAATCATAATGTAGGGAATCTCTACTTTATGAAAGAAATCTGTGTACCAAGTTTCACGACTGTACAACTAATAGTTTAGTAAAGGAAATAATTATCTATAACGCCCCTTAAACCCCCCTTGGAGTTCGAACTTTGCAAAATCCGTTCTTAGCTGATGTCTACTCCATGAAGGGAACCTACCTACCAAATTTCAAGTCTGTAGGTTTAATAGTTCCGGAGATATCGTGATTAGTCAGTGAGGCAGTGAGTTAGTCGCTTTTCTCCTTATATATATATATATATATATATATATATATATATATATATATATATATATATATATATATATATATATATATACATACATGTATACATACATACATATATAGGTGCATATATATAGAGAGAGATATATATAGATATATATATCTTCTTCAAATTTTAGTCATTAATAAATTACTTGCTATTCATCGATTCAAAGTAGGAATTGACTTAAAAATTTTTTGTTTATATTACTTGTTTAAATCAAGAGAGAGACGAGAGAATATTTTTCAATATAAGCCAACGCTTAATGCAAGGACTTAGATGTCGATAATTTATATATATAAGCAGTATGTATTCATAGAATAATATGAATGCTGGCGGGTATAGATTAGTACCTTATATTTCCGGAAATATTTCATTACAGTAAGAAAATTATGAAATCTAACAAGAAGTTCTTGCTGAGAAAAATGTAAAGGCTCTTATAGTAATTTCAATGTTTCTATTTAGCACAAGAGAGTGAAGAAGTGGGACCACAGCGCGATATTTATTTCCTTGTTTACCCAGTATCTAAATTCCTTGGTCATTCGCCAATTTTAAAAATGTAGTCTCCTCTCTCAGACAGTCTAAGAATTCTAACGTTGTTAGTCAGAAGATAGCGATAAAACATAACACGTTAAAGATTCAAATAAGACATCTGTCAGAGATTGAATTTCTCAGTTGAAGTTCAGTCGCTACACTGGTTGATGGAAACAATGTTTTGAACTGTTGGATTAAAACTTTCTATCTTAATGTGCATTTGGTGTTCGCTGGAATTAAATTTTTCTATTCTTTTTTTCAAAGACATATCTCAACCAATTAGATGAGCTATACGTTCGAAAAAGGCTGAGAAATGTCTGTGAAAATCTTTCTTATACTCACCGCAGTTTTCGTTATTTAAAAAAAAGAAGCTTCAAAAAAGGTGTGAAGGGCTATATGGTTAGGGTTAGGCAGTAGCGCACACAGGAATTTTCCAAGGGGGGGGAGGGTCCAGGGTCGAAAGTCCACTATTCTTGTATCATGCTCCTTTTGATTTTGTCCATTTTCGGGAGTAAAAAACTAATTATTGAATAAATAATTAGCTTTAATTAATAAAATTAATCATAATACTTACTAAAGTACTTGATTAAATTTTGACGTACTATATACTTAGAATTATAATCAAACGGAAAAAAAACCAAGGGCTTTTGGGGAGGGTTCGGGTTGAGTTAATATTAACGTCGCACTGTTCAACTACACGAGGGCTTTTGGCGACGGACCACGTAATTTTGAACCATGGTCAAGTGACGTTGGGGAGGGTTCGGACCCCTCGGACTCTGCCCCTTGTGTACGCCACTGGGGTTAGGCATTTCTCCTGCATCTTTAAATACTTTACCGTCCAAGTTCCTTTTTTTTTCGATTGCTATTTTGGATATCAGAAGATTAAAAATGAAACAACTTTTTGCCACAGATTAATGTGTAGAATTACTGAGAAATAAACACTAGAGCGCGAAAAAAATTTGCAATGAAATTTTTTGGGAATTACAAGTATTAAAGAAAATTAAATAGTAAAACGAATAAAAATTTTAAAAAAATTAATTCTTTTAGTTCTTTTTTATTTTAACGTAAATTATTGAAAGTAAAAATGTTTTGCGTTGTAGCGATCGGGTTCCATACAGTAACATAGTATGTATTTGTGTGTGAAGTGGAAGAAAGTAACAATCATGCGATAAGTTTTTGAAATATTTTAATATCCTGTACAATTCCTTCCTTTTCAAATTTACAGGAAAACCAGCATTGAAATGTTCTTTGAATTTATAACTGCTCTTGTCATAATTCTTAGTTGATTAATCCCAAGCAGCAGAAGTGCCCTCTAGCGATCACTCAGCCTCAGTACGGGCCAAGTGAGAAAAGAATATGGTCACCATGAAAAACCGTCCTTGTTCTTTGTCAATAAGTTTTGTTATGATATTTGTTGATCTTGTGTAGCCTAATCTAAAATAATAAATAATTGTTACACTAAAGGGAGCCTTCAGTGAAGACAACCATACATCCACCATATTTGGTTTTTAGGGGTTATATCTATGTAAGCCAGTAATAGCCACCATGCTATGGTGATCATCGTCGCTAAAGTACTCGGTTTCGGAACCAAAGGTCCCAGATTCTAATCTTCCTTCATTGATGACCCTGGCCGTACAAATGAACCGCGACCTTTCAACCAGCAGTGGTGGCGCCATCTATCCGCCGCAAATGCAACCAAGCCGTCAGACACATGACGTAACCAACAAAGCCGTCACACATTATGACGCAACTCACAAGCCGTCGCACTCAAAATGACGTAACTGCTCACACGCTTGTTCCAAATATGATATCGTTCGTTCGCCTATTCGCCGAATCACTAGCAGGAGAGTGTGTGGAGAAAGTATCTATATAAGCCAGTAATAGTCTCCATCCAGGCTATGATGATCATTTTAGCATGGTTGCTAAAGTACTCGCTTTCGGATCAGATAGTACTGAGTTCTAATCTTCCTTCAGGTTAAATCTTTAACGTCCAACGCTCTACAAATTTATATTCAACGTTAAATAATTATAGTTTCTTAGTAAATTCAATAGTTACAAAAATTTGCATTTCCAAACTACTTGGGTGTTCACAAAACGAGAATTTTCTCTTTCAGTGGATTATTTCAATCAATATGGAACAGATTTTAAGGAAATTAGATATGATACGTCTTGGTTGACGTAATAGAATAATAATAATAACGTATGACCAGTGGCGCACACAAGGGGTCCGGACCCCCCCAAAAGCCCTTAATTTTTTTAATTATAATTTTAAGTATATAGTACGTAAAATTTAATTAATTGTTTGCTAATAATGATTAATTTTATTAATTAATGCTAATTATTCATTCAAAAACTGGTTTTTTACTGTGTTTTGTTCCCGAAAATCGACAAAATCAAACGGAGCATGATACAAGAATGGTGAACTTTTGACCCCAGACCCCCCCTCCCCTGATAAATTCCTGTGTGCGCCACTGCGTATGACAGTTATAATGTATATGTAATTCATCAAAGTAGTGAATTCTAAAAAAAAAGATTCCTAGATTTAAAAAAAAAAAGGCTAAGAGAGAGTAGGGCTCTTTTTTACAGTCATACAGCTTTCAGAACATTAATTCTAAAACGCGAGATAGCTTACGAGTTCTCGGGGCAGCCTGTCCTATTCCTTTAGTAAAACTGATTTAAGATCTTGGCTAATTATAGGAGGAAGAAGACAGTTGCTCAATTGCACTCTCGAGGACATCCTAAATATACAATATAGGTAAATGTTTGGAGATTTGATTGGTCAGTTCATCCGACGAATATCCTTTCTTTCCAGGAATTAATCGATTAGATATCTCTTACGTACACAAGCAATGCCATTCATAAAAATTAAATCAGGGTCAACTGAACAATGAAAAAGTGTGAATATAGGAATAAGAAATTTAATCTTTACACACTATAATGTAGTTGATTCTATGATAAAGTCGCCAACTTTAAATTTTCAAGAGCCAGGAAAAATTTTCCAGATATTCAGAAGTTTCTCCTTCCTTTAAAATTGGAATATAAGCCCTGCCAGATTAAGATTTCAATTTCATTTATGACATTTCAACTGGAGTATTAAGCCCGTTCGCATGTAAGTCGTTAAAACCCCTGTAGGTATATTCACTCCTCCTGATGTTCGTTTTACACGTCCTTGTCACACTTGAAAGGTAATAATTGCCTCTCTCTTTTTTGGCTATACAGATTAAAAATTTACGAGTAAGTAGTGCTCAACCTTTTCTAAATAGATAATAATTTTGTGTTTTTATTTTTATGATTAATCTGTAGCCGTTAGTTCTATGTGGCGGAAATTTTAAAAAATGTCTCTTAAAAGTTAAATAGTGAGAGTTAATAATGCGCGCTTAGAAATGACGAAAAAATTAATTCATATTAATATGTGTTACTAAAGAAAATTTTAATATCAATATTTATCTTAATTATGAAAATATAATATTTTAAAAAAAGTTTTGGAATTTAACCCACTTTTTTGTACAAGCTTATTATATAACACGGATTCGCATAGCATGCAATTTTTTGGAACCTAACTCTCGTGTTATACGGAAGTCACCTGTCTTAAAAAAATTTTTTTTTAACTACTTTCGTTTCCTTTGGTTGTCTATTAACCATTGGGGAGGGGGGGATTTCTGTGGTGACTCCAATCCAAGGCACTCTGTACGCTTCGGGAGTTATAGCAACCCACTAGGTTTTAATTAAAAATTCGATAGAGTAAACAAATTCCAGATATAACGCTTAGCATAGAGGTGCGGTGACGCGAATCTTGTGTGTGATCTATGCAATAACATCTAAAGAATCTAAAATATTCTGTGGCAGCAAAGTAAATACAAAGTTTACAATAAAGTATTGAATTTTAAGATAAATTTTATTTATTCCATAGACCATTCTATTACATGTAAATACATATTCATCAGAACAGTTTTAATAAAAAATAATTACAAGACATTTAATACAACAATTAGGAGCTACATAAACTTATAGACACATTTCACACATTTAGGTAAATATATACAATATATGTCAATAAATCTCTGAAATTATAACATCCATTCATTAAAATGAACTAGACAATATACAAAATTATTTTAAAAGATTTTCAACCAACATAACTCACATCCAATGAAATACTTTAAAAACACAAATTTGGCACCAAGAAACTCGTTTCCAAGTTTCAACACTTACAATATAACTTCAAAAGCATAAGAAAATCACAATTTATATGAAAAGCTGCATGATCGAATCTAATTTCATTGTTATTTCTATTCTTGTATTGTATGCAAATTCTATATATTTAAGATTTTAGTCCCTATTCCCTCCTAAACATCAGTGGCGTACACAAGGGAGAGGGAGGGGTTCACCCCCTATAGGCCAACAGATTTTTATTTTTTACCATAGAGTTTACACCTCGGCTTTTTCAACTATGTGTTTTTTAGAATGTACCCCCCCCTCCTCATGAGAGAGGTCTGTGCATGCCACTGCTAAACACTATTCAAGTTGAAATTCCTTAAATTTCTTATGAGTTTTATAGGCTAATAGATCTTCGATTACTTTGAAAACTTAAAATACTTTTGTCATTTACAGCCTTCATAAACAAATATTTGTACTAATTGGTGAATTGAATATGCAAGAATTTTGTGAGTAATTTTATGCTCTCGTATTAAAAATATAACATACTTATAATTAATCAACATGTATACAGGGAAAGGAACTATAAACTACATATAAAACATTAAAAATGATACTGCTATAGATATAAGCACATTTAAGCTGCATGTAATGACAATGCTTTTGTGAACTCTAAGTCACATGTATCACTAAAAGGATATTACTGCTAATTTTTTTCCCCATTTTTTTTAACCCTGAGAAAGTAATAGTCTAATAATAGAAACTGCCATTAAATACTTCACCTTATCACAAAATCTTCAATTTAAAAAAAAATTCAATCAAAATATTTCTTTTATT
Source organism: Trichonephila clavipes (assembly GCA_019973935.1). Lineage (NCBI taxonomy): Eukaryota > Metazoa > Arthropoda > Arachnida > Araneae > Nephilidae > Trichonephila > Trichonephila clavipes. The sequence continues at coordinate 1,472,771 of BMAU01020921.1, forward strand.
TTAAGTAATCTATAAACAGATTGAATCCCTATACACAAATGCAACTATTTTAAAATTATTATTTAAGAACATAAATGAAACAGATGTATATTTAATATTGTTCCATATTTAATGCTAAATGATACTTAAGCAAGAAGCTAATTTTAAAGGAAAAATGAAAAGTGCTCAAACTGATTTGTGGATAAAGGTAAAAAGTAGAAATAACATGTACTGATCAAAATATATGGGATAAAATGATAAGAAAAACAACTAATTTATTATAATCTGAAAAATAGAAAATGAAGTACTTTGATAAAGTTTTTAAATTCTTTAGAGAATAGCTCATTGTAATAATGACAGGAAATGCTTAAAATAAAATTTAAAACAAAAATGTTACATATATGTATATAAACATATTGGATCCACTTTTTTGCTGAGTTAATGTTTTAAAGATAATTTCATATTTGAAAAACTCTTGATAAAATTATCCTTCACAGTAGAATTCCATGGTTTGCACATAAATTTTTTCCCAAATGAACGAAGTGAAAAAAAAAACAACTTTATGTCAGTGAATTGATTTAATGAATTTTATAAATAGTAATACACATTTTCTTTAGAATTCATGCTTCATTTAAGACTTTTCACTCCTTTATCAAAATTAAAATATGTATTACAACCTGTTTTTCAAGTATTGGTTCTAAAACAAACTGTTACATCAATTTATACCCTGAGTGTATTTCACAAGTAACAAAATAAAAACATCAACATTAATAACCCTGTAAATATAATCTAGAATAATGCATAAACTCTTAGTATTGGGGCTGAGAAAATGATTCACAATTACTTAATGCACACTTATTAAAAATCTATAGCAACTGAAATAAAAAAATCAATAGGTGAAAAAAAAATGTAAAACTTAACTGAAATGAATAAATTGCACCAAAAAATATTCCTGTTCAAACTATCTATTTCTCTTTTTAAGAAACATAAGATAGTAATATAATCAGGTTTCTCCCCTAAACCCACCATTATATTGTATGGGGGGTAAATTGAATTTTATGTACATTGAATAATGGTTAAAATGTACCAACTTCTTAAAAAAAATATCAGAAAATGCATTTTCTAGTAAAGACGAAAGCTTGCAAATATATATGCAAACAAATAGATTTTTCGAAATGAGAATGCGAAAGTGAAGAAAATTAAACAAATGAGAAAAGAAATTCCTTAAGGGGAGGAGAACCAAAAGGAAAACCTAAGCATTTAAAATACTTATTCAAGGATTGCATATAAAACATGTCATACAAATTTGATACAAAGATATATTCTGTAATTGTTGAATTCCCTAAAATTTCCCAGATTTGAAAAAAATTCTTTTTTAAAATAAAAATAATTATAAAATATGTCTCAATAAAGTGTGTTTACTAACATTTTTATATCTACTGCACCTTAGTTACATAATTTTAAATTATGAACACAAAACTAATTAAAAAAAATACTGTTATCTTAAATAGCCGTGCTTTGATAATAAAATATATATATATGCGGAAACGTAGTAATATTATGAAAATGATGAAAAACTAATGATTCCTAATTAAGTAAATTTCGTTTTTGTACTTCAAATACAGGAAAGTTTATATTAATATTAAATGCTATATGGTTCATTCTATTTTCTAATTTTTAAACTAATTTTTATTATTTATTTTACTTGTTAATGAGAATTAAATTACCCTTTTTCATTACAATATAAAAGCTATAAAACAACTAAATTGCATTTATACATATTTTTGAGAATTATAATTAACAATCATAATTAATATTTATAAATAATATAAATACACTAATATATACTATTCTGACTTAAAAATGCCACCATTAAGTATTTTATAAGTTATGTCAAGAAATCTATTTACAACAAATTCTTAAAAAAAATTTAGTCACTATATATTAGGAAACAATGCATAATATGTAAAAAAAAAACAACCTAAAACTAAGTTTAATTTTTAAGTATAAAGGGAAAATACATTTTTATAGTTGATGTCTAATTTATGTAAAGAATCCAAAAAAGTAAAGTTTAGCTAATAAGGCATTTTAAATGGTAAATGCATTAAAAGTAAATTTTAAAAGGATATGCTTTTCGTATAACTAGAAAAGAGTGCAGCAGGCATAATAAAAGTATAAACAAATACATAAAAAGTTTTTTGGTCAAAATTTTTCAGAAATCTATCACATGAAATAACAAAAATAAATCTGCAGTTCCTTAAAATAGTTCAATATATAAGCTCATATAAATATTCAGTGAAAATAAAACAAATAATTTCCTATATACATTGGAAATGACTTAACAGGAAAGCACATCTATTTGATACATTAATATACATACATACATACAGCTGACATCACTAGGCATGGAAATATTCAGAACAATAAGTAGAGGTTGATTCATACATGTTCTATCACAACACAGCCATGATAAGGTCTTCTTGATCAAGGAATCAATATTTAAAACAAGACATAACTATATTTCTATTTATATTGTGCATATATATCTGTTTAAATGCCAGCACATTAAATGCAAATATATTTATATTACTACACAGAGAATACTTTTTTTCTCACATCACAATTTATACTAAATTCTATTTCTAAAATTATGACTTATATATGATAAAATATCTATGCTGTAATAGTTTTAACTTGCTTTATAATAGAGAAGAGGATATAAGTTCCAGTATACTTTCAAAATTAAGATAGTGTGAATAAGTACTACACTAAATAGTCAGTAAATCAAAGAATAAGCATTTCAAGAGATTATTAACAGTTAATGCTTCCAGCAAACAGTGAAAATTTCAATGAGAATATGTATAGTTATGCTTATGTGGTTATTTATTTCATTGCTACAAAAATTAATACATTTAAGTAAAATGACTACGGGCCAGTAAAATTAAACTAAAATAAATTTGATACATCTAAAAAAATTAAATAAAGCAATTTTTCAAACAAGTTTTTCTATAGGAAAAAAGAACATAGAAAATTTAAATAAATGAAAAAGAAAACAAAAAGCTCTATCCACAGTTTAAAACAAAATTCTAACACATTGCACAATACCGAATTCAATTAAAAACATAATTATTCAAAGCCAGAACTTTAATAAAACTATCAATCATTTATCAAAGACATGCATATCAGTTTTGTTGTATCTATATATTGTTGATCTTACTAACAAGTAAATAATTTTATCAAAACTGTCATACTAAATTTACTAACTTAACTATTTTTTATAAGGAATTTTATAAATGAAACCAATACATAAATTTTGAAAAATTATTCCGAATTTGCAGAAACCATTTAAAGCAGGATAAATCAAAATATAAATATAAATAATGAAAAAAAGTTCTTTTTCTATTCATATTGTCTTTGTATGTCAAATTATTTTTTATACATCAAGAATTATTTTAGAATATCTATATAATATGTTAGAAAAAATTATGCTAAGTCATTTAAATTGTAATTTAAAAAACTCAAATTGTATATTTCTTAAAAAATATTTAAAAAACTGAATACTCACTTTTAAATTGAAACAAACAGCTTTTTTTTAACACAATATGCAAGTTTAATTGATTTATGTAAATCATTTATGAATAAAAATATTTACTTAGAAAGATAAATGAATAAAAAAGGAGTTTCACCATACATTATATTTTAGTATGGCTCTTAAAAACATATATATACAATCATTACATAAAATTTGTGCTTTAAATATAGAAACATACATATCTTTGGTTTGCCAGTCTATCATCCATAATTATTTAATACATCATTTAAATAAGCATACATTCTATGTTCTTATTTTATAAATAAATTTTTATGAAATTATAAAAAAACATTTAAATAAAAAAAATAATAAAATTTTTAAATACAATATATTATTACAACATAACATTTCAATAACATCAAAGAAATAATAGCACAAAACATAGATCACAAACCAAACATTTTAACAAGATATGAGTACTTAATAAAAATTCTTTAATCTGAATTATTTCTCTTCTGGTATAAACAATTATTTAAAATTACATTAATCAATTTATTGATTAATTTTCTTTTATAATTTGAAAATCAAACTGATTCTTTATCAAATATCACTTCCATTTTAACATTTGAAGCATTTCTTAGTATTTAAGGCTACAGTACCCTTTTTCCAAAAAATACTTTTGGAGAGAGTAACATGCGATTAATGAATTTTTTTTCAGATCATATCATTAAATTCTGAAAAACGTCCATTTTGTAAGTCATTATTGTAAAACTTCTTTAAAAAAAAAAATTTAAATTTTTAAACTCTTATAAAATTTTTAATGTTTTACTTATTTTAAGTAATTTATTTCTTGAATAATAAGAGAAAATAAGTTATTATGAAATGAAAAATCTAACTCTGTTGAATTTTAGTAATTATTTTTGTAAAACATCCTCTCCCCTTTTTGTAAAATCCTAAAAATATTAACTTTGACATTAAAAAAAACAGAAAATGCTCAGATCTAAATCCCTAGTAACTTTTACAGTATGTATATATGACAGTATCTAAAAACAAGCCCCAGGGAATAAAAAACACATAATATCGACAAAAATAAAACTCTGTAAAGGAATAGATTTTGAAGAGGGGAAGGATGATATTTGTCATGTTTAGGGTACGGTGTAGCCTTAAACAAGAAAGTCTATAGAAATTAAAACAGGAGTAAAAATAAAATGAATCCATTATAATATTTGTATATCATATGTACTTATTTTTAATACAGTAACTCCCCACCGTATTAAATGTAATAAAGTACTTATATTATGTCTCCATAAAGTACTCTGAAATAGCTATTTTAATTATATTGAATTTGAACTATTAAATAGATAAGCCCATGACAAAGTTATCACATCTCTCAAGGGAAACAACTCCCGACAGCAGAATTATAATATGCTGCACATTGCACTTTATAAATGTTTGAAAATGTGGTCAATTTAAAGTATCAAACTTGTATCAATCAGGACAAACCTGATATGCATTTTTCATCAATAATACTTTTCTTTTCTTTGGCACTTCAGTCTTTTTTAAGATTCATTTCTGGAAAAAAAATCATAAAAGTAGAACTATATAACAATTACAGTACAAACTAATGTGTTTTGTGTATTATTAAAAAAAAGCTCATGGATACAGAGAAAAGAAAATGTCACAATATTTTAAAAAAATTATACTTAAAAAAAATTTCATGAAAACACTGTTACTCTAAATTTTCTTGAGATCAAAAATATCAATTTTTTACCATCATTTTATACAAAATGAAAATTTATCATGTATATAAATGTTTACAAAACAATGTATCTGATAAAAAATAAACCAACAGTCTTTTTTCCAAAACTACATCTTAAAAATTTAAATTATTTTTTTAAAAACTAACATTTGATTTAAATTTAAGAAATTTAGTACTTAAATGCATCTGTGAATCAATTAAAATAAAACTGTATAAGTAAGCAAGCAGAATAACATATGAAGCGAAAACAGTAATCAATAAAAAATCTTACACTATACAATGTTAATATCGTTAAACAAGCAAACATTTGACAATTTCATCGCGATTACTTGGGCATTGAAATTACAAAGTAATAAAAAGCTTTGAAGCACGGTTATGAAAATTTCTCTTATAAATAAATCACACATAACTTCAAACATTTCACTTAATTATTAACTAAGTAGAATATATATATAAAAGTCAAAATAAAATATATTTTATTTCATAATCACATATTACTTAAAATAAAATTTTTTAGTAAGGACTAAAAAACAAACTTACATTTTTAGTCGGTCCATAATACTATGCATTCTTCTTTCCCTGCTCACATGAGGAGCAACACGTCTGAAAAGTTCTTTCACAAAAACATCAGTTAAACCTGGGGTGCTCTGTTCAGCAGCAGCAAAAGCATTGTGAAGTTCTTCAAAAGGATTGCTCCTTGCGGCACAAGCATTTTGTGTTTGATGTGTGTGCTTGTCTTTCAGCTTTAATAAAATAGACTCAGAATTATGGAAATGAAACATAGTGTCACTGTAATCTCTGTCATCAGTATAATTTTTCCAATAAAAATATTCTACAACAAAAAAATTAATAATGCCCATCTACTTATTAAGTACAGTAGAGTCCTGAAAACCCAACACTTGATAACTCAACTAGCAGCCATGATAACTTGGCTGCCTTTGCTAGTCAAAAAACCCACGTGCAGATGCATACTCTATATATTTTCCAGATTTTCATGCATTAAATGCTCTACACTTTATAAAGTATGAACTTTTTTTGTTTAAGGGCATTTGGATAGTTTACTCCCTCCCTCCCCCTTTGGTCCACATTAGTCTGAGTTTTTGGGACTTAACTGTATAGACATATAGTGATTTGTGATTGTAACTATTACATTCAAATTAGTATTCACATAATTTATTGTTGATTAGTGTACATTGTGTTAGTATGATTAGTTAGAGTAATGAGACTGGTTAAAAGAAAGGATAGATAGAAAAATGAGTTGTATAGATTCATTTGTGAATCATTTGTAAGATAAATAGTAACATAGTTTCTTTCTTGTTAAATTTTGCTATCCATACATCTAATGACAAGACTGAAAAAAATGAATCTTCCTTCAGTACAGAATCTTCTCAAAGAGACTGTAGTTGACAACAAAGATTCCATTAAAAAAAAACTGAAATAGTGATAACTATTATAATAAAATTTTAAAGGGCCATAAAACAGATTTATGAAAGACATACACCTCAAATGCAGATATTTAAAATATTTTTAGATTTAAAGATACATTTTTTAAATTTAATTTTAAAATCCCTTTTCAGACAAAAAGATAATTCAGTCTCACTTATTTAATCTTCATAAAAATCAAATTTACTTAATATAATGAAAAACTATCTGAAAAGTGAACAAACCAAGAAAAAATACTGAAAAGTGAACAAACCAGGAAAAATCAATAGATTCATTTCCTATTCATTACGAGATTATAAATATTTAATGATATAAAAATACACTGGTGTGCAAAAATTAAGGATGAGACGGTTTTTTCAATATAACTTTGTACAAAAGCTTTCTAAATCAACACATTTAATACCGTAAGATCCCCAATACGTAAGGACATGTGTAATGTAAGCAACACTTACTAAAAGAGAAACAGAGGGATAAAAATAAGCTTGATTGAAAAAGTAGCATGGAGCGCAATGCGACTGAAGGCCGAAACATCCCTGTGATGGGTGTCCAGCAAGAAACATCTGGTCTTTAGTAGGGGATATGATCTCCCCTGACTGCTAGGCAGGTTTCACAGCGTCTGCCCATGCTGAGAATGAGGGTGTCAATGAGTTGTTGAGGCATTGCTGCCCATTCGTCTTGCAGCGTCAATCGAAGCTCCCGAATCGTTACTGGTGGTAAGGTACGAGCTGCCAAGCGTCTGCCTAGAAAATCCCATACATGCTCGATGGGATTGAGATCCGGAGATCGTGCCGGCTAATCCATACGTTCAATATCCTCACTCTCTAAGAACTGTTCGGCAGCTACTCTGCGATGACATGGTGCATTGTCGTCCATGAAAAGGAACTGCAGACCCATAGCGCCTCTAAAAAGACGCACATATGGAAGAAGAATCTCCTTACAATAACGGGTCCCGTTGACTGAACCTGCGTCGAAGATGTGAAGGTCTGTACGACTACCAAGCATGATGCCTCCCCAAACGAGAACACCGTGACCTCCATACCTGTCCCTTTCAATGATGTTCGAGGGATGATTGCGGCTTCCCCGCTCTCTCCAGATGAGTATGCGATGAGAATCGCTACTCAAACTGAATCTGCTCTCATCTGTAAAGAGTACTCGTTCCCATTCATCGTCTCTCTAATTCCGGTGTTCCCGGCACCACAGAGAACGCCTTCTCCGATGGGCAGGCGTTAAAGGTACACACCGTACAGGGCGTCGTGCAAACAGACCACCACCGTGCAGTCTTCTGGCCACGGTAAAACGCGATATCGGTCGTCCAGTCGCCTGTGTCGTGTGTCTAGCGATTTCTCCCGCTGTCTGCCGCCTGTTTCTTCTGACCTGTAAGACAATGTACCGGTCATCTGCTGGTGTGGTTCCTCGTTGACGACCACTACTGAACCCCCGGACAGCTGTTCCTGTAGTTTGAAATTGTCTCCAAAGTCGTGAAACGATGCTGTGAGCAATTCCGAACTCTGCAGCCACACTTGTCACACTGCGGCCTTCCTCCAACTTCCCAATGATTCGACCTCGGGTAAAAGCATCCAGATGTCGTCTAACAGATTGATTATTCGCCATTTCTCGCTGAGGCAGCAACTCGGTGTGATTTTAACTGCTATACGGCGGGCAATCTCTTTGCCAGAAATACTGATCTTACACCGACAACATGCTTTATACTACTCAGACACTCCCCCATTACGTCTACCTGCATATCTGCGCATGTGCTACCGTACATCACCTTACTTAATCTCCTGATAGGTCTTTCTGTCCACTCTGCCTCTTCGTTCAGCTGATATGCTAATTTTTCGACTTCGTCCTTAATTTTTGCACACCAGTGTATATAGTTATACAGAATTAAACAAAAACCTTTTTTAAAATCCATATTTTTTAAAAAAATAGAAATACGCTTACCTCAGTTATAAGCTTGGTTAAATAGTTATAAGAATGGGAAGACTTTGAACCAACAGATTTTTCTGGATATGATGGTGAAACTGGAGACACAGAATCATTTCTAAGTATCATATCTTGATTATTTCTACTTTCAACACTAGGACTATTAGATACTGAGTTACGATCACAATCGATAAAATCACTATTTGATAAAATAATCCACTTTTGCTGATCAAAGTCCTCAGGGCTTCCACGGTCAATATGCCATGGAATTTGAGGGCACAATGAAGAAGGCATACTTGTTGGTCTCATCTGTATAAAGCATCATTGAATAAGAATATTTTTTACTATAGCTTTTTAGTGGAGAAAAATGTTACATAATTTTGTAGTGTATTCAATAAAACATATCAATCTTATAAATGATACTAAAAATTATAAGAAAATAGTTAAGCTCATTTGTTATTTTCTGAGTATTGACATCCCTGGTATCAATATTTTTCAATATTAGTGTGCTTTTAGCATATTTTAGAGTAGGGGTCTTTAATCTTTAATGCTTGAGAGAGGCCATATTAATAAATCCACAATGATCCATGGGCCACATCAATAAATTTACCATGATATGCAGGCCACAGGACTGTCAAAAAAATAATGTAGTCAGGAAATTTAAATATGAAAGGAAGGTTTGTTTAACAAGACTACAACTGACTTTATGGGAGGTTTCAAAAACATTAAATGGAAATCGAATTAAAATACTTAGCGTGTTAAAGATAAAAGTCCAACTTTTCTTCTGAAAACTTCTGAGATTTTATACAAAGTCAGATTTCTTATAATTAAAATTATTTAAAATACAATGAAATTTTAGAAAAATTCGTCCTTTTAAGAAAATATTATCTCAAATGGATAACTAGCACATTAATAAAATGTTTAAAATATCAAGAATAACAGAAAAAATAGCATTTTTTACAAAAAAAGGGAAAAAACCAAGGCAATTTTTTCTGAAAATGCCCCAAATTCAAATGAAAGGCCACTAAAATGTCTACAGCAGGCTATGGGTTGAAGACTCCTATTTTAGAGGTATACACACATCAATAACAAAACTTCACAGACAGAATGAAAGCATAAATTTGTAAGGGTTTATATGATTACTTTCTGTGCATCTAAAGTCATAATATATTATAATTTAAGCTGATGGAAAAAAAGAAAACATCTGATTTCGTTGCAAAAATGTTTTGCTCATTTAATTTAACAAATTAGTAACTAGTGGCTTTACAAATAAAAAACAAACATAAGAAACTTTATTTCACCATTTTCTAATTAATAAGTATTAAAATTGTTTCCTTTATTATATACTGCATAAATATGTTGTGATGCTGAAATATTAGATAAATACTTCTTACAGCGCATCAACATAAAATTATTTACTTAAATAAATATTTTATTGTGATATAATACTAACATTTACTTTTATCAGTTTTCTTACTGGCAACAAAAAGTTTGGTTATTATATTGCAATTATTTATATTAATATATAAAAACATTTTTAAAAACAGAATTTTAATTATACACAACAGAGTTAAATTTAAGGTACTGTTTTTGAAAATCATTCAAATTATAGCAGTTTTCAATCAATAAAAAATCCTACTTACAACACTTCCCCCTCGATTCCAAAACATATTTCTATGTATTACTACAGGAGAAGTTTGATTTGAACTCTGGTCACTTATGCTCTTGGCTATAGAGCTATCTTTGGATGAATTAAAACTATCATTCTCATCCGGAGGATTTGTGACTTTCAAATCCAGTGTGCTAGGAGCCTGAAGGGTACCAAGGTCCCATCTCCATGTTTGCCAAGAATCATTGTTTGGAGATTCCTCTCTGCAATAAATAATTTATATTTATTTTCTACTTTGGATTTTTGAGAAAATAGATTAATATGATGCAAAGTATTGAAGTACTTTTATAACATAAAAACAAACAGAACTCTGCAATGTAGATTAACTGAACTAATAAATGACTCTTTTTAACACAATTTACTTGTCTTTTTTAAAAAATTCTAGACATGGGCAAACTTACGAATCTGATGTTTCCGAATCACTAAAATTTGAAAATCCAGAGTCTTGTTCTTTCCAATTCTTATATTTCTCAATCAGATCTATTATGTAAGAGTTTTTCTTGGCTTTGCGAATAAAAGGAAATTTCAGAAGCTCCTTTGCAGTTGGTCTCTACAAAATGTATTTATTTATATAGAATACTTCTTTATTTTAAATATATTCATAGAATAAAAAATATGTTAGTTTTTAATTATGCATATCACACATGCCATATTAGAATCAAAATAAAAAATTACACATTCATTTAAAAGAAATAATGCAAATAAAAATGCAATATTTACAAGATACAACAAATGCGAATATAAAATAATTGGATTTGTTATGAACGTTTGGTTCTATAACATTTAAAAAATAGAAAGTTGCTTTAAAGAATTCAAAGAGCACGTTTATTCCATTAGGCTTAGATTGGAACCGGGCACCTTCCGTTCCAAATGCCAGTACTTTATCGATCACGCCAAAACGATCGTCTTTGCGTGATGTCTAAGTACTGGTTTTATTTAGATACCGCTACAGATTTAACAAGGAAAAAAGTAAAGTGCTTGTTCTACATTTCAACATAGTACAAAAGTTATGCAACATTATATATTACAGTTAAAAGAAATATTTTATCATATTAAAATAATTCAATCAAAATTTCAAGAGCAACTGAAAGAATAAGAACAAAATAATTAGGAATTATTTTATTATGATAACTAATATGCTTACATTAGCTGGGTCTTTGTTGAGACAAGCCTCTACAACTTCACGAAACTGTTTGCTATAATTACCATTTAGTTGAGGAGGATTACTTTTTGGAATAAGTAGGAGAACTTTCATTGGGTGCAGATCTGAGCGAGGAGCTTTACCTTTTGCCAGCTCAATTGCAGTTATGCCAAGACTCCATATGTCAGCCTAAAATATTCATACATAATATTAAATAGTTAGCTTTCGGTAATTTTTGGACTTTAATATATTGAAACAAAACTTGTTTATTTATGATCTCCTTATAGCATTCTTCTCATAAAAAATATAAAAGCCATATAAATTCTAGTTTTGAATTATTTTACAGTGGCATTAATTTCAAGCAAAAAGTTAAATAGCTACATGTAATTATTCCTTTTAAAGCAAATCTCATGCATGGATGATATTTTACAAGTAAACTATAAAGAAAAATAAATTCAAATGCTTTGAAATTTCTGCCTCTTTTAAGACTTATTTCTGGTGTAGAATCAGTGTTTCAAGCTCATCATTTATATGCATGTTTTGAGAATGATTCAACAATATTTTAAAGTTTTTTTTTATCCTGAAATAAAAAAAAAATATTGGCCTATTCAAAAATGCAAAAAAGCTTGTTACACAATTCTTTAGTTCTCCAACATAGATATAAAAATCCCTTAAAACTCAATTGACTCATATGCTTAAGTAATATAAAAAATATATTAAGTGCCCCAAAAGAAATCTATCATAAGAAAATGTCACCTAAAATTGTGTTATTGTTTTTACTTATGCCACCTGACTGACAGTAACATCAGATAAAGGCCCACAAAGCGCTACATTTTACGCCTGTCATTAGCCATAGCTTTGAACACCATACAGGTGACAGTGCGAAAATTGTAACAGTATGTATGTATATGTTTTATCTGAATATGCTTTTTATTAATTTGTTTTTTAACTTTAAAATTCATTTATTTATTTTCTCCATTGGCGTAATGTACACCCCCCATTGGCTGGGGGGCAGGTGTCGTAGGGGGCCCAAAGCCTGACTAATACCAAGTAGATATTTGGGCCCAAAACCTGACTTTGCAGGGGGGCCCTAGTATTCTACGTTATGCCACTGATTTTCGCATATAGTACACACTAATGTTGATATGAACTGGGCAACTAATGCTTAGTTGAAATAATTTCCTAACGAAACATCACGAACAACCATAGTTTATCATCATTCGTTATGCTAAGTGATTGTTTATAAATGTCCCACTAAGGAGCAAGATGAGGGCTATTATGGACTGGTCTCATGATATTAAATTATTTTCAAATGATGAATAGAACATCTGAGCTGACATCCTAAAGTGAGTCTTGATAGATTAACTGAGCATTAACTGAATTTGAATTAAATATTTAATAACTTCCTCATTTATAAAAATAATCTCACGAAACTTTTTTCCCGTATTTAGAACGATATCATGCTACTCAGGGGTGTGTAGTGGTATCAGGATTCAAACCCATGAATCAGATGCAACAATGTCACCCATGAGCATCGAGACATGACCAATCTTCTACATTGTTCTAGAAGCAGTTTTTAGAAGTAATTCAGAAAATTTTAACAACTAACATTAAGTTTTTATTTGTGTATAACTTGTCCATCAAAAGTATCTGTGTAGTGCAATATGCATGCGGCTGAACATCATAGACACATCAGTTTACGATAAATTCTGATTAGTAATATTTTGAAATGAAAACTTAACAGGGATAATAAGATAACACATCATACTTTTGAATCGTAAGCTGATCTACAGATGACTTCTGGGGCCATCCAAAATGGTGTGCCAACTAACGAATTTCTTTTGCTGGTAGTATTGGTCAATTGGCCAGCAACACCAAAGTCAGCAAGCTTTACTTCACCAATTTCTGATAAAAGGATATTGGCAGCTGGAAAAAAATGCAGGAAAACATTAGTACAAGAACATGAAAAAAATATCAAAAATCACTAATGAAATTCACTAATTAACTACAAAAATTACTATTTTTATACAAAAATACTTTATTACAAAAAATAATCAATCAATAAAATAAGATGCAAATGATGAGAAGTATTCTTTAAGCTTTTTTTTTTTGTATAAATCTGTATAAAATAGCTGAAAATTTTTCAATATTTTGATTCCCATAAAATTTCAATTTCCATTATTTTCCTTTCTCCAGTTCTTTATTATATAATTCTCCATCACCCATATACAAAAAATAATAATAAAAAAAATGTTGCCTTCTATTTCTCTCTCTCTCTCTCTTTCATCGGTTTATTCAATACCACTCAAAGTTATCAAAACTCATTAACTTAAAACATGAATAACTCAGCTTGAGCCATTTCCAGGTCTTCAAATGAAATGAAAAAAAAAAAAAAAAAAATAGTAATCGCTTTATTAACCAAAGTCCTCATAGAAACAAAGAGAAATGGAAGATCTTTACCTCTGACAAAGCAATACATATATTTAATGTCAATAATGTCAAAATGATCAGTTTACCAAGTCCACCAATCCTTTTCCCATTTTTATGTCTACTGCATTATTGCAAATGAAATGTTTAATATATACATTAACAGCAAGAACGAACGTGGTAAATATCAATGTTTAAAATAATGCCTACCATTAATTTAAATATTAATGATAGGCACAATCACATTTTAAACATTACATCAAAATATAACTACAATATTAGAGAAACTGATGATGGACTCATAGTAGGTATTTAAAGTTGCTCTTTAAAGTAATGTGAGGGCTATTGGCAACGACCTTGAAATTTTCAAATGCAGTCAACTGACTAATGGGTCTAGTAATACCTATGCCTAACGACAAATGAACTCATACCTCACACAACAAACTTACAAGGTCTGCTATCTGATTTTTGGCCAGAAAAAATATCTTAGTTACTTTGTGGGATTAGGATCTAAATTAGATTCAAAGTAAGCCTTCACACACTTAACCTTCCATTCTTTCCACAGCCAAAAACACTTCTGGAAGGTTTCGCTTGGAAAGGTGTTCAACTCCGCCATCGCGTTCTGCCTTATCTCGTCTCTTCTATGAAAAAGGGGCCCTTTCAATGACGTTTTCGTTTTAGGGAACTGCCATAAATTGAAAAAAGCCAGGTTTAGCGTTGATAGTATCCAGTAGGTTTTGTGCAACAGCAAGACGGAGTTCTTTCTGTTCCACCGACGGGAACAAATTTCGCAGCCGCTCTGCGCATGATCACACTAAATTGCATTTAGGGAGCCTGTACTGATCTCAACTTATTCAGCAGTCTCTCGTACGGTCAAACAACGATCTTTTATTATTAGAACACCCACCCTTTCAACAACAGCTGCTTTTCGAGCGGTTTATGGCCATCTAGAACACTGGTCACTCTCTACCGACGTGCGCGTGGCCACTTTTGAATCGGTTAAAATTCCCTTAATGTGTGTGACCATCATAGTATGGTCTTCAAACACTAGCTGAATGTTACGAATTGTTTCACTTAAAAATCTCCAAGCTTTTGCCAAAATATTTCGTGTAATACCTCTGTTCAAGTCATTCAGTTATCTTTAGAGAAATAAAAAAAAAACGGCGAACACGCATAACAGCACCTCCCTCGGCTGCCTATAGGAAACGATTGGTATTCTGGAATGAAGGGGGGGAACTCAAGCATGTTCATTAAGCTATCACTTACCACTGTGCACAGTGGCTCTAATTTAGAATCTTTACAGTGCGCGGGAAAATTCAAGGTCGGATACTTTTTGAACAGCCCGTGTACATATGCCATGTCATATGAGGCTTTTAAGATCTGCTATTTAGCACAAGAGTTTGGGATGCACGGTTAGGATTTGAGTCAACGATCTGAAGATCATACATTAAACACTAAGTTCAAAGTTTTCATTGAGGTTGCGGTAGCCTAGTGGTCAAGGTAACAGACTCGTGGCTGCCCAGTACCGCTAAAGACCGCCGTGTAGAGAAGGCCGATACACATTAAATCTATTGAGGCTTTAAGTTCTCACGTTGGCAAGCTGTGGAAGTTAAGAGAGAGGGCGCCAGCTCAGGTCATGGCTAAAGGGCTATTGGTTGGCCTTGGCTAAGGACAAAGCTATTGGTCTCTGACAGTATCGAAAAGTGAATACCTTTAATATCTCTGTGGACTTTACGCTCAGAATGTAAGTAATCTAGGCCTTTAAGAACATCTTTCAATACTATTGCTATGTGTACTTCTTCAAATTTTGTAGCCTTCATCAAATCAAGAGCAGATCCTCCTCCTAGGTATTCCATAATTATCCATAGTTTTGGTCCCTAAAGTAAACATTAAGCAATAAATGAATAAATACTAGTTTAATAGCTGCAAAATATAGAAATGTTCTTAATAACTGTGATTGATACAAACCTTTAAATACGAGCCGTAATATTTAGTAACATAAGGGCTATCACATTGTGACAGAACCATTATTTCTTGGCGTATATCTTCTATCTCCTCAAGAACTTGCTCCAAGTCTATGATTTTTATAGCAACTGTTTGCTGGGAGCGATTATTGAGGCCTTTAAAAACTTCTCCGAAGCCACCTTGGCCAATTTTCTCCTGTTTGGTGAAGATGAGTTCTGGATCAGTTTGCTGTAAAACAAAAACATATACATCAATATAATAATTACTATTTACCGGAAAAATAAGCAAATCGTTTTTTTTTGTTTGGTACACATTAGTATAAATATGATATATTCAATGAAGATTTAATTCCATTTTCTAATGCTAATTCATTGCTACCAGAACTGCTTATTTGATTTACTGGTTCTGTTTGCTGTAAAATAAATATACATTTAAAAAAAAACCCACAATTTTGAAAAGAAAAATGTAAACTCAGAAACCAAGTGAATCACTTTCGGTAAGGTACATCAGATGAGTAGGAATTATATAAAAAATAGCTAGAAATGTGTTTCCCAAATTAACACAAATCAGGGATTTTATTTTATTAATGTCTCATTAAAACTATGTGACGAATCTTTACGGCACTTTTCCATTAATACTCTTAGGCGTCTTTGGGGATAGTAAATTCGCATATATTTCCAATCAGCTCTAAAAGAAGAAAACGGGCTATGCAAATCAAATAAGGTATTTAAGGCGAGCGTTGTAAGTTAGCATTTGAGAAGGCGATTGAGCCAGGAGCAGTAGTGACGAGGTTAGGAAGATTTAAGTGGATTAAGAGATTAGAGTATTGCTTTTATTATTCAGCGAAGTAGCCTTAGAAAGATCAATCTACCTGGAGAGAACTGCATTACACAGCCAGGTGATATATTCTAACGTAGTCTATCTGACCGCAAGCGTTAATGGATAATAAAGTTAGTTAAACTTTAAAGAATGTTAATAATTCAAGTTGCGTGTATTTCTCGGACCTCCTATTCCGGTAAACCCGTTCGAAATTGAGCTTAGTAATTGATTAATTTCATATTTCGTAATTTAATTCAATAGAGAGAGTAAAGGTAAATCTCTTTGACGTAGACATATTGTGAAATATTTGTAATTAGAAGGTTGATATTTGAACTAAGTGAATATAAATATAACTTGTTATTCTGAAAATGACGTCTGGTAATTATTTGCCTCAATTCAATCTTAGTGTCCAGGGTGGAACCCAGGGGGGTTCTCACAACTACATAACGTGATATTGATAACAAACATCGTCCAGAACGTTTGAAGGCATGGGTTATCTCGGCCCGGACCTCTTGGGGTGGAAGATGGGGAAGGCCTAATCTCGTTCTAAACTCGAACTTAAATGTTCTATTCCATTTTAATCGTCAAATGTTATTCGCGGACATATTTTCCAAAAAACTAAAAATTTCGACCTACATGGCAACTGGTAACAGTGTCAAGACTGTATTATTATATCAGATCCATCGTCTGTGTCTAGGCCTAGGCTTATCACCATATACCATCATTACATTTAGGTGAAAAGTGGGAATCGGTTATGTTTAGGTTTATGAGATTGTGAGACTATATTTATTTGTTACAGATTACCATTTGAGCATTTAATAATGCTTGCCATGTACAGTCTACTTAATAAGGTCGCAGGTAAGGCCTATTTTTGCATTGGGGGGGGTGGCTCAAGAAGTCATAAGACGTCACTGCTACTTTTCGCACATAAATCGATCAACGTTCCCCAGTAATTTTCTTTTATTTGCTAAAAAAATATTACTGTATTTATACATATATTGATTTTTAGATAATACAGAATTAGTATTTAAAATGTTGCTTTTACTACACGAATGAGAAATCAAAATATGGCTGTCCGGCTGGGTGACATAGTTCGTCAGGTGCTGGCCTGATTGCGGGTTCGAACCGGCCCAAGTGGGTGGATTTTCAAGAAGCAAAAAAATCGATGGCACCCAAGTCGTATTATTATGCGGCATGTGAAAGAACCTTTGAGTGCCTGTTTGGCTTAGATACATTCGACGAAATTAAATTCCTAGTACAATTTCGTACCGTCAAAGCTCTGGTGCCTCCCTTTGGGCGTCAAAATTACATTGTGGCAATTAGTATACACTTATATGATGCCGCACTAAAAAGTGGTACAAGCTACTGGGGAATGAACTATGTCCGCAATGTTAAAAATACCAATCCGCAGCCACATGGAAAATGAGAATTATATTAATGCAATGAGTTATTTTTCTAAATGAAAAAATCTTCTGAGTTCGTTACCTGTTCTTTAAGATTATGCGAAGACAGCCTTAAATCAGCTCCCAGTTTGGAGAGTGAGTGAAAGATATATTTACGTCGCCCTGTAAAACTTCAAGGGTGCTATTGGTGACGGACCTAGTAAATTTGAACCATGATCAAGTGATGAGGACGATACCTGAGCTGGCACCCCCTCTCCTAACTACCACACCACATCAACGTCAGGAAGGACGTTTGTACCTCGACATATTTAACGAGCATCGGCCCTGTCATATATATTTTATTTCTTTCTTAATAACTTCTCACATCCATCAATACACACATAATTAAATCTTGATTAATACATTTCTTAATTAAATACTACATCTTGATTAAATACAGTTCTGTTAATTAAACACAATCAGATAACAGTCAAAATACATAGTCAAAATACAATCTCAAATCAATCCCAAGAGACTCTATTTTTCTCTTTTTATCAGACCACACCTGCGCGTCGGTCTCTCACCGAAGTTCTCAATTTCTTCGCCCCAATACAGTTTTTAGCGCTTCGCGCTAAACAATAACAAGGGACTCTCTCCCCCGTGACCGCCTCACTTGCGATCCAACAACGTTCTCCCTGGGGTCAAAAAATCCTCTTTCAAAATACATTAACCCTACCGAAGCCGCGCCAACATTCTCTACTCTCTCGCCAACAGCAGTGTCAACACTACAGGCCTCCTCTGCACAGCGGGTCTTCAGCGGTACCAGGCTCGAACTCATGGCATGCCAGCCACAAGTCCGTTACTTTGACCACTAAGCTACAGCGACCTCAGCACCCAGTTTAGAAGCATCGTGTTTAGTCCAAGAGCAAACTTGAACTCAGATTTTTCCCAGGAGATTTTGTCCCATTATTAGCGATCGATAACCTATGGTAAGCGAGAAAGGTTTAATTTAAAAACATTTTCTTTTCTTTTTAATCAATTAGATTTACAATTTTTCAGAACTGTCAAAAGTACATTTAAACCCCTTTTTCACTCCACTGATGAATATATTTGGTGCTGATGATTAGGATTTATTTTCTTAAAAAAAAATTTACACTCATGAAATTAAAAATTACGATTAGGGTCAGTACAACCTTTTTTCAATGATATAAGATTCAATATTTTTATAATTGTAACATTTTAGAGAAAATACACCTGAAGGAATTAAAAGGCAAACATTAGACGTGACAAGCAAACATATATAAATTGCTGACCGCTATTCTACATCGGTTATCAAAACGCGTTCTCACCTTTATAAGTGTATAATAAAGTAATAAAAGAACTATAAACACACATTTATACGGATATGTTAGGTCATTTTAAATCTGAAAATGAGTTCAGTTTGGATTCAGGGTTTAAATGTTAGGCGAAGATAGTTTTAAACCGTACTCATTAAGACCTACTGAGGTAACAAAACTGTTTTTTGTGGAATACTGAATTCTGTAGTAATCTTGTCTTAAAACAAATAAAAAAATACTGAAAGCTAAGCAAATAATTTCTCAAAAACTTATAAAAAACAAATACATTCAAAATATCTGAATTCTAATAATTACACAACAGCTCTTTTACCAATAATAGAAGACTTAGTTTCGCACTGAATCTTATCATGTTTTAGTAGGTGAAGCATAAAATATGAAATCCGATGATTCGTAAGCAAGTCAAAATCTTTGTATTTTAGGGAATGCTTTAGTACGACTAACATAACAAAATATCCGGATACAGCTTCTTAAGGGATGACCCAAATTATTTAGGGTAGTATAATTTCTTTTTACGCGTCGGTAGTCACGGAATAATTGGAAGAAAAACCCACAACCGTTAGCAACCACTCATGAGTGTCACAAGTTTACGTTGACATACTCGTTCGTGTAAATAAATCCAAATAAGACAACATAACATTCACATTTTCTTTTTTTTATAAGAAAAATCGTAGGAATTTTAAGTGAATTCATTTCTTGAAATTGTTTGTTGTTGTTTTTCTCTCGAATTCTTCTGGAAGGGGGGAAATAAAAATGCCACAATACACACACACACAACAATTATAATAATGTGCTGAAAATGGTATACATGTTCTTTTTGTGTTTCATAATTACAATGCGAAACAAATAATTAAAGTCACATTTTTTTTAGAGGGTGGGGAATCGACTGCCATTAACTAATAGAGAACGAACTTCTAAAAAAAAAGCATCCATTATTTAAAAAAAGAATTCGAATTTTAAGATATAAAATAAACTATAATCATTGTTTCTCTCTTTTAGCACCGTAAAATTAGGAATCTAACGCGCACTTTTAGCACAAAAAATAAAATCAAAATTTACGAGTGCACGTTATACGCCGGGTAATAAAATAAGACACCTTTAAAAAGCAAAGAGATAACAAAAAAATTGATTTCTACATACCGAAGTACTGTTTTTTTTTGTTTTGATTTTTTTTCTAAAAAAGGAAAGGCATTCATTCCATTTGAATTTAAAAGGGTTGTAGTTCCAGAAATTTACAAAATTTCTTCTAAAGTTTGGGATAGTACCTCGAATTAATAACTTCAAAACATAAGAGCATTTACTTGCACGCGTACCTCTCAAGTTCCTTCGTAATAAAAAAAAAAAGGTAGGTGTTATACGGCGAGTATACACAAAAATTTAAAAAAGCAGCTTGAAAATATAGATGCGCATTATACGGCGGATTTTAAGGTAAATATATTTTTTTCAGAAATGAAAAAGAGAATGAGTTATAAGGAGAATATTAGTAATGGACCTTGTAATCGTTAATTCGAGCCATAGTTGTTTAATGATCAAAATGACATCAACAGTAATATCTGCTTCTCCTAATTTCCATACCGCATCTTGTAGGGATTTTGTGGACCAGCCAAATTGAAAGAAGCCCCATTATGTTCGTAGCGATCTTTATTGGAACTAGGATCGAACCTAAAACTCGTCTTGTACTTTGCCCTTCACGAAGCTTATGATTTTAACGATGGGATTACCGCTGCCTCACAAATGAAAGATTAAAGTTTATGGCCAATGAAAATACATAATTTTGTTGATATATATTACAGAAAGAGTTATATTAAATATAACACTCAATATATATAAACTACTATTGATATAATTCTAATGTTTTTATATTCCCTCTTAAGAATTATATAATCTGTATTCGTCGATATTTATATCTCCATGCCACATAAAATTTTGCAAGTATTTAATAAATATTCATTTAACGGTATATTCTTAGACTTATTTGAGGTATTTTTTAAAGTTTTTATCTTTTATTTAATTCATAGTTCTTCTAAATACAATTAAATTAAGAAACAGCAACACATGAGAGAGAAATCATTGCGCAAAAAATTTGACAAAATGTAATCATACTGACCTAACATTAAAAAGTCTTTTTTAAAGTAATTTTATTCTATTTTTTTGACATTTATTTTAATTATTACTATATTTCCGTCAGTTTATGGATAGAATTAAATTAAAGATGTTGACGAACACACAAAAACTGATTTGGGTGTGGCAACTCGATTTTAAAACAAGATTTACATTGTAATTAAAAATGTTATATTTTATTTATTATTAATCAATCCTATGATTTCAAAAGTACATGAAATAATGGGGGGGGGAGAGAATTCAATACAAGTCTATTTGATGAAAATGATCAACAATCATATGAACAAAACTGTTGTACTTTTCCAAACAGCGAGTCACACCCATGACAGGTTACGCCAGATTAGGGAATAATAAAAAAGTTAATTTTCCTCTTTTGCAGAGAGCTCTTTGGTAGTTGTCAGTAAAGTTCTGACACACTTATTCAACGTTCAACATTTAATTTTACAACTTCAAGATTTTATCTTAGTTTTTCATGCAAGAATTAAGGTTGGAACGGTCAACCATTTATAAATATTTTTTTAAAATAAAAAACGAGAAAACAAACAGGATTTATTCTACTTCTGAAAAAGGGCAGGGTCTAAAGTCATTTAAACTTTTTTGTTCAATGTTTGAGAATAAATCTAAAACTTGAAATGTGTTTCGTCAGATTGCAAAAACTCCATGATCTCGTCCACCAAGAGCAAAGATTTCTAATTTCTACACGTGCAAACATTAATTATGTATGCAATATGCTTCATATTTGTTTTCTAGTAACATAAAATAATAATATTAGTGTTATTTCGACTAACTGAAAAGATTACAGTAGAACCTGGTTTTGTGCGATCCTTTTTTATGCGATTTTATTTTTGTACGGTTTTTTTATACGGTGTATAAATTTCAACGGTTTTGGCGCCCCTGTAATGTTTTCTATCGATGTATATACATACACTTCAAGACACTCAAGGTTATAAACAGTCTCTCGACAATGCACGTTCCATTGCTTTCTCTCAACGCACTAGCAGCACGCACTTGACTGAAGACGAAACTTTCAATGACAGTGACATCAGTGGCGTAACGTACACTCCCTCATCGCAGGGGAAGGGGGCAAGATTCTAGGTAGGTCCCACAGACTAACTGACGTTTAGTACGCATTAGGCATTGAGGCTTAAAACCTGACTTTGCAGAGGTGCTCTAATATATTCACCCGTTATGCCAATGAGTGACATTTTCAATAATTTAATAGATCATGATAACGGACATACATAAAGAACCGGATTCTTTGACAGCGAATGCAATATATAGTGAGATCCAGCTTTCCAACAAATCGGAAAAGCATTTTCTTCAAATAGATCCTATTCTGAAAGGAGTTTGAAATTCTAAAAAGAGCTTCGATCCTGCATATCCGGTTACCGTGACGTTCACGATCGACTGCCGAAAATAAACAATTGGAATTGTATCTTGAAGTGACGAGAGCGATTTTGAACTAATGTATCACAGGAAGATGCGCGCGCGCTTTGGATTACGATGAGTAGCAGTGAGTTATGCATGAGCATTTTGAAAATTTCTACGTATGTACAAAGATAAATTAAATGTTTTTAAAATGTTTCCATATGGAATTTAATTATTTATTTTGTTTGGAAGTACTTTCTCATAAATTTCGTAAATAATTGACATATTTTTTAAGTGTGACTTTTTTGACGCGGTCCTTATCCATCGCATAAAAGAAGTTTTTTGTAGTATGTCGACATAATTGTTTGTTATATGTAAGTATTTATGAAATTTTCGAATATTTTTTTGTGTGATTTCTTTTATACGGCCCCTATATCTACTGCACAAAAACAGGTTTTATTGTATAGATTTCGTAATGAACCAGGGCCCCCATTATTCAGACTTAGTCGCATAATATTTTTTATTCACTCGATTTACAAACTTTTGACTTGAAAGGAACAACGAAATTTAAGAATCGACAGAATAGTAATTAACATAATTTGAACTACGAATTTATGAAGTTAATAATATATTAAATATGTCAACATTCGTCGTGATTCAAATTATATTTGCGTCAGTACACTTGTACAAAACAAGTTCGGAAAATGAAAGTGGGCTGGTTGGAATAAATAGAATCCAAATGAAATAGAACAGAGAACAAAATCACATTAAATGAAACATCCAAACCAAAAGCAAAGTTAAAAAATTCTGATTTCAACTATATTTTCAATATTATAAAAGCATATGCTTAAAGACCAATATTTTGAATGACAGAGTTTTCGATTCTTACTGCATTCATAAAATCGCAGTGTTATAAGAAGATGTCATAGGAATAAAAGAAAAGTATTTACTAAGACACAGTTTTAACGAAGAACGGGTATACCAACTACTTAAATATAAAGCGGGTACAAATATCAAAATCGTGCTTGTAAGGAAACAGATATACTTTCAAGCGTAGAAAAGTCTCTTTCCCGTAACTTATAGGACTTTTATCAAAATAAAATAAAATTTCCGACCAATAACGAAGGAATGCATCCACATGTAACACACACGCAGAAATTGAATACCCAATGTTTCTTTTATATGTATATTATATTTTAGATTAAAACGCAGATAGTGAAATAGATATCCAATGCAAGGACATGCTAATAATTTTTATTGAAGTAAACAAGGTAGTTATGTTTCATTTTGTTGAGCAATCCACGATTCACTGGAATACAAGGAACAGGATGACAGTTGACCCGAAATACTGAAAGCTTCCGTTTTTACCAACGGACTGCAAACTCCTCGTTACGCCATGTGAATGGAACCATTATGTTAGAGGGTAACAAATTAAGAAAGAGGCAAAAATGACGTCCGTGAAGTTTACACCTGACGTAAGACCAATTTCACATTGCGGATACGACTTATATATACAAGAAATGAATTAAATTTGGACAGACATTTTTAGCATTTGTCCTTGCAGATACGCGCTAAATGCCATTCACAATAAAACCTTTTGTGAGACTATTTTTATTACGTGATCACTTTTCATGACGACAGTTAAAGGCACTGTTTTTTTAATTACTAAGTATCTATGTCCAGATCAATATTCCTTTTACCTAATGGGATATTGGCAAGGGATTATTTTAATATTAAAAGCACCATCACACCACCTGAGTTTTTATCTCACCCTTGAAACTTCCGCACGATAAGGCACGATTTTTTTTGAAATTCCATTATTCAAAGTATTTTTTTTTTCAGATAGAAAAAATATTCCATTATTACATAATGCACTACATAAATGCAGTTATAACAGATATAATCATTAATCACTGTTCATCTATTTGCTATTTTCTCATATCATACGTTTTTCAGCATTATGAATGTAACTGCGCTTCGCTAAAGTGACTGGATTCTAACAGTGATTTTGAAAAAGTGAATAAAAGAACTTTTGAAATAATAACAAGTGTCTTTTTGTTCAATTTTTTTAATCTTGAATATAATAAAATATGAAAATATCCACTCCTAAATTATGTATCTCAAAAATCCTAGTCCATGCTCTGTAAAAAGATCCAAGCTATACATAGTCAAAATATCATTATCGTAGAAGCATTTTTCATAAAAGGAGACTGTTTTGAACACATGTAATTTCCCCCCTTTCATTTTCTGCCGAAAAGAAAAAAAAAATGTGAATTCAAATAATTTTTTCTTGTAATAATTTTCTCAAAACAATTTTATAAGTACATTCTTATTCAACTGGTACTAAAAAAAATTCATTTATACGTTTTTGAAAAATTATTGTTTCGAACGTAGCGAGTCACTTTAAAAATAATAATAATAATGCTGCTGCTGCTGCTGAAAACGAAATATGTAGTGTTTTTAAACATGTAACATTTTCGTTACCATTTATTTACTGATACGAACTAGCACTGACATTCATGATTAAAAAACTTAAGAGTTTTTACATTTCCGGAAGCTTAAAATTATTATTTTTATCAAATCGTTCTTTAAAAAAAGTTGCCATTCTTCATTTTTATTTCTTAAAATTTGCAAAATTCAAAGTTAAATGAAGAAGAAAAAAATACAGGGGAAAAGTTAAGAGAGAAAAGAAAATAACACTGAAGACAAGCAGTAAAATAAATCTTACTTTTAAAAGAATTCTTCTTGGAAAAATAGATCAATTCCATTTTTCTATTCCTTTGAATAGCTCTTTATTCAATTTAACTTTTTAAAATGTGATTTGAGCAAATTTTACACAAAGATTTGTATCTTTTGGTGAATTTTTTAAATAAAACTATCTGAATTTTTGATTTATTGTTTTTTTTATTTATGATATTTAATTAATATTAAACCATGAATGTGTAAAATAAATTTCTGAAAAATTCTACTTCGTAAAACTCCAAATTTTTAAGAACAATTTTTTTTCCATCGCTTTCGAATAAATGATTAGTCTCTGGTTCATTAAAGCAATTGTCCTGGCTATATTAATAATCAATTATTTTCCTCTATATATTCCAGCATTTTATTCATTTTCATCAACAAAATTATTTCGCTATTAATATTTTTCTAACTTTTTCTCCTTTAATGTTCTATTTCTAAACGGTAGACATTGAAAATAATTAATTTTATCATTGAATAAAATACAGAATTTCAAATATTAACTTAAATAAGAACAACTAGACAACACATAATAACCTTATTAAAATTTGCACAAAACTTGACAATTAAATTTTGCAAACGAAAAAAAAATTCTAAGAAATAAATTTTTAGCAAACAATAAAAGAAACTGGAATATTCTGAGATATTTACTACTGATATAGACATAACATTCGAGAGTTCTATTATGACATGTTCAGCACATTCCAGCATAATCCTTTTAAACAAACATAAACAACGTGGCTTGAATGACAATGTCATTCTTAAAAGGGGAATTAAACTTCCTAGCAAAGCGTACAATTTATTTTACCAAGAACATAGTCAGCATCTTTTGTAAATCCTTAGTTCCAGACAAAATTAATCAGAAATTTCCTTTTAAATTCAAATCCAAGGAAAACACGTCTTAAGAGAAAGGGGGAAATCGTACTAGACAAAATATGGAGCCGGGTAATCTTGTTTTCTAAGAACAGGATAAATAGCAAGGACAGGGTATAAATAAGTGACCGGAAGAAAAACAAGCAGCTACGTGCCACTTACTAGGTATATTCTTTTCTCAGCAACGAAAATAAAACTAAGATAAGAGTGTATTTTCTCAAGCACTTTCATTATTTTTTTGCTGTGCTAAGTAAACACAAGAATAGTTGCTCGTGTTATGAAGACTTCTTTTGCCTCAACTTGAGGTATTGGGTCAAATGAGGGGGAGGAGAGAGAGAGGAAAGGTTACATGTAATCAAGAGGGAAAATAACCACACTAGAAACAATATCTTTCTTTCTAGTGTAGCTGCGATAAATAAAGAATCATACATTGATACGTTTTTCTTCTTTAAAATAAATTTACATTCAATTTTTTAAAAATGTAAAAGAGTTTAGTATATTTGAGATTGATTATTCAAGACTTGACAAATGAACGGGTGAGTGTTTGTTAAAGTCGCACTATGAAAGAGATATTGGCGACGGACCTCGTGATTTTGAACATGGTCAAGTGACGAGGGCAACCCCTTTTCGAACTTCCAAACATGCCTACAAGAGAGCTTTGAGCATTAATAGATTTAAAGTGCATCAGCCCCTTTACACGGCGGGACTTGAGTGACACTACGCTAGGGCACATGAAATGTCGGCCACGAGTTTGTGACCATGAACACTAGGTTACCACGACCGCTCAATTGATTGATTGATTGTTGATTTTTTTGGCGCAAGAGCCAAGTTTGGCTACACTGCGCCATACATTCGTTAGTATATTACAATTTTAAAAATATATACACACAATAAATATATATATAAATATAAAAATGTATTTTAAATTGCCAGAAGAAAAATATAAAATTGAGCAAAGTATTTAAAAGTGCATAAATGTAAAATTTTATATATATATCTCTTTTTTTTAAAAAAAATCTAATGGTACAATAAAATCCTTAAGAAAATTATACTTCATGTAAAACATCAATTGGAGAGTAAAAATGCGAAAAGGTTTGGATATGGGGAGTTTCCCCAACCAAATCAGTCAAAGTTAAAAGATTGGTTTTAAAAAAGGTGTTTCTTTTAGATGAATACTTTGGACATTCTATTGAAATGTGCAAAATGGAAAAATCACATTGACAAAAGTCGCATACTGGGGGACTCTCTCCTAGCAGCAAATGTCTATGCGTTAGACGGGTGTGTCCGATACGAAGTCGAGTCAAGCGGACATCATGCCTTCGTACTGGTACCGCTGCCCAATGAGCAGTGGAAGGATGAATGCTATGTAGTTTGTTGATGACCTGTTGATCCCAAGTCTCTTGCCATATATGATGGATATAGTGCTGTATAGAAGTTTTTAAATCCTGGTAGCAGCCAGGCTGCTGCATGTGATCAGACATGGATCGTGCAGCGTTACCAGCCTGTTCATTACCAAGTATACCCACGTGTCCAGGTACCAAAGAAAAAATTATATCAAAACCCCTTTTTTTTTCTTTCCTTTTTAACTCTTTCTTTCTTTCCACGACCGCTCAAACTTGAAGAGAAAATACAAAATACAAATGCTAAGGAAATATCAATGTTAGAAATTTTGCAAAACACTTTTTTACTTTTACTTAACCATTTCCCTGTTTTGCCCGAACAAGGCTCGGGCACCTGAAATGGGCTCGGGCAACATTACTTCCTAATCTAATCCTTTGATTTGCCTGTATTTTATGTTCGTTTAGTGTGCAATATTTCCAGCAGGTGTCTCTAATAGTCGAGATAGGATAGGATTACAAAAAAATGTCTAATCTGGTTTCAAGGTTAGGTTTCGCTGCATTCTTTTAGACTAGATAAGGCGGGAATTTTATTTTTACTAGATTGGTGAACCGCAAAAACTACGAATACTATTTCTTTTAAATTTGGAGCTTAAAATAGAAGAAAGATGAGTGATTTTGAGAGAGAGGCTCTTAACACAAAACAATTCTGATAATTACTTAGATAGTGAGTCTAAAATTTCTGTAAATGATTCTAGAAATAATGAAAGCTTGTTATCAGACTTCTTTTGTGGTGTGTATAGAATGGATCAGCATATCATAAATTACCCAATAACAAAAAAGAGGCAAGAAATAATACAAAAAGATATTCTTCCATCTTTTAGGTATAATATCATTGTGGAATGCTTTCATTTTATATCAGAAAAAGGGAGGGAAATTATCTCAATTGAATTTCAGATTTGATATTATATATCGCCTTGTTGAGAAAGACGTGGGATGGTAAATGAGAAAAAAAGAAGAAAAAACCGACCAGAGGAACTTTGCCCAGTCCCTTACGGTTGACAGAAAAAAAACTTTTTAAAAGTAATTCCTCCCACCAACAAAAAATTGAAACCAACAAGGCAAAGTTTTGTGTGTTGTTCGAAAAGAAACGTTTTTGGAAAACGGGTGAAAAAAGAAACATATTTTTGCCCCGATTGCGATGTTGGGATATGCTTGTCTCCCTGTTTTGAAACTTACCACACAAAAACAGAATTTTAAGCGAATAATTAACTGTAAGTACAATATTATCTTTTAAAATTTAATACACATTTTTGTAAAGTGCTCTTTTGAGTTCGCTTATTTCTTTGGAAAAAAGCCAACTTTAAGTAAAAATATGTTTTTTTCAATGAAAGTAAAAAATTAGCATAATTCTTTACAATTCAATATTTATAACATTTATGCCTGCTGATTTGAGTTTGTATAATTGATTTCATCTTCAAAATGTTTATAAAAAATATGCTTATTTTTTGACATAATTTGACAGAAAAAAGAAACAGTTAAGTGGTTAAGGGAACATAACAAAAGTTCACATGTTTCCAGTCAATCAATTCATAAATGCGTGTGATGTCATAGTCACATGATAAATGTAATCATGTATTTCCCAAAGCCAATCAGTTCCTTCGCTTCGTTGTTGCCACCAATTTGCTTTTTGCAGAAACTTTCTATTAATACATTTTGTCAACAATAATAATGCACTTACGTAAACAAAAATATGAAAAAAGAAAAAAATACACGTATAACATTAGGGTTTTTTAAAAAAAATTTTTGAAGAACTTTTTGATCAATCTTAATACTTAAACATCTTAATTAAATTAGCCAATTTGGGCAATTCCTTTTATGATTGATTGATACGTCAATACAGAGTGATTTCATTATTCTTATTTTCTTCCTTATTTTCTATATATCAATAGATTTTATTAATTGAACCGAAATTTTAAATAGTCAAATGAGCTACGATGTTTCAATGGCATTTATAAATCTGGAACGGATAAAATGATTAAAATAAATATAAACTATAATACTTCATAAGAAAATGCTATTGATTTGAAACAGCATATTTTAAACCTTTGAATTTATACATGGGAAACATAATTTTTATTGTGAAATAAAGAGAGTTCATAAAAATCGAAAACAAAGGCAATACACTATTTTAAAAAATGGCTGCTATCAGAAAAAATGAAAATTTGTATTATAATAATTAAACATAGTTTCTATGGTGAATTACGTAAATTATTCTTTCCAGACTGGTTAAATGCTTTAAAAAATTTACAGTTTTCGATCTTTAGTTATACGCACGTAGACACTTAAAATTGCAAAAACAATTAAAATTTAAGTAAACTCAGTTAACGGCTAGGTTGAAATCCATTTTGAATTCCATTTTGCCATTTTAAAATTTCGTCGAGAATACTCAAGAGGTTTTTAACAGTTTAATAGTTTTGCGTTTGAATTTATTTTTTGACGTCTACTTCTGCATTCGCAGCTTTCATAGGCCAATGAATATACCCATAAAATAGAAATAGAATACACATAAAGATAATGTATTATTACAAAGGAATATGGCTCAATGGTAAAGAGAAGCAAAATCTATTTTTCTTAAGTTATGCAACATAAAATTGTTGTTCAAAATGGAATTTAATAAATAAAAGCTTTTTTAAAATAGTGTAAGAAAAATGCAGTAGTGATTTTTTTTAAAAAAAAACTGCAACAAATAAAAATATTTTAAATACCTTTAAAAACACTGCAAAAATAACGCTTGTTAATATTGTGATTTTTTTTAAATCACAAAAACAGATTTGTTAATTTTGGAGCTTTTACGAGATGTGAAACGATTTGTAAAAATTATTGAAGGTTATATAGGTTATAAGAATACACAGGTTATAAGATATATAGAAGTTAATTCAAAATGAATATAGCGATTACAAACTGCTATAACTATTAATCGAAAATAGTTTATCGGTAAGAAATACACAGAACGCAAAAGGAAGTTCAAAATTGCAATTAGTTGTGGCGCAAGCACAATGAATCAGAAATCAGTGCCTACAGAAATCCGGTTCATTGTGGTCGTAATATAAGTAAAAACTGCAAGTATTAACAACAAATATTTACCTTGACATGAATGAGCAATAGCTGATGCTACAGCTAGAAGCAGAATTCACGTATTACATCTTTCCACAAACTGAAACATCCCACATTGGGGTATTGAGGTTTGAACGTTTTCGAACGAACATCATCCAAAACATTGGATCAGTCGAGCTGCAGCTGTCAACGATGTGTTTTGCTCTTAGCCACCTAGATCTTCTGAACTGACACCCTGCTATTTCTTTCTATCGAGTTGTGGAAATATCTTGTGCCTGCGCTCCTTTTGTCGAAAGCAATTTTAGAGCTAAAAATGCGCATTCCTATGCTCTTGCGTTGGTGACTCCAGATATATTTCAGAATGTATGGCGTGAAATGAATCATCACATGTTAGAACTGCACCACACGGCCACTTGTATACCACAGACAAAATGATTTTTGAGATAATGGCAAAAAGAATAATGTTTTCTTTTTTTTTATACTAAGGCACACTGGCATAGCTAGTCCTGAATGGGCCCCGTATCGAAATTCTTTGGGAAACTTTTTTTTAGAAGAGAAATAAAAGAGGCACTTATTTCGAAGTGTCAGAATGTTACACATTTTGGGGCCCCGTATCATTGATATGGCTGATACGGCGGTAGCTTTTCAACTGCTAAGTCACGAAATTCAATGTGGTAATACAACAAGTAATATATATATAAAAAAATTTTAAGTCAATTCCTACTTAGATCAACAAAGAAAAATTTTATTTTAGCTACTTTTTATTAAATGGTGACAATTAATATAAAGATGTATATACATAGGACAGAATCACAACATCAAGTGGTAATTGATTTTTATTCATTATCATTAAAGTATCGTATTGTCATCCAAAACAATCGTGCATATAAAATTTCCTTTCAACTAAATGTTTTAACACGTGAGAAATTTTTTTTTTTCTCAATTTTGACACAAGTCGCCAAAAACGATGCCAACGTGGCTGTTATTATTGATTAATTAATAATAACAGTTAAATTTATTAATTATCATTAAAGTATCGTATTGTCATCCAAAACAATCGTGTACATAAAATTTCAGTTCAACTGAATGCTTTAAAAAGTGAAAAAAAAACCCTTTTCAAGTTTTGACACAAGTCGCCAAAAATGATACCAACGTGTCTGTATTTGTAATTATTTAAATAATTAGTTTTAATCAATTAATTTTTATTAATTATAATTATATTATTGTATCGTCATTCAAAATAATCCTGTATATAAAATTTCAGCTCAATGGAGCGCTTTAAAATGTATTTTATTAACGATTGAAAATTCCACCAAGATAAATAAATAAATATGTAGAGATTGTGAACTAATAGCAGGAATTGAAAAAAACTTTTCAAAAAAACTTACTAAGAAATATTCATAAAGGGGAAGGTGTCCTGCTCGCGATAGGTGAAATAAGCGATCAACCATAAGAATAACATGTGTACTGTAAGTTTCGAAAATAATTATAAATAGAAACATAGTAAAAATCTATCTTCTATCAAATTCAATTTTTAAAATAATCATTTAATGCACTATTAAGAGAGAGATGATTCGATTAACATTAAAATTCTTTCGGAATATAAGCGAATTCTTATTAAGTTATTATACATGAAATGAAAAAAAAGCGCATGTATCATACATCCACATAAAAAGCACATTTTCATACAATCTCAGCCCCTTAAAAAAAGTGCCCAGAAAGCGAGAGAGACAAAGCTCAAAATTTGAATTTCACAGTTACAGATTATTTTTCCGCGATTAATCATTGATTCTACGGATCAAATTTAATAACAAAATGTCAGAGAGAGAGAGCTTCGATTTCTTCAATGGTATATGCCTATAAGATATACTCTCCTGTAAGATGGTTATTTATGAGGCATGCAAAATGACATTCAAACATCGAAAACTATTGTCTGCATATGCCCACCAGCATTTCTGTCGTGTACAATGGATAACAAGTTTATTTTTCCGTTTCCGGATGCAAATGAACTCATTACTCAAAACTGATTGATCCTAAGGATATTTTTAATTCCAACCCACGTACTAAATCAGCTTTCGATAACAGATAAACATAATAAAACGTCACCCCATTTATATAAACAAACGTAAATTCTTGTTAAGAGAGATCATTCTTGTTAGCAAGTGATTTTGCGTACGACTTGCGCGGTCGCTCATCTCATTAAAAATAAATCAAAAGCAGCTAATATTATCACGCTGATCGTTGTTACTTCTGAATAGTACATATGTACTTGCCAATAACTGTCCGCTTCGATGGGTATTTCATGAGGTTCTACGACTATATATTGTTTTTAAGTTACTGAAATCTTAAGTCCTAGTATTAAGCTATTGATCATATTGTAAAACATTCTTATAGAACTCTCCTCTTGATTTAAAAAGGACAGGGCTTGAATTATTGAAATAAAAGTTTTTTCTTACGCCCCCGTAGCTCCCACCTCCTATTTCTCGAAATCTATTTCTGTAAAACCAATTTTTAGTGTATCTCCACCCGACTAAACAAACATGCTTGCGAAATTTTAAGTCTGTAACTCAATCATTCAAACCAAGATTTTCCCCTACAACCCCTTTAGAAGTCGATTTCCTCAAAATTCATTCTTTTCATATCTCTACTTAACAAAAGAAACATGTTTGTGAATTTAAAACTTATAGGTCTATAATACAGAAACAGGAATTTATCTTTATCATTAACTCCCCCCGTAATCCCCCCCTGAGAGTTTATTTCCGTAAAACTTATGTATCTTTAATGTATCTTTACTCAACAAAAGAAACCTAATTGCCAAATCTGACGGCTGATGGTCTCTTCAAAAACAAGAGCTTTTCTGTAATCATCGCAACCCCCATCCCCTTGGGAGTTGATTTTCATAAAACTCGTTCTTAGAGAAACTACTCAACAAAAGAAACATGCTTGCCAAACTGGGACCAAGGGTGTCAAACTCAAAGGTTAACTTGGGCCAAACAAATAAGATTTAACTTCAGGTAAGCCACAAAAAATAAAAACCAATATTCATAGAAACATAGATACCGTATTTAGCTAACTGTGGTATATTCAAAATAAATGAATGCATTTTGTTTAATAATAGCAAAAAGACGACGAAATTAAAAAACGTTGCCTATCTCATTTTTGTTCTAAGTAGGTTTGTTATTTTATTATATATTTTAGGGTGCCAATACATTGGCCGGGCCGCAAAAACGTTCGTCGCGGGCCACATGCGACCCGCGAGTTTCACACCCTTGTTCTAGACCATAGATCTAATAATTTAAAAACGGAATTTGGGTCAAAAACGCTTCCACAGCCCCCCCCCTTTGGTTTATTTCCGCAAAATCCGTTCTTAATGCATCTCTACTCAACAAAAGAAACATCCCGGCTAAATTTCAAGTCTGTAGGACTAATAGTTCCAAATAGTTATCTCGTGATGAGTGAGTGAATGAAGTCTCTTTTCTTCTATGTATACGCATGAATATTTTTAAAAAAATTCATAATTATCAATAAACACATAACAAAATAGTTGTCAAGAATAGAAATAATTAAATTACAAATCTACCTTACAGCAAAATAGCCTAGTTTCATTATTTCGAGAAGTAAAAAATACCGGAAAATTCTATGGGGAAGAGAGAGAGAAAGACAGAGAGACCCCCTCCCCCCAAAAAAAAGATTAAAACTACGTTTTAGTCAAACGAAAGGCTTAATTAAGAGAGATCTTACAGATAATTACTTTTACGGTTTCCGTCTAGGCAGTTTCAATTTTCCGGCGAATGCAATGTTAATCCTTTGGAATTTTTTTTCATCCTCAAACTTACGTCTAATGTATTGATTTCAACACAATAGAACCGGGGTGGGCATTAAGTCGATCGCGATCGACCGCTGGACCGCCAAGACATTTTGGGGTGATCGCCTTCACATAAAATCTCAGACGCACATACTAAAGAAACCCAAGTGGTTACCAAGATAAGGGAAACACCCGTGAATAAAACTCCAAACCAAATTTGAAAGACGTTTTAAGAATTTACTTGACTAGAATCCCTCTAAAGTTGCATTCATGGGTTATTCATTTAGCAATGTTGATGTGAAAAATATAA
Source organism: Trichonephila clavipes (assembly GCA_019973935.1). Taxonomy (NCBI): domain Eukaryota; kingdom Metazoa; phylum Arthropoda; class Arachnida; order Araneae; family Nephilidae; genus Trichonephila; species Trichonephila clavipes. The sequence continues at coordinate 1,507,838 of BMAU01020921.1, forward strand.
CTAAATACATGTATATATGGTACATGTTCTCTTTATCTCTCAAGGAAAACGAAGCTTTTCTTTTTCAAAAGGACGTAATTTGTAAAGAAAACTTTTGGAATCTATTGGTCGAAGTAAAGTATCCCAATTTTAAAAAAAGCTGCAATCTCCATTTAACATCGTTCTTTCACTCTACCTACTACCTGTAAGAATCTACATTTTCACCGAAGAATATAATTAAGACAGCATATTCCCGTTTCACAGACGACCACTTAGAATCCAGTGTAAGATTAGCATTTAGTAATAATATACCGAGGTATTCAAGATTGGGGCAGATAATACGAAGACTAAGTCGTCTATTGAGACTAGCTTTAAAAACTATAGCTTTAAGGGGAAATTACTTAATTTGTGATGTATTGTGAATTGTTTGAAAATGCATCATTTGATATTAAATTTATGGGTATAATTATTATGTTTGTATTTTGGGTTTTACTTAAAACGTAGTTTTAAAAGAGTAAGTTTTGTTTTTCTGCTGTAGTTATGTACACATATTCTGTATTTATTATTGTTGTAATACAAATATTTGTGTTGAGCTTTTTTTTTTTTTTTTTTTTTTTGCTTATCACACCTACGTCACATGGTTGACCGCGACACCTTGAAAAAATTAAAAGTAGACCGTGCCGTGTAAAAGTCTGCACACCCCTGCAATAGAATGTATCAAAAGGAGCAAAAACGATACCGAAATTACATTTTCTTCGATATCTGAATATATTTTTCAAAGGTTGTACAAGAACCTAAATTTTATTATTTTTTTCTTCTTTCGAATGCATTCTATTTATTGTATATAATCAAATCGAAGTGAAGTAATCGATACAAATAGGAAAGTAAAAATTCCATTGGGTTAACATTACGTTGCGAATTCAAAATGACAGAAAGGTAGGTAGAACCTTAATACTCAAACTATAAACAAGTTTTAAAACATTTATGTATCATGCATTCTTTTAGATAATGTATTACCTTTTTCAAACGCATCTCCATGTTTTAATCTTAACAGGATATATAAATTAATTTTGCAATAGTTGCTATAAGTTCATTATTTCATTCAGCATGCTCATATGAAGCTTGTCAAGGTTGCGTTTCCAGTCATAGTTTTCTTAAGATATCTTAAACAGTTTTTTTTAAAAGCGTGACCAAAAGTCATTGAGAATTACAAAAATGCTGCTCTCCAAACATTAAAAAAAGTAATTTTTTTTTACAATTACTCACATATCTAATAAATTTGCAGCAAAACATTTATTTCCAAATAACATTTTAACTATCTATATTAAATTTTCCTCGAGAATTATATAAAATACAATCGTTTTAACTATTTATAATAATTTCACTCGCATCCATTTGTTTTGAAAAAATTATATAAGATACGAATAACGGAAATTCTTCAATGAATTATTCTATAAATAAAAACAAAAAAATCGATGGTTTCCAGTATCTAAAGCAGCATATAACTGCTTGCATTGAATTTTGGCCCATTAAAAAAAAAGATTACGGCTTTTAGCAACACCTTCTGAATTTTCAATATTCTCTATTTCTGTAGAATACATTGATTTGAATGAATCTTAAAAATAGAAGGTACATTTAGAGTAACAAACTTAAATTGCCTTATCATATAAAGAAAGCATTTGAATTACAACGACTTTACTGAATTAATGCGATCATTAACATTAATATGAGCACATTTTTTCGCAGGAAAAATGTATGTCGGGAAAGTAAATGTTCATTAACGTAACACTATGAATTAACATGAGGGCTATTGGCAAAGGGCCTCGTAATTTTGAAACCCAGCCAAGTGATGAGGACGACACCTGAGCTGGCACCCCCTCTCCAAATTACCCCACCACATCACTGAGAGGAATTTGAGCCGCCATAGTTTCATCATGCTTCAGCCCCTCTACACGGCAGGTCTTCAACGGCACTAGGGCTCGAACTCATGACACACCGGTTACGAATTCGTAACCATAACCACTAGGCAACCACAAATGTACATCAAAATCGTCTATGATTTGATTAAATTTTGTTTACTAGGGAGTAACTAGAGCAATATGAGGACGATAAATAATGGATTCCATAACTTAGTTAAATGACAAGGATGACACACAAGCTGGTATACTTAACTCTTCTAACTTCAGGAAGATGGTAATGATTGATTTGATCGACAAATTCGACTCAATGTCTCCAACCAGCACTATCAGGGAAATCAGGACTTCAATCCACATTTTTCTAATGAATATACGATTTCCCGACAGAATATAAATTACATATGTAAATTTCGATTTTTTTTAAATCACAATTTTATGATAAATTTTTATAATAAATAAGGTTTATACCGGATGCTATGCAAAATTAAAAATAATATTCACGATTTTTTCTTCCTGTAACTGGATATATTACAGCTATATATTCAAGCAATGCTAAATATTCTTCCCAAATGAACTTTTCCTCGCCCAAATTTGTAAGTAGGTGTCTCAGAAAATTTATTACTTTTCCAAGAGAGGAAAAAGTCGTAAAATGACACTGTTAACAAGTCTTTCTCTCTAAAATGATGCTAGTTCCTGAATGGAACATAACACATAAATCACAAGGCTGGAATAACAAATCATTAAGAATACTTTAAACAAAGGAACAGCTAGTTCAATTTCATCTTTTGCTCTCTAAATTCATTCGTGTTTTATTTTAAGAAGTAATTCCAGCGCCTTTAGGTGACAAACAGACATTGAAGGACATATTAAAAGGGGAGGGGGATCGTTAAAGCCATTTGCAAAACAGCTTTGATAAATGCGAAACAGAATAAAAGGCTTATGCAAATGCTATTCGCTCTGCTTCTCACTTATAAAAATTTAAACAAACACTATTTGTTATCGAAAGAGGCTCTAGCACGCGACATTGAGATATGAATCAAACCATTCGAAAAGGTCAATTCAATTATAGGTATTTGTTACATTAACTCATAAAACAGGTTGGGTTGAGTTCTTAACTACTTCTGAAGTGTTGAAGATTATGTTGACAAAACAAAAGTATAGTAATAGCAGAAAGAACACAAAAAAGTTAAATTTCCTCTGGTCACTTTCTTTAAACATGCTAAAGAACGTTAATTTATTAGAGAGTAGTTAGTTGAAAGGTTATTCCAAAACTAAAATTTCGGTAAAATTTTCATACAGACTAATGATTTAGTAAATTCTACACAGAAGAATGTACCCCATAACCAATTGCATTTGCTTAAACAAAATGGCTATGATTAAATGAATAGCTTTTACGAACCATTAAAAAAATAATAATTCTTACATATTTTATACGTAGGCTTTTACAATTCTATAAATTCTCTACGAAAAAAATATATATTTCATAGCCTCCTGCATTTCACTCAGACGCAGTACCTATTAATACATGAATAGTTTTTATGAATAATTAAAAAATTATAATACATACTGCAATAACTAAAATGGAGAGCTCTTTCGAACGCCATATTTAAACAGAGATGGAAAAAACTCTATTCGCATAATTTACTTGACATACATAATAATAAATAATTTACTACAGTAAAAATAAAACCTTTTCACATTTTTATGTAAATTCAGAAAATAGAATGCTAAAAGATATTAAAAAAAACGATGGCAATACCTGTACATATCTGAGTAAAATTCCCCTTTCTTAATTTAAAGAATAAAACGGCATTCAAAATGAATAAAACAGATGATAAAACAGTAGGAAATAAATATTTTTGCTTTTTACAGCTTTATTTATATCAGGCATTCCATTCTAATTTTACTAGATATTCAATTTTACTGCAACAGATAACAAGGTTTTTCTTACTTTTGCTGATTGCAACGGATTCTCAGGAAGATTTAAATTTTACCAGAATACTGCTCTTACAATGCATTTAATTGAGCTAGAAATATCTACTTTTTCCCTTTTTTTAAACTGATTAATTCTAAACCTAATGAAATGGGAATGGCAGATTCAAATTCCGGCCCACTTTGTGACCATGACTAAGGATCCCCATAATATTTTCCCGGCAGTTTTAAACTATATTTCTTTGATTGTTGTTGACTATGCCTTTAACAGCTATTTTATCGTTCTGCATCGCACTGGGCTGCTTGTCAAGACGGGCATGAAATTAAAAAAAAACCTAATCAATATTCTATATTAAGGGCTACAGTTAAACATTTTTTATAACATCGAAAACAAAAAAAAATTAATTGCAAATATGCAGATAAAATTTAATTTTTTCCTCTTGGAAATTTGTATTTATTTAAACGACTGCGTTTTATAGTTCAGGAAGGTCACAAGTTGTTCATTTTGGATTAAAAGTTTACAATGAAAACAATTAAATGATATTTTCAAAGGTCATTTAATGCAGCATTGAATACACTCTACCTTCATCCAAAACTGAAAATAATTTATGTTCCTTTTAGTTAATGTATTGCTGATAAAATAATGGATGTACTTTTATATTAAAAAAAACCAATTTGGTAGAAGCAAATCAAATTATCATACGTTAATTGAATTTGCATAACTAACAATTACATATGCTTAAAATGGTAAGAAAAAATAATGCACTCTCACGAAAAAAATGGTCATAACAAACGAACAAAGAAATTACGTTTCTAAAATTAAAAGAGAAATTTTAGAAAATAATAAAATTAAATAATCTTACAAAGACAATGAAATATTTTACTAAGAAAGGTTGTTACTCCCAAATAAAGAAATATGCAGATACTATCATTTAAATAGTATCAAAATACTGCAACAGTTTTTATGTTGGAAATATCAATGTGTCCCAAAGTTAAATATTACTGATAATTTACAAGAGTATAATAATTTTCTTTTTTTAAGGCTTTTTGACACAAGCTGATGTTCCGCAAATTTAAATTATGTTTTTACTAAAGATTTATAAAATTATTTATTAACTATAAAAATGTGATACTAGTTTTTAAGTTTAAAGGGACATGGTACGATTTACGAAAAATTTTTAAATTAAGGATTTTCAAAATTTTTTTGGTTGTCTCCTATGTGTGTGCACTATGTAAAACAGATTTTGTTCTCATTGTTTCTGTAAAAGCCAGCCATTTAATTTTATTAAGGAAAAAACTTAAAATTTGTGAAGTGATTATAAAATGCTACTCCTACGAAAATTTACGCACACGCATGAAATTTAATTTACAAGTACGTCAAATTACGCATAACAAAGGTTGGTATGGGTTTTGCGATAAAATTATTGCTATTCGTACAATACTTCTTTTTATGAATGCTTATTGAAAATTCCTTAAAAATGTATAAATTCTGAGTTCAATTATTTTAAAAAAATAGGCATTGCTTTGATTCAAAAATGCATGTCAACTTTTGTTACTTGTACTATTAGCCATAAGTAAAAATAAATTAATAAATAAAAATAAAAATAAAATTCAAAGCATTAGGCACAATAGAAAAAAAGCCTTAGCATTTTAAATGAAGACAAACAAGTTATTTTTTCTTTCTGAGAGAAGTAAGTTTAAAGTTTTGATCGTTGTGCCATAGGGATGTGAATAAAAACGAACTTAAAAACTATCATAATTCTGCGTTTTTTAAGTTTAGAGCTTTCAAATTTTGTGAGGTTATAGAAAACTACATAAAGAATAATTTAGGCTAAATAAAATTAGATTTGATTTTTTGAACAATTTTTGTCAATTGAATCGTACTGTGCCCCCAAATTGCATTTACATAACTAACAGTTACATATGCTTAAAATGATAAAAAAAAAAAAACTCACTCTCACACACGAAAAAAATTGGTCATAATAAGCAAACATAGAAATTACGTTTCTAAAATTAAAAGAGAAATTTTAGAAAATAATAAAATTTAAAAAATCCAAATTACAAAATTTAATAATCTTACAAAGACAGTGAAATATTTTACTAAGAAAAGTTGTTACTCCCAAATAAAAAATATGCAGATGCTATCATTTAAATAGTATCTAAATACTGAAGCAGTTTTAATGTTGGAAATATTAATATGTCCCATAGTTAAATATTACTGATACTTTACAAGATAATAATAATTTTCTTTTTTCTAAGGCTTTTTGACAAATTAATGTTCTGCAAATTTAAATTATGTTTATTATTAAAAATTTATAAATTTATTTATTAACTATAAAAATGTGATACCAGTTTTTACGTTTAAAGAACATCTATTTTGACAGAATTAGCTTTAACAATAAAAAAAATTTTTAAAGAGATATTTAAAAATAAAATCATTCGTGTAGACCACCAACCTGACAACTCACCAATGAATACGAACGTCTGTTCTTTTTCTTAGGAGGCTGAAACCACGCATTCCGTCTTCTCCAGATGTCCACATATTGCATCCGAATCCACTGTCGCTTCCATCTGGGCATGATAAAAGGTTTCTAATAACAACAACAACTGGGTGCAGAGGATTGCATTCGAATAATGACCACAGATGAAAGTCGCCAAGAAAAAACGTCGCGTGCACCTTTTCACGCTTCGATAGCCAACCGGCGGTTTTAACAAAAACCTTGGATGCCTTTCTTCAGAACTCTCCAAAAGAATGGGACGGAATATTGAAAAGGTGGCAAGAAGTGTGACGAAAAAACACCAAGGTGCTCGGTGTCATGACTCCCGAATTCCGTCTCACAAATACAGTGGCCGGATGTAAAGAAAACCCCAACATGACTTTCATCATAACCACCATCGTTTTTAAGAAATAGGCCATCGGATTTTGAGAGATGAAGAATGTCCTTGCTTCGGTGTGTGTGTCCTAAAAAATTCGCCAAAGCTTGTCAAGACTGGACTTAAGTCGATGAAACAGCACTAGAAAGTCATCAAGGTGCGTCCATTTTGCACGCTAGGCAGATTCTTAGGTAATTAAATGGGTGAACATGCGATATGATTCAATAAGGAATTTAAGGCTTCACGGAAGAAAGGTGACAGTTTCACTTCTGTATGCTGTAGTAAGGGATACCTTAACGAGGATAATTAACTTGCGGTGTGACGCTTGGTTCGCCAGGGTGAAAATGATTGGGTGTTTAGCCATTGCAGCTTTTATCGCATCTAGGCTGTTTTTGAGGGGTTAAATATATCGCCCATAAAACATTAAAATTAAAAATATCTCACTCTTGAGAGAGGAGTGGTTAACGTCAAAGAACGGATCCTTTATTTCCCTGTCGTTCACTAAAAACATTTTTCTTTTAATGGCATTTGTGCACACTAAGGCACTTAAAAATATACAAAGGTCCCAGATATGTCAGTATTATTTCAAAATAATAATAATAATAAAACACAAGTAATATAAAAAAATTTAAGTCAATTCCTACTTAGATCAACAATGAAAAATTTAATTTCAGCTACTTTTTATTAAATAGTTACAATTAATATAAATATGCATTTGCATACGACAGAATCACAATATTAAGTGGTAATAAAGTTTTATTAATTATCCTTAAAGTATCGTATTGTCATCCAAAACAATCGTGAATATAAAATTTCAGTTCAACTGAAAGTTTTAAAACGTGAGGGGAAAAAAAACCCTTTTCAAGTTTTGACACAAATCGCTAAAAATGAAACCAACGTGGCTGTATCTGCAATACTTTAAATAATTAGTTTCAGTCAATTCATTTTAATTACTTATAATTAAATTATCTTATTTCAACCCAAAAAAATAGTGCATAGAAAATTGCAGCTCAAACGAGCGCTTTAAAATGTGAGAAAAAAAACCTTTTCATGTTTTGACACAAGTCGCCAAAAAGAATACCAACGTGGCTGTATTAGTAATTCTTTGAATAATTAATTTTAATCAATTAATTTTTATTAATTATAATTAAATTACTGTATTGCCATCCAAAATAATCATGTATATCAAATTAAAAATGTATTTTATTAACGATTGAAAATTCATCGAAAATAAATAAATATATAGAGAGTGTGAGCTAATCGTAGGAATTGAAAAACAAGTTTCATAGAATTATTTTAGAAAAATATTAGTCTTGTGAAAACGCACCCAATCACCATACTTATTCCAATCTAAGCCGCACTTATTTTTAAAATTTTTATGTTACTGAAAATCGGGTGTGGCTTTGAACTGAAGGCGGAAAAATTCGTTGGATGGGCGAAATAGAACATGATATTGACGGTTAGGGCAATCACAGTTTCATGTATGTATAAAAAATTTTATGTATAACAGTGATATAATAAACAAACTATTAATCTCTAACCACTTTTCATTTTAATTTTTCTTAATTTCGTAAATATCGAATATTTATAATCCATTTTACACTAGTTTTTATCTTTTTATGAAAACTTGTTGAGAATTTGGGGTGCGGCTTAAAATCGTTGGTGGTTTAGATTCGAATAAATACGGTAAATTTTTTTATATCACGAAAAACAGCAATCTCATTAATTAAAACACAATATTAGTACTGAAAGCACAGATGCACCTTTAAAAGAAAACAGGAAAAAAAATTACAATAGCGTAAGATTTTACCGTATTTCATGGTTAATTAAATTTTCAATTAAAGTCATTTACCAGAAAACCTATTAAAGAGCTATTTCCCCAATACTTTCCAAGCGGTAGCTTATTAATTGATTTTGAATGGCGCAGCTTAATGATCCATACGCTATAATTACGACTTTAATAGTAGCAATTATTTAGAAAAAAAAGTTAAATTGTTTATAAATGCAATTCGATAACACCATATAATTTGAAATGGAACTAATCGACCAGATTCTTATCGATTATAAATAAATTACTACCTTCAGAGACGGGCAAATAGTAATTTAAAAGGATATGGAAAGTTCGTAAATGGTCAATTTTACCTCAAATGTTTAACCCTTTATCTACCGACGGTACTTATAAGTACCACTCTCACTTTAAAGTTACGTAGAATAACCACTTTTACGAATACTCTGATGATATTTAGCAGAAATATTCTTTTAAATCCACTCTTCCAAGATATATGGTAGCACGGGTTCTATGATGAGTATTTTAGCGAGGAAGGTGAATAATTTTACAGCAGAAATTGCGTTTTCAGCGGATTGCGAAGATAGTCATTTTTTATTCCGAAAAAATAGTTAATGTCAAAAGATAAGTGTCATATTTTTTGTATGTTAATGAAGACCTTAGAAAACGATTTGACTATTTATTTTAAGTGAGCGGTGTATATAATTAAATTTGCAGTGGAATAACTTTAATTAAATTAGCTCTAACGGATTAAATTTCCCAAAGATGAGTATTTTGTTTCTGTACATCCCTTAATTTTCAATGTAGTGATTCAAAAAAAATATTGCATGAAAAAAACTGCAGTGAATCATAATGCGGTAGATAAAGGGTTAAAGCAGCAATTGCAAAAATAAAGGAATATTTAAACAATTTTAGCTTTTATTGAAATAGATTAATTTTTTAATATTCTCAAAATATTTAATACCCCGAAATGAATTTAATAATTAAAGCAAAAAAAGGAACATAAATAATAATAATAAAAGGCGTAGCTAGAAATTTTTGATGGGTGGTGGTGTGGAGAGGTATCCCACTTCAACTTATATCTAGAGTGAGTGAATATTAACGTCACACTGTTCAGCTACTCGAGGACTTTTGGCGACGGATCTCGTAATTTTGAACCATGGTCAAGTGACGAGGACGACCCTGTGCTAGCTCTCCCCTCTCCTAACTTCCACACCACACCAACGGGGGGACGTTTGAACCTCGACATATTTAACGTACATCAGACCAGTACATTCAGCGGTACTAGGCTCGAACTCATGGCCAAGAGTCCGTTACTTTGATCACCACGGCCAACTTAGATATCAAAATTAATTTCAAATTTTATTCTTTATTTTTAAGGTGAAAAAAATTCTTATCAGAAGCCTTAATTTTTAATTATCCCCACAATTATAGAAATATTATTAAAAATACTAATTTTTTTCCTGAAAAGGAGGCATATATATATTTTTTATTCTATTCGAAACTATCACTTAAAATTTCAGTATACAGCCATTCTTATAGGGATTACAAACCCAATCCCTCTCCCCACTACGTCACTGGGTCTAATCATTAAGGTGACTGACTGTTCGGAACAATGATTTAAAAAAAAACCCGTATGTATGGATAACATATCTTTATATTTAATGTCAGTTGAACTAGAATATATAGTTATAAAATTGTTTTAAGAATATTACAATAAAAGTATTATTTAAATGCCATTTTTGGGGGCAAAAAATTAAATATTTTCAAAACATTCATCTTTTATGAAAAATGCTTCTATAATAACAATATTTTGCCTGTACATAACTAAGACTTTTGTACAGAGCATAAACTTGGATTTTTGAAATATCTAATTTATAGAAGCGGATTTATCCATATCTATATATAAAGGAGAAAAGCGACTCACTCACTGACTGACTCACTGACTAATCACGATATCTCCGGAACTATTAAACCTACAGACTTGAAATTTGATAGGTAGGTTCCCTTCATGGAGTAGACGTCAGCTAAGAACGGATTTTGCAACGTTCGAACCCCAAGGGGTGTTACGAGGGTTTAAGGGGCGTTATAGATAATTATTTCCATTACTAAACTATTAGATGTACAGTCGTGAAAAAAACTTGGTACACAGATTTCTTTCATAAAGTAGAGATTCCTTACAGAATGATTTTTACAAAAATCGACCTCCAAGGGGCGTTGAGGGCGCTTAAGCGGCGTTATACATAATTATTTCCATTTTTAAACTATTAGACGTACAGTCTTGAAATTTGGTAAGCGGATTCCTTTCATAGAGTACAGATCCCCTACAGAATGGGTTTTGTGAAAATCGACCTCAAGTGGCGTTGTGGAGAATTAAGGGGCGTTATAGGAGGCAATTAACTTCTTTTTTAAACTATTAGACGTAAAATCTTGAAATTGAGTAAGCAGATTCCATTCACTGAGTAGAGATCTGTCATAAGATGGGCTTTTGAAAATCGTTTCCTAAGTGGCGTTGCGGAGCTTAAGAGGCGTTATAGATAATTATTTCCATTTTTAAACTATTAGACGTACAGTCTTGAAATTTGGTAAGCGGATTCCTTTCATAGAGTACAGATCCGCTGCAAAATGGGTTTTGTCAAAATCGACTCCCAAGTGGCGTTGTAGAGTATTAGGTGGTGTTATAGGCAATTAACTCCTTTTTTAAACTATTAGACGTAAAATCTCGAAATTTAGTAAGCTGATTCCATTCATTACGTAGAGATCTTCTATAAGATGGGTTTTGTGAAAATCGTTTCCTAAGTGGCGTTGCGGGGGCTTAAGGGGCGTTATAGATAATTATTTCCATTTTTTAAACTATTAGACGTACAGTCTTGAAATTTGATAACCGAATTCCTTTCATGGTGTAGAGATCCGCTACAAAATAGTTTTGGGGAAAATTGATCCCCAAGGGTCACTGGGGGGATTAAGGGGCGTAATAGATAAATATTCCACTTTTCAACTAATAGACCCACCTGCTTGAAAATTAGAAGGTATGTTCCGTTCATGGAATAAAGTTCCTTTTACAAAGATTTTTGCGAAAACGGACCCCCAAAGGAGTGGGGTTGCGAGGGATTAAGGTGTGTTATAGAAAAATTCCTGTTTTTGAATTTAACCCATTTACTTGAAATTTGTTGAGCACTTTTTTCTTTAGTTGAATAGAGTTCCACTAAGAATGAATTTTACGGAAATCAACTCCAGGGGGAAGCGGGGAAAGTTATTGGGGCGTATTGATAGACAAAGTTCCCGTTTTCGAACTGCAAAGACTATAATAATAAAATTTGGTTTGCATGCTTCTTTTGTTGAATTGGAATCCGCTAAGAATGCTGTCAACGAGGTATTGATGATAAAAATTCTGTTTTTGCTCTGTTAGATTTAGACTTGAAATTTAGCACGCATGTTTATTTTATGGAGTAGAGATCCACTGAAAGTTGCTTTGGTGGAAATCCACTTGATTATTAGGTTAAGTGAGTGAAAACAATCTTTCTACTTCTATTTTAGATATAAATAGAAATTAGATATTATAATTTATGTTCTTTTTATATCAAGGGGTGAGAGTGTAACAGCTATAAATATATTTTTCAATACAATCAAATTCTTAATGCTAGATATCAATAATTAATATATATGTAAACAGTATACATATATACAACATCGTGAAATACCCAGTGAAGCGGGTGGGTAATGGCTAGTTTTATTATATATATATATATATATATATATATATATATATATATATATATATATATATATATATATATATATATATATATATGTAGGATCCAATAATTCTCAAGATAACAAAGCAGTCTTCGCGCGCAGGCGCAGCCAACTAAAACACGAACTGAAACTTTTGAACTAGTAAAAGTAGAACCAAAAACTTTGAAGAGAGGAGAGAAAAGGAAAACGAGAGAGGTGCGCGAGCAGGCGTTACCTTCTGCATATCATTGTCAAACTTATCTACCTTTTTAATTAATTTTTGTTTAATGTTAAATAAACCATAAGAAAGACAAAAGTCTTGGACCCCTTGTTGTCTCCCACAAATTATGGGGGCTCGGCCGCGATCGATAAAATTTCGATTTTGAACCAAAGTCTGGACAATGAACAAAAGCGTCCGTGAGGAGACGCTCCGCCATTTTTCGGAAACTTCGTTCAACCTGTGTAGAGGTTTGAATTTAGCATGAATACTCCGCCTGTGTAGAGGCCGGGATTGAAAAAAGATTTCGATTTTGATCAAAGTTTGGAACGTGAACAAAAGCCGTCCGTGGAGGAGACGCGCCGCCATTTTTCGAAAACTTCGTTCCGCCTGTGTAGAGGTTGGAACTGTTGAATAAAATAACCTGTGTAGAGGTGTATTTTTCAACGAACCATCGACAAATATTCCGCCTGTGTAGAGTTGGAACCCATCGTCGAAAATTCCGCCTGTGTAGAGGTTGGAACCACTCACAAACACCTGCGAAGAGGTGTCAATTCGAACAATTTCAAGAACTATTTTTCATCTAACGATATTACCTGCGAAGAGGTGAAATCAGTGGAATCAACGTTTTTCAATTATTGGATACATCGTACGTGCGAGCAACAAGGGAGCCAGAGAAAAAAAAGGTAGGATCTTTCCATATTTTTCTAAAATGTATAAAAACGCTCTTAAAGAGGATCTCATAAGAGTTGTTGAGGATCTAGACGGTACTGTGGAGAGTACTGACACTATAGTTAAACTAAAAACTAAAATTGAGAACAGTAGTACATTTGAAAGTGATCCAGATTTCGTTAAAACTTTAATTCAAAACTGTATAGATGAGAGAGTATCGCGAAACGAAAGAGAGGTAACTTTAGAAAAACAGAAAATTGAGCTCGCAAAACTACAGTTAGCACAGTTAGAAAAAGAAGTCGAACTTCAAACGGCTAAAAATAAAGCATTAAGTTTAAATCCTGCAGCTAAAGTCGAAGAAAAACCGTTCGAAACTAACATAGAAAATATGATAACAAGTATTAAAACTTTATCTCTTCCTGTTCCCACCAGATCTGAAAATTTTAATCTGTTCTTCCAATCATTAGAACGCGCATTTTTAACCAAGAAAATAAATGATGAATATAAATCTGAAATTTTAATAAATCTTCTGGGCGAAAGAGCTCATAACGTCTTACTGTATATTAAAGAAGAGGAATTAAATGACTATGAAAAACTAAAATCTATAGTACTCAGAGAATTCCAATTAACCCCTCGCGAGTGTTTAAACTCATTTAAAAATGCTGTAAAATCATCAGGCGAGACATACATCCAATTTGCTGCAAGATTGACGGCAAACTTCCAATATTATTGTTCGTTAAGAAAAGTTAATTCCTTTGAATCTCTATGTGATCTTATAATTTCTGATAAATTATTTGAAACTTTAAATAAGGAAACTGCAACCCATATTGGCATTCGAGAAGCAGAAGATTGGTTTAGGCCTATTGATTTAGCTAAAGAGTGCGATATTTATATTTCATCTAGAAGCGGATCACATAAAGAAATTCCTATTACTTATGGATATACCCAAGACCCCTTTAAAAATAGATCACAAAACTTTAAACCAAAGATTAAAGAGAACTATCCCCAATATCTTGAAAGAGAAAATAAAAATTGCTTTATATGCGGTGATTCATCTCATTACGCAAGAGACTGTGAGAAGCGTTTTAAACCTAAAGAATCTAACGACCACATCCATAATAGAATAAACGTGAATACTTTGAAAGTCGAATAGCGATGAATTTGCAAATCTTCAATATGTAAACATTTTTGTAGAAAATCAGCCCGTAACAGCCTTGATCGATTCAGGTTGCCAGATCCCAGTTTTAAATTCTTCACTAATTAGAGTGCAAACACCTTCCGAAGAAATAATAACATTAAGTTCATGTTTTGGCGAACAGCGTATGGTAGAAGTTAAACCGATAAATCTTTCTCTTAATCAACACTCTCCCAGCTTAAGTGTTCGAACGGCGATATCACCGACCTTGACCGAAGAATTTATTATACATCCCAGTGTATATTCTGAAATAAAAAAAACTAGGCCACGCAAAGAGCGATGTTTTATTGAATGAAAGTGAATCCTCTTTAGGTGCTCATGCTTGTGTTCATTTTAATTCAAATGTTTCTGTTTCAAATGTGATAGAAAACTCTAGTTATGATTTGTCACATGTTAAAAACTTTAATACTAGAAATGATTCGAGTTCTCTAATTAAGGATTATAAATGTAATAAAATTAAGAGTACTAAGTTAAAATTGAGTATTGTAAGAGAAAAATGTTCTGATATAGTATTGTGTAAGAAAGCCAATGGTGCCATGAAAACGAGTTACGTGGAATTTATCTCCCGATCTCCTACCCCTTCACCTATGAATAGTAAATATCGACGGTTTGTGTTGCTCCGAAGGATCTTTGAGCCCTGGCAGTGGAAACGAAGGAAAAAGAGAAATCGTTTTGAACAGACGTCCAGAACTCTAGAAAGGAAAATATCGATGCGTTCAACCAAAGATCAACTTGTTAAAAAAGACGTTCTTATGCCTGTGAAACACAATGTTTTCCTGTGGAACCTTCCGGATGTGGAAGAGATGCCTTCACATGATGGAGAAACTGTCTAGTTCAGAAAAATTATGATATGTTAAATCTCTATGTATTTGTCGTATAGTCCTTGTCTGTTCCGTCTTTTTTGTATGTTTCAGATTCTCCTCTGGTATCCATGGAAAGGAAAAAAGGATGAAGTACCGCGGCGGACAGCGTACAGTCAGGATATCCGACTGTAGGATCCAATAATTCTCAAGATAACAAAGCAGTCTTCGCGCGCAGGCGCAGCCAACTAAAACACGAACTGAAACTTTTGAACTAGTAAAAGTAGAACCAAAAACTTTGAAGAGAGGAGAGAAAAGGAAAACGAGAGAGGTGCGCGAGCAGGCGTTACCTTCTGCATATCATTGTCAAACTTATCTACCTTTTTAATTAATTTTTGTTTAATGTTAAATAAACCATAAGAAAGACAAAAGTCTTGGACCCCTTGTTGTCTCCCACCCATATATATATATATATATATATATATATATATATATATATATATATATATATATATATATATATATATAGATAAATTTTAACAAAGACGCCCGTTATTACTTCAATTGATCGCAAACAAGTAATACAATTTTTTTTTAAGTCAATTCCCCTACTGAGGTCAACAAAGGAAAATTGTATTCTAGTTACTTTTTACTAAATAATTACAATTAATATAAATATGCATATACATATGAATGAATCACAATATTAAGTAGCAAAAAAAGAAAGCGATTTTCCATTTTTCTTTCTATATATGGTGTTGGACTATTATTCTTGTTTGTTACTATTTATTCATTAATTAAATTTAATTATTCCATTACAATAGTATTAAAAAAACCACATTCTCAGAAATTAGGCCATCCCAGGTAGGATTCGAACCCACGACCTTTGGATTAGAAGTCAAATGTGCTATCCATTGCGCTACAGGGACACAACGCGAACGAGCTCCCTTTCTATATATGCTGTTGGACTATTATTTTCGTTTGTTACTATTTATTCATTTTTTAATTTAATTAATGAATTAATATTTAACATCCAGTGTCATCCACTACAAGTTTTTAAAAAAATGGATAGTGGATTTAATAAGATAGTAGCAATATAAGTGAGTTACGCATAATATTACACATACGATGCATGTAGAAACGGCCATAACACTGCAGCAGTAAGGAAATAGGCGTGTGTGGCATCTGCCTTGTATACTTGGGGAAAGACGCCACATGGTTCAGAAATAAATGAGATTAACTTAATTTTTTTTTCATTTTATAACACTGTATATTATCGTACAAAATATAACTACAATTAATAATTAGGCTGTGAGGATGGCACAGGGAATCTCCATAAGACGATGATTAGAAATGTGCAGGGCTGAAGTCGATTACTACTTCAGCCTGTTATAGACCATTCTGCAGGAAAATTCGTTTTTAGAAAACTAATTATGAAAGAATTTAATTTATTTTTGTTTTTCTATAGTTATTGTTACTTCATACTTAATTTGGTAATGTTTGTCTTCTTTTTTTATTTATTTACTGCGGTGGTGTTGCATCTTACTTCATGACTGGTGGCATCTTCCCCATATATAAGAGGGAACATGCCACAATTTAATGAATTTCTTTAACATTAAATTTCTTATTTATTTTCATACTATGAAGAGAATTAACTTGTATACATGGCCTATTAAATATTAAAAAATAAAGTGGATTTCTTCATAGGATTGTTATTTCAATTTTCAATGTACTGTTCAAAAATTATTTAAATGGGGCAACTTCCCCTGATTTATCTTATATATTTTTGTTAATACCGTAATTTCACAAATTGCAAGTAGCAATTGGTTGTCAGTATCGATTCGCATGTTGTGATCTCTTTAGATACATACTTATCTCACTCCTAACAATGCTCTATTAATGTGAATTAATACATATTAATACACGTATTTGTATAATACCGTAGCTATAACATTAGGAAGAATAACAGAATAGTGAAGTAAATGCACAACATAGATGGGGAACTTTTTAAAAATAAATAACAGAAATTATGCTTTTGAAAAATAAACTCTCTTTAATGCTGTCTCTGTGTGCTGTAACTGTACCTATATTTAATCTTCATTCAATGAGAACTAATAATGTGACTCCAATTATTGCAATTTTTTAAATCCTCATAAAATTCTAATGCAGTTCCTTAAAAATAGTCAGAAACACATTTGCTTTTTAAACTTACATAAAAGAACGATTGCATTCGTAATTAAACAATTATCGTATTTATTCGAATCTAAGCCTGACTTTTTTCCAATGTCAATGCTACCGAAAATCGGCTGCGGCTTAGAATCGAAGGCAGAAAAATTCGTTGGAAGGGGGAAATTGAACATGATACTGACGGTTAGAGCAGTCACAGGTCCGTGCATGTATTTAAAGTTTTTAATGCTTGTTAAATAAAGTAATTATTCCCTCATTTTTGTTCTCATTTTAATTTTTCAATTCCTACTATTAGGTCACACTCTCTATATATTTATTTATTTATCTTGGTGGAATTTTCAAACGTTAAAAAAATACAGTTTAAAGAACTCAATTGGGCTGAAACTTTATATACATGATTATTATGAATGACAATATAATAATTTAGTTATGAATAATAAAAATTAATTGATTAAATCTAATTATTCAAAGAATTACAAATACAGCCACGTTGGCATCATTTTTGGCGACTTGTGTCAAAACTTGAAAAGGTTTTTCTCACATTTTAAAGAGCTCATTTGAGCTGAAAATTTCCATACCCTATCGTTTTAGGTAAAAATACGATAATTGAATTATAATTAATTAAAATTGACTGAAACTAATTTTTCAAAGAATTACAGATACAGCCATGTTGGTTTCATTTTCAACGGTCTCTGACGCCATCTTAGATTCGTCTCTATTGTTGTAACAATGTAACTGTAAAAACAAAGACAAAACTTGGCGTTAACCTGTTTTTCAGCCAAACTAGCCAAACCGAGTTTGCATTGTTATAACAATGCAGACAAATCATGCTCTTTTTTCAATTCCTACTATTAGCTCACTCTCTTCCTCTCTCTCTCTATATATATATACAGTGGCACACAAAGAAATTTTTCAAGGGGGGTCCGGGGTCGAAAGTTCAGCATTCTTGTATCATGCTCCTTTTGATTTTGTCGATTTTCGGAAACAAAACACAGTAAAAAACTAATTATTGAATAAATAATTAGCATTAATTAATAAAATTAATCATTAATAACAAATACTTAATTAAATTTTACATACTACGTACTTAGAATTATAATCAATTGGAAAAAAATCAAGGGCTTTGGGGGGGGTCCGAACCCTCAGGACCTTCCCCCCCTTGTGTGCGCCACTGTATATATATATATATATATATATATATATATATATAATTTTCAATCGTTATTAATCATCAACTCAAAGTAGGAATTGACTTAAAAATTTTTTATATCACTTGTGTTTTTAAATTCCGTACATATCAGATATTGATAAATTATTTTACATTCTTCTTATTTTTTCACAAAAACGTTTTGAAAAGTTGAAGAGCGGCTTAGATTCGAATAAATACGATAGATACCATTTTGATGAAGAAAACATAACACACATTACCTTGTTACTATCTTCTTTGGAACTGTTATCAGTAGCTCTGCCATGAGCTGACTTTCCTCCTTTATGCAACATCCCATGGGGCTGTAAAAAGAGAAACACATTTTAAAATCCCACGATAACGAAACTTCGGTGAAAATCTAAAAAACACAGACGAAAAAGAATGAATCAATATAGAAACTTTCAACCTTTAGCACAAGT
This sequence comes from Trichonephila clavipes, assembly GCA_019973935.1. Taxonomy (NCBI): domain Eukaryota; kingdom Metazoa; phylum Arthropoda; class Arachnida; order Araneae; family Nephilidae; genus Trichonephila; species Trichonephila clavipes. The sequence goes on from BMAU01020921.1 coordinate 1,526,757, forward strand.
CTGCGAATTACGTTTCCCTTAAACCGGAGAAGAAATAACGGTGGAAAAGAACTTCAATAAAACGAAACTAAATCAGAGGTGGAACTAATATGGTGTAATGGGGGAACTAGAAACTGACTACAACTGAATCACAATGTATCCGTGAAGTTCAATGAGTTATTCAGAACAGAAAACAGACCTACTTCCTGATTTCAATTAGAACAGCTTCATATCCCTTCGATTCACTGTTTGGATAATTCTCAAAGCCTCCCAATTTTCTTGGAAGTTTCAGAACGATTGAATGTATTCGAATGAGGAAAACTATATCAAACATGCGTCATTTAATGACAGTAATAAGAATGCTTATTATAATAAACAGTGTACATTTTCAAAATGGTGAAATTTTATAAAAGAAATCGAAGTTGTTCCAAGCAAATAGTTTGAAGGAAAAAAAAAACATGGACATTTCCCGAAACGCAAAGGCAAGAATTATAAATTTCAGATCTACAATAAAACACAAAAAGTATATAAAAAAAATAAGTCAATTCCTACTTTGAATGCATGAATAGAAAGTATTTTATTGACGATTGAAAATTTGAACAAGATATATAAAAATAAGGAGAGAGTGAACTAATAATGGGAATTGATAAAAAAAAACGCATTGTAACAATGCACAGCCGGTTTGGCAGAAAAACCGGTTTTCGACGCCAATTTTTGTCATTGTTTTAACAGTTACATTGTAACAACAATGGAAACGAATCTCAGTTGGCATCGAAAACCGGTAATTAATTTAATTAAATTAAATTAATGAATTAATATTTGCAAAAAACTGTATTAACATCAAGTGTCATCTACTACAAGTTTTAAAAAATGTATTTGAACTTGAATGGATGAATAGAAAGTATTTTATCAATGATTAAAATTATGAACGATATATATATATTATAGGGAAAGTGTGAACTAATAGTAGGAATTGAAAAAAAGAGAAATTGTAACAGAAAGGCTAAATATCAGTAAATAATAATACATCACATTTAAGACTTCATCCGTGGGTACTTTTACTTAATACACATGTACACATCACCTAGTATGATAACATTTTTTTTTTTTTTTGAATATTGCAAATCACAATAATTTTTTTCATTTAACAAAATGCTTTAGTTCGAGATTTATGCCACGATGTAAATAATTCAACAGTAATCAAATTAATCAGTTCATTTATATTATAAATATAATTAGTAAAATAAAACTGAAAATTGATTTATTCTATGATTAGATTTACAAGGCTGCATTCGCAAGAAGTCATTATTTTAGTTCGAAAATAATACTTTTGATTTTGATGGGCATTTAATAGAGCATGGAAAAAATAAGAACCAAATCCAAACAACTTAAATGAAATATGGTGTGATGATTGCTTATTAGAATCGCATCTTAAAGCAACACGAGGGCTAATGACGACGAACCTCGTAATTTTGAATCATGTTCAAGTGACGTGAACGAGAAATACGATGGTAAAATAGTCCTTAAAGTGCATGTCAGAATCAGGACTAGGTATTTTGATACTTAATAATGGCATAATGGATCTTTATCTTTATTTAAATATTTTAAAAGATAATTTACGATTATCACCCCAACAATTAGGGTATCAGAAATACAGATAACATTCCTAAGCACACAGCCATCAGCATTCATGCCTATATAATACTGCTAACTATCCAGAAATTCTAAAAAACCCTTTTCCAGTCTCCACATTTAAACTTTATTGAACACATTTGGAAAGAACTAGAGGTTACACGCCATTAAAATAAAAAGCGAAATAAAAACAAAAATCACAGTTGAGTGGAGCACAGTGATGCAGAAATTACGATGTAATTGGTGAATTCTGTTCTCACACATTCGAAAGGCGTGGCTGTCTAAGTATGTCCGTGGTATTACGTACTAAACAATCAAAATATAATATTTCCTATTTTGAGGGGTGTTTTTTTAAGTTCAATCCCTTTTAAGAGGCAAAATTTTGGTTAATTTTTTAAGTTTTTCACGGGAAAAAAATTCATTGCAAAAATTTCTTTTTTCGTCTTGCTTAAGAATAGAATTACGTATTATTGATTTCCCAAAGTGAAATATCATTTTTTTTTTTTTTTTGTAGATAGTTTTCTGATTTATTTCTCTTTAAAACTGGAAAAAGCCTCATCCCTTTCAGAGTCACTATGTGTGATTAGAAATTTTAATTGCGTATCTGAACATATGATTCAAAAATTCACACTTGTTGAATTTAGTCGAAATAAATTGCTTGAAACTTTTTTTAATTTGAATTTTTGGGGGGCATACAAATTATACTTTCCATTATACATCCATCCATCCATCTTTTACACATTCAAAACAGAATCTTAGCACAACATTAAATCTGTTGAAGAGCTTAATATGTTCCAATCCATATACAATACAGTGGTAATTAATAGAGATAAGTAACTTTTTAATTTTATGACTTTAAAAAAACCCCACACAAATCAATTCTATGTCGCAATTCGTTTGTCAAGGACTGAGCTCGAGTATGAGAAATGCCAGATTTCTTTTCACTAGTTTCTCAATTAATTACAGTCATTCGATATTAGTACAGAAATACGAGAACTCAAGTAATCGCTCTTTAAGAATAGACTCTTTAAACATAAAAAGATAGGTAAAATATTTTTAGTAAGTACAGAGAGTATTTATTGGAAAGGAACTAGTAGATTTTCTCGGAAACAGGAAAAGTTAAAATCAACAGTTCTGAACGATGTGGTAGGAAAAAAACACTTCTGATAAGAGAAAACTCTTTTATGAATGTTAAAAATTCTAGTTAACCAGTTTTTACTAGTCTAAATCTATGTCAGCAGTCGGAGTTAATATTTCAGTTTTAAAAGTGCGATAAAGAACTGTTAAAACGAGTTCGGGGGCACGTAGACCACACAAAAGCCACTTTTTGACGACCCTGACGATGGAAAAAAAAAGAAAAAAGAATGACCCGTAAATACTAAGTTGGACTACAAATGACTAGAAAAATATTCTCTTTCCTAATAAAACGTATTTTGTGGTTCAGGTATTTAAATCCTATTTATTGAGACGGAGCAAAAGAGAACTTAAGCTTTTAACGGCGAATTAAGATCTAGGTACATTTTAAATTATTACTTTTTTATATTTGCCTTCTAATGCTTTAATTAAGGAATATTAGTAATTTAACTAGGGAATTTTTTTAATACTTATGTATAACTTTTATAATGTTTTCAGTTGGAAACATTGTTTCATGAATTACCGCAAGTACATTTCTGATAAATATTATCAGAGATTTGATATACTTTTTGATTATGAGTTATTTTAAGTATTCCAACTGATTTTCAAAAGCATTTGCTTATTTATATTTGTATGAGTTTTTTAGCTGTGCTCTGTAAAAAATAGATGGAAATAGAGTCATCTTTATGGTTTCTGGAACATTTCCCCATTAATGATAGAGATTTAGTTAGTTCAAAAAAAATTGTATATTGACAAAATTTAATTTTTAAATAAATTTTTAATTTGATGTAACAGGTAATAGGTAAACGTGTAATACGTTATTAGTGCCACATTAATCAAAAACCAATAAAGTGTTTGGGGAAATTTTTAGTATTTTTGGAGTAGGTTCTCTCATGCCTGTAGTAGGAATAAAGAACTCAAATTATGTGAAATCATTAAATAGAAAAGTTCTTGCAACCATGACTAAATTGTGGCAGAATAAAGATAGTTTTCAAACAGACCTGTGGATACCATGCCACACCTAAAAGAAAATTGAAAAATGTTTGCTCAAAAAATAATTTTCCAGTACTGTGAAATGGTCTAAGAATTTACGGGACATGAATATGATACGAAGATTTGAGGGTCATAGTAAAAAAAAGGAAGGAATAAAAAATTTGCACAATAAGCAAACAGTTTTCGGTTGTGAGGATAGAACTCGGAACCTTCTGCTCCGTAAGCACGTAACTTACCGCGGGACCAAAATGATCACTTTGATCCAGAGGTTGTTACTGGCTTATATAGATATCACCACCACAGTTGCTTCTAATACATGGGATAATGAAATTAAAATATATGTTCTCAGTAGGATCTATGTTAAAACGTGCATGTAATGTACTGAAAGCTGGTGGAGGTCATATGAAACATTAACATAAAGAGTAACACAAAATAAAAATTGAATAAACCAGCAATATGTGCCAAATTTAGCATTTTTCAATTAACTGCCTTATTTAATTGTGTAAAGTATAATGGAAAAAATAAATTAACATTAAACTTTTGGTAACATGCAAAAAGAATTAAACAACTTTCCATAGGGGGGGAATAGACACCAACATAAAATCGTTTCGATTAACATGAATTTCGACGAAAGAATGCGATTCAATGTGAATTATCGTTCATTTATAATGTATTATACTGTTCGAATTAATTGGGACAAATGGGAAAAAGTGATTTTTTTCTAAAACATTAGCTTTTTATCATTACATGCCTTAAATAGACTGAAAAATCTATATATTAGAACGAAGTAGGTCTTCCTTTAGCAGAAACGACCTTTTCAACCCGTCTTGGCATTGACTCCACCAGAGTAGCACACATGTGCTTGATTTCATCATCGTAGAAACACACTAGTATAGCCCTTTTTATCATTTGCACTGTGTTACCGTGCAATTCATCTTAGTAAAACGATTCTTGAGAATATGACATAAGTTTTGAATAGGATTTTAATCTGAGGAGCTTCCAGACCATTCAAGCATTATTATTTTATTTTTCGCATACGAGTAAAAGCATGGACCAATTTCGAATTGTGACAGAGCGAAGTCATATCGAAATTTTTCATCAAATGTTTCCATGAATGAAACATTAATATTTCTATAAATTTGACAGAATTCATCCCGCCTTTAAGAGAAATTCAGCTTCCAGTGTCATTTGTTAGGAAAAAAAGCCCCAAACATCTGTTTAGAAGGGCGTTTTACAGGTCTGTTGGATAAGATCTGGTAACAAAGTTTCAACTTCACTTCGTCAAACCACACTCAATTAGTACCCCTGCACAAATAAATGTTTCATCACTGAAAATCCCCTTCTTCCAGTCGTTAACAATCCATGATCGGTATTTTTAGACCACGCTAAACGTTTTTTATCATCTTCTGAGTTTGAAATAGTTTTTCCTCAGTCTTGTTGCCTTAAGGCTATCTTCCAGAAGCCTTTTTTGTACAGTTGAGGTACTCCCTACAACACCATTATCCAATAAATCCCTTCAAAGGTCTGTGCTTGTGCCTTTCCTGTATTTATTTTGCTATTTCTTCTTAAAAATTTAATCAATTCTTGAAATAATTTTCCACTCTCGCCCACATTTTTCTTTTCTTTTTGGAGACAATGATCCAAAATCTTGAAAATTTCTTAAAATTCTTAATTTGATCACACTAACTGCCATAGCTATATTTCTCCCAGTCATAGAAATGTGTTCAGTAAGAGAGGTTTATTTTAGAACGGTTCCCCGGAGTAATATCCATCTTTGAGCAAATAAAAGTAACACGTGTTATACAAAACGCAAAATTTAAATTACCAGCTGCCCACTGAAAGGCTCACCACTGAGCTCCTGATACACTAACGAATAAAATATTATTAAAGTCGTTCTGTCTCACTACCTAAAGGTAGATATAACGGGTTTGAGGTAGATCCGGACATCACTAGTAATCACATACCAACTTAATCAAGAAAAACATGTTTTTCCCAATTAATTCGAACAGTATAGTATTATTAGAATTATATTATTTCTTTTCTTCTTAAAGAATACGAGGAAACTTGATAAAAAATTCCGCGGCGCTTATGTTTTAATCGTAACACAAAATTCACTAAAAAGTCATTTAACTCCCATGCACTTTCCAGTTTTTCAGCTAGTACAGCTTAGATTGCAACAACTGCACAGGTTTATAATCATTAGATTATTGAAACACTTCATATGCAATAACGATTTACAAACAAAAAATACCCTTATTAGATTTTAACTACAGTGGGTGATCGGTTAACGAACACTTACACGAAAGATTTTTGTATTCGGATAACGAACACTTTCAAGAAAGATTTTTTGTGTTTGGACAACGAACATATATTCGGAGGTGATCAGGGATACACCCCTGAAATTATGGATGAAATCTTGACAATTGCTAGAGATCTGGAATTGGAAGTGAACGAGGATGACATAGAAGAGCTCATAATGGGACATGAAGATGAACTGACGACAGAAGAGCTCCAAGAAATTTTGAATGAAGAACACCAAGAAACACAGTCTCCTTCTTGTGAAGACCCTTTGGGTCTCACCCTGGATACCAAGATTAATTTGAGGCAAAGAATCACTAAGAGCCATTTTGTATAATAATAACTTGTATTTATTATATCCAGTCTCAAAAAAACTCTAATAACATAATATTACTATGTTACGTCACATAAAAGGGATTTACCTTTTATATTAAATTAAATTACGAATTATGAAATTAATTAATAATTATGCTCAATATCAAGTAAGGTTTACCGAAATAGGAGGTCTGAGAAATACACGTACTCGAATTATTAGCTTTCATTAACTTTAACTAATTTTACTAAACTAACGCTTATTTTAAGCGTTCATAAATTATATTTACCGCTGGTATATCAGCTTTGAAGTTCTTCCGTAGAATAGCAGCAATAAGTCTTCACTAACGTAATCTCCTGGAATCCTCTAAATTTGTGGTTACTGTTGCTGGCTTAATAGCCTTCATACCTGCTAGCTTACAACGCTCGACTTATAAATACCCTATCTACTTTGCATATCCCATCCCCCTTTGGAGTTGATTGGAAATATACGCGAATTTATAATCCCCAAAAAGACGCCTAAGAATATTAGTGGAAAGGTTCCGTACAGATTCGTCACATTCTGAACAAGAGGAAGACGAAAGAGGAACAATGCTGTCATCTGCCATTAAATATCTTTTGAAAAAGTGGGCGGATGTCAGAGCAATGGTCTTAGAATGACACCCAAACCAAGCTGATGTCAGTAGGGTTGGGGATCTTTACAACGACAATGCTATTAATTACATCTGAAAAATCCTGAAAAAGGGAGAAAAGCAATCGACATTGGACATGTTCTTCAACTCCCCATAAGCAAAAAATGAAAAGGACTGATTAATATGCAAGACTATATATGTATGTATTATTTTTTAAAAAACTTACTAAGAAATTATACATTTTTTTAAATATAATTTTTAGGGTCTCCAGAACGAACTAATCGATTTCACATAGAAGTAAGTCTATGGTAAATCGATGATCGGTTAACGAACAATTCGAATAGCGAACATAGTCTTGGAACGGATTATGTTCGTTAACCGATCACCCACTGTATTACAAATATATATGCTTATTCTCAACACACAAAGTTTAAAAATACGTACCTCATGTTGTGCCATAACTGAATGAGTGACTAGAATAAAATAATAGAGCCCATTTTGTTACTGAATCCAGCCTCTTTATATATCACACCGGAAAACGTGTCTGAAATGATAAGAATACATTTCCAGATTAATAAAGATACAAGTACACAACTTTTCTTTGCTTTAGCAAGAAACTCAACTATTGGTCAAGATCTCGGATCAAACGTGAAATAATATTAAAGAATGAATTCTAAAAGTTAGAATAGCGTTTAATTTACTCAGTATAGTAAAATAACTATCGTATTTATTCGGATCTAAGCCGCACCATTAATTCTCATTTTGTGAAAAAGTAAAAAATGATTTGTCAATATCTTAAATTTATGAAATTTCAAAAAATTAAAATGAGAACTAATAAAAAGTGAATAAGTAATTCATTATAACAATATCAAAAGCTTTTAAATACATATACGAAGCTGTAATAGCTCTAGCCGTCAGTATCATGTTCCATTTTCCTCATGTAACGAATTTTTCCACTTTTGATTCTAAAGAGTGTTTTTTTTTCCAGGTATAGAAGTTTACGTTGGCATTACTTTCCAAGATGGCGACCGATTTAACAGCTGTCAAGTGATTTATTCTCAGTTTGGTTTGGCAATTCATCAAAACGATCATCAAGCAAGGCATAGATTCGTCGAATGGGCCCAAAACGAGATTGCCGTTGTTCCCGATTTTCATAAGCGAATTTTGTTTAGCGATGAAGCGCACTTCTGGTTGAATGGCTACGTCAACAAACAAAACTGCCGCATTTGGAGTGAAGCTAATCCACAAGTGTATGTCGAAACACCGTTACATCTAGAAAAACTGACTGTTTGGTGCGCTTTATCCTTCCTCAAAAACGATGAAGGCCACAACGTTACAGTCAATGGTGATCGGTATAGAGCCATGATTACTAACTTTTTCATTCCTGAATTGAACAATCATGATGTCCAGGAGCTGTGGTTCCAACAAGACGGCGCAACATGTCACACAGCTCGTGCCACAATCGATTTATTGAAAGACACGTTTGGTGACCGCCTAATTTCACGTTTTGGACCTGTGAATTGGCCTCCAAGATCTTGTGATTTAACACCGCTAGACTATTTTTTGTGGGGCTATGTAAAGTCATTGGTCTATGCGGATAAGCCACAAACGCTTGACCATTTGGAGGACAACATTCGCCGTGTTATTGCCGATATACGGCCACAAATGTTGGAAAAAGTCATCGAAAATTGGACGTCCAGATTGGACTACATCCGAGCCAGCCGTGGCAGTCCTGTGCCAGAAATCATATTTAAAATGTAATGCCACAAGATTATCTTTCGAATAAAAAAAAATTCATGTCAATCCAATAATACATCGTTGTTTTATTGCAATTTAAAGTTCTATACCTCTAAAAAAAAACACCCTTTAGTAAGCTGCGCCCAATTTTTAGTAGCATTAACATTGGGGGGAAAAGTACTGCTTAGATTCGAATAAATACGGTAAATAGGTATAAAAGTCAAATTACTTATGAATTAAACATTTTTTTTAATTCTAAAATTATCTAGAACTATTTAACTACTACAAAGTTTGAACAATGAAAATGTTTAAAGTATATACTTTTAATATCTATAAACTTTAAAAAAAAGTTTATATACATATATATTAAATTTTATTGTTTATTAATGATTCATTAACGTACAGTAATATTACTTCTGCCCGAAATTCAAATCTCAGATTCTCTCAGATTTCTCTTTTCCTAATAAATGTCTAATTCTTGTATATGTGTTGAAACATTCCATGTATGTTGTTTTCTCTGCAGTGATACACTGCTTATGGGAAAATTAAGTTTTACAAGGAAAGTTCGTTTCACAGCATGAACTTGGAAGTGAATTGCCAAAAACAGTTCAGGCTAATATTACTTTAAAATCTTTCTTTTGGAAAATGAGTGACAAATTCACTTGAACATTGTACACTTAGAATGTACGACAGAATAAAAAGTACCGACGGGAACCATTAATCTAAGTTTTATCATCATTTTTCAGAAAAGATATCAATACCTACTTGAAATGTTAAGTACTTAGAATATTTGTCACATTAGTTATAACGAAACTAATATAATAATTTATACAAATTCCTTTTAAAATCTACAACTTTTGACTCATGCAATTAGACAACTCTATAATGAAATTTTAAAAAGTTTAAGACATGTATAGCAGTTTTAAGTACGGATAAGCATGATCGGTCATAAAAATATTTTTGATATCCAGTCATATTATATAAATAACAAGAATGCGAACTTTAAGCATAGTATTTGAAATATATTTTTAGTATTTTTAAAAAGCTGAGTTTTTTTTTTAATTTAAGGTATCCAACTACCCTATAATCATGATTTTTTTTAAAAAATTGACACAATTTTTTTATGATTTTATTTTATATGCCATCTGATTAGCTTTATAAAAAAAATACCAAGTTTTTTATTTTCCATTCACTAGAACAAAAACTACAAGTGTTTCAGTAAGAGCAGATGCCATAACTTTACATAAGATGTCGAACTTTAAAATGCGTTTTACTCAAAATGTGTTTTTTTTTTCCGAAACGCTTAAACGAGGACAGCGATTGCAAAAAGTTTTTAAAATAATTTGCTGAAATTTTTTGTGTAGGTTCTGAATAACAGTAGAAGTGTTTAACATTCACATTTATCAATCACTGTTTTATTACAAAATTCACTGTTCTTTATGTGAATATAATCACTGTTTTTTAAGCAATTTCATATAATAGCTAATATAAAGTGCTCTAGCTTTTGTAAAAATTAAAATATCTCTTAACCTGAAGGTCATTTCAAAAAGGAATAGCAAAGTAATACATCAAAATTGAAAAATTGAGAATTTGTTCATTTATTGTTTGTACAGAGCAAGCCCCGTTTATGTAATTTTTTACCTATTTTTCCCCCCATTTTAGTAGTAATAATTTATTTTCCTCTTCTTAAATTTTGTCTTTTTTTCTTAAAATGTTCTAAATAAATATCTAAAAACCACAAAAAAAAACTCTACATCTCTATTTTTTTTTTATAAAAAGTTGTCGCAAGTAGGCGAATACCTGAAGTTGAAAGCAAGATAAAATGTTTGCCGTAAAGTTTTTATGTCTTGCTACAGTCTGATCACAAATTCAGAGACTTTCGTCGCACGAACTTTTTGTGGACTGGAAGTACTGAAATAACGAAAAGGAAAACGCGCGCGCAGATTTTGCAATTTTAAACCACGATCAAGTGACAAGGACGGAACTTGAGCTGGCAACCAACTTTTTTCCCCCTAGACTTCCACACCATGGCAAGGAGAACTTTGAGCTTCAACTGATTTAACATGCAGCAACTAGGGTTTCTTTCCCGTCCCGGGAAATCATAACATTTCCGTACTCTTTGTATTCCTGGTAATTATACTTCCTTCTCGGGAAGGACATCGGGTTTAAATAAACAACGAGGTAGCTATTTTTGACTTTACTGTGGATTTCAACCTCGGATACAAATTTTAGCTGACCGTACAGTAGCAATTTTCTATCGTTGACCCCGAACTTCCTGGACGGAGGAATTTTCGTCACCCCAGCAGTGGGGTAAGAGTGTAATAAGAGGAAGAGAAACACCCACGATTCCAGATAAGATCCTCCAGAATCTAGATAAGATTACATGATCTCTAATCTTAGCAGAAACAATGTCTTGCACTTTGTTTTCATAACAAAGGTTTTCATTATATTGAAATATACTAGATGAATCTTTGGTCGTGCATGGGGAAAAAATCTGGATTAAAAACAAATTTTCTGACTGTTATGGTGGGCTGCAAAGCCTGCGGGCCTACCCCTGTGGGCCTTGTGTTTGCTAACGAAGAATATAAGGGTCCCCGCCAAGTCAGGTTTTGAGCCACTAGGCTATAACATAGGTTTTGGGCCCCTTAGAACCCTGCCCATCCTCCTCCCGCGATTTGGGGGGTTGCAGGGAAATACGTTACGCCACTGCCTGACGCAGTAGCGTACACAGGAATTTTTCAAAGGGTCGAAAGTGCACTATTCTAGAATTATGCTCCAATACGCAGCCCAACATATTCTTTTGATTTTGTCGATTTTCGGGAACAAAAAACATTAAAAAATTAATTATTGAATGAATAATTAGCATTAATTAATAAAATTAATCATTAATAACCAATACTTAGTTAAATTTTACGTACTATATGCATATAATCAAAATCAATCGAAAAAAATATCAAGAGCTATAGGGGGGTTCGGACCGGAGACCCCCCTTTCCTTGTGTGCGCTACTGGCCTAAGGGTTAGAAAGATTTAGATTTTAAATTGAATATTTTTGCTTAGAAAGTAATGAACCAATCGTCAAATGATTTTCTTTTATTAAATAATTTTGAACAGAAAGATGTAGTTACATAGCATGAAACTACGCTCGTTAATTTAACCATCTTTTTTTTTTTTTTGCCAATTGAATAAAGGTGAGGTAAAGAGGGAGAATCCTAAGTTAGCATTTCTAACTTAATTTTCATTATTATGAGGCTCAATTCTGTTTATCGTGAGTCATAATATATAAAACCTGCTACTCTTTAAGTAAAAGGCGTTTTTTTAGAGGTATAGAACTTTAAATTGCAATAAAAAAACGATGTATTATTGGATTGACATGAATTTTTTTTATTCGAAAGATAATCTTGTGGCATTACATTTTAAATATGATTTCTGACATAGGACTGCCACGGCTGGCTCGGATGTAGTCCAATCTGGACGTCCAATTTTGGATGACTTTTTCCAACATTTGTGGCCGTATATAGGCAATAACACGGTGAATGTTGTCTTCCAAATGGTCAAGCGTTTGTGGCTTATCCGCATAGACCAATGACTTTACATAGCCCCACAGAAAATAGTCTAGCGGTGTTAAATCACAAGATCTTGGAGGCCAATTCACAGGTCCAAAACGTGAAATTAGGCGGTCACCAAACGTGTCTTTCAATAAATCGATTGTGGCACGAGCTGTGTGACATGTTGCGCCGTCTTGTTGGAACCGCAGCTCCTGGACATCATGATTGTTCAATTGAGGAATGAAAAAGTTAGTAATCATAGCTCTATACCGATCACCATTTGATTGTAACGTTGTGGCCTTCATCGTTTTTGAAGAAGGATTCCACCAGCCCATAAAGCGCACCAAACAGTCAGTTTTTCTGGATGTAACGGTGTTTCGACATACACTTGTGGATTAGCTTCACTCCAAATGCGGCAGTTTTGTTTGTTGACGTAGCCATTCAACCAGAAGTGCGCTTCATCGCTAAACAAAATTCGCTTATGAAAATCGGGAACAGCGGCAATCTCGTTTTGGGCCCATTCGACGAATCTACGCCTTGCTTGATGATCGTTTTGATGAATTGCCAAACCCAACTGAGAATAAATCACTTGACAGCTCTTAAATCGGTCGCCATCTTGAAAAGTAATGCCAACTTAAACTTCTATACCTGGAAAGAAATACTCTTTATTTGGTGGAATCAGGATTCGAACTTGGAGCTCCAGACTTAAATGTCACCGTCCCTGAACTAGCGACCATACACACTCGGTTAATGCGGTCTCTTCCACATTTGGATTTGCCAGTTAGTAAACGTAAAATCCACGCACTTTAAAATGGGATTAAGAATGCTTTTAGAGGGGGAAAAACTTTCGATCTCTCACATCTGTTTGAGTGATCGTGCACAAAAATATAAATCAGGTAAAAGCCCCTGCAATAAAGGTGTAATATTTTCAATTTTCTAACTAAAAAAAATTTCTAAATATCACCACTTTTCATTTACATAAAACTACTTTTCGAACAATCCTAAGACCATTAATTAAATGTATTATATGCTTCTAAGGAGAAATAAATTATTCTTTAAAGAAAAACTAAAAAACATGATTTTATGTTAAATCGAACTAAAAGTAAAAAAAAAAAAATTCTTAATATAAGAATAAAATTATTAACGAGAAAATTAATTTCATTGGGGTAATTGCGTGGGGTGCTCTATATTAATTGTTATATATAATTTTTCTTACTATACTTCTATTCTAAAAGGCTGAGCTAGTGTGTAAAAATGTAGTATAAAGCATCCCACGCTTTTACCACAATGAGATTAATTTTCTCGTTAATTATTTTATTCTTATATTAAGAATTATTATTTTTTTTTACTTTTTAGTTCGATTTAACATAAAAGCGTGTTTTTTAGTTTTCTTAAACTATAATTTATTTTTCATTTTTTAGTTCGATCTACAATAAAAGCATGCATTTTTTAGTTTTTTTTAACTATCGTTTATTCATTGATTTAATCTTAAATGGCGTCATTTTTTAGTATTTTGAATATTCATTGGCATCCTATCAGCGCGTCGATACGGCCTGGTTTTCAAAATGTAGGATTAGCCAACTGAAGGTAGTCTGGAAGAGCTAAGTTTGAAACATTTCATGCAAAAGAAGGTGTAAAGTCAATGATTTTTCACTAAAAAGAGCTCTGAAACTTGCATCATTATTAGACACCAAAGTACACCTTTTGAATGAAAGAGTTTGTGAGGAATGATTTAATCCGGTGAGAGACCAATGAACTAATTCTCAACTGTTTTGGTAAAATGATGCAATGAATGATGTTTCATTCCACAGATCCGACAAGAGAATTTAGAAAACAGATTTTAATTATGAGTTAAGCGTTTAGTACAGTGCTTCTCAAGTTTTCCATATTTGCGACTAATTTTGAGTCATAATTTTCATCGTGCCCCCCTCATATAACAACGTGTGATTTGATTTGATTTGATTTATTATTAATGTCGCACTGTTTAGCTACACGAGGGCTTTTGGCGACGGACCACGTAATTTTGAACCATGGTCAAGTGACGTGGACGACACCTGAGCTGGCACCCCCTCTCCTAACTACCACACCACACAACAACGTGTGCAATAATAATGCACTTCGACGCTAAATCTACAATGCGACTATAATATTATAAATATCACATATTATCAGTGGCGCACACAAGGGGGGGTCCTGGGGATCCGGACCCCCCCCAAAGCCCTTGATTTTTTTCCGATTGATTATAATTCTAAGTATATAGTACGTAAAATTTAATTAATTACTTGCTATTAATGATTAATTTTATTAATTAATGCTAATTATTTATTCAAAAATTAGTTTTTTACTGTGTTTTGTTCCCGAAAATCGACAAAATCAAAAAGAGCATGTTACAAGAATGGTGAACTTTCGACCCCGGACCCCCTGAAAAATTCCTGTGTGCGCCACTGCATATTATCAATATATTATATTTTATATATAACAAGCCCGTGGAAGTCAGTAGTAATTACTAAATTTGCTTTTAATTTAGTATTGATAAATCAATTATTAAATACTTTTTGCCGCACTCATACATTTATAAGTATCTTATATCAGTGTGAACATGTATTTTATACTTCATCATATCAGAATGTATTTTATTTTGCTTCCTTTCAGTAAGTTAATAATATTTAAAATCTTTTATTTTGGACTTTTCGATATGCTAGCGCCCTAGGGTAGGGTTACAATGAATTAGTCGCCAAATCTGGAAATCGTTATTAATGTAGATCCCGATCAGGACAATGGAATAAAATTATGAAATTATTGTATTGCGATCGGTGTCTGAAAAGTGTGCAACATTTAGAATTAATCTGACCTTTTAAAACGGGTAAAAATCGAGTTCAAAGATTCCGTTATATGCAAGTGAAACTCATAAAAGCGTGTTAAAAAGAATCACATTGAGTTATTAAATTCAAATAACTTTCAAATGTTTAAGCTCTTTTACAATTGCATATTCACAAAATAATTAATATATATAATTATAGTTGTATTCTTTAAACAATAATTAAAGGTATGCCTGTTCATGTATAAGCAGATGTAATACCTAATTTTCAAAATTCAGGATCTTAATATCAATTAATATAGTTCAATGGCTTTTTTTTTTTGCTAAAACATAAGGAATTGTAAAACTCATTTAATCACAAAAAGATAATTTAGTTCTTTTTTTCTTAGACAGATATATTAATTATTATTATGATAAATTCCTGTATTATAACAATGTTATATCACTGAAGGAAAAAAAGTTCTTTCAATTATATGAACCAATATTATTTCCAATTTCTGGTCTATTAACCTTTTTTATTTCATAATACATATACACTCTTCAAACAAGCCTTCAGAAAGATTTAAAATTAGTATGATTGGTATTTATTCTCTGGTAGTCAACAACATTATAAAATACAAACTAGAACAAATGCATTATATCTCATTAATGCTAAACATATTTTTTTTTTAAAAAAATAAGATAAAGGGAGAGAAAATAAAAAGATCTATAATTGCAAGCAAGAAATTA
This sequence comes from Trichonephila clavipes, assembly GCA_019973935.1. Lineage (NCBI taxonomy): Eukaryota > Metazoa > Arthropoda > Arachnida > Araneae > Nephilidae > Trichonephila > Trichonephila clavipes. The sequence goes on from BMAU01020921.1 coordinate 1,542,568, forward strand.
AAACACTATTAATGCAAAAAATTATCTCAATTGCTAAATGCTAAACATTTTGATTTTTTTTTTTTGTTCCAGAATGAGATAATTCAAATATTTATATATAAATTTTGTACATTTCAAATAAGGTATTGCAATTATTGTTATTAAGACTATTTCTTTTGCCTTATAATAAAAAGTTTTGATACTTTATTTTGTAATAAATATAAATTTAACATAAATTAATGAAATTACTAAATCTGCCCAAGATTTCTAAAACTTTTTCAAAAAGCAATACTCATAATATAATAATTTGTTCAAGAAAATCTGAAAATATTAAACATTAGATTTTTAACATTAAAAACGTTGTTCACTTCATGGTTAAAACACACCAATAAAAATTATTTAAATTGTATATCAAAATAACTTTATACAGCTTCATCTAAATAAATTATATACATTTAAAAATATAAAATTTAATATTTTATAAAACGGTTTTTCAGAAGCAAATTAATTAGCTTAAATTGATTTATATTAGAATAACAAGATTAAATAAGATAAATATCACAAAAGGATTATAAATACATACAAGCAAAAAATTGTTAAAATAGTAACCTTTTAGAAACTTCAAGATAAAAATTCAGAAAAACATTAAAAACATAATATATAATATCCAGCCTTTTGAAATAAAACAACAAATAGGAGAAATCAATAAACTCAATTTTAATGCATACAAATATTTCTAATACTTCATTTACTGAAGTGATTCAACTTTTTTTATTAAAACACATGTTTAAAAGAATGATGCAGAATTCTTTATATACTTATTATGTACAATAATTTTCAAAAATGCATTTTTCACCACTGACATATTAAATATTTTAAACATACAATTGCCTCAAATAGTTTTTGAGAACTTAATGACCCAACTGCATTTTACTACATTTATATACAAAATACTCAATATTACATTTATTTTTAACGGATTTAATGCGATTTATTTTGTTCACAATTATATTTTTAAAAACAAGTACTCTCACAAATAACTTTCAAGAGAAAAATACGATACATTTATAGAAAATGAAAGAATTTGTTTTATTTAACATAATTGACATTCTTATTCTTTGTACAAAATTTTGAATAATTTATTACTAATTATTTGATTACATAATAATGTATAAAAAGATCCTGTAGGAATGATTCTATTTTACAAGATAAAGAGAATCTCAGATTAAAATTTTCAGAATTCAAAACAAGGAATTTATTTTATTAATTATTTCAGAAGAACATTTCAATACTTGGCAATGCAAATGAATTTATGGATAAAAAAGAAGAGGCATTGAAAAAGATAAATCTCTCTCGATCTTTCTCACAGAAAAGGTAGAGCTGTCAGTTAAATGTCATCAGCTGTTTACAAGTATTAACAAACACAATACAGATTCGTGAGTGTTTCAATCGAAAAATATTAAATTATCATAATAATTTAACATTTTAAGCCTGCAATAAATTCTATATTGGATTAATTCTATGCTGTTTTAAGACTCAAAGTAGAATCCAAGACTCACCTCTTCCTTGCGCTTTCTTCGCTCCACTTCTCAGCTTCTGAATCCAAACATCTGATAGCTTCACTTCATTTTATTTTTGCTCCACAATCTCTGAGCTCGTATGATCACGTGATCTAATTATGTTTGCACAACCTTAAATAACATATTCACTTCATAAATTGCTTCTCTATCATAATCCAGCTTTGATGTAAAAAATCAATATATACTTTATAATGAAATCAATTTTCATTAATGTATTTGCATTAAGTTAAAAATACTAACGTAAGCTATACTATCAACCAATATTCTAAATTTTTTAATAAAATATTCAACATAAAAAAATAATAAATTTATCAACTTTGGAAATTTTAGTATCAAAAGCTTTTTTTAATCAAAGACCGGAAAAGTGTTGCCAATAAAAAATATCTTTTTACATTTCCGTTAAAATTCAATTTCCACAATCTACAAGCTGTGAGTTGCACCTTGTGTTGTGTATGCATTGACCTAGGCCGGAAAATCGGAGCATATGGCGTTAGCCAGGTCTCCACTTTTTCAGTGCTTGCACTGAACTGAACTGAACTGAACTGAACTAGGCCGGAAAAAGCTTGTATCCATTCCTAATCTTGTTTGTTGACATAACTTTTGTTGGTTTTACGTTGTAACTTTCTGTTTCAATTATGTTCGCTAGACACCTGGTGTTTTGTAGAAATATTAAAAACGTCCCAGAAGCTTTAAATGTTTGTCGCCGATCTCACAAATTTAGTCGGCAATCTCCCCTTTTTAATATTCTTAATCAGCCAAGAAAACCAATTTTTATCGCAATGTTCGTCACGCAACAACTAACTCTGGTTTCAAGAAAAATCTTCCCCTAATTTTAGGCATCTCTGCTGGTGGAGGAGCTGCTGTAGCTTACAGTATATTCCGATCGGGAAAAACACCCGTTAAAGAAACAGATGACGATTTTGAAGAGGCACCATTCATTCACGAACATTTAGATGAAGATTTAGCATTACTTACAGAATTTGGTCCTATCCCATATTTATTAATAGGTGCAGGAAGTGCATCGTTTAATGCTTATAGGGCTATTCGTTCCGTGGATCCAACAGCAAAAGTTTTAGTGATTGGTGATGAAGCATATCTTCCTTATATGAGACCACCTTTGTCCAAAGAAGTATGGTTCGATAAAAAAACTGATGTTGCTGAAACTTTAAGCTTTACCCAATGGGATGGAAACAGCCGAAGTTTGTTTTATGAGCCTCAAAGCTTCTACTTTTCAGTGAAAGAAGTCATTGACAATAAAAATGGTGGTATAGCTATAATCAGAGGAAAGAAGGTTGTCAAAGTAGATCCAGTTAATCAAGCTGTTTACTTGGACAAAGGAGAAAAGATTTCCTACAACAAATGTTTGATTGCTACAGGTTCAAAACCCAAAAACCTTCCAATATTTGAAAATGCTGATAAATCCATTAAGAAACACATCACACTCTTCAAAACAATCAAGGATTTCAAGAAACTTGATAAAGTTTGTAAAAAATGCGACTCTATTATTATTATTGGTGGAGGATTCTTGGGAAGTGAGTTAGCTTGTGGCTTAGCTAGAAAAGGGGCATCTTCAAGTATGAAAGTCATGCAAGTCTTTCCTGAATCAGGTAACATGGGTAAAGTGTTACCAGAGTATTTGAGTATCTGGGCTTCAAAAAAATTGGCCAGTGAAGGTGTAGAGGTCATTCCTGAAGTAGAAGTTAAAGGTGTATCTAAGCAAGGAAATAAAATTGAATTACTCCTAAGTAATGATAAAACTATCAAAGCTGATCATGTTATTGTGGCTGTAGGATCTGATCCGAATACTGATTTTGCAAAGGTTTCAGGACTTGAAGTAGATCCTCAACATGGTGGATTTGTGGTCAATACAGAAATGGAAGCTCGAAAGAATTTATGGGTTGCTGGAGATGCTTCATGTTTCTATGATGTAAATCTTGGAAGGCGTAGAGTAGAACATCATGACCATGCTGTTGTAAGTGGACGACTTGCTGGAGAAAATATGGCTGGTAATGCTAAACCTTACTGGCACCAGTCAATGTTCTGGTCAGACTTGGGTCCTGATATTGGTTTTGAAGCTATTGGTATTATTGACTCTTCACTTCCAACTGTTGGTATCTTTACAAAACCTAATGAAGAAAAAGATAAATCGGAGGAAGATCAAACAAGTGCTTCAAAATCTAAATTACAATCAGATTCAGTTTTTAGAGCACCACAATCTGCTGACAATTACAATAAGGGAATGCTTTTCTATATAAGAGATGATACTATTGTAGGCATTGTTTTATGGAATGTATTTGGCAAAATGCCAATTGCTCGACAAGTCATCAACGAATCAAAATCACAGGATGATGTTACGGAAATTGCAAAATTATTTGAACTGCATTCAACCGATTAGAGAAGTTTTTCAAATTTAGGTTTAATTAGTATTGGTTATTTAAAACAAATATAGGAATTCTATTATTTTTTTAAATTCATAATTCTAACAATGAATATGCTTATGTCAATTGACTTATTTTCTAATTAAAATTGATAAATAATAAAGTTACTTTTGTATTCATACAAATTTAATTATTGAAATTCTAATACTATTTAGGCTTTTTGATTTTGTTTAATTTTCATTTTTTTAAATTAGTTTATCTGAAGATAACTATTTTTCTTTAATTTATGCTTTTCAATTCTTTGAATGAGTATAATTAATAGCATATGCTGAATTTTCATAGATTATATTAGCACAACTAAAGTAGATTTTATTCATATCCTGTTTTAAATATTTATTTTTTAAGTCATTGTTATTTTAATGTCGTTATTCAAATAATTTCTAAATATTCATGTCAATTTGAGTTATAAATTTGTTTTGAAAAAAATGTATCATATAATTTATGTTTTGGATTATTTGAAATTTTTTAATACACTGATCTTGTTAATATATTTAAAATTCTGATGTATTTCATTAAATGATAAAAAAAAAAGAATTAAATGTATATGTTTGCTGTTATGAAATGTTGTTTAAATTTTTTTTAATGCTTAACATTTTTTTTTTGTTCAGATTTGTAAAAAAAATTATTACCTCATGCATGCTATTTTTTATAAACAGTTTTTTAATCTTTGGTGCAATATCTTTTAATTAAACTATTTCAAGCTATATTTTTTTATTTCTTAAAATTTTGAATCTAATATACCCGTAAAACACATTAGTTTTGTGGGATTATGTTTCAAATATAATTCAGTTAGTAACTGTGAAATCAATATTGTTTGATTTTCTCACTGACTTCTTTAGTAAATTATTAAATAAAATCCATCAATTTGATTGAGAATTTTCTTTCACTTACTCAATCTCTTTTAATAATTCTCAGTATTGAAGACTTGGTACTAAAATAAAACTTATTTTTAAAAAATAATTATGAAAAACACTAAAATATATTTGACATCATTAAAAGTAAAACGTTTAAATTGAAAATATTTTGCTATACAAATTCTATTTCCTTCAAAATTATAATTTTTTATTTTTTTAGTTAGGTTTTACCTTAGTAAAGACATCTAATACGACATTTAACGTAAATGTATGATTTATTTTAATTTACGTTATTTTACAACTTTCAGACTTGAAAAAATAATTCTTATTTATTGCTGATGTGTAAATTTTACTTTTTTTAATCTGCTTATTTTTTGTTTATGAAATTGTATATCTTAAAATTGTTGGGTGTTTAAGTGATAATTTAGTTGGAACCATTTTTTTTTATCAGGGATTCGAAACATATGATCTTTTAATTCATGTACTCTGGGGCCACATTACTACTTTACCTAATGAGTAAATTACTTTGAATGAAAAATATTTTATAGTTTTTTGAAATGAAGTTTTTTTCACAAGTATAGAAGCTTAAATTTCTGGAATTTCTTTAAAGGACTTGGTTGCAAATAATGAAGAAATTGAACATGAGTTGTATCTATTTCTATTTTGTATTTACCATAATTTATGTTTAAAAAAGAAATTCAAGTTTTATTCAAAAATGCAATTTTAATGGATAAAACTGTAATTATTATTTCTCTGATCTTATTTTTGAAAATTTATATTTTTTGTGTCCTATTTATTTTATTGTTTTATTCATGAATAAATTTGATCTATATTTTAAAAAATGAAGTAATTTCTCTTAAATTCATGATTTTTTTCAGTTTTTAAAATGATAAGGAAGTATAAAATTTCTTATTCTATGTTGTTGATTTTTTTCAAAATGAATGTAAAATTTTTATTTTTTTCATTATTAAAGTACAATTACTGTTTAATTTTTGAAAATTATTTTTCCTTTTTGTGTTACAATATTGCATCTTCACTTGAGATAACTATCACATATTACAATTAAAAAATTGTGACTCTCTCAAACATTTCAAATTTCTATCTTAAGATTGCACTTTATTAAAGAAAATGTTATGCCTAATATTACATGACTTGCATTCACATGTTTTGATATCTTAGAATCTAAATGAAGTTTTAATAACAAATTGATTTGTAATTATTGTATAAAAAGTATAATACATATATCTTTTTAAGATTAATAAAGGGTTTCAATGTGTGATGAATATTTTATATGCATGTACACAGGAATTTTTCAAGGGGGCGTCCGGGGTCGAAAGTTCACCATTCTTGTATCATGCTCCTTTTGATTTTGTCGATTTTCGGGAACAAAACACAGTAAAAAACTAATTATTGAATAAATAATTAGCATTAATTAATAAAATTAATCATTAATAACAAATACTTAATTAAATTTTACATACTATATACTTAGAATTATAATCAATCGGGAAAAATCAAGGGCTTTGGGGTGTCTGGATCCCCCTTGTGTGTGCCACTGCATGTACATATAAATATTTACTTTAAGACTCAATTTTTAGTTTTAAAAAAGGAATAAATTGAAATTTTATAGACATGAGGTTTTTTTCTAACAGCACTATGCAACTCTTACAATGCAATAAGCACAAGTAACAAAAGGAAATTCGTTTAGAATGAAGAAAAAAAAGATATGGTTTTTTAGATTAATCAAAAAACAAAATTTTTGTCTATTTGATTTTTTTAAATGAGGCAGTTAAAATTAATACTGGGGCAGTTCTTGCCCCATTATTAATTTTTTTTGTGTGTGTATTTCTAAAGGCAGGATGATTTTAGAAGCTTTTATTTAAAATGTTATAGACAAAGAACATACTGTATTTCACATATAGAAAATTGTTTAAATAATGCTTAGAAAGATTATGAATGAAAGGAAGACTTAATGCATATTTGACTTTAAAAGAAATCACTACTTTTTTGTTTTTTTTTTTAACATTTAGATTTTAAACTTGTAACCCACCTGCATATATCAATGATTAATTTAGCTAAAACTAATGTGAGTTTTTTAGTTAAATTAAGAATTATATTAGTTCATAGGTTACAAGTGTAAAAGAGTAGTACCTTGTGATATTTACAAATAAGTTTTTGTTATCAGTTTTAGTAATTGTATTTTTTTATGTATTGTATGTGGTTATAAAACATAGACATTTAATATTTTTGTGTAGAGTAAATGCACAAAACAATTGATATAAAAATTTTACTACTGTTATTTTAAATGAACTTGTTTTGTAATAATACTGAAAAAATATTAAATAAAATAAAAATTTCTATTAAAGCTTTTTTTTAATTTAATTTATTTATTTTCATTTTTAGTTATTTATTCACAATTCATGAGTGAGGACTAGTATGTTCTGGATCATCAAGCTTTTAAATAAATGCCCCCCCCCCCTCCAAAAGAAAGAACATTAATACATCATCATTTAAACTAGGTCAGCTTCTTTGTTGTTAGAAGTATTTTTCCCGATGTCAGTTACAGTGAAAAGTTTTGATTGTTTCATAAAAATATACTTTTATCATTTGGAGTCGACTAATCTTTCATAAAATGATGAAAAACTAGTGAAGAGGAATTCACCAAAGTAATATATCTTTTTTTATAAAAAGTGAAAGTAATAAAATTTTCAAATGAAAAGGAACACATTCAAATATAGTTGAAGGGTTTTTTATTACTATCCACTAATTCTCAGAACTAATTTATTGTGTCTATAAGTCAATGACCAGGATTCGAAATGATATTGCCAAGATCACTTGCACTGAATTAACCAGAGGACGCCACACGTCTTATCGAAACTAGCTCTAAAATTTTAAGATAGATACAATATTACCTTTAAAAGAGGTTTCGGATAAAGCAGTGATAAGCCTTTAAATATTTTTACAGATAAAATATTTTGATTATAGGTGAATTCTCTAAAAGAATATTTTTAAAGAGGATATTGGCCTTTATTGAACAATATTTTATGTAACCCAATCAATCAATGTAATACAACAGCCCCCCTCCAAAGTCGTATTTGACAGGTGTGAATATTAAACATCGTCAGGTCCCCAACCTGTTCGAATGATGCATAGAAGAAAGTGATATGGTGTAGTAAATTTTCTTAGTTCTTAACAGCAGGATGTCTGTGGTGTAACTTAAACCACCGTAAGTTCAGGTTGCAGCGACCTTACAGCTTAACATAACGACTCCAAAACTGAACTGAATTGATCTATTATTATTGTAGCGTGCCTGGATTAAGCCATTGCCTGAAAAAGTTCAAGCAGTTCTTGATTACAAACAACCAGAGACTGTTGGCTCTCTGAGAAAATTTTTAGGACTGTTAAAATTTAAAAAAGTTTCTTGCCCAAAGCAGCTGAACAACAGTATCTTTCAAGTGAATTTTTAAAAGGTTCTAAAGGTAAGAAGGACTCAAAGCCTTTAAACTGGTCTTCTGAGGCAATTACAGCATTTCAGAGGTGTAAACAAGCTCTTGCTGATGCTGCACTTCTTGCTCATCCTTCACCTTCTGCCCCGCTTGCTCTTCATGTGGACGCCTCTGATTATGCCATAGGAGGTGCACTTCACCAAGTTGTGGACTCTGAGCTACAGCCATTGGCTTTCTTTTCCAGAAAACTTACTTCATCTGAAAAGTCTTACAGTGCCTACGACCGTGAACTCCTTGCTATCTACTCGGCTATCCGACACTTTCGGTATATGCTGGAAGCTAGAGATTTCACAGTGTTTACTGACCACAAGCCCCTCACTTATGCTTTTAGGCAAAAAAGTGACAAGTGTTCTCCACGGCAGATCCGTCAGCTGGATTTCATCTCTCAGTTCACCACAAATATTGTACACATTCCAGGATCTGACAATATTGCTGCTGATGTTCTCTCTCGTGTTTCTGCAATCACCTTCCCAAGTCAAATTGACTATGACTGTATTGCTGAGACACAACAGACTGATCAGGAGCTTCGCACCCTAATAGCATCTGGAACTTCCTTGGAACTCAAAAAGGTAATTTTTCCCAATTCGTCTACTGAAATTATGTGTGATCTATCAACGGGCACAGCCAGACCCTACATCCCAAAACAGCATCGCCAAGATGTTTTCCCTGCTATGCATAATTTATCCCATCCTGGCATACGTCGATCAGTGCATTTGATGAAGCAGCGTTTTGTTTGGCCATCAATCTCATCAGATGTAGCTAAGTGGGCAAGACACTGCCTAGCTTGCCAAAAATCCAAAATTCATCGTCATACTAGATTACCTCTTTCATCATTTCAAGAACCTTCCCAACGTTTTGATCATATTCATCTGGATCTCATTGGACCTCTACCTCCATCAAATGGCTACACCTATTGCCTGACAATGATTGACCGTTTTTCGAAATGGCCAGAGGCCCAACCTCTCAAAGACATAACTGCTGAGACTGTGGCTGAGGCATTCTTTTTCCTCTTGGGTGTCTCGCTTTGGAACTCCTGCAATTCTCACAACCGACAGGGGCAGGCAGTTTGAGTCTTCGCTCTTCAAAGCTCTTAGCAAACTACTTGGTGTTCAGAAGTGTCGTACAACTGGATACCACCCTCAAGCTAATGGGATGATCGAAGAATTGCACCGCCCATTGAAAAGTGCAATCAAGTGCCATGCTACTGAGCGTTGGACAGATGTACTCCCTATCATCTTACTAGGTCTACGAGCTTCTCTTAAAGAAGATATTCTGTGTACCCCAGCTGAATTAGTTTTTGGGACCACTATTCGACTGCCAGGGGAGATGTTTGACTCTTCCAAGCCAGACGATGATGTTGTGAATTTTGTTTCGAAACTTAAGTCTCACATGCAATCACTTCACCCTAAACCACCAAAACACCATGGCAAACGTCCAGTTTTTATCCATCCAGGACTGTTGGAAGCAACACATGTTTTCTTCGCCGAGACATGTTACGTCGTCCACTTCAACAACCCTATGATGGCCCTTTCAAAGTCTTACAAAGGAAGGATAAAGTGTTTTTCCTTGACATCAATGGTAAACGGGTATCTGTATCTATTGATAGAAGCAAACCTGCCTTCTTTCTTAACACTGAGGACTTGCAACTACCTCAAAGCAAGAATGAAACACCTGCTACTGTGGAACCTAATGCAACAGCTTCAACACCTGCTACTGTGGAATCTGATCCAACAGCTTCAACGCCTACCCAGCCATCTACACGTTCTGGTCGCAAAGTTCATCTTCCAACTAGGTATCGTTGACACTGGAAGGGGAGTATGCAGCGACCTTACAGCTCAACATAACGACTCCAAAACTGAACTGAATTGATCTATTATTATTGTAGGATGCCTGGTTCCATGTGTTGTAGTTCTTGAAAGCTTACCTCTTAATTGCTCATTTAATCTTTAAAGTTAATAAATGTTATTGTTATTTAATTCAACCGTGTTGTAGTGAAGAATGCCTAACCACGCAACGCGGCAAGGTCTTAGAAGAAAAAAGCTGTTGAACAGGCTATTAAATTAGTTATAATGACACACATCGCAACTATATACATATATACATTCGAAAAGAAAAATGCAGCATAACATTTCTGCCGTAACTTACTCCGCCATCTTACGTACTCGGTAAATTGTTTTTCTCCTTTCGCCACGCGCGAACAGCGCATGCGTGGGCGAGACACTTATGACGTAAACAGGTGCCGAAAGAGTTGGTGCTTGTATTTCAGTTGCAACAATGTGTGTACTTTTACAATTGCTTTCGCGACCTTATCCGAATTGCATTTTTGTTCGAAATATTAAATACGGAGATAGATCTAACAGGATTTCTACTACGATCTCGCGACTTCCTGCAGATCCAGTTGTCAGCGTTGAGAGTTTGCTATGAAGGGTTATTTATATATGCCTTCAATCGACTATGTGCACCGGATGGACCAGTTTCTTTTAGGAGGTACTTTTATTTAGGACGATAATGTTTGAAACATATCGCTAAATCTATTCAGCCAAACTTTTAAGAGCATGCAGACAGTGCCGGTTTATCCATTGGGCGCCCAGGGGCCCGGATAAGCTGGACCTAACCAGGTTTTCTGGTAATAAATTTCGATCCTCCAGTGCGAAGGAGGCCCGAAATGAGTTTAAATCGGCACTGCATGCAGATTAAGGCTGTCTCAGGTAAAAGCAAGAGAGCTTGAACTAAACGCGAAGCACATTTTCAGACAGAAAAAAATACCTCAATTTCAATGGAAATTTTCAATATTATAACTCATACCTTTGTTAACAATATAGTGTTTTAAAAAATATTCCATAAATACTTTCTTTTTTTTTAATACGTGAAGGCATAGCCCATTTAACATTACGGTATAGCATAAAAAACGCGAAACACATTTTCTACCAGAAAAAATAAATAAACTCGGTTAAAAACGGGAAGTATGATTAAAAATTCTGCTCTCTAAAGGATAGTGAAGCCAGAATATCATATTAATGTTTCATTTCTCTTATATCTGAAAAAATGTTCCAAATTCTGCTCCTATTCTTTAACATCAATAGAAGACAGCAATAAAACATGCATATCTGTTGGCACGACCCAATCTCTGAATTTCAGTGTTATTGAGAACAGTATTTTTGAGGGGACAGAATCCACCATCAGTCTCCACAGTACCTTTCCCGATATCTTCATTGAGGAATGGTTTAATATTTCACTAAAAACTGTACAGAATTTCTTCAGTTCCATTCCTAGAAGCATTCAGGTGATTTCCCACGTTAAACATAGATTTATGTCTTGCTGATAAACCTTTCAGAATTCTTTCGTGACATTTCGTTTGCACCCAGCTCTTTTTTTATACGGTCGTCAACACGATTTTAAGATAACACCATTCACCAACATAACTTACGCAAATTTTCTGTTCAAGCATGAATTTCAGGGAAAATTTCAATTCGAATTTTGACAATGTAAACAGAAGACGGTAGGTTTAAGCCCAGACATGTGAGAGTGACTTGGTCTACTTCATTGCTTGTTTACTTTGTATTCTGAAGTTATGAGGAAATACTCGAATTTTATAATCCCTTTCCTCTTTATTTTGTTGCACTTCAACTTGAACATAGCATTTCGTTCTTCAGTATAACTATATTTTGAGTTAATGTGTTGTTCCTAGAATGCAGTAAATAATATTTCCTGCATAAAATTGTGTTGATGATGATATTTTACAACTTAAAAGGCAATATGAAGAAATAAATATGACGTAAAGTTCACAGTGAAGAAAGTTTCACTCTTGCAGAATACCTTCAGGCTTGTGAGTAACGAACAGAATTCTTCATTAGAAAACATATGCTGATGACACCATATTTGATCCAGTTCGTAATAAACGTGTGCGCTTGTTATCAAGTTGCGATGAACAGCTGCTAGTAGATGTATTTCTAATTTGAATTTTTATATGTTGTATGTACTTTTAGACTATAAATTTTCACTGTAGACTAATTTTAATTTTTGTTTGTAATAAAAATGAATTGTTTTTGTTTTTTAAATATGTAACACGGATTTCATTATTACTTTTTTGTACGATTTTTTGGAAAAATATTTAGAGTTTTTTCCTCTTTTACGATTTTTTAAAGTTGTGTAACATATTCTCAAATTTACCATATGTTGCATGTGTTTTTTTACACTTTTTCTTGCACAGTTTTCTAAGGAGCCGGGTAAAAAAAAAGAGTTGGGTGTATTTTAATAGCTACCTGTACAACTGAGTATGACAGTGCACGGTGAAGAATTTCTGTCATTTGGTGTCCATGTATGTCTTTAAATCTTCAGATTTACTTCTGGGGCTATGTGTTGGTTGATTTTGGAAGAAAAAAGTGCAAGAGTTGTCTTAAGTTAAAAAACCTTAATTGATGTTTAATTAAATATATTTAGCTTTCAGTTTGATAAGATATCATTTTTTTTTCTAATTTAGCTAATTTTTCAAAACTGTATGTCTCTAACAAACACAAAATACAAACATCCATGCGCAATGACAAAATGGTTATTGTTTCTGGAACTCCATTATTATTTTTTTTAAAGAAAAATCATTAATTTGTATTGATTTTACAAAGCTGCAATGATTACCTGCCTTACACATCTTTTCCAAGTATGTTTTTCTTTTATGTATTTAAATTTTTGCTCTTCGATTCCCTACGCTGCAACCACTTAGATGTTTTCCTCATCGTACTGGTTTCTTTAGAGTCATTTTGAATACAAGCGTTAACTTTCGTTGATGCTCAACTTACAAATAATATTAGCAAGGTCGGATTAAGACCCTGATCACTTAAAAGGTTTTATATGCCTTTTAAATGCATCTCTCAAAAGATCAACAGTTATTTAATCATAAAATAAAGTTTTGTTAATCAGATTTATTTTTCAAATGACAGGTAGAAAATTTCTGCATGAAATATATTGTTGCTGTAATCAGCTCCCGAGTTCTGCATATGGGGCTAACTCCCGCACTCTTAGTAGGTGTTAAGTTGTAAGCAGGTACACATAAGAAAATGACAACTTGCTACTTCTACCCTCTCACCTAAATTTCGCTTTGTAAATGTGAGTGATTTGTCCGAATTAAATGTATGTTCTGAGATACAACCAATAATAATACCTTTGTATCACTGTCGAAGTTTTTTTTACCCAATTGAACAGCTTCGAAGGTGATAAAATTGCTGATATGCCGGAAGCTGAGCTGTCATACGTAACATCTTGTTGCCATCTTGTATCATACGGAAATGCTGGCAGTAATTTCTGCAGCAAGGAACTTATGGGTGGAATGAAGGTACTAGAAGGATAAAGAGAAGAAAATCGAGGCTCGGAAAATTGAGTGATAGATCCGAACTGCCCCAACGGCCGATATCAAACGTGATACACCTCTTTCATATCATTCTGGGTACTTTTTCTTCCGTTTTATGACGCTTGGCTGTGTTGGGTTTACGCTCACAGATTCTCTTTTAAAACGTCTTTCTTTAACTCCAGAATGTCAGTAGAGTCATCTAGAGTCTTAACATAACCTATCATCATGACTTTAATAGCATTGTGATCAGAGAGGAATTCAACTTCGTTTTGGAGAAGAAAACCAAGGTCACGCTCCTTACAGAGGTATCTACTGCATCCTCATCGAGCAAAAAATAGACTAGTTTTTGGAGCAGCATTATGCAATCAAGTTTTGTGTGAAACTGGGTAAAAATAGTGCGAATACACTAGAAATGCTTCTGAAAGCCTCAGGTAACGGGGTGATGAAACAAAGCCAAACTTTCTTGTGGCACAAGATATTCCAGGAAGGTGAGGAGTCCGTTAACGACTACGATCGCTCAGGACGCCTATCAACAAAACAAACGTCACCTTGGTGCAAAAAAAGCGTCAAGGTTTGTACAAAGACCGACGATTAAGTGTTTGGATGATTGCTGAGGAGTGTGAATATCTAAAACAATCATTAATCGCATTTTAATGGAGGATCTTCAAATGAGGAAAGTCTGTGTGACAACTGGATCTTTCATCACGACAACGCGTCAAACCACACAGCATTCACTGTCTCCTAGTTGCTGGACAAAAGGAGTGTGGCAACGCTGCCCCAGCCACCATGTAGCCCCTATCTGGCACCAGTGGACTTCTTTTTGTTCCCAAGGCTAAAAGGAACCCTTATGGGAATTCGGAGGTGATATAGGTTTTCCATTTTTTGCTCGACAAAGGTGCAGTAGATACCTCTGCGCGGAGAGTGACCCTGTCTCAACAACTGCCCGCAGGACACTGACACCTGCCTCATTTCGAAGCTTAGATCCCCCACCAACTTTTCCGCTTAAGGCTTAGCCCCATCCAACCAGCGTTGCAAACTGCAAAAAAAATCCTTCCATGAACTTTTGAGACAGACCCTGTATAAAGCAGTACGTGTATAAAAAGTAATCTGTTCATAAATAAGAAAATGTTGCCGGAGAGATAATTTAAGAGAATAGCTATTAAGAGCCGATAACGATATTTTCGAGCATTTATAGCGATAAATTCGACTATTTGGAATATTGTATCTTATTGTACGGGATAAATTTGTCTATATGCCACATGTCTATTTCCCCTTGATGCCTTAAGAGCGAACTTATCTTGCTTGAATAGTAACTCATCACATTAGTAACTCATCACTCATCAGTTAGTATTATGTTTTTAAAGGAAGATAAAAATAAATTAATGAGAATTGAAAGCATTACATGAAAAAGTTGTTGCCTCAAACAAGTTATTAGTTTAAATTCATTTTTTTTAAAAAAAAGGTTTTGTCTCAAAAGTTTATTAAAGATAAAGCATCAGTAAAGTAGAATAGCTTACATAAGTGAGCAACATTGGATAATTGAGAAAATAATACATAAAAGGATATACGCGACTTCTGAATTTTCGTTAATACTTAGAAGAGGAACTACAAATATATTACAAGCAGTACAAATTATGTATATTTCGCATCGGTACTCTGTATTGAACCGTTTATTGTTATTCTCATTCAAATCAACTGCATTCATATTATACAATTTTTCAAAGAATGATGAGCTTAGAGAGCTTTTCCTTTTAAAAAAATTCACAATTTAAATTATTTAATGTGAGATCTTATTAACCGGTATTTTGGTATTTGGTTTACGTATATCATGACTCAAATTGCCATTATAGAAATGTTATTCCAACATAGATTTTAACTTTATTATCTGATCGCAGCTCAAAATGTAAGAGAGTGTTAATTGTTTTAAGTGGATATTTGAGTCAAAGAGGGGAGGAGGCAAAAGTACGAAACTAAAAACTTTTAATGAATTGAAAACTATGAAAATTTTCATAAATAAATAGGCACACATAAATTTATGAAATAGAATAAAAGATGAATCTTAAGATATCCGACTACCCTAAAATCATGATTTTTTTCAAAAATTGACAAATTTTTTTAATGATTTTATTTTATAGGCCATTTTACTAACATAATAACAATACCAATTTTTTTATTTTCGCTCCACTAGAACAAAAAGTACAAGCGCTTTAGTAAAAGCAAATGCCATAACTTTACACAAGGTGTCAAACTTTAAAATGCGTTTTACTCGAAATTTGTTTTTTCGAAAAACTCAAACAGGGACAGCGATTGCTCAAAATGTTTTAAAAATAATTGGCTGAAATTTTTTGCTTATATTTTGCATAACAGTAGAAGTGTTTTGATCTTCAGATTTATCAATCACTGTTTTATTTCAAAATTTGCAGTCCTTTATGTGGCATGCAGCCAAAAGCAAAACGCAGTCTTCGCGCGCAGGCGCATCTAAGTAAAAGCAGAACTGAAACTGTAAAAACAGAGACTCTTGAGAAAAAACTTTGAGCAGAGAGAAAAAGAGAACACGAGAGGTGCGCGAGCAGGCGTTACCTTCTGCATATCATTGTCAAACTTATCTACCTTTTTAATTAATTTTTGTTTAATGTTAAATAAACCATAAGAAAGACTTTTGGACCCCTTGTTGTCTCCCACAAATTATGGGGGCTCGGCCGCGATCGATAAAATTTCGAATTTGAACCAAAGTCTGGACAATGAACAACAGCGTCCGTGAAGGAGACGCTCCGCCATTTTTCGAAAACTTCGTTCAACCTGTGTAGAGGTTTGAACTCAGCATAAATATTCAACCTGTGTAGAGGTTGAATTTTTCAACTTCATTCCGCCTGTGTAGAGGTCGGAACAAATAACAAAATAACCTGTGTAGAGGTGTATTTTTCAACGAACCATCGACAAATATTCCACCTGTGTAGAGGTTGGATCCACTCACAAACACCTGCGGAGAGGTGTCAATTCGAACAATTTCAACTATATTACCTGCGAAGAGGTGAGATCTGTGAAATCGAAATTTTTCTTCATTGGATACATCGTACGTGCGAGCAACAAGGGAGCCAGAAAAAAAAAAGGTAGGACCTTCCCATATTTTTCTAAAATGTATAAAAACGCTCTTAAAGAGGATCTCATAAGAATTGTTGAGAATCTAGACGGTACTGTGGAGAGTACGGACACCATAGCTAAACTAAAGACTAAAATTGAGAACAGTAGTACATTTGAAAGTGATCCAGATTTCGTTAAAACTTTAATTAAAAACTGTATAGATGAGAGAGTATCGCGAAATGAAAGAGAGGTAACTTTAGGAAAACAAAAAATTGAGCTCGCGAAACTTCAGTTAGCAAAACTAGAAAAAGAAATCGAACTTCAAACGGCTAAAAATAAAGCATTAAGTTTAAATCCTGCAGCTAAAGTCGAAGATAAACAGTTCGAAACTAACATAGAAAAGATGATAACAAGTATTAAAACTTTATCTCTTCCTGTTCCCACCAGATCTGAAAATTTTAATCTGTTCTTCCAATCATTAGAACGCGCATTTTTAACCAAGAAAATAAATGACGAATATAAATCTGAAATTTTAATAAATCTTCTGGGCGAAAGAGCTCATAGCGTCTTACTGTATATTAAAGAAGAGGAATTAAATGACTATGAAAAACTAAAATCTATAGTACTCAGAGAATTCCAATTAACCCCTCGCGAGTGTTTAAACTCATTTAAAAATGCTGTAAAATCATCAGGCGAGACATACATCCAATTTGCTGCAAGATTGACGGCAAACTTCCAATATTATTGTTCGTTAAGAAAAGTTAATTCCTTTGAATCTCTATGTGATCTTATAATTTCTGATAAATTATTTGAAACTTTAAATAAGGAAACTGCAACTCATATTGGCATTCGAGAAGCAGAAGATTGGTTCAGGCCTATTAATTTAGCTAAAGAGTGTGATATTTATATTTCATCTAGAAGCGGATCACATAAAGAAATTCCTATTACTTATGGATATACCCAAGACCCCTTTAAAAATAGATCACAAAACTTTAAAACAAAGATTAAAGAGAACTATCCCCAATATCATGAAAGAGAAAATAAAAATTGCTTTATATGCGGTGATTCATCTCATTGCGCAAGAGACTGTGAGAAGCGTTTTAAACCTAAAGAATCTAACGACCACATCCATAATAGAATAAACGTGAATACTTTGAAAATCGAGAGCGAAAAACAAAATAGCGATGAATGCGCAAATCTTCAATATGTAAACATTTTTGTGGAAAATCAACCCGTAACAGCCTTGATCGATTCAGGTTGCCAGATCCCAGTTTTAAATTCCTCACTAATTAGAGTGCAAACACCTTCCGAAGAAATAATAACATTAAGTTCATGTTTTGGCGAACAGCGTATGGTAGAAGTTAAACCCATGAATATTTCTCTTGATCAACACTTTCCCGGTATAAGTGTGCGAACGGCGATATCACCGACCTTGACCGAAGAATTTATTATACATCCCAGTGTATATTCTGAAATAGAGAAACTAGGCCACGCAAAGAGCGAGATCTTCAGATTTATCAATCACTGTTTTATTTCAAAATTTGCAGTCCTTTATGTGAATATAGTCCATGTTTTTTAAAGCAATTTCGTATAATGACTAAGATAAAGTGCTCTAGTTTTGGTAAAAATTAAAATATCTCTTATCCTGAAGGTCACTTCAAACAGGAATAACAAAGTTACACATCGAAACTGAAAAATTGAGAATTGGTTCATAAAATCTTTCTACAGAGTGGGTCCCGTTTATGTAATTTTTTGTACATTTTTACTAGTTTTTTCCCATTTTAATAGCAATAATTTTTTTTCATTTATCATTTTTAGAATCTTTTCCTTAAAATATACTAAATAAATATAAAAACCACAAAAAAGACAATATCTCCATTTTTTCAAAAAAAAGTTGTCGCAAGTAGTCGGATACCTTAAGGAGGAAATATGGGCATATGGACTAAAATTATGTAACGTCATAATCTCTGATAATTGCAATGGTATGTTTCTAGCTGATCAGTTCATGCGCTTCGCTGTTGCCAACTTTTTTATTTGCAAGAACTTTATTTGAAAATTACATATTTGTCAACAATAATAGCGCACATTTGTTATCAAAATGCACTGATTTAAAAATGCACGTATAACATAGGATTTTTTTTAAATTTTAAAAAATGTCTTTTGAAGAATTCTTGTATTTAAAATTTTATCTAAATTTTACAAGTAGAAAAACAAGTACATGTCTAATATCAGTTTTGTTGAATTCAATGGAGAACACGTGATTGCCTTTATGATGCAACCGCCATTAATTTAGCCACTAATTTAGAAAGGTGAGAAATATCAAGAATTACAGCAGTTTTTAGAAGTTAACGTTCAAGTGCATTAGCCAGTCAGAGGAATAGTAAATTTTTTGAGGAACAACTCGCCGACAAACATTTAATCAAAATATGAAGATGAAGTATAAATAATGACGAAATACTAAATATTCAATTAAAGTAGACCGTTTTTCCTCCGAATTATGTAAACGATTTCTTACATTTTGTCATTAAAATCAAATAATCAAAATGGCGAAGAAAAAAGGCAAAAAAGGCAAAAAGGGTAAGAAAGGTAAAAAGGGAAAGAAAGATAAAAAGAAAGGGAAAATATCCCACCTGGAGAAAGAGACTTATAAATTTTTAATTTTAAGTCTGGAAAGTAAAATTGCTTGGCGGAAAGAAATGTGTGAGATAATCAAAGAAGATATTGATCTTTATCAGAAAGCTTACGAAGAAGAAAAAGAAGACAAGAAAGCTGTTGTTACTTTATTAGAAACTGCAATCAAAGATCAAAGTGGTTTAACTAAAAAAATTAAACTTCTTATACCAGACGTTGAGAAGCATAAAGAGTATACGGAAAAAACTCAGTCGCGACTGTTGGCAGTTGCTCTAAAAGACGTAAATGAAGAAGTCTCATCAAATGCAGATCAGCTTCGAAAATTGCAAACCAAGTTGAGGATATTAGAAAATTATAATGTTGATAAGACCGAGCAGAAAATTTTGGGTATTGAGTCTCAGCTAAACGATGGTCAGGATGAAGTAATAAAAGCTACTGAGATGAAAGAAAGTCAAGAGAATTCACTCATAAGAGAGATGGAGCACATATTCGAAAGAAAATGTCAAAATTACCAAGTAGGTTGTAGAAAATTATGTTTCATTCCTTTGTATTCTTCGATAAGATTCCGGTTACCCGCCCCTGATGATTTAGCTCCAAAACCATTTGCCAAATGATGCCAAAGAAAATTATGTGGTAATTACGTATTATCGCAACCTGTTGGCGACATTATATGAAACAAAGCGCATGGTTGCGAATTCAGTGCGTATGACACATAGGATATCGGGTTTGCCAACTTGGCGAGTTATTAATAGAGTTGGCAATTGTTGTGATAATACGTAAGTACTAATAACACTATAACTGATTGTTATTTAAATAACGATAGAAAATGCCGGCCCGGATAGAGTTTATATTTCTTTCCGGTTGGTGCAGAATTGCCAAATTGGCTAAAAAGTCCCACAAAAATGTGGTGCCAAATTTTTGTCGCCAAATCAGAGGGTTCTTCAAGGATCTAACCTCATTGGGTTTAAATAAATTTATGTATAATCTTGGAATGTGTGTAACACTTTGGTACTTGCGCACTGTCACGGCAATATCAACGTTTAAAATAACTCTCTAAGTTGGCAACCCCGATTTCACATGCATCGTACGCGCTGAATTGGCAACTATGTGCTTCGTTTCATATAACTTCACGAATACAGTTGCCATAATATGTAAGTACAAATACTTTAGATTCACTGGAAACACTACCGACAGAAAAAAAGCCTCTGACGGATATCGATCCTTTCATTTGCTTTTTTTTTTATGATTTCAATTTTTCCATGGTGGCTTTTTTTTGTTATTACTCCTTTGTCATTGCATTATAAACTATCTGTTCAACTGGTGTCCTTACATCACGTCATCTTATCCTTACATCACGTCTTACGTTCACTCGGCTTCGAGTTCAAAAAGCACACTCTATAAACTATTTTGAAACGGCTTCAAAATTCATCGCCAAACAGTGCATTAAATTAGTATCTTATCAAAATCCCATACAGTTCTATATTTTCTACAGATATCTAAAACAGTTAATGGAATTCTTGCCAAACGAGGTTCTTACGTATTATCGCAAACATTTTGGTGACATTATACGAAATGAAGCACATAGTTGCCAATTCAGCATGTGCGACACATGCGAAATTGGGGCTGCCATCTTGGCAAGTTATTTTGAACATTGTCATTGTTGTGATAGTACGTAAGTACCCCAAACAATTTTTCTACATCCTTTTTCTTTTTTCAATTCCTACTATTAGCTCATACTCTCTCTTTATATATATATTTATTTATTTGTCTTGGTGGAATTTTCAATCGTTAATAAAATACATTTTAAAGCGCTCAATAGAGCTGAAATTTTATGTACATGATTATTTTGGATAACAATACAGTAATTTAATTATAAATAATAAAAATTAATTGATTAAAACTAATTATTTAAAGAATTACAAATACAGCCACGTTGGTAGCATTTTTGGCGACTTGTGTCAAAACTTGAAACGTTTTTTTTTCTCACGTTTTAAACTGAAATTTTATCTACACGATTGTTTTGGATGACAATACGATACTTTAACGATAATTAATAAAAATTAATTACCACTTAATGTTGTGATTTTGTCAAATGTATTTTTATATTTATATTAATTGTAACCATTTAATAAAAAGTAGCTATAATAAAATTTTTCTTTGTTGATCTAAGTAGGCATTGACTTAATTTTTTTTTATTACTTGTCCCCCTTTGTTGGGTTAGAAACAGGTCTAATATTCATATTAAAATTCTGTACTTACGTACTACCGCAGCAATGCCAAAGTTCAAAATAACTTGCCAAGTTGGCAACCCTGATTTCGCATGTGTTGGACGTGCTGAATTGGCACCATGTGCTTCGTTTCATATAATGTGGCCAATACAGTTGCGATAATATGTAAGTACCCCCAAATTCTGATGGCTTTGTGTGACTACTGTTGATGTATAAAATAATTTGAGATTGATAATACAATTTTCATTCATATTCAAGCCAAGAAACCTTAAGTAATAAATCAATATCGCAGTCAAGCAGATTCACTTCACCCTGACTGAATTCGAATTGTTTAAAGATGCAATGGATCTACCGAAAGGTTACATATTTAGGATGCAAAGAAAGGAAAAGAAGAAAAAGAGAGAGCATTTAATGAGACTAATATTATTAATATCGATAATGACTTGATGTATTTAGAAATTTTGGAAACGCTCTAACTTTTTACGCCTTCTTAATTTCAAGTTTTTTCCGGAACTTTTTGAATTATACAATATAGTGTTAAATTACATTATACAATTTAGTCTCTCTCTCATACACACACTCTGTTTCTCTCTCTCTCTCTCTCTCTCACACACACACACACATTTAAAAATCACGTTTAAATACAAAGGGCTGTCCTTAGATCAATTTTCTCTTTGTATCCTTTGGTTATGTTCTTTCATCTAATGTATTCCTAAAAAAATTTCAGTTATGATTGCATTTCTTCTGAATTATGAAACTAATTTTATTAGAATTCTTTAAAAACTTTCTAAAAGGAAATAAAAACATCACATTCTAAAATAAAGGCATCCTTTAGTACTTCTATAAGGGATTTTTCCAGTAGGATAACTATCTTTAGAACTAATTACTACCTAATGAACTGCTTTTGTATCAATAAATATTTCAGTGCAGAATAGATAACGAAAAATGCTTTGAAATGACGGTACTTACGTGTTAGTGTCATCGTAGCGAAATTTGCCCCATGTAAATCGCGTCACCCCCCTTCAATTTAATTGATTGGTTTTTTTCCAAGTAAATCAAGAAGACTCTTTTTCTTGTTGATATTAAGGAGCAATTCGCATGACGCAAATTCGACTGCGGTAGCTCTAATATGTAAGCACCAAAATGACTTTTTAAAGATTTCGAAATGAGATAATTCCTTTTTTGGTACTTGTGTGTGCATTATCGCAACATTATTGGCAACATTATTTGAAACAAAGCCTATGGTTGCCAGTTCAGCACATAATACACATGCGAAAGGTTTGGCAACTTGGCAAGTTATCTTAAACGTTAGCCTTGTTGCGATTTTATTTTTGATTTATTTGATTTTAATTTTAATTTTATTTTTTTATTATTATTCTACTCTATATGCAAGTACAGTAGATTATCGTGAATGAGAGATGAAAAATCTCCAAGGACAAAAATCCTAGTTAAATCATTATGTGAAGGTCTCCTAGGACCTCACTTTGAGAACGAGAATAAATAGGAGTCATGTAAGAACCAGTAGCCATTTTTATAAACAACTTTCTTTATTTGGTTATCTTATCCAAATAGAATCAAAGACTTATTGACAAATTTATCTACTAGTATTATGAGGTTTTAAAGGTAATATCCTTTAAATTAACTTAATTAATTAATGATCCAATTAATTAATTTATTAAATAACGATCACGCAGAGATTACCACGATAAGAGATCCCAGAATTTAATAATGTTCTCATTGAACATTTAACTTTAATCTCACTCCTAAAACTTTAATGAAACTTTAATTATAAATCTATAATTACCAACGGAATTTCAACTCTTCTTGAGATTAAATTTATCTCCAACAAGAAATCTTCAATTCAAATTCCCTATAATTTTATGCTTCAATATCTATCTCCTACTGCTCTAACTTTACTATTTCGTTTGACTTAAATACTTTATCTAATCTGCATAACAAGGAATCCTGTCCGCTTTTTGGAGTTGATTGGAAATAGGTAGGGAATTAAATTTCCCTAAAAAGGTCGACTCAGAAGGTTAGAGATTAAGTTCCGTATAGATTTGTCACAATTATACACAAGAAATTGACAAAATTCGAACAATACTCACGAAGTTAGTGCTTACTTTATTAACACTAAAAACAAAACAGTAAATTTCACTGATTCTTTTCACTATCCTTTTTGAGGAATGATGTTACTCAAATCTCTCAGGGATAATTTTTCCTCGTAGTTATTGACTACTTGGTGTTCTTCTGATTAACCAAGAAAACATTTTGATATACGTGACTTTCACTCATCTCCAGTATAAGGTTTCTGAAGGGGCGAGTTCATTTTGCATAATCCTATATCGCACTCTATGATTTCATCAACATTTAGTACTTCAAGTCCAATTAAGTTACTTCCTCTGTTTAACCAATCATGATTGCTTTCCATCGACATTTTCCCTCCCACCTAAGTCTTACGAAGTATTTAAGACTGCCTGCATTCAATCACAAGTACTGTCATCAAAATCAAAAAAGTCCTCATAATTTTAGGTTAATATTTCCACCGTGAATTTTTAAAAGTTATCGATTCTATAATTTCTCAAGCGAAAGGAATACCTTAAACATTATTAAACGTTTTCAGATACTTTCAAAGTTCCAGCAAATCATTACAGATCTCTTATACATTTAAGAAGTAAATTTCAACGTAAAATTTGCTATACAAGGTGATTCTAGAACGATGGCACAAACTTTGAGGGTGGTAGAGCTTACTAAAACAGCCAATTTTCGCACAAGAATATATGGGTGGAGATGCCGCGTTGAGAGGCACAAAAAAAATAAATAACAATTAACAGAAACATAAATTGTTCATTAGTTATAATTGTTCATTCATTGTTACTTAACGTACAGAAAATGCTAAAATCAATTTAAGAAATTGCATTCACCGACAGTTTGACATTAAAACTCTCCAAATGGTTGGTTGACTGATGCGTAAACGGCATGCTACAACCCTTGTAATTATGCCGGGTGTTTCGTCCACATGATCCAAGATGACTTCTTCCAGGTTTGTTTGTTGTACAGTCCTCGATCAACCCCTTCCATCAGTAATGGCGATAATTGAACCATTTTCACTCTACTTTTGATGTAATCGCTGAAGCATTTTGTGTTTCAGCATGTTCCTGATACAGTCGTAGCGCTGCTCTGCTGTTACCATTAGCATCACTATACATTAGATGCATGTCTGCTTTTTCGCTCTTAGTAAATGATGATCCTCATTTACTCATAATGACCGAAATCTCAAGCGCAAATGCATATTTGGTGGTGCAGCAGATCACTGGCACATCTATTTGTTGCCTTCAACTATCACCAATATTGTCAGCTAATTACGCCATAAAAGTTGCCAAGCATGCATAACGGTTGGTGGCCGCAATTTCTAAGACGGTTTTAATATTTTCTCTACGGAATCACTCGTTAAGTAAGCTGCTAATGAACGTTTTAGGTTTCCGTTTAGGTGTTATTTCTTCTGTTTGTGTCCACACACTACGCGGCACTTCCGCCATTATATTACTGTACAAAAATTGTTCGTTTTAGTGAGCGCTACTACCCATCAAAGTTTGTCCCCTCATTTTAGAATCACCATGTATGCAGTCAAAATAGTTTTAACGCGAAACTGAGGGAATATTGTTTCATGTAAAAATATATTGAAAAAAAAGCATATATTCAACAAAGTTAAATTTATTAAAATATATTTTATTTACAAAGCCATGTATATAAGCATGTTTTTAATAAAAATCGATGAAATTAAAACTTTCACAACGGTTTTTGATCAACAGCTTTATGAAGCTTCTTCATTTTAAGCAATATAGCAGTTTACATTCCTACTGAGCTCTTTGCCATTGCGCTCGTAAGGAAATTCTTCTAAAATAAAAAAAAAATGTTAACCAGACACTGATTTTTACTCAAAGTGTATTCGCCACTGAATTCAAAACCCAATTGATGAGAGATGAGATGTTTTGTGGGGCGTTTGTAGTGGTGGAGAGTAAAAGTAGCCTAGATAAACAAAATTGGCTCGTGTCACAGGCTATTTCGAGGGTATTTCAAAGCTAGGTTATCCTCCTTTCTACCAAACATGTGAAACCATCTCTCTTTCATTTCACATCCTTCTTAAATCTCGCCTGCGTGGCTGGTGTTTTCCGTATTTTGTTCATTTCCTGAAGAGAAATATTTTCATTTTGTGTTAAAAGAAGGGAAAAAAATGCAAGAAAATACATTGTAGTTCGTCGGCACCGTTGTATTATTTCGTGTTAACCGATATATCATTTTAAGCGTTTTTGCGTTAAACGTATTTCACTATTTTCTGAATCACTCCTTGGTCCATGGATTACGTAAATACTGTCACTAATCTTTAGCAAAAATATCATTATTTTCAGACTTTGACAAGTATTAATATGATTAAAAAAATTGTTGATGTACTTCAGGAAAATTGAGTTTATTGTTATTTACATATACTTAATAGAATGCGCAGCAAAGTTTGAAACAACTTTTTTTTTTAATATTGATTTGTGTGCACTGAAGATTTAATTCACATTTTCAGAGATTTAATAAATTATATTCATTGAAAATTTTGAAATGGTACATTCGATTTTTCAGAAAAATCTAAAAGAAAATTTGAATAAAAATATTGAACGCCTCGCAGAAGAAATAAGATGGTGGAAAGATTCTGGAAACATTCTAAAATCAATGGAAGAACGTTTGGAAGAAAAGAATGCTGCGACATCAGGTGATATTGAAAAGGGCAAAAAAAGATTAGAGACACAAAAGGAATCTGTTTTAGAGGCTTCTGTAAAGCTGCAAGAACAGAAACAGAAAGTTTCCGCTCTTGAAAAGTTCAATGCTGATTTAATGCAAACTGCAGAAAATACAGCGCGTTTGCAAATAGAAGAAAAACGCCTACGTTCTTTGAAAGTGAACGCTAAGAAGAATTTGTCGGAGTTACAGAAGAAATTTAAAAAATCTCTCGATCGTTTGTACGAAAACGAAAATCATATAAAAGAACTGGAGGATGAAGTTGCTTGGGTAGATGAATACGCGAATTATTTAGCTAATGTATTAGAGTCAGCTAGAAATATAGTAGCAGATGAAGTCAAACAAACGTCAATCAAAACTTATAATGGACCTCCAGAACAAAAGAATATTTTGGCTGAATTCGAGGGCCTTTTCGATGAAGCAACAAAACGCATTTACGAGTATACAAATTCATAAATATTAACTTTCAAAATATAGGTAAGAGAGAAAAAATATTGTTACATATATAAAAACAGAGTAAGTTCCTCTTGGAAATAATTAAGCGTTCCATGTTAATGCCAACGGTTCACTATAAGATTAATTGAATTTCCATAAACACTTGTATTCGGTACTTTATTTGCAAAGTGTTAATATTTAACATCACTCACTATGTACTTTTCAGGATTTTGGTCAACAGTTATATCATAATAATCTGCAATAAATTGACTAAATAACATACTTGCTCTTGATTGCAGGATTAAAAAATATATTATGTAACAATTATCAATAAAACATCCATCAAAAACATATTTAAAATTTTTTTTAAAATCAAACCTACTCTAATTCTTGTAATATATTTCATTCAATTTAATTATAAATTAATCTCTAGAAGTTTTTTTCAATGATAGTAAAATTTCTTAGAATGTATTTAAGTAAAATTTATGCATAATTATTGGCTTAAGAAAAATATACATGTGCTTACAAATATATCAATACTAATTGACAGAAGTTTACATGATGAATCAATATTAATCAATGTCTACCTCTGAAGCAGCGTTTCTCAAATTGTGGGGCGTTTTCCCAAGCCTAGGGGGCGTGATAATCCTCCCAGGGGGGCACGATCATATCGAAAAGTCAAAAATCAAAAATTTAAAAAACTACTAATTTTCTGAAAAGAATCAAAACAAAATACATTCTGATATTACTAAAAAATACACATTTACAATGATATCAATGTATCAGTACTGCACAATGTGTATTTGATCATTCATTCATCAATACTAAGTTAAGGACAAGTTTATAGCAATTACTGGTGACCTCATGGGCTTGTTATATACAAAATTATATGCAAAACTCACTATTTATCTTGATAATTTCTACAGTTGATAATTAAAGTGATATTGTAGCTTTAGCATCAAGGTACATTATTATTGCATGGAGGGGGGCGCCAAGAAAATTATGATTGGAAATCGGGTCGGATACATTGAAAGTTTGAGAAGCACTGCTCTAAAAATAAGATATTTAGCAAAGGAACATTTGAAACAAATCTTGTGGTATAAGAAGATAAGAATATCACCCCATAACTACAGCATCAAGAGCCTTTTGGGTTTAAATCAGAAGACATATAATTCGCTCTTCCTTTATCTTTATTATTTAATATGTGTGTTAATCTTTCATATATTCCAAACACAGAATTCTTTATTCTGTCCAGACAAGTAATAACAGTCTCCCAAACATTGATCTATGACCTGTTAAAAAAACAGGTCGAAGTTGAGAGCAATTATTTCATAATATAATTTGTGTAAGAATAAAAATAAAACACACTGTAAATATAACACATTTATTCCATCCTTTCCATTTGGTACTCAAAGATTTGTTCTCTGAAAAGTTTGGGAAATCAAAACAACTGTCATTATTCTTACAATTTCGGGAAGAAAATCCAGTTCTCCTAGACTCTTATAATCCCCCTAGTAATTAATTTAATCTCTCACCTTGTGGCGAGTGAACCTAGTAAAATTTTATTTTTCTTTTAAACTTATCTCTTTTAAAATTTATTTTATACTTTTTAAATTTTTCAATGTTGATTCCACTTTGGAATCGCACACAAGCTAGCTTTCTAGTCGTCACCCCATTGCTATGTTCCAATGTATCAGGGCAGCCAACAGAGTGCCTACTCACCGAGTGTTCTCGACCAATATGGCAACCAGGACTCTCATCCAACATCAGGAATTTTCCCACCAACTTCGGTTGCCTCCGAATCAGCTCCCATATGACCACGCCTCCTTCCAACATCCTCCCAACCAATCAGGATACTCTCTCTCATAAAGGCCCTTCAACATCAGGCCACATTCAATCGCGTTCCGTTTCCCAGTGACGTCCAGCGTCCAGAAAATCCAATACGTTATTGGACTCACAGTGTCACAACTTGATCCGTAGGTACTTGAATTTTTTTTTATAAGAAAAGAGTTGGATCGTTTCAAAAGTTTTCTTTTTAAGGAAAAATTAATAATAATCAAAACATGACTACCTAAAATAAAATTTTAACACCTGCCAGATTCGATTTGATTCTTATTTACATCGCATTGTGAAGCAACGCGAGGGCTGTTGGCGACGGAGCTTGTAATTTTGAACCAAGGTCACGTGACGAAGACAATACATGAATTGGAATATACCTTTCCAAACTTCCACCTTAACATCATTCATTATTAATCTCACAAAACAAAGGACATCGATTTTGATTAAGACTTTGAATATTAGTAAAAAATTAATGCAAGTAAAGAAGTAGTAAAAACTATTCATTTGCTCCTATTTTTAAGCCCTGCAGTTAGTCTTTTGGATGATATAGCTTCATCATTAGTCAGAATGATTAATTCATCTTTTAATCAAATGAGCATCTATGTTCTTATTAGGTGCTTGCTTCATAGCACTCTAAATAATACTCAAGTGTGTTGAGTTTTCATTTAATTCAAACATTAAACTTTATCAAAATCTACTGGAATTTTATTCTGCGTGTTCATTCCACGGCGGCAAACATAGATCTTTACGTTGTACAGAAAATGCCACGTTTTTAGTATTTTACACAGTTATGCTGCAGTTAAGCATAATACAATCGATACGACTACATGAGTAAAGAAAAATATAAAAACAGAAATATAAATTATGAAAACCATTTTAAAAATTAACAGAAATTAAATGCATTTACATAAAATATAAGTTTAACAATTATTATTTAAGTTTAACATTTATTTGAATAGAATTAATTTCTATCTTGCCAATATCCGTTTAGAGAATTCGAAAAACAGTTGACAGGTGCAGCCATCTAGCGAGAGAAAATCTCTACAAAAACTGTCCTTTACATTACTCCCTTGCCAGTAACAAAGTTACGATACAAGAAAAAAAAGATATGGCAGGGACAGTTTCAGACTTATTGAACAGATTATAATTTCATTTTTTTTTTTTACAAATTAAACTTATACAAACCGCTTTTAACACAATTATTACTAATCATTGCATTACACAACACAAAATTACTACTACAGGATTGCTACAGAAGTCTTAATGCACAAAATATGCTACAAGTTTAAAATATTAAAACACAGCTACCTTCCTGTTTCTTAAAAATACATGGAAAAATACAACTAAAATGTTCAGCAATTACTTTAAATGTATATTTATACTGAGCAACAATCAAATTTAAACAAAGTCAAAAAGAGTATATATAAGATATGCAATAACTCAAAAAAAAAAAATAATAAACTACAGAATGCTTTTGCAAATACACAAAACTCAGTCAATATTTTAACATGGGAAACTAAAAGTACATAAATATTTTGCGAAAAAAATCATTCATATTCCAATGAAAGTTAACATGCCATTAAAAAACATTTCAAGTTACACTGCAATGACAACACCTTAATTTTTTTGTCTATTATGAAACATATCAAAACCAATACTGTTAAAAAAATCAATTTTCATATTTACATACACAATGGGTAATTTTATATTATATAACATACAGAAAACTTCCTATTTACAAGAAAGAATACCCGAAAACTTTAGTTTCAATTCACCACATAATTAATTATAACTCAGTTAATCACTAATACAATCCATTTACCACAATTGAGCATTTTTATGCAAAACAGTATCTATTTATACACATTTTATTTGATGCTAACACATATTATTTCTACACATAGAATTTGATGCTAACACATATCTATTTATAAACATAGAATTTGATGCTAACACATATCTATTTATAAACATAGAATTTGATGCTGACACATGTATTTATATTAATATCCTGAAAATTTTAGGTTCACTATTAAATACATAATAGATAATTTTGTTAAAATACATACTTTCCAATGAAAAAAAAACACATTCTATAACACATTTAAGAGATGAGATGCCCACAAATTGTAATACTAATGAAAGAATTTCTGTCGACAATGTAAAAAACAGTAGTAATAAATAATTATTTGTGACATAAAGTTGAACTTTGTATAACATACATTAATTTGAATGTGAGAATATATATGGAAAATTTTACATCATGCTCTTTAATTTCTTTTTATTTACAAAGCTTTTTGTTTGATTTAGATTCTCGCTGTTATGAAATTACACACAATTCTACTTTTGCTTACAACTTACTGATGAGGTTATATCAGGATAGTGGAAGAATAATTATTTAAATTTCACAATACTAGCATAAAAATCATACATGTATATATAACCAATTAAGAGTCAATTTTCAATTCTAAAATCCAGGAATTAACATACATTGTCATTTTATAAGCATATCTACAACATTTAAAGCAGTGTTTACTATAACTTTTCACTATATGTACATGAATTGCATTACCAAGAGAATTATTACCAAGTATATATTTAATCAATTAGATACATTTTATAAATGGTGATTTTCAAATTTACTAATTTTTAATAACTGTTTACTAGTAATAAGTGAAAGGAATTTCAAACTTTAACACTTACATACATAATAGTTGCTATTTTGTTTATTCTCTAAATCTTACTGGTTTTTATCTTTCTACCACAGCTGGTAGTAGATTGTTCATCAGGCATTGGGGAAAGTTCTTTCCAATTTGAAATCTCATTTTTTTGTCCAACACTAGTTTGTTCATTTTGATTGTCCACTGCTAACAAATAGGCAGGTTTCAGTCTATCTACAGATATATTAATTGTTTTTATCTTTGATTAGGATTGTGAAATATTTATCATACTTTTTATGTACAGTATATGGTCCTTCATATGGTGGTTCTAATGCTTTTTAACTCTGTCGATACGAAGAAACACATGGGAACAGGATTTCAAATCTTTATGCACAAAGATATTTTGCTTCCTGTTGCTAGGAGACTTCAGTGGCTTTAGCTCTGCCATGTGCTGCTGTAATTTGGCGACAAAATTCTGTGGATCCATGTTAATAGTAGGGGGATCAAAAATTCGCCAGGTAATTTAATGGAAGTACCATAGACCATCTGTGCAATTGTGTAACTAATGTCAGGTCTTATGGCAGCTCTTAAACCTAACAACACAGTGGGTAATGACTCTGTCCATCTAATATTGTTGTGAGCTTTATAGCACCTTTCAAGGTCCTATGTAAACGTTCAACTTTCCCATTACATTGAGGGTGATAAGATGTTGTGTGGGCTACTTTAGCACCACATATTGCAGCTATGCTTCTAAATAGTTCTGCCTCAAACTGTCGACCTTGATCTGTGACTATTTTGGCAGGTACTCCAAACCTGCAAATCCATTTCTCATAAAATGCTCTCCCAACTATTTCAGCTGTTATTTCAGGTATAGGAATTGCTTCCATCCAGCAAGAGAATCGGTCAATGCAGGTTAAGCAATACTGCATCCCTTCTGAAGGTGGTAGTTTTCCAATGAGATCTATGTGAACTACACTAAACCTTTCATCTGGTTGTTCGAATTCTCCTAATTTGGATTTTGTATGCCTGCTGACTTTACATTTTTGGCATCTAATGCAAGCTTTTGCCCATTCTCTGACTTGCTTTTTAATATCTGACCAGACATATTTTTCAGTCATCAGTTTTACTGTAGATTTAATACCAGGGTGAGCTAAGCCATGAATTAGTTGAAATATTTGAAACCTGAATTTTTGTGGAATGTAAGGCCTAATTTTTTGTGTTGAGATGTCACACCAAAGTTTTTTTCAGATGGCAATGTCGAAGGTTTAAATTTTAAAGAATTGTTGTGCAATAATTTTTGCAACTCTTCGTCAGTAGTTTGCTCTTCTGCAATTTCCTCAAAGTTGATTTCGGAAATTGAATGAATTCTGGATAAGGCATCTGCAACAACATTATCTTTACCCAATACATGTTGAATGTTACAACTAAATTCTGAAATGTATTGAAGTTGTCGTTGTTGTCTTGGTGATGCTTTTTCATTTTTTGCTTAAATGCAAAAGTTAGAGGCTTGTGGTCAGTATATATAACAAAATCATTCCCTTCCAGCAGGTGTTTGAAATGTTTCACTGAAAGGTATATTCCCAATAGTTCTCGGTCATAGGTACTATACCTTGTTTGTGTTTCATTTAGCTTCTTTGAGTAAAAAGCTATTGGTTTCCAACGCTCGTTTTCTAATTGCTGGAGTACTGCGCCCACAGCAAAATCTGATGCATCTGTGCAAAGTGATAGGGGTAGTCCAGATCTTGGAAATGATAAAAGAGCAGCTTCGGCAAGGTCAGTTTTGCATTTTTCGAAGCTTCTCCTGGTGTCATCAGTCCAATGCACTTTTCTGCGGTCTTTCTTTTTCGCTCCTTTTAACAGTTCATGTAGAGGTGCTTGGGTCTTAGCAGCATCCTTTAGGTATCTTCGGTAAAAATTTATCATGCCCAGAAACGTTCGCAGGTCATGAATAGTTTCTGGTAGTTTGTAGTTGAAGATAGCTTGAACTTTTTCTGGCAATGGCCGAGAACCTTCTGCAGTGATCAGAAATCCCAAATATTCAACTTGGGCAGCTCCCATCACTGATTTGGAGACATTTATTCGAAGTCCATATTGCTGGAATCTTTCAAATACCATTTTTAGGTGTTCACTGTGTTCCTCTTCAGTAGATGAGGCAACAAGTACATCATCAAGATACGGGAAAACAAAGTCGAGTCCATACAGTACTTCAGTAATGAAACGTTGGAAGGTTGAAGGAGCATTCCTCAGTCCAAAACTCATAGTATTGAACTCGTACAAGCCAAATGGGGTGGTGATGGCAGTTTTTTCTTTGTCTTCCTCAGCAATTGGTATCTGATAGTAAGCCTTTACTAGATCTATCTTGGAAAATATTTTTTATCCTTCAGGATGTGATTAAAGTCCTCAATTCTAGGAATTGGATACCGATCTGGTATTATCTGTGCGTTGAGTCGCCTGTAATCGCCACATGGTCTTAATGTGCCATCCTTTTTTATTTACTAAATGCAATGGACTTGCCCATTGAGATTTTGAGGGTCTAATAATGTCGTTGTCCAGCATAAATTGGAACTCTTGCTTCGCCAGCTTCAACTTATCAGGGGCTAGTTGTCTTGCCTTCGAATAAATCGGTTGGCCAGTTGTTAGGATGTGGTGCTTTACTTCATGTTTAACAACTCTGTTAACCAAGTTTGGCTTGGTTAAATCAGGATACAACTTAAGCAGGTTGAAGTACTTGGAGGCTCTATTGACTGTGCTGAGATCATTATTTTCTTGGATGGTAGCAACTTCTCCTTTAATTGAAAGATTGGTTACTCCATCGATTAATTTCCTGTTGTGCAGATCTATCAGCAACTGGAATTTTTGAAGGAAATCAGCACCTATGATTCCTCGCTCAACTTTGGCAATAATAAACGGCCACTGAAATGGGCGTCTTAGGCCTAGGTCCAGCGTGAGAATTTTTAGACCATATGTTGGAATTTCAGTGCCATTAGCAGCATACAGTTTATATTGAGAGGCTTGGCACTCACCTTTTTCGTTTTTGTCCAAGGGAGGATCGAGACGTCTGCTCCACTATCCACAAGGAATTGACATCCGGTTTCTCTGTCCTTGACAAATAACCGGAATTTGCGGCCTAAAATGTCGGCAGCAGGACTCGCCGCGGCGTCTACTGCTGGTATTTGTTTCCGGCTCATTGAAACTGCACGGCTGTACGCATTTACCAGGGAGGCACTTCTTCCCGAATCGGAAATGGTAGAAGCAATATCGTCCCTGAGGATTGTAGCGGCGCCTTGATTTGCTGCGACTTCTACTCCTCTGATGGTGATGAGGGCTAGAGCTCCGGACTTTTCGTTGTAGCTTCAAAGAGGCAAGTTGTTCTTCCAGACTTACTAATTTAGAGAGGAGTTCATCCACTCTTAGGGAATTTTCTGAACCACTGCAGCATCAATTGTTCTTAGCGCCATCTCCACGATCTTGTTAGCCAATGCGCTATTTTGTCATTTTCCAGTAAATAAAATCCAGGGTCACCAGTTATTAGGTGCTTGCTTCATAGCACTCTAAATAATACTCAAGTGTGTTGAGTTTTCATTTAATTCAAACATTAAACTTTATCAAAATCTACTGGAATTTTTTATTCTGCGTGTTCATTCCACGGCGGCAAACATAGATCTTTACGTTGTACAGAAAATGCCACGTTTTTAGTATTTTACACAGTTATGCTGCAGTTAAGCATAATACAATCGATACGACTACATGAGTAAAGAAAAATATAAAAACAGAAATATAAATTATGAAAACCATTTTAAAAATTAACAGAAATTAAATGCATTTACATAAAATATAAGTTTAACAATTATTATTTAAGTTTAACATTTATTTGAATAGAATTAATTTCTATCTTGCCAATATCCGTTTAGAGAATTCGAAAAACAGTTGACAGGTGCAGCCATCTAGCGAGAGAAAATCTCTACAAAAACTGTCCTTTACATTCTGTTGTTTCGCATAAGACAATTATTTTTTAACACATATTCAATGTCAGAGATTTTTGAGCTTACTATGAGAAAAGTGTGTGCTACACGATGTGATCAAGAGAATTTAATTTCAATAAAGTGAAATAATCAGCAATGAGAAAAATTATTTTAGACCAAGAGTAGGCAATTGTTTTTGCTCAAAGGAAGGGAGAGGATTGAAGATGCGGAGGATATCTGAAAGCCGCACTTTTTCAAAATGATTGCATTTATTATTTAACTTTGTATCTAAAAAAAAAAATTAAATTGCTCCTTATAAAATCAATAAACATTATCTAAAGAAACTAGTAGAAGTTTTATTCAATTTATTTATTGTGCTAATTTCATATCTACAGCTACAAGCACATTTGAATGTAGAATCAGTTTAAAAAGACAAATGTACCTTGCAACACTTTTACACAAGTTTTTTGAAATTAGGAGTGAAGGTCTCATCACAGACTGCGAGTTAATGCCACAGCCAACTTGCATTTCTATTTACTTTTGTGTATTTTCAGGCAAGAACAGCTTTCCTCATAAATACATGTTAACCGAAATGTAGAGAACCTACTCTGTCTCGGCAGGAAGAAAAAAAAACTCTTTGCAGGTCGCTATTGCCCTCTCCCGTTCTAGACTAATGGTAGATATTTGAACTTTTTTTTTGTATTTTTAAAGTGATTGAATAATGTAATTAAGATGGGTTTTAACTGTATTTATTTGTCAACGAACACAATAGATGGCAGCACATGCTTAACTTCTAAGTGCGTCTAATTCTAAACAGATCACCTATAGTATTCTGATTTTCTTTTCATTGCATTCAAGTGTAGTCATGAAAGTATTTTAAACACTCCGGGTCTTTAAGTGAATAGGGCGCATGAATTGAAAAATAAGGAATTTTTTTGTACTTCACAGATTATAGATCAAAGGGGAGCAATATTGTCTAAGCAAATTCATTTATGCAATAATTTTTTTTTTCAGGGAGTAAAAATTTCTGTTTATAATTTAAGAAAACACTGAAATCTTTTTGAAAGTAATGGTTAACACACACATAAATATATAAAAAAGCACAGGTTGCTAGTTAAGATCCAAATATGTGTTTCAAAATGTTTCTAGAATGAACTCTACATGAATCATATGTCAGAGAAAAATTAAAATATCTTTCATGTTATCACTTTACTTTAACAAACGCAAAATCTTCTTAAATACCTTGAGCATGGAGAATTGCAGGGTCTTTCATGATAGTGTAGCCAACAAGCAAGGTGTAAAGCATGTCTTAATTTAATTTTGTCCCTATAAGTTTTACATTATGTTTTAAAACTTCACTCGACAAAGTATATATATATCATTGGAACATTATGCAGACAATATTATTATCTACAACTCAAGATTTTTTTAAAAAAGCCTTGTATTACAATCTTAATGATTTTGCACAAGATTCTAATCAGAGAAAACAGGAAGTAGAAAATATAGCATAATTCAGTTTGAAAGAGATTTAAAAAAAATGTAAAATATATTGATAACTGAAATTCTATAAAAATTTGCTTACAAAAAAAAAAATAAATAAATAAATTGTGACTTTTTAAAAACATAATTTTTGATACATTTAAGCACAGTGTTTTATGTGAAAAACCAAATATATATATCTATATTATTAAACCAAGTCATATATTAAACAATTTATAGTGTGAAATGATTACAAGCATAATTAAGATACACTATAAATTTTATAGAATTTATTTGGACCAAAATATACAGACTCAAGAGAATCAATGGCAGAAATAAATTGTTTTTAACAATATAATAAATTAAAGCATTAAAAAAAATTCCACTTTCATTCTATTAATAAGAACCAATTTGAATTTATACCAGCAAATACAATCATTGTTCTTTAAGTATTGATATTCTTATGTAAATTTCTTTATACAAGTATAGTTTAAAAACAATTATGTGTAAAAGAGAAACATATTGTTTCCCTTTTTTAATGCAAAATTAATTAAAGTTAAAATTAAATATGTCTAAATTCTTAAAATGTTAAAGTCTGAAATAAAATGCAATTTTATTCACACATACATTCAGTATTAAAAAATTCCTCTTTTATATAAAAATGTATTTTTCCTCACAATATATTTACAATTAAAACATTAAAATATAAACATAAATATTTTCATACAATTTTTATGATATTTTTAATATATACATCAGAAGCTCTTTGTAATTTAAATTTGCAAATAAAAATCATGCATATTTTTTTTTATAAATTACTTTCAAATATCATGTTTAAAGGAGCCTCATCTATTTCAAGTGGGGACTCTGGATGGAATTTTGAATGGTGTAGGATAAGTTTTTCTTTCAAAACGTATGCTTTATAACAATATGCACATTTATATGGTAAATTTATTTCTAAATCTCCATGATGGTAAAAGTGATGTTCTACAAGATTTTTCTTTTGTATATAAGACTTATTACAATAATGACATTTGAATTGTCTGTCTCCAGTATGCAATTTGTAATGTCTAATAAAACTTGTTTGGTATTTAAACATCTTACCACATACATCACAAACAAAACACTCTTTTAGTTCAGGATGCTCTTGTCGAGCATGTTTTCCAAGTGCTTTTTGAGAAGAAAAACACCTTTCACATATTTGACATTTTACAATGCTTGTATTAGTTTCATCAAGATGAATCTCATAATGCTTATCTAGGTGCCTTTTCTGCTTATAGGACATTTCACACTTATCACATTTAAATGGTTTCTCGGTTGCATGAACAAGATAATGTCGTTCTCGATTATCTTTGCGACCAAAGCCTACACCACAAATATTACACAAGTAAGGTTTCTCATTTGTATGGACAACACCATGTTGTTTCATCAACCATTTTGAACTAAACTTTTTTCCACACAAAGGACATGTATATCGTTTGTCATTAAAATGTGAATCATAGTGTTTAGAAAGATCATTTTTATTTTTGTAAAACTTAAAGCACATATCACACTGATATGTATACTCAGCCTTATGGCACAATTTATGGTACTGTAAAAGATGAAAAAAGAAAAATGTTTTATTACACAATTTACATATAAACAAGTTTTTTCCAACATGATTATCATTATAATGATCTTCAAGTAAAGTTTTGAAAGAAAATGGACTATCACAAATTTCACATACATAAAGTAAAGTATTTTCTGAATTGGGCTTAATTTTTAAATGCATTTTTTCATGATCAATTAATAATGGTTTATTAGACACACCAGCAGAGCATAAATTGCAAACTTCTTTTTCGGCATGTGATAAAACATGATTTTGCAAAACATAACTGAAAAAGAATTCTTCATTGCATTTTTTGCAGGTATGTGGCTTAACTTTTTCATGACTATTCATATGATTCTCTACATCTCTTTTGTACATAAACTGCAAATTACATAAAATGCATGAGTAAAACAAATCTTTTTCTTTTACTTCAGTGTGAGTTTTTTCATGCCTGTTCAACAATTCTCGTTTGGAGAAAGTTGTAAAACATACATTGCACACCAGATCTTTAAATATATGCTTCCGACGATGAATGTTACGATGCGTGACAGAAATGAAATTTTTAAAACATATATCACATGTGTAAGGTTTCAAAGTAGTATGTAAAACAGTATGCTTTTCAAGACTGCTTTTCGTGAAGAAACTTTTATCACAGTGTTGGCACTGATGTGGTTTATTAACAATGTGTTTAACATAATGGCGTTGCAAATTAATCAATTGGGGAAAAGTTTGTTTACAAACAGTGCATTTAAAAGAATTGATATTATCAGGTGTCATTGTAAATAGTAACACTATTCCAGAAAACTTCTTCAAAAGGTATAACTCATTTCTTAAAAAGGCATTATGTACAGATTGTTACATAAAAAAATTGTCTTAAAAAGAAAATTTTATGAAATCACATAAAAACACATTCTTAAATGTAAGGACATAGTTGATTGATTGATTGAGATATGTCAAATGTTGAACAACAAAGATATTGATTGCTTGCTTGATTTTCAGAAGTAGTATATGGAAGCAAAGGTTATAAATTATCACACAGAAATACTTTATCATGCGTTATTGTTGCTATTTTGAATGTTTCCTGGTTCTTATTTCTATCTGACGCAAAAGTCTACTAACCACAGGCAGTGGTGTAATGAAGAGTATTAGGGCTTCCAGCAAAGTCAGGTTTGGGACCCCGAGTCGGATCTTACAAAGGATTGCAAAATGAATGACATAACATAGGCTTTGGGCTCTCTTGAATCCTGTTCCCCGTCCCCGTAATCTCGAAGTATACGTTACGCTACTGACCGCGGAGCCTAATAATTTTGAACGATTCCAATGACAAAGTTGACAACTAAGTACGGTACTATATTTTCCACATTCACGTTATTCAATGGCGATGGTCTTTAATACTTTAAACCAATGGTCTTCATACTGTATTCCGCGGAACCTTTGGGCTCCATGAAGCATACTTAGGAGTTTCACGAGTCACAATAAAAAAATGGAAGAGAAAATTCTAAATGTGTATACAAAATGGATTCCCATTCTCTGTGAAATTTGTATAACTGCAAGTATCTAAAACTCATCCCGGTCATTATATATATGTATACAAAACTAAATTTTTTTTATTATACATAACTTTATTTTGTAATACTTTCTTAGTTTTTATCATAATGTAATAAAGGAATATTCAAACGTTTTTTCTTTTTATATGCTGCCTATTAGATTGCTTATCATCCTAGGTTCTACGAAATAATTTATAATTGTTAATACAATGTTTTGCAAAAAATTAAATAGTTTTCTGATAGAAAATATACCTTTTTTTTCATTTGTGGAAAAACAAAAGTACCTAGAATGAAGAAGCGGGAACAAGTTATCAACATATCAACAAATTCGATGTTAAAATCAAAACTTAAGCAAGAACAGCTCATAAATTTTAGGCTATAAATTCATGCATAATACTCAGGATTTCACACACAACTATAAACATTTAAATGACATTCCTAACAATATATTTAAGTGAAAAACTTTTATTAACGTGAGTGGCACAAAAACAAAATATAAAAGTAAATTAAATACAGTTGGGATTGCAATCCAGTGTCATAATTTCAATTCTGGGATCGGTACCGGGATTAGGACTGGACTATTAATAAAATATGTTTACACCTCAGCATAGTTGAAATTACATAGTAAAACTAAAAATATATTGAAAAATTGGTTTAATGTTATAATTTTTTAAAACAAGCCAAACCAAAACTTAATTCATCATTAAAAAAAATAGTACATATTGAAATTTAAAAAAAATTCCTTATCTTTTGTGTTTTTGTAAATAAACTTTTAACCCAAACCAGTTATGATATTCAGGATGTAAAATCGTTGAACAAAGGCTAGTTTAAGAAACCAAATTTAGAGTGTGGAAGAATAGTGCACAGCTATTAATATACATTCTAAAATTCTATTATAAATATAATATGAATTCAATTACTTCAAAAATATAATTTTAAAGGCCAATCGGTGGATAATTATATCAAGATTAGAATGATTTTGCAAATAATATTATAGCACGTTTTCGTTGATCACACTTGAGAGTCTGATTTTGATGTTTGTTTAAAACTTTGATGATGTGTATGATAGCATTAATGCATAAATATTTCAGGGTAATGTTGTAGGTTTTATTTTCCACCAGTGCCTTCTTCCATCGAGTTTTCTATTTTGTGAACTATTTCAGTGCTTAAGGTTAGGGGATGAATGAAACTATTAGCTTGATGTTGAAACAAAAATTTTTGCACTGTTTATTCTTCATTTTTTGTGATCATTGTCAAGGGTTTGATATTCTCCTGAAGCAAGTCTTCTAGGGCGTGGTTGAATTGGTCAGATTTTTACTTGCTGGAGAAAGTAAGATCCGCATTAGCAACCAATCCATAGTATAAAAATTTGTAATTAAGACTAATGTCATCAATAGTGTGATCATCAATGCAGTCTAATGTATGCGTCAACTGGAACGTCTCAATAGATTCTGTCAATATCAGAAGAGGATGAAAAAAAAGAACTAATGAGAATTTTATTCTAGAAAATACTTTTAAATAATAGAAACACATTCCACACATTCTATAAAATTAGACGCATCAAAATAGAAGTGAGAAGATTCTGAAACCCACATCCTTATAGTAAGATGGTCATCACTCCAACTCAAACATTAATCTGATCTAAGGGATAACGCAATTCGCACAGTATCCGAAATTGCATTAAAGATCCGAAGCGTAATATGTTAGTTTAAGGAATGGCATCAAGCTCGCAGTTGGAGATGAGTGAGTCAAGTGGTGCGGTTGAGTGTAAATTCTATTATAGACCTATTGTTTAAAGCAGTGCTTCTCAAACTTTCAATACTGGCGCCCCTTTTTTCGATCACAATTTTTTCGCGCCCCCTTATACATTAATAATGTACTGAATGCAATAATAACGCAATTTGACGCTAAAGCTACAATAGGCGATCTTAATTATAAACCATGCAAATTAGTAACATAAGTATTAAAAATTTTGTATACTACTTTTAAGCAAAATAAATAAAATAATAGGATAATTATTATGTTATTTTTTCTTTCTCTAATTTCTCAATTGAACATATTGCAAAATGCGGTAGCTGCTTAGAAGACAAAATATAGATATCTGCTAAATATAGAAAAAGAACTCAGAGGGTCAATTTCTAATCATAAGCATTCCTTATAAAAACTTTGCTTTCCAAGACAAGCTCATGGACGTCATTAATACTTATTAAACTTGTTCTTAATTTAGTATTAACTAATTAGTTATGAAATATTCTGTGCAGCACTGATAAATTAAAAGTATACCGGCTGAAGTGCCCGCTCTTTGCACGAGTTCATTTATAAGAAAATAAAACATTATTGATATAATAGCTGAATTATAAGGGAAGCAAAGCCAAGTGCTCGACAATGTTTACAAAAACGTAAAATGATTTTTTGAAAATGGTTGCTCAAATTATAATTAGTTTTAAGCAAATTGTAATTTTAAGCCTCACAGAATTAGCATTTATAATTGATTTTAAACAGTAGCGCACACAGGAATTTTTCAAGGGGGTCCGGGGTCGAAAGTTCATCAATCTTGTATCAGGTTCCTTTTGATTTTGTCGATTTCTGGGAACAAAACACAGTAAAAAACTAATTATTGACTAAATAATTAGCATTAATTAATAAAATTAATCATTAATAACAAATACTTAATTAAATTTTGCTTACTATAAACTTAGAATTATAATCAATCGGAAAAAAATCAAGGGCTTTGGGGGGGTCTTGACACCCCCTTGTGTGCGCCACTGATGTTAAATAATGATCAATAATATAAAACATGTATTATTTTTAATTTTTCAAGCGAAAAGACTTCAACATGTTTTAACCCGGGAGCAGGCGCGCACTCGATACGGTCGGGGTTATTGAGTCACCCCAATCCTTTTTTTTTATAATTATTTTATTGTACGATACAAATCATGATTCCAGTAAATAATTTAATTAAGAGAAAGTTTACTTACCTACTTTCAAGGACTTTTCAATTTTTCTTTGGTAATAAATAAACAGTTTTGCCAGAATTAACGATTTCGTAATCTGTGTATCCCGCGCGACCAATTCCGGGTAAAAAGTATATTCATTATGATAATATGTATGTTACGGCTAAAAAAATTGCCTGAAACGTTTTTCGTTATGCTTCATATGTTCAGAATATTTATAAAAATGTCTTGGCCAAGTAATCCTTCATGTGCTTGTGTGTGTGTGTGCTCTCTCTCTCCGTGGTTTTCTAAATATCATAAAACTCTTTTGCATGGAAAAAAGCGCAACTAAGAACACATAAGAGAGGGGTCATAACTAACTGTACCAATAACTTAGAAGGTCAAACAGATTACAGCTATAATGTGCAGTATTTCAAAAATAATGACAGTGATGAATTTTTTATGTTTCTAAATTTTTTCGATTCTGGATCTGGGATCTGTTTTTTCTTAGAAAGAGTAGTATGTTAGGTTGAAAAAATGCGCAATAAAAAAATCTCTCATCATGGCATTACAGCAAATCAAATAAAAGTTTTTTTTATTTGGTTATAGGATCAAAGACAGCTAATTAGGTATTGAAGAAGTTTTTTTTTTTTGCTGACTTAATATCGCGCGCGTGCGCCTATAAATTATATCAGATTAATAGTGCATTTTTTATTATGTCTGAAAGTATTTTGTTTTAATTCATTCCAGTAAAATAATTATTTTTTAAATCTTTTATTTTCGATATGCTCGCGTCCCCCTCGTAAGGTCATCGCGCCCCCCCAGGGGGCGCGCCCCACAGTTTGAGAAACACTGGTTTAAAGCAGTGATCTTCAAACTTTTTCTATACACGGAACCCTTAGAACTAGAAGATGTTTTGGGGTAACCCCTTCCACACGCACACTTTAAAGAATAAATATCTTAAAATAATATTTAAAATAGTCAATGAATAAAAAGTACTTTTTGTAAGAACAATTTTTTAAAAAATATTGTATTTGATATTAAAAAAAATTTATGTAATTTTTTAACATAATGTACTCACACTTTTATAATATTAATTTATGATTCAAATGTCTCTACCTATGCATTATATTTAGTAACTGGGGTGTATGCTAGCATTTTTTTTACACACAAACTGTCGAAGTCTAGATCTATTGAAATTATCTGCAGTCGCATTTCATATACTGCGTTTTAGGGTTTGCAGCTCTGGAATCCGGAAATCCCAGGATCCTGGTGTTTCTTCAAATCCTGAAATCCCGGGATCGTTGTGTTTCTTCAAATCTCGAAATCCCGGGATTAAAATAACTAATCCCGGGATTTAGTTTTTGTTTGAATTATATTTAAAAAAATTTTCTCATCAAAAAGTCGCATTTAATATTCAGCTTGCAGAGGATTAAATTCACAAACAAGTGGCGCCAATTCGAAATCACGTGATGCACTGGCAAACATTTGCACGTGCAACTTGTTATGGAAAATCACTATACTAACGTTGTTGATATCTTGTGTTTCAACTTTATTGCCATATATATACTTAATATTATAATGTTTTTGGATTATTCTTATATGTCTATTTGGTTGGAAAAAATCTTATTAATGTCTTTGCATAACTATAGTTGTTACTTTTCGTGTTTGTTTGTGTTTAACGTCTCAGGAATAGATTTTGTCACAGTTCTTTCTTCAATTAAATATTTTAATTGATAGTGGATCTCCTTGAAAGACTTGACGCTTCAAATCCTACTGCATTAGTAACTCCAGAGCACATGCAACTGGGTCTTCTTTTCAAATGAAGTAACATTTGAAATTGATTCACAATATGACTCAATAACTGAATTAATTTGAACGCAAAAACCATTAAGTGTAGCAGAAGATCTAGATATTTATTGAAGAGGGAATTCACAAATGCAGCCTATTAGATTTGAGACACTGTCATCAAAAACTCAAAAGAAAA
The DNA here is from genome assembly GCA_019973935.1 of Trichonephila clavipes. Taxonomy (NCBI): domain Eukaryota; kingdom Metazoa; phylum Arthropoda; class Arachnida; order Araneae; family Nephilidae; genus Trichonephila; species Trichonephila clavipes. Next base: position 1,587,421 of record BMAU01020921.1, read on the forward strand.
TGTTTCTTTTTGAAAATGGTAACAGAGACGTGGTGACTACCGGGAAAGAACATATCCTATTGAATGATGACTAAGCATACTAGCGTAGAGTCTGAACAAGCGTTTTTTTTGACAGGACAATTTGTAACAAAAATAAGAAGCCTTTTAAATAATGAAACCCTGGACGAGCTGTGTTTTAGAATTCCTACTATTAATTCACACTCTATATATTTATTTATTTACCTTGGTGGAATTTTCAATCGTTCATAAAATACACTTTAAAGCGCTCAATTGAGCTGAAATTTTATATACATGATTATTTTGGATGACAATGCAATAATTTAACTATAATTAATAAAAATTAATTGATTAAAACTAATTATTTAAAGAATTACAAATACAGCCACGTTGGCATCATTTTTGGTGACTTAGCAACCCTTTTGGCGACTTGTGTCAAAACTTGAAAAGGTTTTTTTCTAACGTTTTAAAGCCTTCAGTTGAACTGAAATTTTATATACACGATTGTTTTGGATGACAATACGATACTTTAAAGATAATGAATAAAAATTAATTACCACTTAATGCTGTGATTCTGTCATATGCATATACATATTTATATTCACTGTAACAATTTAATAAAAAAATAGCTAAAATAAAATTTGTCTTTGTTAATCTAAGTAGGAATTGACTTAAAATATTTTTTTTTATATTACACTTGTTTAAGGTATCCCACTACGTTCGGAACCGTGATTTTAAAAAGGCGCATAAATGGATAATTGTCATGATATTTAGTGTCACTTAGATTAGACTACACGTATAAAATTGTTTTAAGGACATTTTGACAAAAATATTTATTTAAATACAATATTTTGGCAAAAAATTAACTTAGAATAACCTTTATTCAAAATGTTCTCCTTTTGTGAAAAATGCTTCGATTATAATAATACTTTGCCTGCATATAGCTTAGACCTCTGTACAGAGGCTCAACTATGTGAGTTTTGAAAAATTCACATTATTTTCAGAGTTACAACCAATTGAAATAACTTTTGGCGTTTTTTTCTTAAAAGTTCTCCCCTTTGTTGTCGTAAAACATGGATAAACCCACTTCTAAGTTATATATTTCAAAAATTATAGTTCAGCCTCTGTACAAAGGTCTGAGCTATATACAGGCGAAATATTATTATAATAAAAGCATTTTTCACAAAAGGAGAATATTTTGAAAATGGGTCATTCTATGTTCATTTTTTGTCAAAATATTGTACTTAAATAATTTTTTATTGTACTACTATTCTTAAAACAATTTGTGACAAATCTATACGGAACTTTATCACTAACCTTCTGAGTCGTCCTTTTTAGGGAAATTTAATTCCCTACCTATTTCCAATCAACTCCAAAAAGCGGACAGGATTCCTTGTTATATATATATGCAGATTAGATAAAGTATTTAAGTCAAACGGAATAGTAAAGTTAGAGCAGTAGGAGATAGAGATTGAAGCAGAAAGTTATAGTGAAGTTAAATTGAAGATTTCTTGTTGGAGATAATTTAACCTCAAGAAGAGTTGAGATTCCGTTGGTAATTATTGATTTATAATTAAAGTCTCATTAAAGTTTTAAGAGTGAGATTAAAGTTAAATGTTCAATAGGAACATTATTAAATATAATTCTGGGATCTCTTATCGTGGTAATCTCTGCGTGATCATTATTTAATTGTTAATTAATTGGATCATTAATTAAGTTAATTTAAAGGATATTACCTTTAAAACCTCATAATACTAGTTAGATATATTTGTTAATAAGTCTTTGATTCTATTTGGATAAGATAACCAAATAAAGAAAATTGTTTATAAAAATGGCTACTGGTTCTTTCAAGACTCCTATTTATTTTCGTTCTCAAAGTGAGGTCCAAGGAGACCTTCACAAATTTTATATACATTTTCTAATCTAAGTGACACTAAATATCACAAATATTATCCATTTATACGCTTTTGCAAAATCACGGTTCCGAACGTAGTCGCATACCTAAAACTTCAAACGAATCAAGAGATATCTTCCTATATGCGATTACACACTTTATAACATAACAGGCAACGCACCATAAATAAGTTATCCGAAGAAGACGAAAATCTGTGGATGGAATGCACATGTATTGAAAATGAAATGCTATAAGTATGAAATGAAATGAATATTTTATTCAAGAAATATACACATACAAGGGCAAACAAAAATGGATGTGTGACTGGAGATAACTATTCATTAATGTGCTCTATTGGAATTAATTTGGTATTCGCAACAGCCAGGGAAGTTTTGAAGAACCAGAAAGAAAAATTGTAGAAAGGCGCGTAGTATGGGGCCTGTTATTATCCTGTTGAAATGTAAGCTCAAGGGTCTGTGAAAGAAAGGGTAACATTGCAGCGCGTGTAGTTGTCATTCGGGGCAACCTTTCGGGTTGTCCCGAATGACAGCCAATGATATCTGCCTATCAAATAAAATAACGACCCGAACTATAATTCCTGGTTGTCTCGCTGTTTGGCAGATGACAGTCAAATTGTAAAGGGCTATCACTCGAGTTTTCTCTTTTGAAACTAACTTGGAGTTTCTTAGATGTTTTTTTTTTGACTAATTACAACTGCCACTTCTTATAGACGACATATAAAGTGAATTGAAGTAATGTTAAAATGATAGAATATATATAGAGAGTAACCACGAATTGCTGATAGTCCAACAGCATTACTAAGTCTCTCCCCCCACCATTGATTATAGTTTCACTTTAGAAAAAGGATTAAAACGTTTTTTTTAAATCTGGTGTTACCATGGATACATGTGAGAAATGTAATGAGTTCCAGTGGGGCTGCATCCCAGTTCTCTTAGGTATGAATAGTGTGATTCGCAATTTTTCCATGTGCATTATCTTCCCATCATTAACTTAAGGGGACATGGTACAATTTACGCAATTTTTTTAATTTATTGATTTCCATACTTTTTTAGTTGCCTCCTATGTGTATGTATAATGTAAAACAGATTTTGTGCTCAAAATTTCGTAAAAAAAGCTAATTATTTAATTTTTTAAGGGAAAAACTTGAAACTTTTGAAGTGATTTTAAAATGCTTCTCCTCTTTACAAAAATTAACGTACTTATATGAAATTTGTTTTAAAAGCACGTCAAACTACGTGTAACAAAAGTTGGTATGGGTTTTATGATAACATAATTGTGGTATTCGTACAATACTTTTTTTTATGAATGCTTATTGAAAATTCCTTAAAAAACGTGCAAATTCTAATTATTTTTAAAAAAATAAGTATATCTTTGATTGAAAAATGCGTACCAACTTTTATTCCATGTACTATGAGCAACAAGTGAAAAAAATTTCCAAGTATTAGGCATGATAGAAAAAATGCCTTAGCACATTTTAAATGAAGACAACTAGTTATTTTATCTTTCCGAGGTAATTCAGTTAAAGTTTTTATATGCCATTGGAATGTGAATAAAAACAAAAGTAAAAGTTACCACAACTCTGAGTTTTTTTAAACTTAGAGCTTTCAAATTTTGTAAGTTTGTAGAAAAGTACATGAAAAATAAATTAAGCTAAAAAAATTAGATGTAATATTTTGACCAATTTTTGTCAATTGAATCGTATTGTGTCCCCTTAAGCGACTTCATTAATTATCTATTCTTAGTGGTATTTGTGTTTGTAACTTGTTAATGGTAAGTCTCAATCATACGCACAGGGTTGGAGCCTAGATCGGAGTCTTGGAGTACCATTACAAGGTGAGTATCTCTGCTTTTTCGAAACATGTTTTGGTTGATTATCGAAACTCAATTTCTGTTCGAATGCACCCAGCACAATTGCAAACACATCTGGTGGTGCCTAACAGTGAGGGAAAGACAGCTCAATAGCCTCTGTTATATTAGCGCATATTCGCAGAATCGTGTATTGATGGTCATTACAGACAGTAGTGTCCTGGTTATACCTTGTATCGTTGACAAGGCGCATTAGGTGTTGTGTGCACCGATCGGACGCATGTTCTGTCTTCTCTTTCGTTCGTCGCTCTCGATCTATTGTTGCGTAATTGACGCTTTGCACAGCCATGATTTACTGATTTCTTCTAGTATCATCGAGTGGTATCATCGCTTCCAATCTAAATGTTGAACGATTTTGAGATTTGATCAACCTGTTTCCTTTAGTCGAATTACATGTTTTCTCTCAAATGTCGACATTTTCTTCTACTTTTCACATATCCGTGTACGAGATGTCCGTGTCTTGTCCACTGGAACCATATTTGCAAGTAATTTATGCCTGAACACTGGAAAGGTTTTTGCTTTATTGATTATCAGCATGTTCCGTTACAATGCTTACAATTTCGTGCTCTTATTCACGTAAGGTAGTTGCTTTCTTTATATCACTCCTAGGGTTTCCTTTTATAGATTACTTATTCTGGAATATTATAACTGATAATAATAAATTAGATTTATCATGGAGAGTCTTGGTCATTCATCGTTACCTCCTACAGCTTTAGGTAGGCAAGATGATGAGTAAGCGACTTCAGGGGCAAAATCATTACATATTTGTACCTATGTTTAATCTTGTTAATTCTTGCTTAAAAATACAGGGTTATTCATAAAGAAGTATACGGCTTCAATTCACTCTAAATCAAGAACAATGTAAGATATTAAATGTAACTCGGAACAGAATTGTATGGGATTATTTTAACCCGGAATCACTCACGCTAAAAAAAGAATGAAAGTTCTCGCGCAGGGTATCTCATACCCAAGGGTATTTGTTAAGAACAGTTGACTCCTTTCGCCGTCCAGAGATGGCGCCACAAACTGAACTTTTCTTTATTCTAGAAGTATTGTGATTTGGCGCGAAATGACATTCTATCCTTATTCTTTTGTGATGGAAGCATCGTGGATGTGTGATTATGTGTTGTGTAATGTTTTTTTCTACATGTAACGGTGTGCGTGCGTGTCTGACGAAAATATATAATTTGAAAAGTTATTTGTGATGCTGAATGAGTCATCTTAACCTATATTTATTTTCCTCAAGCGTCTATAGGAAGGGTATTTACACGCCACTTAGGTGCCCAGCATGGAAGGTCGCGGTAAGTCGAAATACTTTCGTTATCCAATTCACATGACTGTATTCTAAATCAGATTCAGTTTCAAAGTCGTTATTCTTTAATATTCAGTTTTGAAAGTCGAAACACATTATTCATTCTAATTCTAATTATGGATTCTAATTCTAAATCTATTCTTATTCTCATTCATAACAGTGTTTACATTATGTTTTTACCGTAAAATTTGTATACAAAAGCGAAAAAGGAAGAAAAGTGGGAAATACACAATGTTGCATTTTTCACACGTTATTTAGTTTTTCTGTTCTTTTTATAAGGGCATTCAGTAGATTGTTTATACACTCCTTTAATCTCGTCGTGAGTGAATACGACGTTTTCACTGGATCTTAATTTTTTTTAAATCTGTATCTTTTTAAAACTAAACATATAGGAGTAAACTTCTCTCTATTCTTTAAATTCAAAAATTTGGAATTTCTTTTTTATTTTCTCTTATTGTTCCAGTAATAGTTTTTTTTCAAAAGCTCATCTGAAACTGGATAAGATGTGTATCAGTCATCTCCTTTAAAATTATGTTTTTCCCAAGTGTTTCTGCGTCTCTCTCTATAAAAAAATATTTTCAACAGTGTCTCCCTCTTCTAAATCTGGATCGATTTCAGTGGAGGAATCATGCTTGCTGTTAAACCCTTTATCCCTTGATTCTTCCTCATTATAACCGTGAAGAGACTTTCTTCATCCGAAAATACTGTTGTACTATATCTATTAAATATTGTATTTATTAAATTACTTAAATATCAATTTCATCATAATAACTGCAATAATACTCCATAGCATAAGGAAGATTTAAAGCATGCTCATGCATTTAGAACTGTAACGGTGATTCCCGCGCAGGGCAGAAAAATATACCTCGTATATTTTGGCGGTATCCAAAAATATACGAGGGTTGGGGCATAGATCATGGCAACTATTTTTTTTCTTGTAGATAAGTGAATGGATCACAAACGTATATGTGTCGTGTGGAAATTCTGCAGGCATAGTGTGTATGCAGAACAACAGATGGTTCTGTGACAGCTGGTAGTAGTGCAGCGAAATCAGTCTGTGAAATCAGTCAGTTGGTGAGTGCCGTGTGAGATGGAAGCAACCCGAGTTGAGCAGCGTGCTTACTTCAAAATAGCCATTCTTCGAGGGAGAAATGCGATGGAATGTCACAGTGAGTTAGTGAAAGCCCTTGGGAATAATGCCCTATCATACCGTACAGTAGCACGGTGAGTAGGAAAGTTTCAGCAAGGACGTGTGTCAATCAGTGATGAGCAACGTTCGAGACGACCGATCAGTGTGAGGACCGACTTGGCTCGTGCCGTTCACCGAGCAGCTCATGGATAAAGACAGACGATGGACGCTACTGGAGTTAGAAGGCAAGTGGCATCGAGAAACGTACCGTCCACAGGATATTGCGTAATGAGCTTCACCTACGCAAAATCGCAGTGTGGTGGGTACCGCATGCACTGACGAAAGTTCAAAGGTGGTTGCGCTATGCAATATGCTCCGACCACTTTGCTCACTGGCAACAGGACGGTGATCAATTCTTGTCACGAATAATCGTCATCGATGAATTTTGGGCCAGAGCATACGGACCAGAACTGAAACGTCAGTCCGTAGAATGGCGAAATGCTGGATCACAAAGGAGGCAGAAGGTCAGTCAGAATCCCTTCCCAGTCAAATTGATAGTCATCGTCGTGTGTGACGTTAGGGGTGTCATTGCTTGCCCCTTTGTTCCTCATGGCAGAACAGTGACCACACAGTACTACAGGGACTTCCTGGTATGACAGGTACGAAGGGGCGTTCGGGATAAACGTCCGGATCTTGTGGACAGTGCAATAATCCTGCATGACAATGCAAGACCACATAAAGCAGAGTGTATATAGCAGCTACTCCGACGTTGGGGATGGGAAGAATTGGAGCATCCACCATACTCTTCCAACATTTCGCCCTGTGACTTTGATCTCATTCCCAAAATTAAGGAACTAATACGTGGTAAGCGGTTTGCAACATGAGAGGACATTGCTAATGCTGTGCGCCAACAGGTGACCTGATTCACACATCGTGCGGCAAATGCTGAGGCTGATGGTATTCGGCGCCTACCACATCGTTGGCAGCGTGTGGTGACAGTAGACAGTAGCATGGGACTACATGGAGGGTTTTTAGGCCCAGGTTTGTCTTGTCAAATTTATGTGTATTATGTCATCATTCTTTTGCACCGTGAAGGCTATATTGGCCTGTATTCTACCGTAATAAATTAGTATGTTACGGTATTTCAGTGCTATTCATTGTCCACACATGTAGTTAACGCCCTGTCCTTTCGTCTGTATATGTCACATCTTCCTACCGGACTAGTATCTTCTAGAAAAAAATAGTTACCATGACTTTTGCCCCAACCCTCGTATATTTACAAATCGCCTACAAGCTAAGACGATTTAAAGGATATGACCTTAAAGTCAGCTACACGAGAAACTATCTATTTTTCAAAAAAGGTTTAGAAGGAGCGTTGAAAAAAGTTAGATGGTGAGTATGGCGCATCCTGCGCGAGAAATGCAAGGTTAAGTTTTGATAGAAACAGTCAAAGAGTTCTATGTGTGAGCACTTTGTCACCCGGCACACATCAAGCCGGTAATCCCTTTCCTCCCAAACGTGCATTAAGCTATCAACTCCATCGATAGCGGCTGTGATAATCTGCTTCAGCTTCATCTAGGACTTTTACTTTGCACAAACAGCCCGTAGTTTTATATTTGCATACAATTTTTTAGATAGATTTTCTAGTTGGAGGTATTTCCGAATCTTAATAAAAAATGCTGTTGCACAGCGGTTCTGGTTTCCATTTTGCTAAAATCAGGAAGAGAAAAAGCCTCTTCCATTGTAGACACCCCCATTTCGACTGATTAGTCACATAACAAGCCCATTATTGCCTATGCCACTTCTATCAGGGCCTAGACACAAACTTTAAAAGTGCATCTACCTAATAATTCACTGAGGTGGTGCCTGTCTTTGACTATTACTGTTTTACAGCATCTGGAAAGTGTATACTTTTTTATAAATCACCTTGTATATGTTGTTCCAAGTATACAGATATATGTTGTTCCAAGTATACAGATATATGTTGTTCCAAGTATACAGATATATGTTGTTCCAAGTATACAGAACATCTGTCCATTTGGTTTTCTGATTGTCTTGGGTGGTCACGGTAGTCAAGGCCACGGATTCGATACCAGCATGTCATGAGTTCGAGCCCAGTATCACTGAAGATCCGCCGTGGGGAGGGGTTGATGCACGTTAAATATGTCGAGGCTCCCGTTGGTGTAGAAGTTAGGAGATGAGGAGGGGTACCAGCTGAGGTGTCGTCCTCGTCACTTGACCATTTCTCAAAATTACGAGGCGACCAATAATTGTAGCTTTATAATGCGACGTCACTGACTGTCTTAGTAGATCGAAACAAAAATTTGTATATAAATTTGGATATAGAAGACGACTTCATTTTCAAACAGGATATTGACGCCAAGCGCACTGCTCTCAGTGTACGCCGCTGGTATCTCTATAACTGTCCCCAAATTCTGAAAAACCTCCTCAATCACTTTATTTAGCCCAGTAAAACATATTTGGAGAGATTTTGGTTTTAAAAAAAAAGAAAACATGACATATAAACACATAATGTGAAATAAAACCAATAATCACAGAAGAATGGAGGAAAATCGATGCAGAAATTACAAAAAACTGATTAAATATATACCAAGACGTTTAAAAGTTGTTGTGGACTAAAAGGTATCCTACTAAGTACTAAATTAAGAAAGAAATACAATATTTAAGGTATCCGACTACGTTCGGAACCGTGATTTTCAAAAGCGCATAAATGAATAATTTTCATGATATTTAGTGTCACTTAGACTAGAATATATGAATAAAATTGTTTTAAGAACATTTTGACAAAAAATTTATTTAAATATAATATTTTGGCAAAAAATTAACTTAGAATAAGCTTTTTTCCAAATGTTCTCCTTTTGTGAAAAATACTTCTATTAGAATAATATTTTGCCTGTATATAAATAACTCAGACCTCAAGAGGCTCAACCAGAATTTTTGAAATTCATAACTTAGAAGTGGGTTTATTCATATTTTACGACAACAGAGGTGAGTAATTTTAAGAAAAAAACGCGAATAATTATTTCAATGGGTGGTAACTCTGAAAATAATGCGAATTTTTCAAAAATTCTAGTTCAGCCTCTGTAGAGCGAGGTCTGAGTTATATACAGGTAAAATATTATTATAATATAGAACCATTTTTCACAAAAGGAGAACATTTGGAAAAAAGATTATTCCAAGTTAATTTTTTGCCAAAATATTATATTTAAATAAATTTTTTTGTCAAAATGTCTTTAAAACAATTTTATGCATATATTCTAATCTGTGTGACACTAAATATCATGAAAATTATCCAATTATGCGCTTTTTTAAAATCACGGTTCCGAACGTAGTCGGATACCTTAAAGCTATGTTGAGATTTTTGTTATAAGTGTACAAACGCTTTGTGGCGTAATTTTTTACTAGCTTTTTGATTATTAATTTTTTAAAAAATAGTTATACTCTATTTTTAAAAAACTGATTATGTCATTCCATTAAGAACAATTTGTAGATATCGTTAAAAAATTACGATTCCAATATATTACTTTTTTTATTAGTCGAAACCATTAAATTTTATTGGAAATTGCAAGTGTACGAACACTTTTGTGGCCTACTGTATATGTTGTATTGCTTGTATTTGCTTGCTTGTAATACACGCTAGGCTTAGTAAATTTAAAATATGCAAAACAAGTTCTTTATACTGTGTATCCGATCTAATGAGGCAATTACAATTCTAAAATTATTTTTGTATTTGAACAAATTCTGTGTGTAATTTTAATACAGATAATGAATTATTAATACATTGTTTTTTACAATTTTTGCTTTGGGAAAATAAAAGAGAAAAAAATATTTCTTATTTTTTTTGTAAAAACATTTTTATTCCCTAACTAATTTTTCTTATTCATTAAAATCGTCTGCAACTATCTTCTGAGTTTATTTTTTTATCTTTTTCTTTAATATTTAAAATTTCATAAATATATTAACTAAGTAGAACGTATAAATATAGCTTGAAGATAGTAAATTTCTTTTAAAAATTTTTTAAATTTTTTTAGGGGGAAAATGTATTATATTATAATTATCAATTGAGAATCGTAAACAGTAATTAAAAACTTTCTGAAAGTTAGATTATGAAATATCTTTTGTCTTTATATTTTAATTCCGAGTTATACTTTGGCCTCGTTTTTTTTTCTCGAAACTATCATTTAATTTTCAAATGCGTGTTATGAAAGAAAATGTTCGCATATTTGTGGCAACGCAACTTTTTAAAAAAAGAATTTAAAAACATTTATCCAATACAGTGGAACATCAAATTTTTTACTCTCTGAGAAGAAATTGAAAGACATTCAGAAAGTCGCTTTAAAGTGATAAAAAATTCAAATGGTATGATTTTTTAAAAAATTATACAAACCATAATTCCTTTTTTAATTGTATTAATAGTTAGTTGTGTAGAACTAAATAAAAAAAAGCGTTTTTATGCATTATAAATGTATAAAGCGTGCAAAACAAAAACCTGAATTTTATTATTTTAAAAGATATATTTGTCTTTGAAGTGACACATTTTCAATCTTTCGTATTTTTAAGAAATTATGCTTCAATTTTGTGAGATTCCTATTTTTAAGATATGTAACTTAAATAAATTATTTAAATTTTTTTAAGTTAAAATATTTACTGTTATTATAATATAACACTTTGCTCGTGAATTAGTCCTAATTATATTTGTGATTGCTTAGAAATAGATTACGTTGTCTCAGGGGTGTAAAATTTCTCTAGGGGTCTGAAAATATAAACGATTTTCAAACGGGTGTAGTTCTTTTAAATTTAAATTAAATGATTCTAATCTTTTACCTGTTATTTAAAATAGAATGGGGCTTCAGAAAAGTATAAAATGTTTAAAATATAATAATAATTTTACAAGTCATAAGCATATGAAAATTCTATAATAAATATTAAGTATTTTTTGTTTTGTGCACGCTATTTTCTAAAATATTAGCCTCTGATGTATAAAACTTTGTAGAATTATGCACACACACACACACAATGCATCATCCTCTTTAAACCCTACCTAATTTTAGTATTATATATCTTTTGTATTTCAAAATATTTGTAAAATATTGCAATTTTTTAAATATTTTTTAAAAATGTATTTTTTTATTTATTAAAATATGTAAGTTATTATTCTATTTATATAAAAGTAGCTACAAAGTATTAAGAATACATTTGCCTTTATAAATCAACTTATAGCTAGTAATTAAACCTACTCTTTTAGCATGCGCGACGTAAAAAACTTAATAAATATTTCTTATAGAAAAGTTTCTTATTTTCATATGCTTATAATTTTTAAAATTATGATTATATTTTAAACATTTTATACTTTTCTGAAGCCCCATTCCTTTATAAGTAAAGTGTATAAGATTCGAATTATTTAACTTAAATTTAAAGAAATTATACATGTTTGAAAAATGTTTATATTTTCATACCTCTATAGAAATTTAACACCCCTGTGACCCCTTAAGAAGAGTCGCGTGTGATAAACTTATAACCATAAAAGAGTGTGGGAGTGTGATAGTGATGAGGCAGAGAGCAGAATGAGATAATAAGAATTTGTGAATAAGAAGAGGAACGGGGTATCTTTTGGTCGTAGTGCTCTTATAAGAAAAGTTGTTTGTTAGAAATATTGCTGCAAGTTTCAATATAGGTAGTGTGTGTGTGTGACTACAATATTTTCAGTGATTAACTTGATTTACTTATTGTAAAATGTGATTTACTTCATTAAACTTTAGAAGTAATATTTTGAATTAATAGTATTTAACCAGATATTTAAATAAAAAAAAACAAATATTTATCACGCTGCAATAATTTTAAAAGCATACTAATATACATTATAATAAAAATATTCTAGTTTTCTTTGTTTATTGTTATTTTGATATAATGAACAATGCAGCATTTTTTTTCGCTATAAATATACTTTAGGTTTAATAAAAGTCAACTTATGTTTTATTCGATTAACTAAAATAACTTTTACTGAAATTTCATTAGTTATTGTAGTTTAATAAGAACAATGGTAAATTGTCGCAATTCTAAGCAATCAAAAACTTTAAATATTTTCAAAAAAATCATTTAAACTTCCATAGAATTAGTAATTTAATTAATTACTTTAAGAGTATTGAAATTGGCGGTCTTATAGTTTTATTTATCCCCTATATATTAATTTCACATTTGTCTAAATTTTTAAAAACAATTGATAAAAAGTCACTTTTTTAGAAAAAAAGGTTATATATATATATATATATATATATATATATATATATATATATATATATATATATATATATATATATATATAAAAGTTAATTTGACTACCAAATAACTCAAAAGTTAATATTTGGTTTGTTATCATTTTATATAAGTTAAAATTGTAGGAAAAAGCATCTTATATATTAATAATTTTCAGTTGTCTTATTCTTTGTGTGTATGGCGGAGAAAATTTTTTTTCTATTATTTGCAGGTTTTTTAAAGTTTTACATCTAATGTATCAATTGATAGTTTTTTTTATTGTTCCGATATTTTCAATGTTAAAGAATACTTTACAAAATAAAAATGTAAACTAATTTATCTCTCTTTAAAAAAATAGATATCTCCTAAAACTGAAACGAGAATTTCTTTAAAATACGTATAATTGAAAAAATGCGTCACTTCAATGAAAGATTTCTTTTAAAATAATAGCATTCAAGTTTTTGTTTTACACGCTTTATTCATTTATAATTTTTAAAACTTCTAATCTCCACTAATTTCGAAAATAAAGGGCCAAGATAGCCCAACTTTATTTCAACATATAAAATTTATTAATTAAGGGTTCTTCCTTTGTCTCATTTTTGCTCATTATTCATCAACAACTGTTACACACTGATAATATCCTATTTTTTACAAATATAATTTTATGCCATTATATTTGTTATAAGGCTTTGTATAGCATTACTGAAGCCTAAAGAAATTAAATTAATTACACAGACACATATATATAAATATAATAATTCTCCATAGCATCCTTTTAATTAACTCTTTTAATAATATTGAAATAATCATTTAATTATTTGGTTCGAAACTAACACCCTGATCTTAATTGTGGTCGACTAATATTATTACATCATAAATCTCTTTCCCGCCTATTGTAACCAATTAGAGCTCTTATTACAAAAATGTCACGTGGTCTTCAACGTCAGGTATAAAAACCGATGTCTCTGGAAATCTCTCACTCTTCGCTAGTTTCTCTGTAGTCATGTAGTCGGCTGCTTTGTGTTGTGTGTGTTGTATTTCCTTTGTCTGTGTTGTGTCGTCCATGTTCATCGTAATTAATATGCCTAGGTGTTTCAAGATATTCAATAACTTGGATTTACCAGACTGCCTCGTTGATCTTTCCATAGAAAATGCATCAACATACAGGAATCACACACCACCGGCCCCGCCCTAACCAATGGTTCGCCATTGTTTAAATCAACCACTCGTCACGATAAATTATGCACTGTTAAAGTTTTATTACTATATATATATATATATTCAATCAACAATCAATCACAGTAATCAATTAAAAAATTGAAATTATACGAATCTTATGATACTAAATCCTTTTTCAAAATATCAATGGTGAATATAGAAGATGAAATTCCATCGTTTTCAAACAAAATTAAAAAATTATAAAATAAAAATTTATAAAGTATCCAAGTGCAACCTCGGACTTAGGACCGATGAGTGGGGTTAAACTAGTTTGATGGCGCCAACCTTCCCCCTATTGCAAATTGGTAAGTTAATCGGAAAATATCCAATTCTCAAAAATTTAAAAATTAAAAAGTTAAAATTAAACCATTTAACTTGAAAAATTAAACTATTCGCCATCGCATTCTGAAAGATATTATAACATTAAAATATTAAAATTCTAAAACAAATTAGTGCATAATATAAGTGAACCATCGAAGACCAAAGATGATGCACCCATCTTTAAAATAGTTGTATAGGTATAAAAAAATATCTAAAATATGAAAGTTCAAATTAAAAAATACCTAAAATCCGAAAGTTAAATTAAAAACCCAGTATATTCACAAATGAATAGCGTAAATCACTAAAAACTCACCAAAGAGCATCCTATCAATAATTCAATCCAGAATTATTGAAAGACTTCTCATATTTAATACAAAAATTACCACTCCTATATTTTACTCATAACTCCTACTGATGCCATGTCATTCCAAATGATTAATAATCTAACATTAGAGTTTAACTATTTGGTATTAGATGCAAATCAGATTGAATGCAAAAAACTTTCTTGATTGGTCATAAATAATTTTAAAGTGTAGTCGTGTAAATATTGGTCTATGTGTGTGTGTGTATTAAAATGTATCCTGTGTGTGGAATGCACATATACTTCACAGCTGGACCACTAACAAGCTGACTTTGTGGACCTAATGTTGTGACAAATCTATACGGAACTTTATAACTAACCTTCTGAATCGTCTTTTTTAGGGAAATTTAATTCCCTACCTATTTCCAATCAGCTCCAAAAAGAGGACAGGATTCCTTGTTATGCAGATTAGATAAAGTATTTAAATTAAACGGAATAGAGTAAAGTTAGGGCAGTAGGAGAGAGAGATTGAAGAAGAAAGTTATAGTGAAGTTAAATTTATTGAAGATTTCTTGTTGGATAATTTAATCTTAGAGAAAAGCCGAGCTGAACTGCAGTGTGGTAAATATTAATTAAAGTCTCATTAAAGCTTATTATTACGAGTGAGATTAAAATTAAATGTTCAATAAGAACATTGAATATAATTCTGGGATCTCTTATCGTGGTAATCTCTGCGTGATCGATATTTTAATTGTTAATTAATTGAATCATTAAATATTTAAGTTTATTTAAAGGAAAGTATCTTTTAATCCTCATAATACTATTTAGATATATTTGTTAACAAGTCTTTGATTCTATTTGGGAAAGATTACCAAATAAAGAAAGTTATTTATAAAAATGGCTACTGGCTCTTATCTGACTCCTATTTATTCTCGTTCTCAAAGTGAGGTCCAAGGGGACCTTCACAATGTTGTTTGGTGGATTTTTGCATTTATGAGTTTAAAAATATTTCTAAGAAATATTTTTGATCTATATATTTTCTCAAGAAGTTGATGGGATAATCATTCTGTATGCAACAAAATATAAATTTCTGGATATTCTTGAATTTATCAATATTGTGTGTAGTTAAATTATTATTTCTCTCATCAAAAAATTTAAAATTATGTTTCTAAATATTGATATATGTAGACAACTATTGAAGTTCGGTATCTTTATGACATTGAATTTAAATGCTTATATATATATAGATATATATATATATATAAAGCATAAAGATGCAAGGAAAGTGTTATTTTGCAAGATTTATAAATTCATTGTAATTCTGCATTTCCAAAACATGTCTATCTTCTACTATCTTAAGCTTAACAAATATATTATTTGTTCTTTTACATTATTATGTTTGCTTCAATTCTGGATTCAAACAATCAACATGCAATCTTTTTCGATGGTTGTTTATTATGGATTTGAACATATATGCAAGATAACATTTGAAAGAATTTTGAATAGTTATGTTTTCTTTTTTTTTGTATTTTATATTCTTATTTCTTAGTACATTTTTATTCATAGACAAACAGTTTTATAATTTATAGATTTTTATCCTTGAAATAATCTACAAGAAAAAAAATAAACGATGGAAGATTTATTATTTTCAGAGACAGCTAAATTTATAAATGAAAATACCTCTTTATAGGAAACAATACTCCATGTATATTTTTCAAAAGATTATTTAGTTAAACTAAATGAATTTAACGTACAGAAATATTTTCATTTGTTAAAATTTTAAATTACTTTAGATATGTGCCAGATAATAATTATCATATGGTAAATGATAAATAAACACAAAAATTCTTTAAAAATTTGTTTGCAAAAAATAAAAGTAAAGATGTTATTATGATTGCATACTTGATAAAAGGGAATTTATTCTAAAGAAAGAAACACAAAGGAATAGACCAACAGAGAAAGAGACAGAAGAATGGATAGACAGAGATAGATGTTGTGTTTGTGTTATTAAGAGATGGAGATAGCGATAGGTAAATGGAGATATGCAGATAGAGATAAAGATAGAGATAAAGAGATACGTATCCCCTTATAATAGAAAGAGATATATTCTATATCTCTTATAGAAAGAGATATGGAAATAAAAAAGACACACACACACACACACACACACATATATATATATATATATATAGAGAGAGAGAGAGAGAGAGAGAGAGAGTAGCGTTTCTCAAACTGGGGGGAGCCTCTCCAGGAGGGCGTGATAACTCTACGACGGGGCCCGTGAGAATATTCAAAAGGAGAAAACTACAATTTTTTTTAAAAAAATACATTAATTTACTGAAATTAAACGAACAAAATACATTCTGACATAATAAAAAAAATACGCATTTACAATGATGTAATATACTTCAGTACACCACAATGTATTTTATAATCAATTTAACAATAGTAAGTTAAGAACAAGTTTAAGAATTACCAGTGATTCCATCGGCTTGTCATACATAAAACTGCATACAAAAATTAACTCATAGTAATTTGTACGTTTTATAATTATTTCCTTGACTGCCGATTAAAAAGTTTTACAATTTGCTCGCCAATGCCATCGTTTTCTACGCAGGCGCTCGTGTGTGATGTATTGGATGGAGGAGGGGAAGAAAAGGAATTAATAAGCAAATCCTTCGCAAACAATGTCAAGGTTTTTTTGATGCATTCCAAAGCCCTCGGAATAATTTTATGGATGACAGTGCTCAGACTTCGGAAAGACGTATATATACGTCTGGGGTAATTAAGGCTTTGACTGAGCGAGACATCTATATGAGCTGGTGGCACTTAAAAGGTTAAAGTTGTGTTGTAGCCTTAACGCAAAAGTAAAGTTTTATTGAATTCAATACATTGTGTTTTCGTATGTAGAAGGGACGTGATGAAAATTATGATTGAATATTGGGTCGCAAATATTTAAAGTTAGAGAAGCACTGATATGGAGAGTAACTAGAGAGATAAAAAGAGAGATTGATTGGTTGAATATTAACGTCGCACTGTTCAGCTACACGAGGGCTTTTGGCGACGGACCACGTAATTTTGAACCATGGTCAACAAACGTGGAGGACACCTAAGCTAGCACCCCCTCTCCTAACTACCACACCACACCAACGGGAGGATATAAAAAAAGAGAGACAAGGGAGTGAGATAGAGGGAAAGAGAATTAGTATTTTATCAAATTAATATCATTAGTTTGATTTTAATTCTTTTATTGATCATTTAGTATTATTAACATCATTTAATAGCTTTCATATGTGTACTATAAAATATCAATTTTAACTATTCTTCGAAATAAGTGTTCATTACTTCATAAAATGTTGACAATTTGTATAATTTCTATTGAATATATCAGAATACTTATGCTAATAATTAAACTATATCTTAATATGTTTAGCAATAATGAGAAAGTACAAAAATTGAAAAAGAAAAAACTGACTTAGATGTAAGAAAGAATGTTACTGCGTTTCATGAAGATTATTTACGAAAAACTATATATTTTTCAGACATGTAACTAAGCTTTTTAAATGATGAGAATGACTGCTGAGCTTATTCCTTAGACATCAAACATCTCATGTACAAATTTTTTAATCCGTTTGAATTTATAATGCTATTATTTCGCACGACCATCTTTAGAGGAGAACCAGGATTAAAAACTCCACATTTAAATTGAATATTCCCGGCGGGAATCTATCGCGAACTTTGATTAATCACTATAACTGTGTAATTGAATTTAAAGATATAAGCAAAAATACAATTTGTACATTCGAGGAAAAAACCAAGTTTTAAAGATCTGCTTATAATATTTTACTTTGCGCAAGCGTAATTATAAGAATGAAAGATTTCTGGAAAAATATTATATAGTAATTTATATATATATATATTTTGAATTTATTTGCAGGCTTCTCAACGAACAATTTCTCTGGAGAAAAGTTTTCAGAGTCTTGAAACTGCAGTTTCAGATACTACTCGAACTCTCACAAGAAGCATTAAAATAGAATGGCAGAAGGTGGAAAAATATAAAGAGCTTTCAACTGCAAAAGAAGATGAAAGAGTTTCACTACAAGAACGGGTAAGGAATTTGAATGAAAATAGAAATATGTTAGAGAAGCAATTGTTGGGAGTAGAAAAAAGAATTCAATCATTAAAGAATTCAAACGAGGAATTGAAAAGAAGTTTAAATAATACTCGAAGACAAGAAGATAAAGTATCAAGAGAATACAACACGGAAAAACAAATGATGGACGAAAAACTCACTTACTATCGAGGAAAATGGCAAGAACGTTATGAATCTCGTTATGCAAACAAACCTTTAGTTCAAGAATATGAACAAGCAAAACGAGCATTATCTGACATGAAGGATCAACTGCAATATCTGAAATCAGACCTCCATGAGTGCAATGCTGAAATTTTCAAAGCAAAATGTGAAAGAGGTAAAAGAAATGCAGAAGAAAATGGATTTTATCCAATAGAGTTTTTCATTGTTCGCTTAGCTAGTGTTGGAGCTGAAGTAGCTAAATCAGAAGAAGAGGAAAACAAAATGTTGAAGGCGATAGATTCTTTGCAATGTAATATAGATATGAAACTGATGGAAAATAAGGCTAAAGAATCTGCTTTAAATTTAAATAAGTTACAGAGATCGAAGAGCCAGGTTATAAAAGAAATCAATATAGCTTCAAGTAATAATGGTTTAGAACAACCATTAGACATACCAGTAAAAAGAAAAGGAATTACAGGTAAGTTGTACTCTATTCCTCAAAAAATAATACGAGGGAATGATGACTCACTATTAAATAAATACGGGAAGCTGTCTAAACCACCGCAGAATCTTAAAACACAAACGTCAGATAAGCGGCCTGTTCCTGAATGTGATAAACAAGTAATGCAAGAAGTAAAAATTCGTAATCGCATGGAAAAACTTAAATTATACACACCCAGATTTTCTACATTTCCGGAGCCTGTACCAGAAACTAATACTACTAATGATTCTGATTCAACGGAAATGAAAAATAATTGGGCAAATACTTCAAATACTATCCAAGCATCTTATATAAAAGATCGTGCCTTTAATCAAAATATGTCAAATCGAATAACGTTGGAAGAAAATATAAATCCAGAGCCCGCGTTAAGGAAATCTGTCAAGGCTAATCTTTTGCTTAATACTCCAGAAACACCACGCGTTAAAGAACTTCAAAGCATTTTAAAGAAAAGAATGAGTTCTTCTTCTGAAACTACACAGAAAGATCCAGTCATGCAATCTAAAAATCGCTTAACGTTCGCTTCTAATACTTTAATAGAAAACTTTGAAAAGAAGGATCAATGCATTTCTAATATCACTCCAGAGACAAAAAATATAGATTCATTGAAAAACCCTGATTATAAAAAAGTTTCAGACAAAAATTATCAGGAAAAAAAATTACGTGGCAATGATGATTCATCAATGATTTCTCAAGAGCTGTTTGTCAATAATAATGAAGAAAATGAACATATTGGCAATGTAAGTCCGTCAAAGACACATCAAGCAATTGGAAACTACAACGATAAAGAGTACCGATTTACTAACAAAATTCAATCGTCAGAGGCAATTCAAAAATCTAAAATTATTATGAATAAAGAAAGTTGGTTAACTGACAAAACTATCTTCTCGAAGAATTTTCAAGCTTTTCAGACAAATCATGAAACAGCTACTCACCTTATGAAAGAAAAAAATCCATCAAAGTCAAATAACGAGTCATTTGTTAGCAAAGATTCAGAAATGCGATTTGTGAACCAAGTAAATGATTCCAATGATTACCAAGTACAAAATAAGTCGAATAAAATAACAAGAAATGCAGAGGAGCATCGAATAGCGACCCCTAAATACGCAAAACAAGTGGACAGAACAATTAGTTATGAGCAGTTTCCAAACACTGAAGTCGAAAAAAATTATCAGTTGTCATTGAATTCAGACAAAAATTATAACCAATTGAAAAAAAGTGAAGAAGCACCAATTGAACTAGGACGAAAATGTGACATTCCGTTCGGCACGCAACAGTCGCCTGAAAAAGGCATTAACATCATAGATCAAGAAATGCAAGAAGTATGTATAAATAATGAACAAGAAATTGACCCAAGCATTAGCGTGGAAACGAAAGACGCACATTCAGCAAGTACATATGTTGAACAAGAACAGATGGACGTTGATAGTGTCCAAGACACACGAAATACATTTAAAGTTATTAATTACAAAGAAGCACAAGGGCAGGAATTGCATGTAAACAGATATGATATTCATCCAGAAGAAGAGAATAAGACCAGAGAAAATTTTCCATGTGGTAATATCTTGAGGGAAAAAGTCGAGAATGATCAATCTTTGGTAATTTCCAACTCTACAGTAGTAACTATTGATAAAGCAGCTGATCAATCCCAAGAAAAACACTGTGAAATTGCGGCAGAGGCTGAAGGAAGAGATTTTAACGCTACAATAGAAAATGTTTGCGATGTTGATGAAACACGAATATTGCATAGTCTTGCAGATGATAATGTAACAACACAATTAAATCGAAATCCTATGGTTAGCTCTTCAGTGAAATCGATCGAAAGATCTATTGACGATAAAGATATTACAGAAGTACACATGCAAATAGAAAATGAAATACCAAATTACACATGTTCATTACAATCAGAGAAGTCAGAAATTTCATCCCTTAAGCAATCTAGTGCTACAGAAATGCCTATTCAACCCAAATTGTGTGAACCAACAAGCTCAAGTAGCACAGTAGCGACACAAAAAGAAACAAATGAATTACAAAACTATCTAAGTAGTAATAAATCTACCTCTTCCAGTGAGTTGCAGTATACCACTCCTAAATCGTCTGATTTTGCCAGTAAATTGCAACCTAGTTTCCAATCAACACCCATGGAAGTCGCTAAAACACCAACCCCACTGAAAGTACGCTTGGAAAATCGAAGTCCCTTTGATTTTGAAAAACACATGGAAATATTAGGAGAACTTAAGAAAACACCTGATTTCGTCTACGAAACTCGTCAGATGTTTAAAACAGGAAATAATACCGCACAAATGCAGGAGAAAATTCCGTTAGAGGCAATTAAAACGAAAAGCGATATGTTTGGAACGATGACCTTTTTTGACAAAGCTCCTGCGGAAAACGGGACGAGTCCAAAGTTAAAGGAAAATGAAAAATCAAAAGCGGAAGAATCGGGATTTCTTTCTTTTGCACTGGAAGATTATTTAGCCGATTCACCAGATTCTCCAGAACAAGTGGGCAAAGAAAAATCTATGTTTTCTTTCGGATGTGATTCTCCTCGCAGTGGAGGTAAATCTCCAGAGTTTTTCCCGCTTTTTGCTGCCGATACTCAAGAATCCGCTAAAGAGGCAAAATCCGGTTTCGTTTTTAATTTTGGAGGTGCAGAAAAGGTCTCTTCCCCTCCAGACCAAGGATCTTTCAAGTTTCTCTTTTAAGTTCTAATGTATCTTTTTTTCCCAAGCTTATAGTATCTTTGATAAAAATTAAATTAAACTCTATTCTGTAAGTAAACAATAAAAATATAAAATGTCTAATTTAGATCTCTTTAATAATAACTTAAATACAATGTCATTTGCATTATTTTTAAGGGTTAATAATTTTGAGATTTGATTAAAAAAAACTATTAATGTGGTTATATTTTTAAGATACCTATTTTTATTTTTAAATCATTACATCAGCGTTTCTCAAACTGTGGAGCGCGCCCCACTAGGGTGTGTGTGTGATAACTCTACGAGGGGGGCGAGCCTATTGAAGAAGCCTATGTAAAAAAATATTAATTTTTACTGAAAGTAAATGAACAAAAAGAGGGAATAAGCATTTACACTGATATAATACACTTATAAATGTATCAGTACTGCACAATGCATTTTATAATTAATTTAGCAATACTAATGCCATCGTTTTCCACGTAGGCGTGCGTATGTGATGTATTGGGAGTGGAAGAAATGGAATAATAATAAACGCTGTCAAGATCTTTTTATTCAATTTTAAAGACTTCGAAATAATTTTATGAATAGCAGTTCACGGAAAAGATGGTACTACTGAAAGACGTATATATACGTCCGGGGTAATTAACGCTTTAGCTGAGCGAGACGTTTATATACGCCGGTGGCACTTAAGAATTGAAGTCGTATCATAGCTTTAGCGTGAAAGTATAGAATTATTGAATTCAATGCATTGTTATTTTATGGGGGGGCGATGAAAATTATTAACTATTGGGTCGCAAATATTGAAAGTTTGAGAAGCTCTGCACTACATTGAGAAATTTAGTTCCAGACCACAAAGAATTTAACTAAATTACTATTGTTAAGACAATTATTCGCATAACATCTCATTGATTTAAGAGAATGGGGAAGAGAATATTTAAAATTAAAAATAATCCTAGAATAAAAAAAGAACCGTGTTTGTACATTGTAAAAATTAATTCCAAAGTAAAAATATTAAGAGCAAAAGAGAATTAAAAAATGAAAGAAAAGTCTAAAGGATGTGAGAGGCATAATATTAACAGGATATCACACAGAAGTTCATAATCTATATAAGCAATAAAGAACTATAAAAGAAAGTACACACATATTAAATTTACTATATTTTCTTATAATGAGTCATTTTAAAACTAATAGGAATAGAAATTTAACAACCAAGAAATTATATAGTGCTTCATACAGTTTATAAAAATAAAAATGTAAACTTTTGAAACATTTATTAAATAATTTCTTGTAAGATGCTTGAGTACACTCTTGTCTAAGCATTGCTGACCACTTCCTACTTCACCTTTCAGTAACCAGTAGTTTTGAAAGGTTGTTTGAAGCAAAAGACAAATAATTTTAACAATGCAATTTAGAATAATTTACTTTTTATGCTGATAGGCATAAGTTTGATAGTAAAGAGCAATCGTTAGCATAATTTTTTTTAGAAACTAAGAATAATAAGTTTATAAGAAAAAAAAAGAATTTTTTTATATGTGAGTGTGTGTGTGTGTTTGTTATTTATAAATAAAAATAGAAAATTAATAATTCGGGTATCTATATCTACATCATAAATACAGTATTTATCAATAAGTAATTGGACACCTGTGATACAAAAGAAGGCGTTAAAGGAAATTTTTATTCAAATTCAATAATAGATGGAACCTCTACTTGAGGCAAATACATTCTTAACCCTGAGAGACATGCTTTCTATAAATATTTAGATGAAAAATAGTGGTATTTTCCTCCCCTCGATTTGGAGAAGACATATTTCACTGATTTTGGATGGTTGTTGCACCCCTCAATTCGGTGATCCAAATCACCCCAAATCTGTAGGATTCAAATTTGAACCCAAGGCACGCCAGTCCAATTGGTTCATTCCATAGTCATCCTACCAATACATGGTGGACCTCGCAACATTGCGACGGGCTCATCGCATTTTCCACTAAAAACTCCTCTTGGGTTCTTTGGGGCCAAAAAAAGCAAATTCTTTCCAACCAAATCCAGAAGCGAAGCGTGAATATGTAAATTAGAAACCTTTTAAATAGCAGAAGTTTAACGTAAGCGTATGACCTATTGGGAAGTGATTATGCTAGTCTGAGTTTAAGCGCGTGAGCTGAAGGAAGAGAAGAAAGCCGTTATTGAGTGTGAAGCTATTCATGACAGAGCGATCAAGTCAAGGTGGATACTATTCCACGCGAGATAAACAAAAGATATTTAGGATCCGAGAGGATTGCGGTTAAACAAGAGATTAAGGTAGGATAATTCTGCTATCTATAAGGACTGTGTGTAAGTTGAGATTAGCAATAGATAGAAATATATTGATCAAAGTCGCACTTATTTGGTAATACGTATTGTGTGTTTTCTCACCTCAGATTCGCTAAGTTATAATATAAATATTATCATTGTTCGTGTTTAAGTTAAGATCTTAATAAAGACATTTTAAGATCATGGCAATGCCTGGATCTTCATTCACTCTCACACCTCTAGGTCACAAAGATAACTTAGAAGTAAGGTATCACCTACGGGCGAATACCTTACAACATGTCAAGTGGTGTTGTCATCCTGGAAGTAACAATGATCTGACCTAATCCGTAAAATTGCAACAGCGTAGGTAGTAAGTACATTGTTGTCTAGAATAGTGATGTAGGAGTCGGGACTGAACTTAAGATGAATTGGGATATAGGGTCCTAGTCTTATACCACGAAAAACATCTCCAGACCATAATTTCCCCTCCACCAAACTTTATATAAGGAACAATGCATCCTGACAAAAGGCGTTCTCCAGGAATACTTTCAACTCAGACTCTGCCCTCCAACTAGTAGAGATTGAACCTTAATTTTTCACTCCAGAGAACCTTTTTCCATTCATCTACAGTACAATTTCGAAGTGGTTGCACCACCTCAACCGATCCGTGTGGTTGGATTTTGTAATCAAAGGCTTATGGATAGCAGAATGACCATGGAAATTAAGCAAATGGGCTTTCTTGTGAATGGTATTTATCGAAACAACAGTATTAAACGCTTATTGGAACTCCTGGAGCATGTGGGCCATGAGTTTGATGCAGTTTTTCCGAATTTCTTTGGACAGCACTATTTGATCTCTTAGTTTTTTAGTCTTCTTAGTTCTAGGGGTCGAAGCACATTCCGACAATCATCACTCACCTACTACTTTTTAACCACAAAAGCCACTGTCGAATTTTGGGAGGTTTAACTCGCATGTCTCTAAGAATCGGCCATTTCTATGATATCCCTTTAAGAACCGAAATATTTTTATCTTAGAATATTAAGTTCTGATTATTAATACTATATAGACCACAATGATACTGGGAAAAATAGTAAAAAAATTCCCACTTCCACCCTGGAACGTAGAAGATTACGATTGTGTGGGTAGGGCGTTTTCAGTGAAATCAGCACCTGTGAAATTTTACATTTTTCAGCTCTAAGCTGATGGAAGAAACATATTTATTTAACCTGAAATTGTAGCAAATTAGGAAATTATTGGTGTAAAATTACTTATTTTATTGACTCATTATTTATTTCCTGTGGAAATCTATAAAACATGTTGTTTTTGTTTTTGACAAGCATAAATATACATTGCATTTTTCACAACACATTTTCGAAGTGCTTTCGTAATTTTCAAATTTGCACTTGCGAGACCTTGAAATGTCATCAATACATCGAAAATGGGTATACAAGTCAAGCCGTTTTATTCTGGAATGACCAGGATAAAAGGCATGACATATATAGCAGGTGGATATTAACTCTTCGATCTTTTTGAGGGTGAAATCACAACACTGTTATCTTCATCATCAGTTAAAATATTTTTGTTGGGAGTTGGAGAAGCTGCTAAGACTTCAACTATATCTAACTTATATTTTAAGCGATCCATTTTGATTTTTGTAGGAATATTGTTTGATATTCCATTTTGTTTGCACAGAAACCAAGAATTTGCAACATCTAAAACAATGAAATGAATGGGTTCAAGGAACTTTTATGGTAAAGAATGATCCAAAATTGTTTTTCCATTTAAAATATTTCCATGTTTTTCTTCATCACCTCATCTGAACTTGATTCTCCTTTCAGTGTACGTAATTCATATGTTTTGTTCGCACATGTCATCATCCGAGACATTTCTAAGCTCTGATTTAAGTTCATTCTGATTTATTCACCAATCACAAAACTTCTTGTGTGAGAATTCTCCTTTTAGCCACCTGAAAAAGATTTGGGTTAAAAGTTAGCACAGTATTCTATGAAAAGTAACAAAATGTATCAAAAAATTTTATTATTTTAAAAAAAATAAAACAATTTAAACCATACCATACTAACTTACATACGACTATTCCAGAAGCAGAAATGTATAAGAATATCTAACCCGCACGATCGTGCGGGTTGGGTCTTAACCCTTGTCTACCGCATTATGATTTACTGCAGTTTTTGTTCACACACACACACATGTAATATTTTTTTTTAAATCACTACATTGAAAATTAAGAAATATACATAAACAAAAAACTCAACTTTGGGAAATTTAATTAGTTAGAGCTAATTAATTAATTATAGATATTCAACTGTAAAATTAATTATACACACTGTTCACTTAAAATAAATAGTCAAATCATTTTCTAAGGTCTTCATTAACATTCGAAAAAAATAAGACACCTTTTGAAATTAACTATTTTTTCGGAACAAAAATGACAATCTTCGCAATCCACTGAAAACGCCGTCAGCTGAAAACGCAATCTCTGCTACAAAACTATTCGCCTTCCCCGCTAAGGTACTCATCATAGAACCCATGTGCTGCCATATATTTTGTAAGAGTGGATTTCAAAGAATATTCCTGCTAAATATCGTCGGAGTATTCGTAAAAATGGTTATTCTATGTAATTTTAAAGTGAGTGGTACTTATAAGTACCGTCGGTATATAAAGGGTTAAAGGGATATCCGACAATTACGCCGTTCTCGAAGTCAGAAGAACTTCGTATAACCTTGCATGTGATAAATGCCAATGCTATTCCCTATGCATCATTTAAGTTCAGAAGACGTAATACAGATTAGGACCTCAGATACCCTCATTTGCATGGGTGTCCAAATACTTATTGGTAGATAGTGTACATACGCTTAAGTTTCATTATAAAGAATAATGAATTATTTTCAATTTTCGCTTTCCGCTCTTTTATTTAATTGTCTACTCAAATTATAATATTCCAGAAAAATTTTTTGCTTGAAAAATTTAAAAAATGTTTTAAAAAATAGAAATTTTTATAAAAGCTATTTTAAGTTTGTCTTAAAATTAAACAGTCTTGAAATCAAGTCTAACTAATGCATTAGTATTTATATAAATTAATTGGCTTATGAACCCACATATAGGCTTCTTTTTCTTATAATTCCAGGATTTCATTGTTATTAATTTTCTTACTTAATTTCGGTTTTTGAATTAATTCGAATTACACACTGAAAAAATTCCTAGCAAGATAAAAAAAAAATTGCATTGCTGTGATTCGGTTTTCATAAAATTATAAGTAAATAATACGACGAAATGGCTGAATTTTCTGTAAAAAGTTCTAGAATTTGATGGCATATATTCCATCTGTGTGCAAATTTAATATAATAAAAATTTTTTGAAATTAAATATGAAAGAATATTTATATATAAATAAAAACGAATGAAATATTATGGAAAGAATACACAGACTTGGGAATTTCTGATCTACGAACAAGGGGGAACTATGAGACAGAACCTCACTCGCTCAACTGCTATGCACCGGATATGAAGAATTTAAAGTAGGGGTACTCAACCTTTTTATCTGTCGGGCCGCATACATATCATGGCTATTGCACGCGGACCGCAACAAGAGAATCAATGGAGGGGAAGGGGGAGAAATGCGTCAAGAACAAGAGAATATAGAAAATTTAAAATGGGGAAATTGTGATCAAAATATAAAAACTCCTATTTTTCTTTTATAAATTATTATTTTTTTCACTAAATTCTTCTAAATTGGAAGCATTTAAGAATCACTCTTTCACAATTTCTGCACCAGTAAACGGTTTCATATGATTACTTATAATATAACAAATTTCATAGGGTGCTGTGACATCACAACTGATAAAACACTTTTGTGCTGTTGTAAGAATTATTCAAGAAAGCCTATTTATCACCTCTTCAAAGAGATCTTCGAGGAAAAGTGTCATTGAATGATTCCTGTTTATTGGTATTTTTTTTATATACAACACTTTCGTGACAAATCAAACTACTGAACCAGGCTTGTTTTTCTCTAGAAAATAATCAACTTTCTAACCGTCTTGAAACAATCTATTTTCTTCGAATATTTTTGGTTTGCATGACCTGAAAGATAGTTAAAAAATAGTTCCGCTCATAAAATGGCCACTACTCCACTGTTGTTTATCATCACTAATCAGAAACAAAGAATATCAACTCGCACCCATACGACATCGACAGCAAAAAGCAAAATTGATGTATTTGAATTTTTAACTAAGAACTTCCCCCCAAATTTTCATAAATAAATGAATTTCTTAGAGAAATGGGTCATGACCGGGCCACTTAAAAAAAGCACGCGGGTCGCAGGTCGAGTACCGCTGATTTAAAGGATAAGTTCCCTAAGTTATCCCTGATTTAAAGGATAAGTTCCCTAAGTTATCCCTGATTTAAAGGATAAGTTCCCTAAGTTATCCCTGATTTAAAGGATAAGTTCCCTAAGTTATCCCTGATTTAAAGGGTAAGTGAATTATTTTCTTAAGCCAGTGCTTCTCAAACTTTCAATACTTGCGACCCAATACGAAATCATAATTTTCATCACGCCCCTCTCCATACAAAAATTGCGTACCACCGGCGTATATAAACGTTTCATTCAGCCAGTGCGTAAATTACCCAGGACGAATATATACGTCCTTCAAATATAGGATTTTTTTTTCTGTTCACCGCAATTCATAAAATTGTTCCGAAGGCTTTGGAATGCAATAAAATGATCTTTTGCGAAGGATTTACTTATTTCAGAGGATTTACTTATTTATTCCCTCTCCCCCCAATACCCCTACATACGCGTGCATACGTGCAAAACGGTGGCATTGGGGAGCAAATCGCGTAACTTT
The DNA here is from genome assembly GCA_019973935.1 of Trichonephila clavipes. Taxonomy (NCBI): domain Eukaryota; kingdom Metazoa; phylum Arthropoda; class Arachnida; order Araneae; family Nephilidae; genus Trichonephila; species Trichonephila clavipes. The sequence goes on from BMAU01020921.1 coordinate 1,616,389, forward strand.
CAATTGGCAGTCAAGGGATACAACACTTTCGTGACAAATCAAACTACTGAACCAGGCTTGTTTTTCTCTAGAAAATAATCAACTTTCTAACCGTCTTGAAACAATCTATTTTCTTCGAATATTTTTTGTTTGCATGACCTGAAAGATAGTTAAAAATTAGTTCCGCTCATAAAATGGCCACTACTCCACTGTTGTTTATCATCACTAATCAGAAACAAAGAATATCAACTCGCACCCATACGACATCGACAGCAGAAAGCAAAATTGATGTATTTGAATTTTTAACTAAGAACTTCCCCCCAAATTTTCATAAATAAATGAATTTCTTAGAGAAATGGGTCATGACCGGGCCACTTAAAAAAAGCAGGTCGAGTACGCGGGTCGCAGGTCGAGTACCACTGATTTAAAGGATAAGTTCCCTAAGTTATTCCTGATTTAAAGGATAAGTTCCCTAAGTTATCCCTGATTTAAAGGATAAGTTCCCTAAGTTATCCCTGATTTAAAGGGTAAGTGAATTATTTTCTTAAGCCAGTGCTTCTCAAACTTTCAATACTTGCGACCCAATACGAAATCATAATTTTCATCACGCCCCTCTCCATACAAAAATTGCGTACCACCGGCGTATATAAACGTTTCATTCAGCCAGTGCGTAAATTACCCAGGACGAATATATACGTCCTTCAAATATAGGATTTTTTTTTCTGTTCACCGCAATTCATAAAATTGTTCCGAAGGCTTTGGAATGCAATAAAATGATCTTTTGCGAAGGATTTACTTATTTCAGAGGATTTACTTATTTATTCCCTCTCCCCCCCCAATACCCCTACATACGCGTGCATACGTGCAAAACGGTGGCATTGGGGAGCAAATCGCGTAACTTTCAATTGGCAGTCAAGGGATTAATTATAAACCGTACAAATGATGAAGTGTTAATTTTTGCATATAATTTTATATATGAATAGCCCTTAGGGGGTCACTCGTAATTATTAAACTTGTTCGTAACTTAGTATTGTTGAATTAATTATAAAATACATTGTGCAGTACTGATATATTTACAAGTGTATTATGTCAGTGTGAATGATTTTTTTTTCTAATTTTTTATTATGTCAAAATGTATTTTTTTGTTTGCTATCAATAAATTAATAATTTTTTAAATAATCTTTTGTTTTCGACTTTTCACTATGCTCGCGCCCCCCTCCTTGGGTTATCACGCCCTCCTAGGGGGCGCGCCGCACAGTTTGAGAAGCACTGCCTTAAGCCGCAAGAAAGTCTTTGCTGATTGGTTGTTTGATTGACTGAATCTTAACGTCGCACCGCTCAGCTACTCGAGTGGCCGCGGTAGCCGAGTGGTATAGGTATCGGACCGTGGCTTGCTTTGTCACGGGTTCGAGCCCAGTACCACTAAAGACCCGCCGTGTAGGGCAGCGATGCACGTTAAATCTGTCGAGAGCTGAAACGTCCTCCATTGGTTGGTGTGGTAGTTAGGAGGGGGGTGCCAGCTCAGGTGTCGTCCACGTCACTTGACCATGGTTCAAAATTACGTGGTCCGTCGCCAAAAGCCCTCGTGTAGCTGAACAGTGCGACGTTAATATTCAATCAATCAAACTCAGCTACTCGAGGGCTTTTGGCGACGGACCACGTAATTTTGAACCATGGTCAAGGGACGTGGACGACACCTGAGCTGGCACCCCCTCTCCTAACTACCACATCACACCAACGGGAGGACGTTTCATCTCTCGACAGATTTAACGTACATCGATGCCCTCCACGGCGGGTCTTTAGTGGTACTGGGCTCGAACTCGTGACAAGGCAAGCCACGATCCGATACCTATACCACTCGGCTACAAGTCTTTACTGAAATCAGAACACAAACCCATGACTTTGGAAAATCAATGGTCGCGAGGTCACTGACTTTAAATTCCCGGCTACCGCGAAAATGCCTAGCGGTTAAAATAACGAGTTGAATCCCTTCATCTCACGGATATTTTCAATACGAAGACTATTGGCGATAGATTTAGTAATTTTAATCCACAGTTAAGTGACACCTGAGCCCAACGGGAGAACTCTTTGAGCCTAGACAGATTGAAACGTACATCAGACCCCAGTAACATTGATGCTGTCCAGCCTTTTTATCGCCGCAGACTGGTCAGCGTTTAATAATTTTACCGCGGCTCGCTGAAAGGAAAACGATGATTGCTTATATTTTTGATTTGGTTTAATAATCTTAATTAATTAAATTGAAACTATATGCCGTATATGCTTATAATTTATATGTATTTAAATATGCCTTCAGAAAATACAATAGTTACACCAAAAAATGAATATAAAGTTGCGATACCCCCCTGGGGGTACCATCTCTTCATCTACGCGACTTGAATTTGTGGGAAGCAAGAATTGATCATCCAAGTTAACCATAATGAATACGATTTATTATTATCCAAATATATTAAATAAAGCAAGTCATACAATAAGAAGGCAATAAGGAGTGACCTAAATTCTATGTTAATAAGCGCCTGGAATCCTACACACTTATCCTAAAGCAAAGTTATCCTATGAATCTTAATCTTCCTTAACTCGCTAAAGCCCGTTCTATAACTACGCTTCTAAGTTAAATTCCTTACCATCAGCTCACGGTGTTCAACATCTCAACTTCCTCTCACTCCTTCTTCGCGATTACAAAACCTTCACTATATACCTACTAACTAATCTGAATATCACGGTTTCTTCTTGAGATGATAGGTTGTGAAATAACTCAATTCTGGCCCCAAAGATACCCTAAGAGGATTAGTATGAAGACACGATAAAGCTCCGTCACAAAGTGATTTATAAATTGGACAAACTCGAGAGAAAAAAAATACACCACAGTAAATAAAATAGAAGTAATTTAATGCTCCTTGGATGACCCATTACCATTTGATTCACGTACCAGGGATTAGGGACCAGTGGTCTTCAAACTGTATTCCACGAAACCCTATGGTTCCACGAGGCATACCCAGGGGTTCCAAAAGTCACAATAAAAAAAATCGAAAAGAAACTTATAAACGAGTATGCAAAATGGATTCACGTTCTCTATGAAGTTTTTATTCCCAATAAAATTTAAAGCTTATCTGTGTCACATTAAGAAATTGAAAAAATTTATTCATACATAATAACTTTATTTTGCAATACATTTTAAGCTTTTATTATAATACAATAAAAGAATATTAAAAACGTTTATATTATATATATATATATATATATATATATCACTTACTAGATTTTTGAATGCTTTATTGCTTACTATCCTGAGTTCCACGAGATAATTTTATACTCGTTAGTACAATGTCTTGTAAAACTGAATAATTTTCTAATGGAAAATGCACCTTTTTATATTTATGGAAGAACACCTACAATATATCAATATATAGATTCCATATTAGAAATTTAAATTTAAGCAAGAATGGCTCGTAAATTTTATGTAGAAAATTCAGGCAAAATACACAATATATCTCAAACAGCCGTAAACATTTTGATGCTATTCCCAACAATGTGTATAATCGAAAAATATTTCTCCACGTGAGTAGCTACAAAAACAAAATATAGAAATAAATTAAACTCAGAATATGTGTAATGCGATTGCAGTTATTCTCAATAGACGTAGACTTCGACAGTTTGTGAGAAGAAATGCAAGCACATATCCCAGTTACTAAACATAATGCATGGGTAGGTGACACTTGGATCACAGATTAATATCATTAATGAGTTAATTCAGTGTTTCTCAAACTTTCAATACTGGCGACCCAATTTTCAATTATAATTTTTGTCGCACCCCCCTTGTACAGCAATAATGTATTTACGGCAATAAAAATGCACTTTGAAGCTAAAGCTACAGTGCGATCTCAATTATAAACTGTATAAGTATTAAATTTTGTATATTTTGCTTTTAAGTAATATATATTTTACGAAAATTACTTAAAATATATACTACTTACTTATATATATTATTGTTATTTTTTTCTCTAATTCTTAATTGAAACAGATTACAAAATGATATATTTAATTAAAGATATATTTCCTTCTCAAAAAACACATGTCATTAGAAAAATAGTCTAGTCTATATTGCTCTCTATCATATCCATCACATTTGGCATTATCGGGTACGTTTGCGTGAGTCTGGGCAACCTATCGGACGTCTGCACAAAACATGTAAAAATGCTTTCCCTCGTACAATTCCAGTCAGTTTTGGTCGACTCGATACTTCTATAGCTACCGAATCTACCTTGAATGTACACTTTTTAATTAGCACGTTAATTGTAATTCACGGTAATTAAGTATTAGCGGCAGTAGATTAAAACAAAATCATACATACATTTTTAAGTGGTAAGCGAGCATTCGACGATAATAAAGGATCAACAAGTACACAGACGAGCATGGTTTCGAAAATTAAATCTAGGAAATATTCTCAAAAATACTTAAATTTTGGATTTACCACTACTGAAGTAAATGATGAGGAAAAAAGCCCCAGCTCGTTATGTGTTAAAACTTATACATCTGAAGAACAACATGTGAAAGTTGTTTTTAAAACCATGTAAAATCATTTAGCCATGTTGGCAAAGAATTTTAAAAAGTATTTTCTTAATGAGGACAACTTGGTAGCAAGTTACGAGTGGATTAGAGGTCTATTTCAAGATACTCCAGAATGGCTCTCAACTTCTGAAGAAGAAATTTTCATAGATTTCACATCCAGTGAAAAATTAAAAGCCAATTTTGTAATAAATCGCTTTGAATTTTAGGTAGAGATGGATGGTGAATGTTTTAACCCGGGAGCAGGCGCACCTTCGATACTAACGCTCATGGTAGTGCGGGGGGACTCAATCACCCCAATCATTTGTTTATAATTATTTTTACTCTACACGATACAAATCAGAATTCCAATGAATAATTTAATTAAGAGAAAGTGTACTTGCCGGCTTTCAAGGAATGTTCAATTTTTCTTTGGTGATTTGAGAAAAAATCCAATAAAGCACTGAACTAAAATGATTCAAAAGTGCAAGACCTTAATAAAGGACGCAAATCAGAGATACTTTTCACTAATATTACAGAAATGTTATTTGCTAGCAAAGCTGTCATTTTTTGTTCAAGTAATTGTAGGTTTAATGAGCTTTCATGATCGAGTGAGTGAATATTAACGTCACACTGTTCAGCTACACGAGGGCTTTTAGAGACGGACCTCGTAATTTTGAACAATGGTTGACGAGGACGATACTTGAGCTGGCCACTTTTAACTACCACACCACTCCAACAAGAGGACGTTTGAGCTCTCGACAGATTTAACGTGCACCTCCCCCATACACGACGGGTCTTTAGTGGTACTGGGCTCGAACTCCTGACACCTTTGGTGATCAACAAATATCAAGTTGATCTTTTTCTTTTTTGTGTCTTTTTGACAAGGTGAACTGAACCTTGTGGTACACTTATGGCTTCATATTTCCGTTGATGGAGTTCTTTGGGAAGCATTTGAAAATTTTCCTTTCGTTTCATGTTCATCGTGTTTCTCAATCATGAATAATTTGCATTCTTTTGCTTGATCAGTTTCAACTTCCTTCAATAGAGATCACAGATGCCCCACACCACCGCTCCCGGGTTAAAAGTGTATTCAGAAAAAAATACGGATGTTCTAAAATGGATTATGACGTTTTTCACTATGCTTTATATGATTGAGATTACTCTTAAAAATAAATCTTAGCCAAATAGTCCGTGGCCGCGGTAGCCGAGTGGTATAGGCATCGGATCGTGGCTGGCTTTGTCACGAGTTCGAGCCCAGTACCACTAAAGACCCGCCGTGTAGGGCAGCGATGCACGCTAAATCTGTCGAGAGCTGAAACGTCCTCCCGTTGGTGTGGTGTGGTAGTTAGGAGAGGGGGGTGCCAGCTCAGGTGTCGTCCACGTCACTTGACCATGGTTCAAAATTACGTGGTCCGTCGCCAAAAGCCTTCGTGCAGCTGATCAGTGCGACGTTAATCTTCACTCACTCACTCACTAGCCAAATAATCCTTCAAATCAATCGATTCTTTTCCAAGTATCGTAAAACTCTTCATTATTTACAATTTCCCTAAGCGAAAAACAAACACATAATAGATGGGACGGAACTAATGTAGAAACCATACCAGTAAGTTTGAAGATCAATCAAATGATCATCAAATGTATTATGCTGCCTGGCTGAAAAGTGAATCATGTCTTCCTTTTCTTTCTACAACTAATGTACGGTATTTCAATAATAATTACAGTGATGAAATGCTTATCTTAGAATTTTTCTCAGGATCTGCGTTTCGTTTTTTTCTTTTAACGAGTAATATTTTATGTTAAAAAAGAAAAACGCCAGATGAAAAACATAAATTATATCAGTGTTGTTGTGTATTTTTTTTATTATGGAAAAAAGTATTTTGTTTCACTTCTTTCGGCGGTTATTTTTTTAAAAAAATTCTTTTAATTTTCGATATACTCGCGCCCCCCTTGTAGGGTTGTCGCGCCCCCAGGGGCGCCCCCACTTTGAGAAACACTGAGTTAATTATATTAAAAGTAGAGTAAAAGTTTTTAATAATAAATGCAATTCTTTTTTAATTGACTTTACGTTGATTTATTGTTGATCTCTCTCTCTGCGCTCTCTCTCTCTATTTAAATATTATTTTAGAGTATTCTCTTCTCTAAGTGCGTGTGTGGGAAATAGGGCTCGATAAAAATACTTTCTAGTTCTAGGGGTTCTCCGAATACACCCTCTGGTTTTCTAGAGGTTCCCCTCAAACACCCTCTGTTTCTGGGGGATTCCGCGTGTTGATAAAGTTTGAAGACCACCTCTCTACACGATGGATCTTCCATGGCACCTAGTCATGAACTCATGTCTCACCGATCACGAATTTGTAACTTTGACCACTCGGCTACCGTAGGCTACCCTTCATCTCATACAAACTGAAATTAAATTAATATATAATAAGTATAAATATTAAAAATTTTTTTGTCCTGTTTTAAAATTTTAATATTTTAATAGGGGAAGGCTCATTGGAATATTTTAATAATTTATCTATATAATACAAATCTTGAGTAGTCGTTTCTCAGTGACTATATCATTTGTATTATATTAGTTATATATTTTTTAGAAAATGACTTTAGAAAGTTTTTCTGCCATTTGTAAATTAATATCATTACTCGATGATCTTAAACCTTTTTAAAAATATTTAATCGGATTCTTTGTAGCTTATATAATTGAATTCGTGACAGATAAAATTCGTATCGAAGCATATGACGTCTTATAGCGTCTTGACTTCACTAAATACATCATATGGGATAAGTGAATTATGGTAATAATTCAATTATCCAATGGGTCCATAAACTTTTCATTCGGCATATCATGGAATATTGGGGAAGTTTGAGGAACTCAAATGTGTCTTAAGGCACATGAATTTTTGAAAAATTTTCGATTTTCACTTTTTTATATTTTCTAAAAGTTCAAACATTTCTGTTTAAAATGATGTATGATATGAGGAAATACGATGATTAGAAGTGTTTTTGTTTATTTTTTAAATGAAGCTACTCCTTTACGCGCATCAAATCAGTTCTGCTAGGAGCACCTGTGTTTCCCCTTGCATACGTTTCTGATGAGTGCGAATCTATATGATGTTCAAGTGGAAAAATTTGAATGAATTGGGCTTATCCAAAAGTGTATGGGTACACGTCTTTTGGATTTTAAAAGCGAAACAGGGAGAAAATAGTTAAGTGATGGAAAACGCCTAAGTGGTCGTAACCGACTCACCGACAATTAAATATAAAAAATTCAAAGATATTGCATGACTATTAGAAATAATATCAATGATCTACACAGCATGAAAACTTCAGTTTGGTCTGTTTATTTTCATCTTCCATCTTCGAACGAGAGCACTCAATTTGTACCGTGTCTCGCGGGCTTAAATGCGTGGTGCAAGATTCAAAAGACAGAAGCCGAATGTAACGAAAGGCCCTATAATCATAAACACTTACACCATGATGAATTAAATGAAGCCAATTTTGAGATCAAGGTGATCTTATGTTATTAAGAAAATGTTTACATGGAAAGACTCAGAACCCAAATGAGTCAGTTAATAACACTATATGGTCAATGATTCCAAGATCTACATTTGTGGAATTAAAAACTCTAAAATTAGGGGTAAATATGGTTATTGAACAAATCAACATGAGTCATGTAGAAAAATTAATGATCTTAAAACATTCTGATTTCTGAACGAAGTTGTAACTTTGTGCCATGCTTTAAAAAACTAGATGCACGTAGGATTAGTGTACCCCAATGATAGCATCTTGAGATCCCCCCCAAAAAAAGGCAAAATTGTCAAAAGTAACGAAAAAAGAAAATTAGAGTCTTTTGTATGAGCAGAGAGTTAAAAAAATGGCTTCACATGCTTCTGGAAAATACTAAAAAAAGTAAACGATCAAAAAATTACAAATTTTTACTTAAAAGCCTGTTTTTTCAAAATGTAATATTTTGCACTTTATATATGTGTACCTTTTTCTCAAAAACTACTCATCGTATAATCCTCAAATTTTCAGTGAGCAAACTTCTAATATTTTTACACATATTAACGGAGGGAATTAGACATATGTAGCAAAAGGTTTTAGATATAACTTTTTTAAACTCAATTTTAGGGAAAAAATTGGACAATTTTTAAAAAATTCATAATTAATTGAATTTTTAACAAAATGACAAAACTCTTCGTTAAAGTGTTATTGATAGTACACATAACCTACTGTAAAAATAATTATTCATGAGAAGTAAGTAGTTTCTGAGAGAAAGGTACGTAAGCTTACGAAATTTAACATGGGCTCCTATGGAGGTACCGGCTTATGATCATTTGAAATTTCGAATGTATCAGAATGTATTTACTTTAAATATTTCTTTTTCGAATTTTCGATATGCTCCTGCCCCCCACGTAAAGTTATCATGCTCCCCTAGGGAAGAGTACACCCCACAGTTTGTGAAACGCTGAACTAATGAATGTAATCATTTTTAAAAAGGCACGGCCTTCCGGTATTTACAGCTTCCACAATGTAGTTTTCGAACCAAAATAATGGCCATCTTCTGGTCTAGAGTGATGTTAGTACCAGGGGCGTAGCTACAGGCGTATCAATGATACGAGGACCCCAAGCTACAGTAACATCCTGCCACTTACAAATAAGTGTCTTTTATTTCCTTTCCAAAAAAAGAGCCTCCAAAGAATTTTGGTACGGGGCCCACTCAGGACTAGCAACACCAAAGGTTAGCACACTCAATAACAGTTTTAAAAAAGGTATTTGTTCAGATTATACAATATAATATTATTGATAAGCGATAGAGTGTTATCACATTGATGGGAGAACGGAATTTTAACTTTTTTCCTTTTTTAAAAGTACTTTCATTACATGATTCATATAGAAAGAATTTAAAAATGAACAAGATCTCTTGGGTTAAACCATAATGAAACAGAGAAAAATAGCTTTGCACACCTCACATTCACATTTAAGCTCAAGAATGCATCGATACCATTTATGTAACCCGATTGGTTCTAGAAGAATCAATGGAAAACTAGAGCTTTGCCAGTTAAATAGATTACTTTTCTATCCCAGACTTAGATAAGCAACTCTGAAATATGTCATGATAACCCAACAGATATGAATTGCTAGTTCAGTACAGAATTCCGTACGGATCTAGTAACATGGTGAACACAAGGTAAGACAAACTTATTAAGTAATGTAATGAAAAATTGTTTTAAACGAAATGTGTTTTGTTTAAAAAAATCAGTACAAGTAGAGTATTAAAAAATGACGACATAGTTATTATTTGGCTTTAAAGAGCTTTTTCCCGATTTTGAAATTCAAATATGGAAAAATATCTTTGAAATTTGTCTTCAGTAAATCTCAAGTATCAAATCTGATGAAACTATTAGTATAATGTTGCATTGTTAGAATTTTGATATGGTTTATTTTATACAATAACATATACATTCTTTTTTTATCGTTAATTGATCAAGATAAATGTTCAAATGTATTACATGTGTGTGTTTATACGTATTTCAAATAGAATGTGATTCTCGAATCTTTATTGAACTTGTTTTAGAAACTTTTTTTGCAGAATTGCATTTTATATATTTGACTTGTGATATTTAAAATAAGTTATTTAATATTGGTGATATTTTTCCTAAGTAATAACCATTTGCATTAGCGAAATATTTTGAAAATCAAAAATATGCCTGCAATTCTTTCAAAAACTGGTGCTTCCTTACGATCATTGACTAAAAGTTTTCCTTGTTAAAGTATCGTATCGTGGAAAAGTTATCTATTTTAAAAATAAATATTTTCCGAACTATGATTTCAGTAATATTTACCTTAGATTTGCTATTGAAAACTATTTTGTGAGTATCTAATTTATATTTTTCAACATATATTTCAGACATATATTTCCTGAAAACTTTAATTCGAAAAGATTTTAAACGCGATGATTCCGAACACATACCGAAAAGATTTTTTATGAAGAAAATTGACTCGATTGAAAATAGTAACTATTTTTCAAAGAATTGTGAAAATTTCAAATCAAATTTCATAGTTACTGTGATAGATTTTGAGCAAACTCGCAGGGTTCGGAATGCGATAAAATAAGATAAGATATACATTAAAATATTTGGATTGCCATATAGAGAACTTAAAATGTACAGCAGTCAAAAGTTGGGTAGAGAACGTCATAACATGAACTTCAAGTAAGTCATGGACTCAAATTTTATGAAAGATCGTTGAACTGAATAATGAAAGTTGTTGCTCAGTAAACTAACTGCACATTGCTTCGGTCACTAGACTATTGTGTAGAGTCTGTAGTGACTCTGTACACAGTAGTCAGAGCTCTTCAAACTATATTCCACGGAACCCTGGGGTTCCACGAGTCACACTATAAAAAAATCGAAAAGAAACTTATAAATGTGTAGGTAAAATGAATTCACGTTCTGTATGAAATTTGTATACCCACAATAATTTAAAACTGATCCCTGTCATTAAGGAATTGAAATTTTTTTTATTCATAACTTTATTTTGCAAAATACTTTTAATATTCTTTTATTACGATAAAAGTTTTAAAAGTTTTATCTTCACATATACTACCTACTAGATTATAATATTTTCTTGTTTACTATCCCGGGTTCTACGAGATTATTTTTTACTCGTTAGTACAATGTCTTGCAAAACTAAATAGTTTTCTAATGAAAAATGCACCTTTTTGCATTTGTGGAAAAATTCTACAATAAAAGAGAGAACAACTTATCTATATATCAACAGATTTGATGTTAAAGATCTAAATTTAAGCAAGAATAGCTCTTTAATTTTAGGTTGCAAATTCATGTATTTCTCATGCAGCTATAAACATTTTAATGTCATTTAGAACAATATGTATAAGTTAACGGAAATGGCTACAAAAAAACTATAGAAGTAGATTTAACTTAGATTATGTAATAGGATTGCAGTTAATTTCAATAGACCTAGACATCGTCATTTTGTGAAAAGAAATGCAAGCACATATCCCAGTTACTAAACATAATGCATGGGTAGGTGACACTTGGATCACATATTAATATTATTAATGATTAAATTAGCTTTAAAATTTTTAATAATAAATTATATATAAAACTTTTTAATTGCCTTTATATAAAGTACCTATAGATCTTCTGTAAATATTATTTTAAAATGTATTCTAAGTGCGTGTGTGTAGAATAGGGTCCCATGAAAATACTTTCTATGTATGGAAATTTGTGTGGACATCTGGGTTTCAAAGAACCCTTAATCTCGTATCTGGCAAAAGTCTATTTGGGGACATGGCTTTTCGTTTAGTTTTCATGTTTGATATGCGAAGCTTGGCTATTGGACGAGCGGCGGTGGACCAGAGGGCGGGGCTTCGAGGCTTGGATCTTGTCATCTCGAAAGATTTCTGCAGAGAGGTTGACCGACGCTCAAAATTGCTTGGTTTTGTTGCCAGTAGTTTTCGCGTAACTTCATAGAGAAACGTTAATAAACAATAAAATCAATTAAAATTGTTCTTGCTGAAATGCTTATGCATTTTAAATTATTCGAGGCTCCAAGTTTGCGTTAGTGTGGTGCGGAAGCTTAGAAAGCGGGATGCTTATTGAGGTTTTGTCCCCGTCACTTGATCGTAGTTCAAGTTAGGAAGTATTTTGTTAATACTCCTCATTTTTTTCTCCTCCATAGAACATCACTATTAAACAATCAATCAGTGTTACCTCACTTAAAAAGAAACAGTCTAAAAAGTAATCCGTTTGAGAGACTGGTTTGTGAGATAACAGCCTTTGTTGCTCCATATCCCACAAAACATGTTACTGCAACTGACTGGTTTGTGGAGCAGCTTTTAATAAAGTGTTTTGGGTAGGAACGCTCTTAAAACAAAACAAAATAAAATGTAATTATAAAAGTATCATAAAGATTTTTACAGTTTTGAATTTTTATGTTGCAGTAATAGTTAACATATCTTCTCCAGACGTATAAAATTAGTTTGTCCACGTAAATACAAAATCATGATTTCTTGAAGTGTCGAAGAAATGCATAGGCTTTCATGAAGTAGATTTCCCTATTCAGCGAGCATATTTATGAAATTAATTTTTTTGCAGAAGATGGACAAGTAAAATGAAACATTTTATTTCGTCTCTCATAAAATTAAATTTTTAAATATTTCGAACTATTTTTCCAGAAAAAAAGGGCATGAAGATGTTTTCAGTTATTTTATCATTACAAGTTCATATTTGGAACAAATTTTCAGACAGAAGAGTCGAACGTTAATACAGTACAGGGTAGATAAATGAGTGCCAAGATTGTTTGGAGACTTATATATAAACAATGGGATCTCACTTCAGACTGACAACCTGATAGGGACATCTGCTCATGCACCTCAGCGCACAATAGTCACGTATACTGGGATGGGCACATAGGCCCTGATCCTCATGGGCTGTTACGTCACTGAGTTTGAGTTTTACATTATTCTGTACCCTTTTGCTTTTTCTTTATATGAGTAATTTAAAAAAAACAATAAGTTATAATACACTTTTTTACTAAAAAGAGCGCTATGAAGACAAAAGGTCTTAAAGACCACCGTGAACAAAACCTTGCCACAGCCAAGTGCCGTAAGATGGTTAAAGCTACTACGGGTAGTACGAAAGAGGCCATGTCACGTTGTAGTGGGTGAGTGCTTATTAACATCGCCTTTAAAAGCAACACTAATGGCGACGGATCTCATGATTTTGAATCGTTGCCAAGTAGCGAGGACTACACTTGAACTTGCATCTCACTCTTGTAACGGACACACCACGCCAACATGAGGACTTTTAGCCTAGACATATTCAACGCACATTAGTATCTCTACATGGTAGGTCTCCAGTGGCATCTAGCCTCGACACTGCTACCCACGAGTTCGAGACCATAACCACTACGCTACAGTGGACAATGATATCATTTGAGGCTGTTCAGACCTATCACAATCATCCAATCTTGTGTTGCATTCGCTGATCTTGATTCTCTAGAACAGATATTCCCAAGCATTTTGTCTTAATGACTCCTTGCCATATTTTTCGGCTTTACGTAGACCCCTACTTACCTAATACTGAATTTTTTTGCAAATGTATCAACTTAAATGTCTTTTTGACACCTGGATTTTAGCTATTTGTTTTAATAGATTTGAATTTCTAACTGTAATATAGTATAGTGTTTGAAACTTAAGAAACACATGCCAATTAAATTTTAATTTAATTAACATATAATTGATTAACATTTGTGTAATTTAATTATACACAAAATAACTGATCAACCAACAGGTGTTTATAATGCGATGGATGAATCTGACAACTTTTCAACATTTGGCATCAACCTTGTCAGGTTTAACCCTTAATTTTTCCTTGGTTAGTAGCGTCCTGTCTTTTTATTTATTTATTTTTCATTTTGGGGATTGGTAACCGCGCTGAAACTCCTTCTCACTAGGAAAAAGAATTAAAAACTTTCTCCCAATGTTCCATATTTCGGAATAAATAAGAGATACATCTTTTTAAAGCCAAAATAGAGCTGACTTCCGTTTTTAAACTTTACTTTAAGATCTGCCTTTTCCGATCAATTGCTCTTGTAATACGGCATTTTTTTTTCTTTTCAATGCGTCCATATGAATTAATTGTGTATTGTGGTAATTACCAAAGTCAAATAGTTCTCAAACATAGTCTCAAAATCTAAAAAAAGGGTATTTAAATGTTGAATGTAGGTTGAAAGGTCATTTTCCTGGCAGACTGTCTGTGACCAGTTGAGAAACCGGGAAAATACACGACGTCCAATGTTATACTCCTTTAGGTTTTTTATGACAGGAAACGCTGAGGGATGGTCCTAGTTAAAATAAAATTTATGCTGTTCTCTTGTATCTACAAATTATCCTCATTAAATTTAGTAAATCAGTCTGCTAAATAAGTAAAGTTTGGTTTTCATTTAATTAAATTTTCTTTTAAAATCAAAGTCATAATCTGGTTTAATGAGAGCCACTATAAAAGACCCCCATTTACACCTCATGGGCCCCCCAAATTATTTTTTCGCTGACGTGGACCCCTTTCAAGTCGCCATAGACCGCCCTCAATATTAATCACTTCGGGAATCACTCTCTGTTCTAGAATCTTCCTTCGGACATTGAGTTATTTGTACCAATCTTTGCTGCGTTACCTTGTACGACGAATCTGTAAAGAGCAAATAAAAGCTTATTGTTCACCATTCTCTCTCTCTCTCAACCAGCTTCACGCATCTTAACTATGCGAACCTTCTGAAGTCGTCTAGATGTCTGCAAAGTATTTGATAACGTCATAATTGATTGTGTCTACGGGGAATGCTGCACTGGCAACGAGGAAAGATAAATAATTCTCTATTGTTACTTTTATACAATGTTAGTTGAAACAACTATTCATTGACCCTGAAATTATATCATTTACATACTCAGTATGAAAGAAAATACATAATTTAAAGATGATCGGATAATTTTTTAAGGGAACTTTTGTTTTTTTCAATTCCTACTATTAATTCACACTCTCTATATATTTATTTATTTATCTTGGTGGAATTTTCAATCCCCTTAATAAAATACATTTTAAAGTGCTCAATTGAGCTGAAATTTTATATACAGGATTATTTTGGATGACAATACAATAATTTAATTATAATTAATACAAATTAATTGATTAGAATTAACTATTTAAAGAATTACATTTACAATCACGTTAGAGACTTAGCGACCAATCTGACGACTTACGTCAAAACTTGAAAAGAGGTTTTTTTCCCCTCACGTTTTAAAGCATTCAGTTGAACTGAAATTTTATATACATGATTGTTATGAATGACAATATGATACTTTAATGATAATTACTAAAAATTAATTACCACTTAATGTTGTGGTTCTCTCATATGTACAGTGTGTCTTTTTCCAGGTATAGAAGTTTAAGTTGGCATTACTTTCCAAGATGGTGACCGATTTAACAGCTGTCAAGTGATTTATTCTCAGTTGGGTTTGGCAATTCATCATGAATAGACTCACGCCTGAACAACGCTTTCAAATTGTGCAATTTTATTTCGAAAATAATGGTTCTCTCTCTGTGCGGAATTTTCATAAGCGAATTTTGTTTAGCGATGAAGCGCACTTCTGGTTGAATGGCTACGTCAACAAACAAAACTGCCGCATTTGGAGTGAAGTTAATCCACAAGTGTATGTCGAAACACCGTTACATCCAGAAAAACTGACTGTTTGGTGCGCTTTATGGGCTGCTGGAATCCTTCTTCAAAAACGATGAAGGCCACAACGTTACAGTCAATGGTGATCGGTATAGAGCCATGATTACTAAATTTTTCATTCCTCAATTGAACAATCATGATGTCCAGGAGCTGTGGTTCCAACAAGACGGCGCAACATGTCACACAGCTCGTGCCACAATCGATTTATTGAAAGACACGTTTGGTGACCGCCTAATTTCACGTTTTGGACCAGTGAATTGGCCTCCAAGAGATCTTGTGATTTAACACCGCTAGACTATTTTTTGTGGGGCTATGTAAAGTCATTGGTCTATGCGGATAAGCCACAAACGCTTGACCATTTGGAGCTTGACCATTTGGAAGACAACATTCGCGGTGTTATTGCCGATATACGGCCACAAATGTTGGAAAAAGTCATCGAAAATTGGACGTCCAGATTGGACTACATCCAAGCCAGCCGTGGCAGTCATATGCCAGAAATCATATTTAAAATGTAATGCCACAAGATTATCTTTCGAATAAAAAAAATTCGTGTCAATCGAATAATACATCGTTGTTTTATTGCAATTTAAAGTTCTATACCTCTCAAAAAAACACCCTTTATGTACATACATATATTAATTGCAACTATTTAATAAAAAGTAGCTAAAATAACTTTTTTTTGTTGATCTAAGCAGGAATTGACTTAATTTTTTTTATATTACTTGTTTCAATTCCTACTATTAGATCACACTCTAACTCTTTTTTTTTGTTTATCTCGGTGGAATTTTTAATCGTTAATAAAATACATTTTAAAGCGCTCAATTGAGCTGAAATTTTATTTACATGATTACTTTGAATGACAATACAATAATTTAATTATAATTAATAAAAATTAATTGATTAAAACTAATTATTTAAAGAATTACATATATAGCCACGTTGGCATCATTGCTGGCGACTTGTGTCAAAACTTTAAAAGGTTTTTTTTATCACGTTTTAAAGCATTCAGTTGAACTGAAATTTTATATACATGATTGTTTTGGATGACAATACGATACTTGAATGATAATTAATAAAAATTAATTACCACTTAATGTTGTGATTCCGTCATATGTATATACATATTTATATTAATTGAAACAATTTAATAAAAAGCAGCTAAAATAAAATTTTCTTTGTTGATCTAAAAAGGAATTGACTTAAATTTTTTTATATTACTTTTTTTTACAAAATAGTATACAATGAAATACGCATAACGTGAAAACGCGTTGACAAAATATCGGTAAACACGAAATATACAACGGTTCCTGTAAACACTGCTATGTATTTTCATGGATTTTTCTCTTAACACGAAACAAAAATCGCTCCCGAAAAGATTTCTTTTTTGGGAACGAACAAAATACGGAAAACACCAGATGGACTGGAATGTCCTACTGTTTTATGAGAAGAATTCATTACAGTAGATGATAATAATGTGTGTACCCCTAATCATGGCAGACAAAGACATTTTGGAGTGCGTTTGGACTCAAAAAAATATCATTGATGCAGATTCCAACGACGAAAATGAAACGAATAATGCAGCTCTTGTTCCCATTGCTTAAGAAATGAGGAACATCATGAAAAGTACGCGAAGGTATATAGACGAACACATTCCAATGTTGAAATGAATAACAAAATGGACGACATTGAACAATTTGTTGACAATCTGGTGCTTAAAAATATTACAGATTATTTTCTCCAAACTCATCAAATGTTTTTTTTCAAACAAAATTGAAAAATTTTATATTAAATTTCATTCAGGCCTTGTGAATGTTTTTGTTCCATTGATTTTTATTAAATGCATATACATATTTATGTAAATAAAATATACTCTAACAAACTTAATTTCGTCAAAATATGGTTTTATTTGCAATATCGTTTAACACGAAATTCTTTTTTAACACGAAAAAATATTTTAGTCTCCACAGTTTCGTGTTAAACGATTTTCACTGCACATTGCGTCGACTTTAAAATCTACAATATATACACATATTCATTTTGCGATTTATTTTGCAGGATCAAGCGTAATTTACTGCCGAAACTAATAGCTGGTGTTTTCACGTTTTATGTGTATCTTCTTCCAGTAGTGCTAGCTGGAAATTGGCAAAGTAAGTATTTGATACGCTTATAGTGATATAAATTTTTCATGTTTGTTGTACAGTTTTTCTGTTTGAATATAAATTTTGTAGGATTTGGGGAATAACCCATTTTTGAGCAAAATAATGTTGTCCTTTGAAAAATTGATTGTAATTTTCCTTTTTTTTTCAAAGATAATAAATAAATTGGTCTATATATAAAACTTAAAAATAACATTTAATTATATTTCAGACATTTAAATTAGTTTGCTAAATAAAAAGCAAGAAAATTTCCAATTTTCCAAGAAATTTTATAAGTAGCATTTTATTATACAGGGGGTCCTGGCTTAAAGTATCCAAAAGTTACGGCTTCTTATTACGGAACTACCCGTCAGAATGTGATAAATCATTCATCCGTGGATTGGAAACCCCTCCGAGAGTTTTTGGGTCTAGTCCGATCGGGCGCACGTGCGCGCATTTTTTGGCAGTTGCAAAGGATAACTTGTTACACTGACTTCATTAGTAAAGTTATGGACGACACAACAAAAGGTGCAGTGCATACTTTGGTTAACGGAATTTAAATCAGTCATGCTTGTACAGCGACGCGAACAGAATGGAATGGAATGGCGCGTTACTGGCTTACCTAATATACTTATCAAGACTCCTACAAAATGAATCACGCACACAAGGAATAGTGTCTTCTATCACACACACACACACGAAAGCTTAAGGATACTTGGCAGTTTGGGATACCAAAGTTCCCGGCTCCTTTAAAATCCTTTCCTATTGGTGCATATTTTGATGTTGGTAGGATCGACATTCCATTTTATTCGAACACGTCGCTTTACACGCGTGACTGATTTAAATTCCGTTATCCAAAGTATGCGCTGCACCTTTTGCTGTGGATTCCACATCTTTACTAATGAAGTCAGTGCAACAAGTTTATCGTCTGCGATTGCCGAATAAGTCACGCACGTGCGGCCAACCGGACTAGACTAAAAAATCTCGGAGGGGTTTCCAAGCCACGGATGAACAGTTTATTACATGCTGATGGGTAGTTCCGTAATAACAAACCATTACTTTTGAATAATTTAAACCCGGATTATATACCCCTGTATATAATGTCACTATCGGAACAAGTGTTTTTGTGTTCACATAATTATTAAATGCAGAGTTTTCTCCTATTAGATAAAGCTTTAAAATAAGTCGGACTTCTTATAAGGCTGTAATTTACATATTTTAAAATACATAAATTTTATGTAACTCCATATCATTTATTTTTTTTTTTAATTTCTAGGGAATTAGTTAGAATTTAAAACATTTAAATCGCGTGATCGTGGAAGAGCTCTAAACTTATTTTAACTTCAAAAGTGAGACCTAGTTATTAACGAATGAACTGAATAAGTAAACTAGTTATTTAAGTTTTAGTTTTTGTGATACCTTTTAAATAATTTGATTAAAATAAGATTTTGTAATTTTCTCGGTCACTTGGAATGTTTCTTGGCGCGGTGTTGACACACAATTTTGTATGTGTTTACTCCTCATCTACACAATTCTTAACAGTGGAACAAGTTCCTGTGAAACAAAAATTTTACTACAAAACACATTTTAAAATTTTCTTTTGTATGTTAAAATTTTTTTCGCTTTAAAACGAGACTTTAGTGGTTGAAATGTTTACTAGCGTAATTTATAGTTCCTTTGCTTCTATATATATACCTGTATATAAGAAAAACTTCACTTTAAAATCTAATTTCCATTAAATCTCATATTGCAAAACAATTGATATTTTAGAATTCAATTTATTTAATAAACATTTGAAAGCCTATTTACATTTAAGAAAAGAAATATCATATATGCACAAGAAATATGAATAAAAACATGCAAAAATTTTAAGAACACCAAAGAGCGCTGATTTTATCTAGTCGTGCCATTTCTGATACAATTATAAAGGAGTTAAAATAAAAAAAATTGTAATCAAATTTAAAACTAAATCTTGAAGCTTTAAATTTAACATGTTACACCTATTCAAAATGATCGCCTTTTGGCATTACACAGGTATTAAGGTATCCGACTATCCTAAAATCATAATTTCTTTTAAAAAATGGACACATTTCTTATGATTTTACTTTATATGCCATCTTATTAGCTTTATAAAAGTACCAAGTTTTTTATTTTCCATTAGGGGAAATGAGTCAGACCAAAATCGTTGAGTCTAAGTGTTTCGTTACATAGCATTTGCTTTTCTGCTGATAAAAAGTTCATTCGATTTTCGAACCTTGTGTAGAGCAGACACACTGAAACAACCACTCATAAAAAAAGATCAAAGTCCCGATGAAATTGCTAATTTGTTGCTAGAGCTTTTTTTCTGAGAATGAATTGGATGTAGTGAGCTGGCTTGCTGTAATTTAGATTCCGATGAAGCCATAAGATTGAGTAAAAGTGACTGCGAAGAATCTGAAGAAAGTGTAGATGAAACTGATAATATTCCAGTAAATCCTGTTATATATATCGTTAGGGATGTCAAATAACGGATACCGCATAATAGTAATGTTTCCGGGAGATTTGCGATTTGAAATGTTTTGCGACAAAGCAGTGGCCAAACAAGCTCCGCAAAACGTAATGTCACCGTCAGTTTTTTATGATATAAGGGGTCATAATATCTGATAATTACATGAAATAATATTAAAAAGTCTTAAAACTAAACCCTACTGAACAGTAGTGATGCAATATTATTTAGTTATTACAATTATTTTATACATTTTATATCACAGTGTCGAAACGACACCGGTGGGCGTTTTGGGTAATCGAAATCACGAACGTTCTAGTGTTAAATCCTATATTTATCATTATATGAGTGAAATCTTAAATGATATGTGACACCTACACAACAACGCAAAGTACATCAAGTTAAAAAATGAAAAGTTTTAATAGCCGTTCTAAGCATGCCGCCGAAACAATACTTTTTCTTTAAAGTACATCTATTGCTTTAATTCCTTTGTAAGAAAATAGATAGTTATTCTTCTATAACCTCTTAGTATAAGGTCTTCGCTTACTATGTGGTACTTGTTCTTTTTGATATGTACATCAGTTAAACAAAAAGATATTTCTTTCGACAAGGATTTGACGAGTTCTCACCCAGACTGCTTTCACAATGGATGGTTGGACCGCATGTACTACAGTCTGCAATGCTGTTGGTCTAAGAAAATCTCTTATTGGTTCGATAAAAGAATAACCTTTTGATGCCTAAATGCTTAAGAGTCTCAAAAATCACCAGCGGTCTCTCTCTTTTTATACACGGAAATAAGTGTTACATGTTTTTGTTCGAAGTTTATTCTTCTATGTTAAAACTTTGATTTAGAGCATGCGTGAAAAACAATTTTTTGAAAAATATTGTAGACGATTTCTAACTTCGAAATTTAAAATTGTCTGCTGCGTTTCATTCACAGAAGACGATTTCAGATTTTTGTAGCATAACTTAGGGCTTGAAAAAATCGAAGAAAACATAAAGCCTTAATAATAAAAACTTTTTAAAAAGAATTTTGTAAAAAAAATGCAGAAATTTTGCCGAAGAATACGCAAATACACGCCTTAGGCGTAAAAAAAGTTGCCAATAAAGTGTGATCGAATAAATCAGATAGATACCAAGTAATTTAATATTTGTGTTACTGTTTTCATATTACGTTAAGTCCTAGATAATCATCCTGTTCTTGATAACACAAACACACATTCTTAAGTTACAATATTTTGTCATTAGAGGTAAGTTTAATATTGGGCAATCTGCTACGTATGGATACCTGATAGGCAATTTAACTTGTTAAGAAACAAGAGCTATTGTGATTTTTTTCATTTTTGAATCTGTGTATGTATATATTTGTGTGTGTGTTTGGGTGTGTAAAACACTTTCTAAAGAATATTTATGATAATAAGTATCATAAAAAAATGTTTATATTTTCCTATTATTAACATTTTTAATAATACGAGTTTTAAGTTACTTTTTCCTCAGGTGCATATAACAATCCTCGGCGTCAAGGTTATCATCAGACGGACGAAACACTTTTAAATTTGTGTCACATTCCAAATGGTCAAGAAGGAGAATGCCGTGCAATATCAGAATGCTGGGCCTCTCAGTATAATAACTACAAATTCCAAAGCTGTGGTTGGAATCGATATAGAGAGACTTTTTGCTGTCCCAACTGGAATGAAGAAAATGTTAAATTCGTATCGTGGTATGCACAAAGTCCATATAGGTATCCGGGGGAAGCGATTTCAAAAACAGCTCCTGAACCCACTAGAAGTTCCGTCAGAAGCTTTCTCGGTGAGATTGTTGAGCCAATCATAAGCTCTCTGTTCAATGTGCATTCTGATGAGGATGATGAGGAAAATCAACGTGTTACTCCGGGGCCTATTTCAACTACAACAAAAAGATCACTTAGATTACCAGAATCCGTTGCAGTAAATTTTCCAATTAGATACCCGGCAACAATTCCACCAAGGTGGCCAACTGAAAGACCAGCTGTTGTCCCACCTTCAAGACCAGCTGTTGTCCCACCTTCAAGACCAGCTGTTGTCCCACCTTCAAGACCAGCTGTTGTCCCACCTTCAAGACCAGCTGTGGTCCCACCTTCAAGACCAGCTGTGGTCCCACCTTCAAGACCAGCTGTTGTCCCACCTTCAAGACCAGCTGTTGTCCCACCTTCAAGACCAGCTGTGGTCCCACCTTCAAGACTAGCTGTGGTCCCACCTTCAAGACCAGCTGAGGTCCCACCTTCAAGACCAGCTGAGGTCCCACCTTCAAGACCAGCTGTTGTCCCACCTTCAAGACCAGCTGTTGTCCCACCTTCAAGACCAGCTGTGGTCCCACCTTCAAGACCAGCTGTGGTCCCACCTTCAAGACCAGCTGTGGTCCCACCTTCAAGACC
The DNA here is from genome assembly GCA_019973935.1 of Trichonephila clavipes. NCBI lineage: Eukaryota > Metazoa > Arthropoda > Arachnida > Araneae > Nephilidae > Trichonephila > Trichonephila clavipes. The sequence continues at coordinate 1,639,217 of BMAU01020921.1, forward strand.
AGCTGTGGTCCCATCTTCAAGACCAGCAATTGTTCTACCAGTATTAGATTCTATCAGGAGACCTAACCTTGTTCCAACTGCATCGACACCAACTAAAAATACTCAAAATAATCTTGTGATGCCAACTGTATCATTTCCGTTTCCCTTTGGTAAGTGTTTGTTTTTGTACTATAATTATGAATAGAGAGAAGTAGATATAACGAATAATAAAAATATGGAAATTATTTATATTTTCTCGCAACTTTTACATTTAAGTTTGATTTTTCAATTACCTTGCGCTCTAAAACATCTAAAATGGCAATTTTTATTTAGACGGATGGTTTGGCCACAAATTCATCATCGCATTGTTTACATCAAGTCATAGGTTCCAATACTGGAACTCTAAGGGCTCGTCGTGTAGAGGGACATGATACGCATTTAATCTGTCGAGATTCCAAGTCATCACGTTAGCATGACGGTGTGGAAGTTTGGAGAAAGTGTTACCGTATTAGTGTGACGTCGTCGACTGTTGTGAATCCCCATCCTTTGATTCACGATGAGTTTTATAGCTTCACCAGCTGTTAAATGACAAGTACGACATCTTCGATTGTTGTGAACTCACACCCATCGATTGCCCCCAAATTTTATAGATCCACCAGCTGTAAAATGACCAATGCACGTGGCCATGGGGTCATTGTTTATTGTCTGAACTCGGGGAGTAACGACACCCAGACTAGCAGTCATAATGGTAAAGGAGAGCCGGCACCCCATTTATAATAGACGAAGCCAGTCTTAAAAGAATCATGCCGTCTTTTCTGGTGTTGAGAGAAGGGGATAATAGAAACAGGTGGCCTGATAGACAAGTGTGTCCAGATGTTGGACAAGGAATTATGGCGCCTTGGGCCAGACGGCCCGGGTGTGTTTTGGTGTGTTATGCGCAAATAGGACGAGGGAGGCCGAGAGAGACTTTTGTGACCTGCCAATAAGAAGGGACGAGGGGCGTGTTGTGGACCCACCCCTGGTGTTTAAAAGGGTTTTTTTTCAGGAGACGGGGGACTAGAGAGAGGAGCCTGGCCCTGGATAGAGAAAAAGGAAAAAGCCCTGCCCTGGATCGAGAAAGCATGAGAGGAGAACCTTGATTGGACCGGACTGGAAGAGAGCGCTAAAGAAAAGGGCTTAGTCCGAGATTGGAGTGGAAAGGAAGGAAAAACAATGAACGCCGGTGGCTTTGGGAATAGAATATAGACTGACTGCACCGGCTTGGCATATGAACTGTAATCTATTGCTTCACTAACAAATTGTTTAGAAAATAAACAATCCTTTTATTTTCATGTTAGTCTGTTATGGTTAGCTACTCACGACGTTACATTAGGTATTCTCCAAGTTTCTTGACTGTGAATTAAAATATGAGGTTTGTCACCAATATCCCTTGTGTTATTTCGTAGTGAGATGCTATTGAATAATAAATAGATCAACGAATTGAGGTAGATTACACAAGGGCTAAAAAGCAAAATATTTTACCTTTTTTTTTTGAAGAACCCAAAGCCCTAAGTTTTCTGGTAATTATGATTAATTTATTACTCATTAGTCTTAAGAATTAACACGGCTTTGCTCTTTGTTTTATATCATAAATACTTAATTACACTAAAATGATTAATTATTAAAAAATATTCCTTTGAGTCACTTTACCAGGGTAGAAATGTGATTTAACTAAGTTTATTGAATGTTTTAGACAGCAGGTTTATGCTTATCTCGAAAGTTCACTTAATGCACGTATGACTTTGTAGTTTTAAGTCTTAATAGTTAATGTCTTACAGAAATATTAGAAATTTGTAAGAAAAATTTAATTTTTGTCTAATTGATATTAGTCATTTATTTATTCTTTAAATTCCTGATACCTTTATTTTTTGTTGATTAACAGGCTGTGGGCGAAAACATTCTGAAAACAAACATGTACTTGATGCAAGAGCAATTCAACCATATGTCGTTGGTGGATATGATGCAAAAGATCGTTCATGGCCTTGGATGGTAAAAATATAACAACAGTTATCTTAATTATAGAAAATTCTTTTTCCTTTCATTTTAAAGAATTAAAAAACTAATCAGTATACAAAAATGATACTTCTGCACAGATCAATACAAGCTTATTACTTTCTTGTGCAGTTTTAGCACAGTCAAAGCAATCATCCTGGTGACTGTCTGACGGTTGGTACAGGAAGGACCAAACCACACTTACTCGTTTTCTCAGTGTTCATCTTAGATCTTTGACATACTTTGATTGTGCCAAGAGATATGTAACCCAGCATCAAGTGTACCGCTGGGCTTGCTTCTGCAGAACACATCCTAGAGGGCCTAGCACTCTCCAGGAAGGACTTTACAGTCAATCCATTGTTGGTTTTTGATTTCCTTAGGGTATATAACGTTATAGACTCCTTAATTTAACCCTGCTGATGTCCAGGAATGTACAACACAGTTTTAGAAATATCCAACAATAAAATTGTTCATAAAATAACATTCACAATCATTATATTTACTCTATGGTTTCCATTAAATTACTATTTACTTTCCAACAATAGAGAAGTTTAATGCTTGCGTCAAATCGTTAGTTAATGCAAAATCAAAGATCCGCTGTAATTCGAATTAAAAAATATTTAGTTTTTTTACCGTCACACAGTTCATTTATATTTGTAAGGAAATAAAACATATAAATATGCGGAAATTCAAGTATTATCAACGTATTAGTAGAAGAAACCAGTTCAATCTCCGCAAACCCAAGCGCATTGACCGATCAGTTCAATGTCAAACGTCAATTGATAGGTGGCGTCAGTTTTTTCATTCTCTCCAGAGAGAGCGTTGACGCTTTACTAAAAAGAAATAACAATAATAGAATGCTTGTCACAAGAAAAAAAACATAATCTGTCAATATTTCATGTTACAAGTTTGATGGTAAAAGCTGTATCAACACTCCTTTTTTATCATCCAATGCTCCTGCATGTTTTCTTATAAGCACAACTTGATTGGCATTATAAGATATCTAACATTCTAATACAATTTGAATTTTCATCACATCCGAAGTGAATTCTAAGCTATTCAAAATTAATTGTTTGCTATTATTAATTGTACAGTACATTTTGTTGTCCCTCATATTGAAGAAATTCTTCTAATTGTAGAAACCATTGTATACCACATTAAGCTTAATTTGACATAAAAGCAAAATTTAAGAAAAAAATATAAAAGATTAAAATTATATAGTTAGGAAGTGAAGAGAGAGAGAGAGAGACCTCTCTCTCTCTAAATTCTTTAGTATAAGAGGAATTTAAATCTTTAATTTAAGAAATTAAATTAATGATGAATTAAAATTTAAGACCATACTATCTGAGTCGTCTATATACACTGAAGTGCCACTGAATTAAGGCTAGCAAGGGACATGGAAATTGAGCAGCGTAGCGCAATTAATGTGAGATATCTGTGGTAACTGCATAAAAATAGCGCGTACTGTGGTTGTTCTGAATTAGTTGTTGGAATTGCTAGTATGGCAGTACCAGGGTAAACTGCCTGATTAGGACGCCTTCGATCGTGAACAAATCATAGGTGCGAGACGAAATGGGCCATTCAATTTCCAAAATCGTCAGAAGGCTAGGATTTTCAAGGTCGACAGTGTGCAGAGTTAACCAAGTATACATGGATGGTGGACAAAAAACTAGCTATCAGGCAAACTGAAAAGCACAATCAGCCTTGACAAAGGTAAGAGACGGCTTAGGCGTATTGTACGTAGTCAGAGAAGCCAAACAATATCTCAAATTACCATCCTGTTTAATTACGGTGTCAGTCGTACAGTAAGTGAACGGACTGTGCAACGCTCGCTTCACCGTAAGGGTTTCAGGAGCAGTCGACCTACGAGAGTACCATTGCTCAATGTTCGCCATCGGGCTGCACGTCTTACCTGTGAAAGAGCACAAAGACTGGAGTGTAGATGACGGGAAACGAGTAGCATGGAGTGATGAGTCTCGATTCCGATTACTTAACGCCCACGGGAGGCTGAGAATATGTCAGGCTCAGGAAGCCATGGATCCTGCATGCCAGGTTGGAACTGTATAAGGGCATGATGGTCTGGGATGTTTTTTCGTGGCATTTGTCTTGGATCTTTAGTGAGTGCACCAGCCTTCCTCAACGTAATTCAGCTCGTAGAGTTTCTGGGTGATCACCTCCATCCGTTTATGCTGTTCTGTTATACGCACGGTAATGGAGTTTTCCAACAAGTCCCTATTGGTTACTGGCTGGTTGGATGAGCATTCCTCTGACTTTTCTGTTATAAATTAGCCCCTAGAAGCTAAGACTTAAATCCTATTGAGTATCTTTGGGATGTTTTAGAAGAAGGCGTGAAAGGCCATCACACAGCACCAACGAACCTTACTGAGTTATGGACTGCTTTAGCCAATATTTGGCAAGTCATTCCCGTGGGACGTTTCAAGAAATTTGTTGAATCTAGGCTTCGTCGTGTGGCAGCCGTTATTAAAGCCAGAGGAGGCCCAACTCGTTTCTATGTAGGTATCCCTAATTCAGTGGCACTTCAGTGTATACGATATAAAAAATGATTGGCATAGAAGCATAATTCTTTTGCTTGAATATGATAGAAGTGTTAAAACAAAGAAAAATAGGCCTATATATAAGGGTAGTTAACTCATAATTTTGAAAATTTCATTTAAGTAATAACTATCTAAATTGAAATTCCCAATTGAATTAATATTATTTTGACATTAAAAACTCAATGCCTTAACTTTTTATCCATAAAATATGGATTACTGATATTTTAATTCAATTTAAAGGCAATGGATTGTATACAATAATGAGAAGGTTTTACACAGAATGTTGCCGTATTTGACCGACTAAATCAGAGGGGTGATTGCAGGCAGCACGGGAACAACAAATCGCCGTTGGACAGGGGGTCGCAAACCACGTTTAGTCGGAGTTGTTCACAAAAACAGTTATGAAGGATATGATGTCGAGTGGAATGAAAAAGGGCAAGAAGAGAGATAAGAACGACATTTATTAAACGTGAAGTATGTTTACAAAACTAATAATGCATCACAGCTCGATGTCAAAAATGCAACAAGGCATTGTCATTGGAATTTCTCGAAGTTGCAGCCATGTAGGTCATAGCATAGCCAACACTGATGGACAAAGGATTGTCGGATGCTTTCAGACAAATCCGGTTGTATTTCCAATGTCGAACTGTGATGCATTGTTAGTATTCTAAATATGCTTCACGTCTCATAAATGTAGTTCTTATTTCTTACTGTCCCTTATCATTCCACTCAACATTACTTCCTTCATAATTGTTTTTGTGAACAATTCCGACTATAAACGTGGTTTGCCACCCCAAGTTCTTTCTTCATTTGTCGTCCCCATGCTGCCTACTATCACCTCTCTGTCAAATTCGACAACACCTTCAATATAAACAGTGTTTCTCAAACTGTGGGGTGCGCCCCCTAGGGGGCGTGATAAACCTACAAAGGGGCACAAGTATGTCGAAAACAAAAAATTATTAATTTACTGAAAGTAAGCGTAACGAAAAATACATTCTGACATAAAAAAATAAAATACACATTTACACTGACATAATACACTTAAAAATGTATCAGTATTACACAATGTGTGTTTCATAATTAATTTAACATTACTAAGTTAAGAACGTTTAAGGTATCCGACTACGTTCGGAGCCGTGATTTTGCAAAAGCGTATAAATAGATAATATTTATGATATTTAGTGTCACTTAGATTAGAAAATGTATGTAAAATTGTTCTAAGAATAGTATATTACAATAAAAAAATTATTTAAGTACAATATATTTTGACAAAAAATGACATACCCATTTTCAAAATATTCTCCTTTTATGAAAAATGCTTCTATTATAATAATATTTTGCCTGTATATAGCTCAGACCTCTGTATAGAGGCTCAACTAGAATTTTTTAAATATATAACTTAGAAGTGGGTTTATCCATGTTTTACGACAACAGAGGGGAGAAGAAAAAAAACCGCCGATAATTATTTCAATGGGTTGTAACTCTGAAAATAATGTGAATTTTTCAAAAATCATAGTTGGGCCTCTGTACAGAGGTCTGAGCTATATACAGGCAAAATATTTTTAAAATAGAAGCATTTTTTGCAAAAGGAGAACTTTTTGAAAAAAGGTTATTCTAAGTTATTTTTTTGCCGAAATATTGTATTTAAATAATCTCTTTTTGTCAAAATGTACTTAAAACAATTTTACACATGTATTCTAATCTAAGTGACACTAAATATCATGAAAATTATCCATTTATGCGCTTTTTTAAAATAACGTTTCTGAACTTAGACAGATACCTTAATAATTACCAGTGGCTCTATGGGCATGCCATAAAATTATACATGAAATTTAATACTTGTCTTGATAATTTGTACAGTTTATAATTAAAGCCGTATTGCAGCTTTAGAGTCAAAGTACATTATTATTGTTTTCAATGCATTATTGTTTAAGGGGGGCGTGATGAAAATTATGGCTGAAAATTGGTCGCTAATACTGAAAGTTTGAGAAGCACTGATATAAAGAATAACAGAATCATGATGAAGTTTAAGCAAGGTAAAAAAGTATGCAAATATACGTTACACATTTATCTACTTTTAGAAAAGGAATTTCAAAGTTTTATAGTAGAAAATGTGTACTCAATCATTAATCATTTCGATCTTTCAACATTTGATTATTTAGCGCTATCTAGAGGCTATACGCGCTATTATAAATGCCACCAATTAATTCTTTTTTAAAGGAAAAATACAAAAATCAATTTAAAAGTATTTTTAAAAAATTGTTAAACTTTATATATCTTTTTTTTATTAATCTAATTATTATGAAAAATATTTTGTTGAGCTGATTGAATTATTTCCTCCCCCAAGACGGTGAACAAAAGATATGAAGCAAATCAGTAAATTTAAAAACATCATACTTTTGGTATTAAATTTCTTCTTTATTGCATCACATAATGAAAATCAAAAGTAAATGCATATATTTAAACATTTAAATGTTTTCATTAATTAATAATTTTATAAACAATATCTATTTTTCTTAACACGAATTTTAATTATATCTTGCCTGAAAAAAATTGTCGGGGCAATTACACTTGTTTTCTATCTGTAGATGAATATTATTATTTGTAGGACAAGTTATTTTTGGAGGACTTTTATAATAGTAGTTATTGAAGAATTCCTTAAGGCTTAATGTTAAAGAATATGACCAGAATTTGGAACATTTTTTCAGATATAAAAGAAATGAAACATTAATATGATATTCTGGCTTCCCTATCCTTAAGAGAGCAGAATTTTTTTATCATACTTACCGTTTTTAACAGAGTTTATTCATTTTTTTCTGGTAAAAAATGTGTTTCGCGTTTTTTCTCCTATACCGTAATGTTAAAAGAGCTATGCCTTCACGTATTAAAATAAGAAAGTATTCGTGGAATATTTTGGCATTTTTAAAAACACTATATTGTTAATAAAGGGATCAGTTATAATATTACAAATTTCCATAGAAATTGAGGCATTTTTTCTACCTGAAGAGATGTGCCTCGCGTTTAGTTCAAACTCTCTTACTTTTACTGAAGACAGTCCTAAGTGTTTTACATTTCTTAAAACCTATTCTTAAAAGTTATTGAATATACTGCACTGTTATATAAATTTAAGGGGAAATGTAATCATAAAAGATTGAATGAAACATGATATTAGTTTGAACTTTGGTTGTAGGTGTCTATTCACGTTTCAAGGAATGGGACTCCAAGACGTTATTTTTGTGGAGGCAGTCTTATAACTTATCGTCATGTTTTGACTGCAGCTCATTGTTTTGATGCAGTGAATCGGTAAGTATGTTCTTAATTTCCTTTATTATTTTTTTAAAAAAATTCCTTTTCTTCATTATTATTTGGCTCAGATAATTTTTTTGGAGCTAGATTTCCTTTATTTATTGCAGGGCTTTTAGTCATTCAGATATTTAGAGCGCTTCGCAACTTGATATAATCAAGTTATAGATAGAAAAAATTCAACACTAGTAATTGCAGCTCTTTATATTCATAATATTGATTCCTCGAGGCCACCTAATTAATTTATTGCACTTGTCAATCATTTCACTTCTTTTCTACATTGGTGCATTGGGCAAATCATGTACCCTCCAGTGGATCCCTGTCCATGTTGACATCGAAGGGAACGAGATGGCCGATTTCCTTGCCAATGAAGCCAGAACACTTGAGCCTCTAAATTCATCTACTACGGTCTTTGATGCCAACTCAGTAGCAAAAAAAAAAGCTCTGTTCAAACACAAGAAAAAAATTATCGCTGCCAGAATTAAATTATATCCGAGAAATTACGTCAAAAATAACTAGACTAAGGAGAAAGCATTTTAAGGGCATGGAGATTCTGCCCGATGGTTCAAGATCATATGTGGAATGCAAGCACTGCCCAAGCACGCAACTGGATCCCAAACACCTTTCCAACTGTCCTTCCATTGATGGTGCCCTTCTTAAAATAGACAATGACTGCAGCATGGACATTCTATACTGGGATCGTGCCATAGATGTTGCCACGGCAGTGATTCACGCCTTTGGCAATATCCTTCTATATCCTTATGGGTTTTTTTAATTAAAACCCCTGCACCTATCATACACGATAACAACAACCTAATCAACTTTGTGGATGATAAGCCATCAAAATAAAAAGTGTCACAACTTTCAATAGCATTGTACCTACATATACAAAACTTTATTTTAAAGTCTCTCACGATGCTTTTAATATAATTATATATTGTGAAAAATAGAGACAATCTTGACAATGGCGAGATCTTGTGGCCGCATGTCAGGAGTTCGAGCCTACTACCACTGAAGATTTACTGTGTAGAGGGGACCGATGCGCGTTCAATCTGCCGAGGTTTGATGTCTTCCAGTTGGTTGTTAGGCGAGGGATGTGCCAGACCAAAAGTCCTCGTCACTTGATAGAGGTTCAAAATTATGAGGTCCGTCACCAATAGCTTTGAAGTTGCTTTATAGTGTGACTGTAATTCTCACTCACTCCATCTTGACAAACTCTGGGGGAGAGCAATTTTGATGTCATAAGAATTGTATTTTGCATAATACATATGTTGTGTTGTGTGTTGCGGTGGCTAATGCCACCTGTCTGACGGTGTCAGAACGAGGCCCACGAAATTCATCCTGGCAAGGGGCTAGAAGTACGCCTGTTATTGGCCTTGGCCTTAATCACCATACAGATAACAGTACGAATTATCTCGACGAAATTCCCCGAAGGGACGATAGATTGCGACACCACCTGTTTCCACCTCCACAATTTAGACATGGAAATGAAGGGGAGGAAAATATTCTCCAGTTCCCTGCACTCGTTATTCAGTCCACAAGACTTTTGGACTCGCTGATTTAACGAGCACGTACTCCGTGTGGCAACGGGCATCGAATCCAGGCCTTCTGGTCTGGAGTCTAATACTGTAACCACTAGGCTACCCATATGTTGTTGCCAATGTCACCTGTCTGACAGTGTCAGATCGAGACTTACAGAATTCATTGGGGCAAAGAGCTAGTTGTACGCCTGTCTTTAACAGTAGCTTTGAGCACTATACAGGTGACAGTACGGTTTGGCTCGGTCCCAACCCAATTTTGAGTGAGAACACCCTGGGGGGGATCCGGGCCTCCCTCCTCACTTTTCCCTACCATCAACCTCACAAGAGGACTTCTAGCTCGACGGCTACCTAGAGAACCCACATGTCGCAAATGCACAAACATCCATGCCTTCCTCCGGATTTGAACCCAGGCCTAATGGCACAACAATCAGCACCCCTAACCAGTTTCCCGGATGGGCGGCTTCATAATAATATAATAAGATTTCATAAAAAAATTAGATATTTATATTCATTTTATATTACTTCATTTACTCTTGTCATGATTATACTCATTAATACATTTTGCATGACATGACATTCGCATACAGTTCAAGCTCGCCTTACATTAGATCTTTTTGTCGAAAATTGGAGATGTTTTTCAGCAGCTATTATTCAGGTCTGGTCACATCGTGAAGTCCGTCGCCAATTGTCCTCTCTCTGCTTTACTGGGCGACATTAACAAACGTTTACTCACTCACTCGGCATAATTTCTTGGCATCGTGTTGCAAGAAAGGACTGGCACAAGAGATAACAGAGCAAGATAAAATTTATCAAATTTCTCTTACAATACCATTCAGCAATATAATTTTAAACAAGATTGATGGTTAGTATGTGTGTGTGGTTATCTTAATTTACCGACAGGAATTCACGACACACAAAAGTCTAAGCCTTTAAAAGTTGAATCCTGCGATATACTCAACCAGCGGCCCACCAAGCCCTTATGAATGGCTCGGTCATGAACCATGGCTCTGAGAAATTCATTTATATGACAATGTATCGAAAATTTGGTTGGAAATTCTTTGACACACAAGAAATCAAATACATCAATTTTGCTTTTTTGCTGTCGATGTGTAACGGTTACGGTTAGTGAGAGCAGACAACAGTGGAGTAGCGACAATTTTCTGGTTTTGTAAACAATCTTTAATACCTTGCAAGCGAAAAATATTCGAATGATTTGGCGGTTGACTGTTTTCTAGGGAAAACAAACATGGATCAGTACTTGTTTGATTTGTAACGAAAGTGCTGTATTTAAAAAATACCAATAAACAGGAATTATTTAATGATATGTTTCCTCTTTCAAGAGGTGATAAATAGGCTTTATTTATCACCTCTTTGTAATTATTCTTTGTAACAGCAACAAAGTATTTCATCAGTGGTAATGACACAGTAGTAACAAAGACATCCTAAGAAGTTTGTTATATTATTGGTAAATCATATGGAGCCGTTTACTGATGCAAAAATTGTGGGGAAGTGTTTCATAAATTCTTGTAATTAAGTGTTAGTGACAAAAATAAAAAAATATAAAAAATAATAATTAAAACAAATCAGAACAGAAGTTATAATATTTTGATCAATTTTCCATATTCTAAATTTCCAATGTTATCTACTCCCCCCCCCCTAAACCTCTTGTTGCGGCCCACGTAAAATAGCTAACATATGTATGCGGCTCAACAGAAAAAAAAAAAAAGATTGAGTACCCCTGGTTTAATCAATTATAAATTGATACAATTATAAGGATTCATCGGGATGTTCATTTTCTTAATTGTAATAATATTTCAAACCATTTGATTCTTTTTAATGTAGTTTAATTCATTGATTCTATCAACTAATTTGTTGTTTGTTTGACTGCATTATCTTGTTTTTTTAATTATCTAAAAATAAATAATAATGCTAATTTAAGTGTACAGAAAAGTTGCTGTGTGTTGTTCCAGCAAAGATCTGATTTTCATTTTAGTGAGTACTTCGTACATAATTTTCGGCATTTTATCGAATCACAATAATTAATTTTCGTATTACCAAGATAATTTGAGAATAACTGAGAAACAAGTATATTACAGCGTATCATTAAAAATATTCTTTGATTAATATTCTTCCAACTTATTATAGATTTTCGTTTAATATCAACATTTATCCATAAAATCTAAATTTATGCTGAGAATTTACGTAAGCTATGTAATTTAGATAAAATTTGTTGTGATAATTTCAAATCTTTAAATTCTTCATCATGCAAGAAATATTTTATCGTCATTAAAATTCTTCTCTTGCACCTCAGTTTAAAACTCCTTTTCGTATAGACGCATACATTCTATTCTGACATGTAATGTTAATCATAGAATAATATAAAATAAAAATAAACAGAATAAATTTAGATTTTAACGCTGTGAGTGTACTGCTGAAGTTGACCTCTTTAACAAAAGATAATATAAACTTGTAAAACCTTGCTAATTTATGTTCCAAATAAAAGTAATATTATCTACTTATTTAATGTCTGTTGTTTTTGTTACTAACACCACCTGATTGGCAAAGGGCTGATCAAGGTCCACGATATTCATCATGGCAAAGGGATAAGTGACGCATCATACAGGTGACAGAACGATTTATATCGTTTCCACCCCAATTTTCAGAGAGGACCCCCTGGGGGTGGTCAGGCGCCACCCACCTCTCTTCCCCTTCCGCCAACCTCACGAGAGGACTTGCGGCTCGACGGCTATTTAAAGTATCCCCTTGCTGCGAAGGTATTTACAAACATCGATGCCTTCTCCGAGATTCGAACTCAGGTCCAACTGCACAGTAGTCAGCGTCGCTAACCCCAATACCGGATGGGCCCTTTTTTTATAATAGATTCATTAAATCGAGGTTTTACTGCATTTTCTTTTCTCCTGCTAAAAATGCCGGCAAAGAAAAAAAAATGTATTCAACAAATGACAAACGACGAAATTTTTCTATTAATTTGGATTTTAAAAAAAATTGGATTTCTTTTCAATGTTACCTTCAGCTACAATTATGAAACAGCCAACAGGAATTGAAAAGGCTTTCTGTGATGAAAAATCATCGACAGAGTAAGAAAGTCATTGAAGGACTCCCCTCTTTCTGTTCTTGAATGTGAACCAGTGGCGCACACAAGGGGAGGGGTCCAGGGGGTCCGGACCCCCCAAAGCCCTTGATTTTTTTCCGATTTATTATAATTCTAAGTATTATAGTACGTAAAATTTAATTAAGTATTTGTTATTAATGATTAATTTTATTAATTAATGCTAATTATTTATTCAAAAAGTAGTTTTTTACTGTGTTTTGTTCCCGAAAATCGACAAAATCAAAAGGAGCATAATACAAGAATAGTGAACTTTCGACCGCGGACCCCCGCCCCCCTGAAAAATTCCCGTGTGCGCTATTGATGTGGACCTCCATATAAATAACCCCGAATTACAGAATAAAAATGTTCGGTCAAGAAGAATACGTTAAATCGGGGTTCGACTGTGTTTATACATAATTATAGGAATTACTTGCCCCATTTTATAATTATTAACCAAATAAACGTATTTTGGATAATTGTGAAACTTTTTTTCTATGTTAAGATATCCAACTACCCTAAAATCAAAATTTTTTTAAAAAAATTAATACATTTTTATGATTTTATTTTATAGGCCATCTTATTAGCTTTACCAAAATATCAAGTTTATTATTTTCCATTCACTAGAGCAAAAACTACAAGTGTTTTAGTAAAAATAGATGCCACTACTTTAAGCAAAATGCCGTACTTTAAAATACGTTTTACTTGAAATAGTTTTTTTTAAAAAAAATGCTCTAACGGGGACAGCGATTGCTCAAAAAGTTTTGAAAAATAATTGATTGAAATTTTGTATGTGTGTTTCGTATTATAGTAGAAGTGTTTTTTTACCTTCAGATTTATCAATCACTGTTTTATTACAAAATTTACAGTCCCTTATATAAATATAATCACTTTTTTTTTTAAAGAAATTTCCTATATAATAACTAAGATAAAGTGCTCTAGTTTTTGTAAAAATTAAAATATCTCTTAATCTGAAGGTCAATTCAAAAATTAATAACAAAGCAACACATCAAAATCGAAAAGTTGAGAATTTGTTCATAAACTTTTTGTACAGAATATTTATGCAATGTTTTGTAAATATTTAACGATTTTTTCCCATTTTAGTAATAATAATTTCTTTTCGTAATCTTAATTTTAGCATATTTTTCTTAAAATATTCTAAATAAATCTAAAAACTACATAAAAATCCCCATTGTCCATTTTTTTAAAAAAAATTTACGCAAGTAGTCGGATACCTTAACTCAGCAAATTTAAGATCTACATTAAATTTTGTAATATTCTTTTTTCTAGAGGGGCAGACAAGATCAGCATTAAAGCCGGTTCCAATATTATATCTTCAAATTCAGATCAAACAACTTTCTCAGCTGATGAATTTATCGATGTTCTCAATGTTAGAATTCATGAACACTACATCCCCAAAGTATATTACAACGATATTGCCATTTTAAGACTTGCAAGAACGGCGTCATTCATAGAGCACGTTTCTCCCATATGTTTGCCATCAACACAAGATCTGAAAGAACTGACGACTCTAACGAATGTGACCCTTACTGGGTGGGGCCATACGAGCTATGGTGAGTAAAATTAAAGCTGTACATTTTGAATTTTGAAAACTCTTCTACAAAGTGGGCACACACACACAAAGATTAGGGGTGTGGATTAAAAAAGAGTGGAGTTGACAACAACTGTTTTGATGACGTCATTCCATGCCCCTCTTCTATCCATGTGACCAGTTTCGTCTTAATTGATCACGCCAGTTGAGAATACTACGTCATTCAGTGAACACGTGCAACTGTATTCTGCCGGAAAAATGTCGAATCAACATTTAAGTTTCTTGTGAAATTTAGGAAATCAGCCACGAAAACATTTCAAATATTAACCGAGGCTTATGGAAATGAAACTTTGTCTGGTGCACATGTGTTTTAATGGCATAAACGGTTTTCAGGGGGAAGGGATAGTGTGGTAGGTGATAAACGTGCTACGTGTCCAAGGTAAGCGATTACAGACCAAAACATAACCGAAATTCGGGAAATGAGTGGGTTCCCACTTACATCAGTGATCAGATTGTTAATCAACACAACTGTATCGAAGTAAAAAAAGACTTCGTGAAAACATTAGGGAAGAAAAAGGCCAAAATTGGGTAGTGATGGATGGCCGTTACACAAAGACAATACCCTCGCTCACACGGCCCTCTTTGTTAAGCAGTTCTGTCCAGCAAAAAAAATATTGTGATGTAGCATCCTCCTTATTCTCCTGATTTGGCCTCATGCGAATTTTTTTTATTTCCTACAATTACATCTTGCTTAAGGTATCCGACTATGTTCGGAACCTTGATTTTAAAAAGTGCATAAATGGATAATTTTCATGATATTTAGTGTCACTCAGATTGGAATGCATGCATAAAATTGTTTTAAAAATTGTTTTTAAGGACATATCGAAAGCATGAGCTATACTTGAGCATATCGAAAATAAAATATTAAAAAAAATTTATTTACTGTAATGAAGAAAATACTTTCTGACATAATAAAAAATACACATTTACGCTGATAAAATTTATTAGTATTACTTCATCAACCATAAAAGCTTTCATTTCGATTCATTTATTAGCTATCTGATCCTATAACTAAATAAAAAACAACATTTTGTTTAATTTGCTGTAATCCCACGATGAGAGATTTTTTTTACCGAGTATTATTTTTAAGCCTAAAGTATACTATTTCAGAGAAAAGACAAAACCCAGACCCAGAGAAACAGTCTAGGAAGATAAAAAAATTCATCTATTTGACCTTCGAACTTAATGGTATGGTTAGTTCAATCCTTTTTTATGTCTTTATTTTTCATTTAGGGAAGTTGTAAATAATGAGCCTATACGAAAGAGTTATGACATTTAGAAAAGCGCAGAAAGCACTTTGAAGGATTATTTGGCCAATATTTATTTTTATCAGTATTCTGAAGCATATAAAGCATGACGAAAAACTTTTTATATAACTCCTTTTCTGAACTAACATTCATAGTTTTACATTGATTACACATTTAACCCTGGAGCGGTCACGCGGGGGTACAGAGTCAAATTACAAAAATTTGAACAAAATATGATAGCAGATATGCAAATATGCGTGCAGATATCATTCCTGTAACGTTCGTGAAAATTTTTTGTGATTTGTGTCCTTTATTAAGGTCGCGTACCTTAGAAACATTTTAATTCGGTTCTATTGGAATTTTTCTCAAATTATCAATGAAAAAAAGATAGAAAGTAGGTAAGTATACTTTCTCTTAGTTATATTATTCACTGGAATTGTGATTTTTACTGTGTACAATAAAAATAATTGTAAAAAAGGTCTCGGGGTGACGGAGTCACCCCACGCGACTATTACCATTAGTATCGAGTGCGCGTCTGCTCCCGGGTTAAAACATTTTGAAGCCTTCTCGTTATAAATTTTAAAAATGACACAATTATTCTTTATCGGAATTTTACATTCTTTTTCATTATTTAACATTAATAATAAATGCTAATTTGTGAGGATTACAATTACAGTTCCTTTAAATCTATTTACGATATGAAAATTCATTAAAAAATCATTTTACATTTTTGTATTGATTGCCGTGCTCTTGGTTTTACTCTCCTTACAATTCAGCAAGTGCCGACTGGGTGGCGTAGTTGATAAGTCGCTGGCCATCTGCACCTAAGGTTGCGGGTTTGACTTCAGCTCAGGTCGGTGGATTTTATAAGGCAGAAAATCGACAGTGGTCATGAACGGCCATGTCGTATGATTATTCGGCATGTAAAAAAATGCCCTGAAGTGCCCGTTTGGCTTGACTCTCTACCAAAATACTTAAAAAAAAATTCTTAAGTTCAATTTTGCATCTTCAGAGCTCAGGTGCCTCCCTCTGAGGCGGAAACTGGCATCAAAATTACTTGCGGCAATTTTTATCGCCTATAATACGGTGCCGCGCTAAACATGACACCATCTCTTGGGGAATGAGCTAGGTCTGCAAAGGTAAAAAAATACCAACATTTGCAATTACACGTTTTGCGCAAACGTCTGATAGTTTTCCCATTTTCATGCAGACGTTCGCGAGAATGCTAATTGTGTGACGGATATGATAGAGCAACATAGACTACACTATTTTTCTAATGACATTTAAACTTTTAGAAATGGGTGATGGAAGAAATAAATCTTTATATAAATATCATTTTGAAATCTGTTCCAATTTAAAAATTATAGATATGAAAAATAACATAATTATCCTATTACTTAAAAGTAACTTGTTTAAAATATATATTAGTTAAAAATAATTTGCTTAAAATATATATTACTTCAAAGTAACAAATACAAAATTTAATACTCTCTTGTGAATTTATTTGTACGGTTTATAATTAAGATCGTATGGTAGCTTTAGCAACAAAGAGCATTATTATTGCATAACGGGGGCGCAATAAAAATTATGATTGAAAATTGGATCCCCAGTAGTGAAAGTTTGAGAAGCACTAACTTATAAAATACTGTAAATTTTTATTAAAGTACATCACGCCAAAGAAACACGTAATAATTATGCACCAACTCAATAGATATATCGCTTTGTTGTAATGTTTAATTGGTAACTATTTCTGTAATTGATTACAAAGAATTAGTGACTAAGAATAATTCGAATGTTTTGGAGTTCATTGTATGCTTGTGTGATCTGCAACATGTTGCATAATAGTGTTCGTAGAAAAAGAATGTGTTGAATAAAACTGATTTTGGGATTTTCACTTGTACAGAAACTCACAAGAAGGAATAAGAATATTATTTTTTTTTTAAATTTTCTAAAAGTATGCTGATTATTTATTCATTTTGTGCAAATTTGGTAATTTCTCTCTTACAATTTCTCTACAGGATACTTTCTTTTACTATTTCAGGTGGAATCACAAGTAAAGTTCTTCAAGAAGTTGTTCTACAAGTTATTCCACTCAACCGATGTCAAATATCGTATGGAGATTTTAGAACAGAATCGCTGCATCAAGGAATAACAACAGATATGCTGTGTGCAGGAAAACCAGAAGGAGAATCTGATGCTTGCCAAGTACGTAGAAAATTAATTTTACTTCCATTTGCGTGCAGCTGCATTTATGTGTAACTACATTACGTGATAAGTCATTCTGTTACAAAGAAATAGTTTAATGAAATAAGCTTAATTTACTTAATTTATTAAAATTATTAAATAACACAGCTCTGGGATAAAGTATTTATTTCTCAGTAAGAAAATCCCCAAAAAATATTCTATTACAATTAATTAACAAAAGGGTCCTCAGATTTAGAGTCTCATTCGCTGCAATGTCCTATATCTCTCGCATAAAATAATGAAAAAAAGTGATCCTATATATATGATAGGCCTAAGAGTCCACAGTTCTCCGTTCGATCTTGGTAATTCCACACCGAGTTCGCTGGCTCTATCTTTGCTGTGCGGTTGCTGATTCGAAACCTCCTCGGTACGAAGTCCACCTTAATTTGTGGACCAAGGTATAGCTGCATCGCAAGTCAATCGCTAAGAGAGGCCTCCAATCGGTTCTCTCCAGAAAATCTCTGATCTTGATGATCCCTCGCTCTCCTTATAAACCTCTCATTTCTCACGACCCCTCACCGCCTAATCCCTCTTTGATCTCTTGTCCGTCGGCTGCCTATCAGGAGTCTGTCTCGGCTCATATTGTAAATTCTTAGACGCGCTGTCATCACCGAATCGTGAGAAAACGATAAACAATATGACGGTGTCTCTTTTTTAGCTTTCGGAATGGCATGGGAAAAAGGGTCAGCATTTCTGACCACGAATTTGCGAAACTTTTTTCCAGCAATTAGAGAAACGAATGGAATTTTCCAACGTCTGTCGACATCCCCTCTTAGCAATTAGGAGAAAGAGACCGGCTTCATCACAACGCGACAGAAATTTGTCATTATTATTATTGACATCAGCACCAAAAAGTACATAAAGTTGAACAACTACTTCCCTTGTATTTTTTTTCCGTCGCAGGCCTTTGCATTTGAATATCTCATAAAAATAAAGCTATTGGAATAAATATTTTACTATAAACATTTTTAAGAAATGTTTATGCTAATTTTTTTATTTCTAAAAATGTAAAATTATAATTTTTAATCGGAAATATAAATGGTTAAACATAGTAACGAGAAATGTCATTTACAGCATATTAAATATGTTAGAAATGTAAATTATTCATGTTGTAAAAACCCTAAAATAAAAATGTCATGGATTTCTTTCATTATTTGAGGAAATATTCAAGGTCAAACTTGGGAGTGGAAAACTAGCAGCATTAAGGGATCGTATATAACAGTTTAGAAAGTTGAATAATCGCGCTATGTTTAGAAACAGAAAAATAACTATATGCTTTTCGAAAGGATGCTTTTCGTATATTTCTGTGTGTAAACATTGTATTCTGATAAAATCAGGATCATAGATTTATTTATATATACATTTATCTATCGAATTCTAGAAAATTGAATTAATTGATTCAGAAAAATCATAATTTAATTTACTTTGAGCTAGTAATAGTGATATCAATTTTCCCAGCTGTAATAAGTATTGCAAGGGGTTGCTCTTTTTTTTCTTTTGACAGCTGTAAAATTAATTTCCTATTCTGTAACTTAGTAATAATCAAGAGAAGAAAAAGAAAGAGCTCTCTTAAATATACAAGTTTTTGTATCAAGAGTTTAAAACGGTTTCTTCTATCTGTCTGTAAAATTCATTAAGTTTTACTTTGTTCACCATTCACTATCGAGAATTTTGTAGAGTGCACTTGATTGGAATGGTATGAAATTAATTTAGGGTTGTTACTTTTAATTTATAAGTTTGTTTACTAAAAAAATCACTTCGGCTTACTTTACGTAAAATTACCCCCAAATGGTATTCAAAGTCAGCAATATATATGGCATGTTTCAAGTCAAAACCAACCTTTTTTTTTAAACTGTTTTTATTCAAGGGGCCATCTACATGTTCTCTCACTGAGAGAAAACGACGCCAAAGGGAAATTATAAGTGCTTTACCACTTATGCCCAGATGTGTGAAGCATCTCTTAATTTATGAGTTGTACTTGAACGTAAATGCTGGCATATGGACTATAAAAATAATGATCAGGGTTAGAAGTGGTTTGTTTGGAACATCAGTTCTATGGGTGTTTAATTTAATACTTGAAGATGTAATGGAAAATAAAAGTTAATTGCGATGTATAGAGAATTTAATTTTAAATCTAATTATATATATATATATATATATCAGTCCCTGGCCAAATTATTAGACGCATTCCTGTTTTTTAATAATTTATTGATTTATATAAGTTCATATGCAATACTTTCGTATTTAAACATATATCCAATGGATTTTAAATGAGTAAATTTATGATATATTTTGTATTTGTATTTATTTTTCACACATGGCAACACAAATTTAATAAATTGTCACACGACCGTAAACAAGTCAAAAACCTGCTCGAGTCGCGTTCGCGCATGCTTCAGTTGCGGACGTGTTTCTGTGGGTTAATGTGATTTGTTTGTTAATTTAGCAGTTTTATTTTATGCAGTTATTTGTTTATTTCGTGTGCGGCATTTAAATGATCAGTTTGTACACTTTCAGCATGGGTAAAAAAAGCGATTTTTCACTATGTAAGAAAGCAGAAGTAAATTCCCTTGTGAATGCAAAATTGCTTTCAAACCGCGAAATATCATGAAAGTTGCAAGTTTCTGAAGCTAGTGTACGACGCATAAAGAAGAAAATTGAGTCAGGGGAAGAATTGAGCCCAAAAAGAAAGAAAAAATGCGGCAGAAAGCCTATTTCTCCCCCCAAGGTCAGAAAGATCTTTTAAGAAAATTTGCTTTGAAAACAGATTTGAAACCACAAAAGTGATAAAATCGCAACTCCAAGATATTAATGTGAATGCTTCTGAGCGCACTGTTCGAAGAAAATTAAAAGATTTAAATTTTAAGACCTGCCGCCCCACCAGGAAGTCCAAGTTAACCCCTGCAAGAAAAGCAAAGCGTCTGAATTGGGCCAAACACTGGCGTAATAAAGATGTGTACTTCTGGAGATCGGTATGTTGTTATAATTTATTCACAAACAAAGTGTTTAACCATTTTCTATTACAGAAGAAACAGCAAAAATGTTTATTTATTATTTATTTTTTATTTTTGATACGTCTGCTTCAGTGATGAAAGAACATTTGAAATTTTGCAGAACAAAACTCATTTTGGCGTCGTCGTGATGGAGAAAAATTTAATTCTGACTGTGTTGTTAGGACTGTGAAACACCCTACAAAAATAATGATTTGGTCAGTCTTCAGTGGCAAGGGTACTGGACGTTTGGACGTGGTTAAAGGTATGATGCGGCAACACCAGTACAAGATGTCTTGCAAAATCACTTGATTCTGTAGCTGGAAGAATGGTTTCTAAATGGAAAACATTTTTATACAAGATGGAGCTCCCTGACATACAGCTCGGTCTATCAAAGCTTTTTTGGCAGAACAAAATATCCCTTTGTTGGATTGGCCGGGTGATAGCCCTGATATGAACCCAATCGAAAACATTTGGGAGTTAATGAAAAGAGAAGTGGCTAAAGATGTGATTACAAATAAAACACAGCTCTTAGAAAGAATAATTCACGTGTGCAATCATCCTCCTCAAATGCAGGAGACAGTACAGTCTAGTACTGATAGCATGCCGCGCAGAATTGAAGCTCTCATAGCGGCTAAAGGTGGCTCAACAAAATATTAATATTTAATTATAATTGTTGCTGTTTTATTTCAAGAGCCAATAAATAGATATTTTTTTCTTTAATGATGTTTTATTTGTGATAATAATAGATTATTAAATGGACAACCAAAAAACACACACTGTATCTGATAAATACAAAAAAAACCCTGTATAGTATCACCCGATAATTAACATTTTTCATAAAATCTTATAGTGCGTCTAATAATTTGGCCAGGGACTGTATATATATATATATATATATATATATATATATATATATATATATATATATATACTATTTGGTATACCCGTTCTTCGTACGGGTGAATTGAAAAATTAAACAATACAGATTGAAGGATAAAGAAGTTTTTAATGAATTAGTTTTACTTGCATTTCAAATTAAACAAAAAATTATCCTTTCGCATATCTCAGCTAAGCAAACGAAAAAAGAAAAACTATATTTGTTAAGTGTTAAGTCTGTAGATCCAATAGCTGATAAAAAGGACTTTTTAAATTCATAACGCCCCATAACTCTCTTGTGGATCTATTTTTGAAAACATGTACCCCTTGGTGCCCTTATCCTAGATTATCAGCGTGAGCTAGAAGTGTAGGATTAAATGAAGAATCAGACGTTGCCATAATCTTAATATTACTTTATTAAGATCTTAATTTAAACCAATAACAGATTAGGTAATAATATGATATGTGAGAGAATCTATACGGTAGCGAAACACACAATATATAATACCGAAATAACGTAACCCGGACCACTATCAATAACTGACTCGCCTAAGCTCAATTTCAATATAAACACAGATCCGAATATTAAAATGGCAACTACTATCTTAATGTCCATCGAAGCAGCAATCTACCGGATCCTAACTGAAGTTGCGGTTCACTGGCGTGGAATTGTTCTACCTTGACTGAAGGCTCTGTCACGGGTAACCTTTCTTGACTGTCACTTAACTTCTCGAAATCCTCTTCACACTTGCAACACGGACTATCATAACACTCCCCAAACACCACTAAGCCTACTCTAAACTTCTGTTATTTAAAAGCTTCCTAATTTGCATCTATCATTCCCGTTTTACTTCTCGGGTTGGTTGGAAAAGAATTGCCATTTATTCTGTCCCCAAAGAACCCAAAAGGACATGTTAATGAAAAAAATGCGTGAGCTCGTCACAAAACCTTCCTAAGCTGATCTCTGCTCAGCAAAAGTAACACATTGTTGCACATTTTGTGTAACGAACGCTTAAAATAGAGTAAATAATTTATATCTGGATGTGTAATATGTTAATATTACTTTTTGTTGTATTTATTTTATTTTAAAATTGTAATATTCGGAAGCAGCCCCGTGTTATTTACATTATAATGGCGATTCAATGGAAATATAGCGAAATGTTGGCGATAGAGCCAAGTTGGTATCATTTTTGACGACCCTGTTGGCCACTTGACGATT
Source organism: Trichonephila clavipes (assembly GCA_019973935.1). NCBI lineage: Eukaryota > Metazoa > Arthropoda > Arachnida > Araneae > Nephilidae > Trichonephila > Trichonephila clavipes. The sequence continues at coordinate 1,661,926 of BMAU01020921.1, forward strand.
GATTGAGCGTTGCAGAAGTTGATATGCTGTAGCTCCATCTGGTGGGGAGTTGCAACAAAAAGGATAGCACAAAAACCTTCACCACAAAAAAATGCATGTACATGCCACTTTTCATAGTTGTCGGTTGAACGGTGTTGAAGTGAAGCGAGGTCATCTCTACAAACATCCACTCTTATATACATAGATACGGAAGAGTCATTACATTATATCACCACCTGAAAGGAAATAGAACCCTCTTTCATTTCAAAACCATTAACATTCAGCAAAACTTATAGATAGTCTGTCTCTGGAACCATGCTCTCGTCAACTAATTCTACAGTTCTGGCACATTGCAAGATAATAACGGGCAGGAGTTCGGCTTTTAAGGTAGAACCTTAAATGTTCGATTGCATACGCATATCAGGTGAATTCGAAAGACAAGAAATGACTTGAAATTCACCAGAATATTTCTCAAACCACTCATTGATGACCCGACCCTTATGACACGTATCATTAACCTCATCGGTGTAGCTAGTTCTAAGTGGACCCTGTATCAAAATTCCTTGAGGGTCTTTTTTTGAGCCCCTTAACATTTTACGATTTTTTTCCTTACACATATTGGAGCTCCTGATGCTAGTTCCCGTATCATTGATACGGCTGATACGGTGGTAGCTACGCCTCTGAGTAATCTGTTGTTAAGCACGATCACCTGTCAGGAACACTGTTATTATAAAATAGCGCACTTAGTCTACAATGATATTTACATAGCGCTCTAATGTCATGGATCGTTCTTTGATGATGATGAATCCTAATGTGTCCCATGAAAACATCATGCACACCATAAATACCGCTGCTACCACCTTGCATAAGGCGAACTGGGCACTCAGGTGCATTTCCGTTGGATACGGCATGTGTGCAATGACTCGTCCAAGTGATTGATTAGAAAATGTGATTCTTCGCACAAAGCGACTTTTTTCCCTTCTATAGTTTATACCGATGTTTCGTGATCCATTTTCGGCATTGTGAATAATGACAGGCCATCAGCTCAATGATGTGATTTGAGCACTGACTTCCTAAGCCCATATGCAGCAGTGTACGCTACACTGTATGTTAAAACCAGAGACGTAGCTACCTCCATGTCAATGATACGGGGCTCCAACATGTGTAACTACAGTACCACTAACAGGGCTTTCTTTTCTAAAAAAGAGCCCCCGATACGGGGCTCACTCAGAACTAGCTACACCAGAGGTTTAAACATATCATCTGGATTCATCTGGGTCACCACTGTTTTTAGGTAGTTGGGGATATCGACCATTGTAGCCCCTTGATCCTGGCGAACAATGCATAACAGTCTCCGCTCTTCTTTGGAATTAATGCACCGTTGCCAACGACTTGTCATATCATCATCCAATGGCGTAACGTTCACCCCTGCATCGCAGGGAGCCCAGGATTCTAGGAGGCTCCAAACCTGACATTTCAGGGGGGGCCTAATTTTCTCCGTTACTCCATGGTCATCATCCATACGCCACTTCTGATAAAGACTCATGGCGACTGATCATGAACATCTCACGAAAAGCACCGGTTCTGAAATTGATGATCCCAGACACCGAGCCATAGCCATTTGACCTTTATAGAAAAGAGTAAAATCAGCTGCTTTTTCCAATTATGTCGTGAAATACTTTACGTAGTGAAAGACAGTGAATGTTAGCGCTTTATACACTCCACCTTAAGCCACATGTTTACCTTGGTTTAGTCTACAGGTGAGGTCATTGCTCAAGGTGAGGTGTGTGGTAATGTATATAATGGCTCTTCTATCAATAAAACTTTAGGACAAATATATAAAATGATACACAGAGGAGAGATGGGTATTATGGGATAGTCGGGTAATGTGGAATACCGAGTTTTCGGCTCTGTTTGTAGATGTTAATGCATGTGAAAACCTTGTAGTACTGAAGAAAGACTCCCGATGCATTGCAATGAGATTTGACCATTTGTTGCCGCCATACCATCCACTACAAAATGAAGTGTATTTTGAGATTAACAAAATTTTTGCAGGTAAGTGTCAAACATTTTAACCTACTAAGACACACATGGGACTTGAACATTAAATTTAAGCATAATGTATACCAGGCGAGTTTGATACCAGGGGTATCAAACTCGTGGCCCACAACGAACATTTTTGTGGCCTGGTCAATGTATCGCCACACATTAATATATAATAAAATATCAAAATTTCTCCCGAAATAAGAAAGATAGCAGCTGAAAGGAGATGCATAGAGAGTGTCAGGACGTAAACATCAAATTTTTCTTGTACTTTTATTTATGTTTATTATAATGTATTGTTCGAAATAATCTTACGCTTCTATGAATATTGATTTTTTTTTTGCGGCCCACCTATAGTTAAACTTTGTTTGGTTGAAGTTAGCCTTTGAGTTTAACATCATTGATGTGCACTAAAAGAATTCTAGTTTGCAATACTTCGGTCATGTTTTCGCTCACAATGTTTCTTCCTTTAGTTTAAAGGTTCATTTTCAAAGATGGTGTGTCGGATATTATAGAATACTAGATATTCCAGAATTCCCGACCCATTCTATTCTGATGTATCATTTGTAATAGACTTCATGCCATCAACTAAGGAATCCGGAGAGAAAAAAAGACACTGAATGAATGCAACTTTTGTAACGGAAAACTCTCAGAAGATCAACGAGGGAAAATTTGGATTCTGTACTTCAGCTGTTTTCTGTGAGCACACTTGAAGTGCATCGGACTGTGATTTTTGTTAATAAATTGGAACAGAAATGACTTTTACATATTCTTAAAAATAGCGTTTTTAACCCTCTAACTGGATACCTTCCTCCTGAAAAGTTATTCCGAAAGCGTTTAACTCTTATTTTGCGATTCCCTTCAAAATGCAACAGACTTTTTTCCTTTCCCCCTTTTAGAACTTGAGAGGTCCAACGGGGACAATTTTACGACCCAGTTCGGTCCCTTTGTAAAATAAGCACCAAGAGATCAATCGTTTACAGCTAGCTGTTAAGTTGCCTTGGGCAATCTTCTTTGAAAGCGTAGAGGAATTCGGTGTTTCTTTCTCCTATATGTTCAGTCACAGTAAAATTAAAAACGAAATGAAAGGTAAGAAAAAGAGGAAAAAATGAAATAAATAGTATGTTAGAAGTTGAAAAATAATTATATTTTCTTCAAAAAAATTTATTTTTCTGTCATTTTTTAAAAAAAAAATTAAAAAATATATATATATTTTTTGGTATTGCGATTTGAACCAGAAAAAAAGCATCCTGTATTCATTTTTGAATATGAGAGTAAGAAAAACGCGCTCACTTTCCTGTTTTTTAAAAAAGTAATGAGGTAAAAAAAAGAGCAAAGACCCTATCTCATTTTTAAACAATAACACAATAAATATTACATACGATGATTATATTTATGAAATAAAACCGATCTTTCTCTATTCAGTTATATTTTTAATTTAAAATAGCATAAAAAAGGATTTCAGTACTTTTAATATATTTTAATTAAAATCATATAAAAGATATTTTTATGTTAACTGAATATTTTTTGGAAAAAAAATTTAAATTTTCCTTCCTAGTGTTCTCTTTTTCGAACTTCTTGTATTAAATAAAAATTCCTTTTCTACATCGGCATTTGTGATGGATATAACACACATTCAGTCAATAATTTTTAATTTTAATGGGGATATACTTCTTCTCAAATGCGCATGACAGTACTTCTAATCATTTTCTACTCAAGTTAAATTTCTTATCTTTCTGTTTCTTTTTTTACAAGGAAAAATGTCACACATCGATAACTACATTTTCACACAATTCAGTCATTAAAAATTCTATTGTGAGAAAAGTTCTCCCTAATTAATTTTTTCTTTCAAAACAGTACACTTAAAAACAATTTTGTTCAGTGAAGTTAACCGGCAGTTCCACAAATGTATTCATACCAAATTTAAAAAACAAATTTAACACTTGAAAATGTATCCTGTATTAAATTTTTCAGTATACACAAATATTTTCTGCTGTAGGGAAGATAGAGTATGAGAGAGAGATGTGTGGTGTGCGGTTGTGAAAGAATGTTTTCGTACGTGTAGACTATTTTTGAAAATTTAAATATCACTGAAGCTGATCATTTAACTGCAAATGAGCCTTATTTTAGTGTGTGCTGGTATCAAAGTAAAACACTTTACAATATTAAACAGCCTATGGGTTTATACTCAACATCAAATGATTCGCATAATGTCTTACAACTTCTATTCAAATTGTAAAGAAACTGAAATATATATAAATATATCTTACTGCAGTCAAAAATATTCACAATATGTAAATATCCTATTCCTCCACTTATTTCAGTACATTTTAAAAACTGTAGCTGAATGCAATTTTTTATATTTATAAACGAGGCATAAAAGCTCACACAGTCGTAAAAATGTCTTTATCATTTTTAAATACACTACTATAAAACGTATATGGATTGTAAGATCAGTCGTAAAATCCTAAAAGCTTTTAGAGGAGCTAAAAACATGTAATTTTGGATTGATAAAATGTGTAATATAATACACAAATATACATGTTATTAAGCAAATACATTTGAAAATCAAACTTCCTTCTGAAATAAACGTAATTGAAAGAAAAATGTTTAATTGCAAATGAGTGGAAATACATGTTTATCTAAGGGGTATCCACAAAGTGAGGTAATCCTCAAACTTAAGACTCAAACTCAGAAGCACAACAATCCATGAGGGCCAGGAACTACTGTGCGCATCATAATACACGTGACCATTGGACGCTGAGGTGCATGAACAGATGTCCCTATTTGGTGGTTTGTCTGAAGAGAGACCTTCAGTGTTTAAGACCCGAAGCAAGCTTGGTACTTATTTATCGACCCAATGTAGCGGGGATGAAAGGCAGAGTCGACCTTGCGCAGCCCGTTAATAGAACCCCAGACCTGTGGTGTGGAAGCACTATACACTTTCACTTAATCCTATCCGGTGAAAAATAAAATTTAATGTTAGAATCTTATATAATTCCCTAATGAATGAGGGTGTCCAAACTTTTTTTTTTTTCCCATGTAAACTGTTTAGACGGAAATGGTTAATTATGAACATTTCACAAGTTGCATAAATTAAAATTAAACGTTATAGATAACATAATTTTTTAAGGGTACAAAAGGTGTATTTCGGCTGCACGAATTTATTTTAAAAGGAATACGGTTACGAAAAAGTAGTACAAATCTATCTAAAGTAGGGTTGGTTACCTTAGATATTGTCAAACACAACAATGTATTGGAAGCCAATTCCACAATTCGTTGTTATAAAAATGTATGGAAAATTACAAGATTTATTTTTGCATTTGTAATTTATATATATATATAATTTTTCCTGGGAGCTTTAAAAGCTAGAGCGGCATCCATCAAAACCGCGGTTCTCTCTCTGTTTTCCAGATCGCCCCCTGACTAAGCCGGCTCTGCCATAGTAAGTGAAAATGCCGGATTTTTTGTTTGTCAAGATCATTTTATAGCATACTGCATTTTTCATGTATTTTAGATGGTCGTTTTATATTTTCTACATCAATATCTTAATGTCTGAATTTTTAAAATTACATAAAATTCTTGACATTCGCATCAATGACCATGATAATTTTTATTAGTATATGAATGTGTCATCAAACGATTACATGACTAATATTAACATATTATTTTAACCATTTAATTAATATTAAGTATAACATAACGCACACAAATTTTCTAAACTTTAAAATAAATATTTCGAAAACTACTTCAGATATACTCAAAATTTTTCTTCCTACGCTTTAGCTTCTCAGTTTTGCTTCTCTATGTAAGAATTTATTGTAATTGTATATTCATCAATTTTTTAGTATATTTTTGCTCTTAGCATGCGGTTTTCAACTGAATTGTATGAAATCTTCGAAATATATTAAATGAATGATTGAATATTAACGTCGCACTGTTCAGCTACACGAGGGCTTTTGGCGACGGACCACGTAATTTGAACCATGGTCAAGTGACGTGGACGACACCTGAGCTGGCACCCCCTCTCCTAACTACCACACCACACCAACGGGAGGACGTTTCAGCCTCGACAGATTTAACGTGCATCGCTGCCCTACACGGCGGGTCTTTAGTGGTACTGGGCTCGAACTCGTGACAAAGCAAGCCACGTTCCGATACCTATACCACTCGGCTACCGCGGCCGAAATATATTAAAAGATACCAATAAAAGCTATATAATAAAATTTGAAATTTTTATTATACTCAAACAATTGCTAAAACTATGGTAAATAATTTTTAACTGCGCGATGCATTTTTTTCGAAATTTCAAATGGAATTTCTAACATAAAATTTCTAGCTTTATAAGGTCGAGATTTCAAAAAAATATCCAGATTTTAATTACTTATTCAGTTAGCCTTTAAAAAGATAAATGTTCAGGTATTTTGTATAAATAGATATTTTTGAACAATATATAATTCGAATGTTTTTCAATAGCTCGAATTTAAAATTGATTTTTATGTTTATTTATATGCATAAATGTCTACTGTAAATGTTTCCGTATATTTTTGATTACCATTTATTCAAACATTCAAGTTATAAAAAAAAAAAATGTGTGAAAATCTTCATTCATAAAAGTTGTCTTTGATGTAAACTGAAGTTCAAGCACTTAAAATTCAAATATAATTCGGTGTATTTTAACAATATATAACCAGGCACACACGCACACACTGTACTTAAACTTCCCTGAACACTTAAGCTTTGAAATTAAAAAAAAAAAAAAAAACTAATAAATCTTATATAGTTTTTTTTTCGTCACCGTTATTATTTTTATCAAAGTGTAAGAAAATGTTTCAAATGATTTGATGAAGTTTAAATTTATTCATTTTTAGTGGTTGGAAAATTGAAAAGGTTCCAAATTTTAAAGAGTTTGGTGTTTTATTAATTTTTTCGGTATCTTATAATAAAATAATCATGTTTCAAAAACTGAAAGCTTTGATTAAAATAAAAAAAATGAAGCGAAAGAATATACTTAAAAAAGATATAATTTGTCTAACTATATAAAATAGCAGATTGCACTGACACGCCCCCCAACTTGTTACAATTTCAAATTAATATGAAACCAAAGGGAATTGTAACATATTTTACTTATGCGTTGGGACTTTACAAAACTTTAAAAAACGAGGTAAAACAAAATTAACACTTCCTGTGGGTCTAAAGAAATTTCTCCTCGATTTTTTACGATTCCCCCAGGGTCAAAACACGGGGTCCCTGCGAGCCATAAAACTCCTGCTGTGTTGCTTCCTCCGTCCCTCATTATCTTTCAAGTTGTTAAACCTTAAAAAGTGGGAAAGGATTTCAGAAAAGTGCGGCTAATCCGCTTTTGAAAACGTTACTTGAAGGCAGAAAAATCCGTGCAGTCCATTTTCGAAGCATCTTTACACTGACGGAAATTTTCCGTGCTATCTGGTTAGAGGGTTAATGCCCTATCACACACGCATATTTAGAGCAACCGCTTAAGACAATTTTTCACCCAGCTGAGGATGAAGGGTGCGTCATCCGCGCTTTATCTCCACATTGAAAAATTACTCACCGACTTTTTTGCTTCGAAAAGGACATCCAATATTATTTCTTTTATTTCGCTCATATTTTTGTTGATGGGCGTAAACAGAAATGAAGCACCATTCTGTTTAAAATATTACACGCCGTAAAATGTTATACACCCTATCGAATGCGTTTGACGAAACCGAAGCTGCCATCTTTACCGCCATCTTGTTTATGACATAGGGTGTCGAAGAACCCCATTGGCTGGAATTTTAAGCAACTTTTATTTGGAACAACTTTTCAGCTCACTGGGGAAAAGTTGTTCCGGAACCGTTGCTATGGCAACTAGGTAGAAATTGTTCGAAATTGGGTGGAAAATTGCTCCAAATGTGTACGTTTGATAAGGCCTTTAGAGTGAAAATAACTACGTTTTACGAAGTCTCAATTAGTTTTCCAATGGCTTAAGCCCCTCTATTCTATATTACCCGACTCTTCCATAATACTCTCCATTTATTATTTCTTTATAATAACAATAAATACATTTTTTGACAACTGTTAATTCATTACAATCGCTTATAGTACATATACATGATGATTTTGGAGGGTTTTTTAATCAAGAATCAATAATTATTTTTAGAAATGTAAATGGTATACCATAATACCCTAATATATAATCTATATTTAGCTTTCCCCTCTTGTATATCATTTTAATCGCATTGCTTTTGGTTCCTCTTTAATTTCAGGGCGATTCCGGAGGACCTTTAATGATGGCAAACAGTGGAAGATGGATCAAGTGGGCATTGTCTCCTTTGGATATCGGTGCGGAGGTGAAAATATCCAGGGGTGTATACTAGGGTGTCAACATACATACGGTGGATTGAACGTGTTTTGTTGGAAAATTCACGAATCTAGTCGCATATTTTTAAATAATCACGACATCTTGGATACTCGTTTTTAATGTACAAGTTTTTTATTATGACTTTTATGTCTTTTTACTTATGATGAAAAATAAAGATGAATGAATAGTATTATTTATATACTGTGTGTTTCAACCTGGGATACACATATGAAAGACGATATATATATATATATAAACAGTAACATTCAGTACAAACACAGAAGAATTTATAGACTTTTATTATACAAACGATGATCCCAACATAGAACAAAGGGGTGTGCTGCTTTCCATTCGAGACGGGAATCCATTTCAGGCGAAAGTCCGACTTCTTTTCGAAGATACGTCCATGCTTTATTTATTATTCGAACCCGCACCCATTCGATTACAAACCCAGGGTCATAACCACCATACCGGGTGGTGCGGCATATACTGGGTGTCAGGCTAGAAGTATCAAAAGTAATGACTTATTACGGAACTACCCATCAGATCAGTCATCCGTGGATTGGAAACCCCTCAGAAATTTTTTGGGTCTAGCCCAGCGTCTCTCAAACTGTGGGACGTGAACCCCAAGAGGAGCGCGAGCATATTGAAAAGTCGAATACAAAAGATTATTTAAAAATATTCTTAATTTACTAAAAGAAAACAAACAAAATATATTCTATCATAATAAATAGATTACACATTTACACTTATATAATACACTTATAATTGTGTCAGTACTGCCCAAAGCATTTTATAATTAAATCAGGAATACTATAAATTAAGAACAAGTTTAATAATGAGAAGTGACTCCACACACATTTCCATGTCATATATAAAATTATATACAAAAAGGAACACACTTATCCTGATAATTTTTGTACAATTTGTAATTAATCATTTAACTACTGAATAAAGGTTGCGCGATCCGCTTCCTAATGCCACCGTTTCTAACGTAGACTCGCATATGTGGTGTATGGGGGGGGGCGGAGATGAAAAGAAATGAACACGCAAATTCTCTAAAATAAGTGAATCCTTTGCAAACAATCTGTCAAGGTCCTTTTATTGCATTCCAAAGCCTTCAGCATAATTTTATGGATAGCAGTGCGCAGAAAAGATCGTACTTCGGAAGGACGTATATATACAGATGGGTGACAAAATAATACGAACACCTGTGAAAGAGGAGAAAAGCTTTATTAATAGGGAGTTGGACCCCCCTTTGACTGAATTACAGACTGTATGCGACGTGGGATGGGTGCATAGAGGTCATGAACAACTTGTAATTGAATATGAAGCCATTCTTCGTGGAGAGCGGTCTCTAATGCCGAAATCGTAGATGGTGGAGGGAATCGAGCACGTAGTTTTGACTCCAAATATCCCCACAAATGTTCAATAATATTTAAATCAGGTGACTGAGGGGGCCAATCAAGATGACCTACTTCCCCCTCATGCTCTGCAAGCCATTCTTGCACGATTTTAGCAGTGTGGATAGGAGCGTTGTCGTCTTGATAAAGTGGGCATTCTCCGGGAAATGAAGTCTGGACAAATGGATGCACCTGATCCCCCAGGATATTGACATAGTGGGCAGCTTTAACCTTGCCATGCAGAGTAACAAGTGGCCCAAGACCACGCCAAGATATCCCCCCATACCATAAGGACCCACCTCCATGCTTAACAGTCGGCACGATGCATTCAGGAGCAAATGCTTCTTTGGGCGTTCTCCACACATAGGGTGGAATAGGGTGAACGTCGATTCATCCGACCAGATGACTTGTTGCCACTGTTGTGGGGTCCACTGTCTGTGTGTTCTACACCACTGGCGTCACTGTAAAGCATGACGTGCTGTTATCAATGGTTTACGAATTCCAACTCTTCCATACAAGTTCGAAGCATGAAGTTCCCTTTGGACGGTTATTGCTGAAATAGGGTTACGAAAATGACTATTCACCTCAGACGTTATCTGGGATAGCGATTGCTTGCGCTTTCGGGCCACTATGCGGGTTAAGACTATTTTATCCCTGTCGGTAAGCTTTCTTTTCCGTCCACTGTTGTGCTTGCCAGACGTCACATTCCCGCATTTCTTGTATGCTGTCATAACGGCAGATACAGTACTCCTTGCACGCCCCAAATAAATGGCTGTTTCCGTCACCGAGCAACCAGCGCACCTCATTCAAACAATCATACCTTTTTCGAACTCTGACAGGTCCGTCATTATTGCGTTTTTCAGAAATTACAATTGACGCGTGCAACACCTATCGCAGCTGTTGAGCGACTGATACTTTACCTTTCGAATCCGCTAGGCGACGGACTGCAACGCTAAATGACATGCGCGTTGTGCCGTCTTTGAAATGGGCCATGCCTTTTTCACGGGTGTTCGTATTATTTTGTCACCCATCTGTATGTCCAGGGCAATTAACGCTTTGTGGCTGAGTGAGACGTTTATATACGCCTGTGACACTTAAGAGAATAAAGTCATGTAGTTTTTTGAATTTAATCATTGTTATTGTATGGAGGGGGTGCGACACAGTGAAGTTACACTGAGTTCATAAGTATAAAGATTTGGACGTGACAGTAAAATATGCAGTGCGTGCTTTGGTTAACCCGCCATCACTCACGCGAAAAAAAATGACCCGAAGTTCTCGCGCAGGGTGTCACATACCCAAGGGTATTTACATTCTGTTTTGACCATAAAACTTGTATACAAAAGTTTAAAAGGAAGAAAAGTAGGAAATAAGCAGTATGTTTATTACATTTTTCATACGTAAATTTAGTTTTTCTGTTTTTTTTATAAGTACGATGTTTATACGCTCCTTTAATCTCGTCATGAGCGAATGCGGTGTTTTCACTGGATATTAATTTTTTTAAATCTGTGTCTTTTTAAAGCTTAACATATAGGAGTAAAATTCTCTATTCTTTAAATTCAAAAATTTTCGAATTTCTTTTTTATTTTCCCTTATTATTCCAGTAAGTTTTTTTTTTCAAAAGCTCATCTGAAAGTGGATAAGATGTGTACCATAGTTGCCTCCTTTAAAATTACGTTCTTCCCAAATGTTTTTGTGTGTCTCTACGCATAAAACATTTATTTTCAATAGTGTCTCCTAAATCTGGATAAATTTCAGTGGAGGAATCATAATCATACTTGCTGTTATACTCTTCATCATTTAATTCTTCATCATAACCGCGAAGAGAATTTCTTCATCCAAAAGTACTGTTGTACTATATCTATTAAATACTGTATCAATTAAATTACTTAAATACTACATTTCTTCATCATAATTACAATGATACGCCGTAGCATAAGGAAGATTTAAAACGTGCTCATGCATTCAGAACTGTACCGGCTATTCATGCGAGGGTATAACATACCCGAAGAGGCGATATACAAAAATATATATTATGTTTAGAATTCGCCTACAAAAGCTCAAAGGATATGACCTTAATGTCAGCTACACGAGAAACTATCCATTTTTCAAAAAATGTTTAGAAGGAGCGTTGAAAAAAGTTAGACGGTGGGCATGACATACCCTGCGCGAGAAGTGCCAGATTAGCGGAAGAACAGAATGGAATGTCGACCCTCCGATATCCAAATCTATCCACCAAAGGGAAAGAACTTTAAAGGAGACGAGAACTTTGGTATCTCAAACTGGTAAGCAGCCTTAAGTTTTCGTAATAGAAGACACTGTTGATCGTGTGTTTGATTCATTTTGTAGGAGTCGATAAGTCTATTAGGCAAGCCAGTAACAACATTCTATTCTGTTCGAACACGTCACTGTACACGCATGACTGATTTAAATTCCGTTAACGAAAGTACGCATTGCATCTTCTGCTGTGGCGTCCACATCTTTACTAATGAAGTCACAGTAAAAAGTTTATCGTCTGCGATTGTCAACGATCTGGACTCAAATATCTTGGAGAGTTTTCCCAATCCGTGGATGGACAGTTTATTACATTCTGATGGGTAATAATAAGCCGATACTTTTAGACTGGACATCCTGTATTGTAAAAACATAATGCTGACTGTTGATATTCTAACTTTTAGGGTTCCTTTATTAAAGATAATTTAATTCTTTTTGTAAAAGAAAGAGTTTTTAAGACATAAATATTCTTATAAAAAATAAACAACTTCTTATAGATATATATTAATTCACCAGGAGTATAAAAGATTTCTAATGAACTTTTTTTGGAGTGCAGAAAGTAGGTGCTACGAGAAAGAAGTTTATACATTGTAAAAATTTTTTTAATTTGAAAATATCATCGAAAATCATTGTTTTAATTTAAGAATCTTTTGTGTTAAAAATTGATACACATTATAAAATCGAACTTAACAAATCAATTTGATGATATAAAACATTAAAATATTTAATTATTTATCTAAGGCTTAAAAAACAAGCTATGAAAGTTTAGATGTAGCATGTTATATTAATCAGTAATTTCTTAAGTACGCACATATACTAAGAAAATCTTTTAAAACATGCAAAATTAATAAATTATAATTAATATTTTACAAAAAGAAAATAATAAGTCAACAGTAATAGAATAAATAAGCATACATATTTCCCTTAATTAACATTTTAGCAAATAAAAAGATTTATAGATGAGTATAATTTTTTTATTGCAAGAGAATTATTTTAAAAATAAAGTTTAAAGAAAAAAATGAGTGATACTAGAGGAGGAAAGTAAATCGTATTCTCTTTTATAAATTGAGATATTTCAATATATTTCAATGCTTTTTATAACTTATTTTTTTAGTTTCAACTCTAGAAAATTCCAGAATTTCGATTACCTTTAAATGTTCACCAGTGTCATTTCGACACCGCGATATAAAATAATTGTTTTAACTAATTGCTGGACTACTGTTTAGTAGGGTTTAAGTTTTAAGACTTTTTGATATTATTTCATGTAATTAACATATTTTATGACCCTTTATATCATATAAAATTGACATTGACATTATGTTTCACAAAGCTTGTTGGATCACTGCTTTGTCGCAAAACATTTCGAGTCACAAATCTCTGCCAGGAACATTAATATTATGCGTATCCATTCTGTGCCATCTCTAGCGATTCACGCTTGCCTCCGAAAGTCTGCGTACAGGCAATCATGCTACGTGTTTATGCTATAATTACTATAAAAATCTCGCTTTAGAAAATCAAAATACTAGTCAGCAGTTCTTTAAAATTTCCTTATTCATAAAGTAGCAGCAAAATTCACCTTAAGGTATCCGACTACGTTCGAAACCATAATTTTACAGAAGCATGTAAATGGATAATTTTCATAATATTTAGTGTCACTCAGATTAGAATACTTGCATAAAATTGTTTTAAGGACATTTTGACAAAAAAAAATATATTTAAATATAATATTTTGGCAAAAAATTAACTTAGAATCTTTTTTCCAAATGTTCTCCTTTTGTGAAAAATAGTTCTATTACAATAATATTTTGCCTGTATATAGCTCAGACCTCTCTACAGAGGCTCAACTAGAATTTTTGAAAAATTCACATTATTTTCAGAGTTACCACCAATTGAAATAATTATTCGCGTTTTTTTCTTAAAATTGCTCCCCTCTGTTGTCGTAAAATATGAATAAACCCTCTTCTAAGTTATATATTTCAAAAATTCTAGTTGAGCCTCTGAAAAGAGGTCTGTGCTACATACAGGCAAACTATTATTCTAATAGAAGTATTTTTCACAAAAGGAGAATATTTGGAAAAAAGATTATTCTAAGTTAACTTTTTGCCAAAATATTGTACTTAAATAAATTTTTTGTGTCAAAATGTCCTTAAAACAATTTTATGCATATATTAGAATCTAAGTGACACTAAATATGAAAATTATCCATTTATGCGCTTTTGAAAATCACGGTTCCGAACGTAGTCGGATACCTTAACAAGAAAAACAAAAATGACCACCAAATAATCACCAACCAACCGCCCCAAAAGTCTGCGTACACTTACAAAATAGAGCTTTTAAAGACCTTTTATTGTAAAATAACTGCACTAAATCGTGTTTGTAAGTAATTATAAGTTTCCTTTACGATTTATTTAGGCTTTAAGATTTGAAAGCTTTTGTAGTTCCATGACAGGCAACAGAATAGAGGTCGATGTATTATTGAAAGGAAAATCATCATAGATTTTCAGAAAAGGGAAAACTTTTTAAAGCGATCGTTGAAATTGTTAGTAGGAAACACATTTATTGATTCAAAAAGTGTTCATAAACTACAAATCAACTAAAATTTAAACGTCCAAGCCAAGATTTGGCCACCCGTCTGCAGTGTTACCTCGAGAATCTTGCTTTGTAATATGCTCTATACAAATAAATCCAAGACTATTGGCTTCACAAATAGCTTAAATTGTTGATGAGATATTTAAAAAAAAAGTGTGACTTTAATTACAATTCGAAGAAAATTGAAAAAAAGATGACTATTATGCCCGAGTTGCACTCAAGAAACCATTCGTCTTTCAAATGAACACAGTTAAGAGAATGAATGACCTTTGACAAAAAACAACTAAATAGGACACACATTTTTAGAAAAATGTAATATATTCAACTGAAAATAATTTTTGTAATTTAGCATAAAAAAAGCACAAAAATGTACCAGCAAAAATTCCTGGACAGATCTTACGAAAGAAAATACTTTTTCGACTTTCAAACATGAAGGAGGAGGCATAATGTTTGGGGGTGCATTGGAAGCCTTTCGGGTGGTAATCTGGAATCAAAAATATAGAAAATTGGTTATTTGATCTAATTGAAGCAAAATATTAGGGCATATGCCGAGAAACTTGCGGCGAGAGATGATTTTTACTTTCAGCGGCACGGAGGTCCTAAGCAAATGGCTCTCATCGGGAAGCCATGGCTGTTCTGACATGTCCCAAATCAAATCCGTAAGCCAACCTAGTCTCCAGACCTAAGTACAATACAGCGTTTGTGGGATTTACTCGAGTGAATAATCAGGGAGAACGTAATAACATCCAAGGAATAGCTCAAATCTGTCATAGTAAAAGAATGGAACAAAATATCCACAAATGTGAAACAACTTAGCTAGTTCAATCTTTGCCAAATATGTTGAGAGAGTTATAGAAAGAATGGAATAGCTTAAAAAGTATTAACTTTTAGTTACATTCCATCATTTTAAAGATTTTTTTCCAGTGTACGCACACAATTTGTGTCTTTCTCAAGTTATAAATATTTGTATTATTTTATGTAATAATCAGGCGATTGTTGTTTTATTGAATTTACGACGTTAGAGGAATCAATAAAAAATAGTATTAATTCAGGAAGACTCTTTATTTAATTAGCAATCTTTGCATGGATATTAAAGATAATCGCATGTATGCAGACTTTCGGTGGCAAGTGTGTATATCAGGATTTACTGGAATATTATTAGTTATATCTGCACTTTCATCAGATTCTTCGCAGTCGCTTTCACTCAATCTTATGTCTTCTTCGTAATCCAAATTAGAACACGACAGTTCTCCACCATCCGATTTGTTCTCAGAAATCTCTCGCAATTAATTAGCAAGTTCATCAGGGCTTAGACCTTTTTTGCGAGCCATCGTTTCAGGGTGTCTGCGCTGCGCAAGTATCGAAAATCGAATGAGAATTTCTTTTATGAGCGGGTTAGCAAATGTTATGTAACAAAACACTTAGACTCAACGATTTTAGTATAACTGATTCATTCCTCTGTGAACCCAATAACATTGCATTCAAGGTCAAATAAATGAATGATAGTACTTTGAGAAGTTTGTTTTACTAATGGTATCTACTTAGTGAACTAGTCGAAAGACAGCTATTTATAATGATAAATTGCCTTAGTGTCGAAATGGAACCAGCGAACGTTCTAGGTATATTTAGTTGTAAAATCTCTCCTAATTAACCTAGAACCACAAAACTTTTTCTGTGTAATTGCTATGGAAAATGATTAAAAGTCATGAAAAATTTCGAAATTCCATACAAAAATGGGGAAAGGAGAACTAACTAAACAGGCTCCGGTGTCAAATTGACACCAACGGACTTTCTAGTGTTAAATCGATAGTTATAGCAATTCTTCTTTAAAATTAATTTTGTTTGAAATTGATGAACAACAGATTAGTGGAAGTTCTTTATGACGACTTATTTAAAAGAAATTAAATTTAAACAAAAATTTAAATTCATGTTAGTATATGAGGATTTAATGATTCAGAATGAGGATATTACAAATCCAGAATTGAATCATCATCCCTCCAGGTGCTGTAACAGTTATCCAAAACGAAGTATATGTATATATATAATTATGAGTAACTCTTTTGTTTACAAGATACTTTTCGCATAATTTTTTTTTTTTTTTTTTTTTGCATTGCAAAACTTTTCTATGCAATGAAAGTGAAGTTTTATAAAAAAGGTTTTCTAAGCTCGATTTGTGTGAATTTTAATACACACAGGAAACAAATAGCAAAAATTTAAAAATAATAGATAAAAGCTATGTGGATTCTTTACTTTTTACAATAACAAAGTTTTTTATTTAAAAAAATTTTTATACAAAAATTTTGATGTAAAGATTAAGCATTAAGTGGTTCTTTTTGAAGCCGTAGACAATGTTTAATGAAAAAAGAAAGGACATTTACTATGTTCTTATAAACATTTTCAATGCATCATTTATTGTGAATTCTTTGTAAGAAAAACATCAATAATTCATTTTTTTTGCAGTTTTTAAGTTTCACATCTTTACTTTTTAATAACCTTTTCAATGTTTGATTTAAGATTTGTCTCGTCTTTCTCTTAGGGAACTAAAAATCACACAGATCCGTAGAATATAGGATATTCTGCTCATAATTTAAAATATTTCCAAATTAGATAGCAAAGAAGTTAAGAATGACATAAACACGTATGTTCGTGATGGAACAAAATGATAAACCCTTCCATTTTCTTTTAAAAATCAGTTTAAGTATTTAATTCGTCTTAAATTTTGAACTGGGAGGAAGCAATTGAAATATTGAGATCATTCAAACTAAGGGCATTTCCCGCCTTTTCTTTGTCTAGCATTTAGAACAAATTCTTCCAGTTAGAACAAGATCAAATATGGAATTTCTGCTGCAATAGGGTGAGCCCAATTAACTTGTATTTAAAACCTCTTAGAAAAAAAATTATAAATTTTTGATTACTTTTCATCAACTCTATATATTATGTCTGTGACGCAAAACGGTTTTCCACTTTAGAATAATTAATCCTATTCACACTAGTTGAAAAATAAGCCTTTTGGTCTTTCGTGTTCAAGAAACTTACAGCCCACAACCAGGAAAGTCTTCACCTGGCCGTTGCTGATGGTTTTTAAAATGTTGTTTGACTCTGATTGCTTCGTGTTGCCTCAACTTTCCCCAATGGTTTCGTCAAGGTCACCTATCTCTTACGTCGCAGAACGTAGATTCCGAAACCAGAAAGCAGAGGGAGGGTTGAATTTTGGGGGGATTTGGGAAGGTTTTATCTATTCAGCTATGGCTGAATTCTTCAGCGTCTTTTTCTGATGTCAACGTAACATGGTCAGTGATGGTAAGCGAGCGTTCTTTTCTGTCCCTGTTCTTTGGCGAATCTGTTAAAAATTGGATTATTTGTTAAAAATGTTTAGTATGTGTTATAGAAATTGTTCTAAAAGATACTTTTTAGATGTATTTCGTCACTACATATGTTATTAAAAATGATCTATATAAAAGTTCATTGAACGATACAAATACCATAGATTTTTCTTTGAATATTTCAAAATTGTCTTCCATTCTCTTATATATATATAAATACCTCATTAAATTTCACCGAGGATTTTTTTTAAAAAAGAATACTTATAAAATATTTTTAATTCGTTACTTTGTAAATATTTTAACTCTAGAAAAAATTAAATTTGTGTACACTTTTCCGAATTTAAGCTTTAATTGATCATAAATACTTGAAATATTTTTATGCAATATTTTGATTCGAAAATGTCTTTTTAAACAAAAAACTCGATGTAAGTTTAAGAATCAAGTGGATCTTTTCAGAAAAAAAGCATTAAGCAATGTTTAATGAAGAAGAAAGACTGTAGATAGAGGATATTTACTCTGTTCTTATAAATTTATACAAAAATGTAGTTCTAAATATTTTCGTATCAGAGATTAGCGCTTTTTCTGAAATTAAATAAATGAAAACATGTTATTAATTAACTAATACGGCAGAACGTGTACATTGAGATTTTTCATTGTTTCAATTTGCTTTTTATATTCAGTGGTAAACCAAACTGATTATTGTGATCATATGAACATATTGATAATATTGAACATTTTTGTAACTTAGGTGTTAAGCTCTTGAACAGTAACATACTAGTATTAAGTAAGTGCTACATTTGCAAAATTGATTAACTTAATCGATTTCGTAGTTAAAGGATTTAATCGATCTGGGAAGTGAAAGAAAATATTACTTTAAATTCAGTCTTAGAATTATTTTCTTACTGCGGAAAAACTTTAGTATGTAAATAGATGTTTTATTAAAGATTTTAGAAAAACTGAATAACTATTCTGTTACTGTTACATATTAGTACGAGTATTATTACTTTGTTTAAATTGATTTATCATCGATCTAAATGATGTCTTCTTCGTTAGATGTATTTGAAGTCCCGTTATGTTGATTTGTCCTTAAAATTTTATAATACGTTTAACAGGGGAGGAATGAATTTCAACAAATCCATCACATTTCTCCCCTTTTCTCTTGTCACAGTTTCAACTGTTACGGTGGTGTAGCGTGGGCTTCCGCCGTCTGGGGCCGACCGAAAATTTGCCGCCCCTCTGTTTTAATTATTAGTCAAGAAAATTAGTAAAAGTAAAAAAAAGCAGCTTTAAATTTTTTTTTTGATTAAAAATGTACTTTTCGTGTTTTTTTTTAGAGCAAAATCTTTGATACAATTGTAAATATCAATATGTATGTCAGGTTCAATTGCCAGAATAGCTAAATTTGTTAGACTTAACGGGAACACATAGATCTGAGATAATTTGTGATTAATTTTAGCTTAGAGAAGCATCTCTCGAAACTGGCATTACCATGGGGATGTTAAAAAATATTTCAACATTATAACAATGTTTGGTAAGGCATCTTCACCTTTGAACTCAATAATAAATTTTAATAAACCCTTAGATTCGGACCTAATGAGTACCATGGGGTGCCAGCTCAGGTGTGTTCCTCGTCACTTGACCATGGTTCAAAATTACGAGCTCCGTCGCCAATAGCCCTCGTGTAGCTGAACAGTGCGACGTTAATATTCACTCACTCACATACTGGCATAAGAGATGCAATGTAAAAGTATCGATTTATATTTGGCTTGTTTAATTTTATGAACAATTTGTAAAATGTTCTCATGTAAAAGAGAAATTATTTCGTTCTGAATATTTTTCCCTAGATAATGTACTTTAGTTTTTTTTATTTTTTAGTACTCTTCGAATATATTCCACCATTATTGGATCAAATTTAGCAAGTAATTAAATTATTTGTAGAAAATTACCGTTATTGGAATCGTATAATTTATCACTCTTACCACTAATTTTACCACACTTACCACAGTAATTTTGAGCGAGCATCTTTAATGTTGCATAATGCTTTGAAGCACCTCGCACTAATAATTAGTCTCTGCAATAATAAGTCTTTGCGAGTCGCTGTCAATTGTTTTACAGTATTGTAATCTCTGACTGAGAATTCAATCCAAACTTTTGGCTTTGACTATGGTTCTTGGAAGTTTCATGTTCTTTTAAAGTTTCAACGAGGTGCTTCCAGCTTTTAAAACATTCCGTGGAAAGAGAAATCGCCAAAAAGTTTGCAGCAAAAACAACATATAGATTTTTTTGTATAATTGAATTAACTAACCATTTGCGCATAACCTTTTTACCGTTTTTTCAAATTCGTGCTGGTAGGTTACGAAATGCGATTTCTTCAAAAAGTGAATATTTTTAGTTCACAAAGCGATGTTCGATAGACAGGAACTGATTTGACCAAAAAGTTTCAAGGTTTTACTCTTACCCTCGACAAGCTCGACTCTTCGTGGATGTTACTTTTCTTTTAGTACACGCTTACCCCACTGCTGTAATGCAATTCCTTTATTTAGGAAGTTCGAGGAGAACGATCACAAATTACCTCAGTAAGGTCAGCTAAAATTTATAGCCGAGGTCGAAATCCGTAGTCCAGCAAAAAATAGCTACTTGATGGATTATTTAAGCGCCCCGTGCCATTCCCGAGAATACAAAAAGTACTGAAATCTGACGATTTCCCGGTATCCTTTTTATATTAGTGCAGTGAAAATCTTGTTAAGATAAGCATATCTACTTGTATACCGAGGTCGCGGTGGCTTATACACTTGCAAAGTCAAATCGCCACGTAGTACAATTTTTGTTTTTTAAGAGATATAATCGTTGCAAATTTTACTAGCAATGGTCGATTTTTCAATTCAGTCCAATACAAAATAATTATGTTCCACGTTCCCAAAGTGTAAATAATAATATTTTAGAAAATAATTTCATCCAAATTTTTTCAGAGCAAAGTATTTTTCAAATTCGGTCCAAATGCCGCCCCGGATATGGGTCCGGTTTGTTCGGTCCTAGAGCCGCCCCTGGAGCATACAATTGTACGAAACACCAAAGTCGTAAAAATTTTATGACTTTTGGCTTTTATGACTTCACCCCGCTTCACCCTGTCGCATCCGTGTGGTTCCGCTTGGCTTGTGTCAGCGAGGGCGCGATTTGGAGTTTGAAATATTTTTTGAATTTAAATATCGCGGTGCTTGCCGCTGCCTCTTTTCGTATGCCGCCCGGGGACATGGTCCCCTCGCCCCCCTCGCTATGCCACTGAACTGTTGGATGCAATAAAGGCTGGTTTACACTTTTCGGGCATAATGGTCTAACTGCTACACATTTTCTTTTATTAATGGCATTAAATTCGATCTTCTTTTTTTGTCTTTTTCTATGAGTTTAGTGCAATTCTATATTGGTTCAAAGGCTCCAACAAAGAGCGAGGCCAGGTCTGGAGCTTGAAAACTGTCATTAATGTCCCATAGCAGTGGCTCACACAGGAATTTTTCAACGGGGTCGAAAATTCACCATTCTTCTATCATGCTCCTTTTGATTTTGTCGATTTTCGGGAACAAAACACAGTAAAAAACTAATTATTGAATAGATAATTAGCATTAATTAATAAAATTAATCATTAATAACAAATAATTAATTAAATTTTACGTACTGTGTACTTAGAATTATAATCAATCGGGAAAAATCAAGGGCTTTGGGGGGTCCGGACCCCCCTTTGTGTGCGCCACTGTCCCATGGTGATGCATCAAGTTTAAAAACAGATGCAAGAATGACCTTGCATTCAAAAATATATTGTCTGGTGTTATTTGGGTTTGCGGACAGTTTCTGCAAATTGGGTTAGATTGGGAATTATCCGGAGATATTTTCATAACTTTGAAATAACCCGTGCGGTGTCTTGCCACCGTAGGCGACAAATTTCTAGGACAATTGAGCTCTGGGATAGTTGGTTTTATGAAACACTTGTTAGAAGTTTTTCTCTTGGTGACCGCTCTTGTATCCTCCGAGGTGGCAGTGTAAAAATGATCCAAGTCATGAGGCTCCTTAGCGAGAACATCCGCACATTCATTATCCTCAATGTCCACGTGGGCAGGAATCCCCTGGAGTGTACTTGGTTTATTAATATGCCTGAGGAGAATGTTAATGCTTTGTGTCAGATTGGTATCTCAAATGTAATTGGCCAGATTTTGAGTCTGAGAAAATTACGAGAATTTCGGCTGCATCATCCGAGAAATGTGACTTATAAAAAGAAAGGACTTCACAAGTGAAGTTTGATGCTGTCTGGCCTGTGGGAATTTTGAGTTCAGTGTTAGAATCCGAAGGGTGAATGAGTTGGATTCCCGCACTTCCTCTGGTAAAGAAATTATCAGTGGGACCATTCGTGAAAATAATTGCGTGATTTCCTTGGGAGAGTGAATGGATTATATCGACACCTTTCTGCAATAAAGCTTGTGGTGATTCTTTTTCAGAGTATGGTACTAATAAGTTTAAGTGAATCTCAGCTTCACACAGTTGGTGGCCTGATGGGAAGGATAGGTTCATGAAGAATGCCTAGGGTGGAATGTTCAAGAAGGGTCTCTTTTCGGGTGTCTCTGTCAAGACGAAGTGTTGATGATCTGATTAAATTTGGGGGGTCGGTTCGACTTTTCTAATTCTATCCAGTGCATTTTTAGTCAATTTATTGGTATCCCTGTAACTATTATCTTTCTGTTATTGATAGAATTTTTTAAAGTACTTGTAGAAAACACAAGTCCTCGTGCGTCATTTGAACTATATGAAGTAGTGCTTTCTTTTACAGATTTTTACTATGTCATACCAATCATCTGGCGAAAAAAGTTCTGGACTTTTCTTGCTTGAAATTCGATAATAGCAAACTATGAATCATTACGCAGGTAACTGTGTATAATCACCAGAAATTTCATTTCAATTGATTCAGCTTGGATTTCTGTACTTTGAAGCAATTTCAATAAACTTCAAACAGTTTTAATACTTCTGTTTTGTCCTGTACATGAGTTTGAATAGGTAATTACTTTTTTACAGTTCTTAGGACAAATTTTTATATACTTTACCAGACATTATGAAACTTCCTGTGACCTGCGAGATTCTTTAGTTTCTGACCAAACGAACTTGTGACTTACATTTTTATCAAAATCATGGCATCCGAAATTATAAACATATAGATTTCATTTGTAGTAAGCTACCGATGTCGTCAATTATAGAAAGGTAAAAGCTTTTTCCAAGTCAAAAGAAAATAAAAAATGCCTTCAGATGCTGCCATCCAATCTGCAGCCATATGACTACGAGTCTGTTTAGCCTTTTGTAAGTGAGGGTCTTTTTCGATTTTTGCCATTTTTATTTCTTCCTTGTCTGAAGACTCAATGTCTATTTGTAGGAAATCACGTGTTACATGTATCTTTGGGTGGTTGTTTGAAATGCAAATTAAATTTAGTCGAGAATACCTTGTAGTAGTATTTTTCTTTCATTGGCTCTATATTTTGTTCTGTACATTACGTGATGTACAGTTCGTACATTTTCTTTCTATTTAAGTCAGGATTTAATCATAATCTCCTTGGATTATATCTTCTGTAATGACTTGTGTAGGGGAGGGGATGAATTCATAAGTTTTAAAACATATGTGTCATCAATTTTATTGCCTGGAAAATGGTGACCACGACGATGAAATAACAATGAAACTTGTTATGTCCAACTACAGTTGAATAGTCACCCATCGCTTATCTGATAAATATCCTCACACTATTTTTTTGCAAACCGAAATATTATCTTTTCCGCTTCTTCTAAAATTCTACATGAAAGAACGCGATCTCGGAATTTTACTTTTATCCTTCAGACGCATTCTTTTTATTTCTTGTAACTTAAATACACCCTCTTAAAATATTTTACTCGTTGGGTTTCTAACTGATGAAATGCCTTCATGGCAGTTTTCCCTTTATCCGAAATTATTTTTTCGAGGCCCGTTTATAACCTCCCCAGTACCCTAAGCATTTCTTCAGTTCTTACATTGACAGTTTTGATTCGGGAAGGATTTTTCCTTAACTCTCTTCCTCTTTTCCATTTTATTTTTGCTCTTTGGAGAGTTGTACCACTATCCACCACTTATGGACCAGCACATCTAGGAGGTGCTGTATGGACCCACCTTGTCATAGACTGGCAACCAAAAAGAAAGGATAGTTGTATGGTTTGGCCACTGTTGTTCATTTCTTAACTTACGACATCACGAAACCCCCACCCTACCCTTTTGTTAATAAGTAAAGTAAATAAATGATATTGTTTGCAATTACAGCATAGAGTATACATTATCGTGTGAATTATTTTCAAATTGTTAATTATTTTTTTATCGTTTATCTCTGTATTATTTTTTGCTTTAAGACGTCCTTATTCTTTGTTGAGTCACTATCATTGTACTTGTACGACAAAGGTTTTCTTTGAGCTTAGATCATTGCAAAATCATTAATAACATCATTATTATCAATTTCAATGGTAGTATCATTTTGAATGCATAACAACACGAAATCATTAAGCTTTTCATTTTCCAAAGTAGACCTCATTTCAGTCTTTACTCTCTTAAGAACAGAAATGCTTCTCTCATGACTCATTAGGTGGTATAGTACGTTCACCGTAATTTTTTCTCTTTTTTCACCCTCCAATTTTTTGCACCTTAGGCACATACTTAGTGTTCATGAGCGGAAAAGCAGCCCTGATTTTTTCATCGCACTTCTGATGACAACGACATGACAGATTTACAAATATTTTTTCAGGTATTAAAGGTCCACTTCTTATTTCTGCATCTTAAACCCTTTATTCTTTTACGCTTTTGGACATTTTGGTCCCATTTAGGCTTTTTTTCGTCCAACTGAATTATACTTGCAAAGCTTTCAAACTTTGTCTTTTATTATCTTATTATTGATTTAGTGAAAGCGTTCATTGAGCAAACTAAAGCCTGAGGGGAGATCATAATGCATATGTTCCTCTTGTATAAGAACATGAATGGGATCAAAAGAGCAGATCCACTTGTCAAACAGAAGGAATGACAAGTGGATCTGCGAAGCACCATAGATGAAGCTCGCTTAATTATATACGCCAAGTTCCCGCCGTCTGTAATTGTCTTCTAGGGGGGAGGGAGAGCAAAGAGAATCATGTCATGCCACCTCACTTCTTCTCATAGGAGCTTTAGATTGATTTTATATAATTACTTACATCGATATACTGGACATGGCTGTCAATCTCCAGATAAAAAGGAAACTCAGAAAAAATCGTACGTGTTCTAGCAGGACAACGACCCCTTTTTCACATCCTAAGTGATCTAGGAATGGTAAAGTATTTTAATGATCATATAAGTATAATTCAGTCAGTAAAATTACCTACCTTAAAACATCTACATTAAGAAGAAATTTAGTGAAAAAGAAGCCTCAGAACCTCTAAGAAATGCTCCATTTTAGAACAGAGCCATCAGAGTTAACGACCTACATTCCTCTTTAATCTACAAGTGTTATTAAAAATGTTTTTTTAAAAATACAGAGGAGCAAATACTTAGAAAATAAGAAAAGTTATTTTAAAATTAATAATATTTTTGAAAAGGAAAGTGTACATTTCAGAATTTAAGTAAATGATACAAAATTAAAGAAACGAATAATTATCAAAGCAATGTAAACAATAGAGACATGTATGAATAAATATAAAAACCATTAAACTTATTGCAATTGTAAGATTTAAGAAATGTGAAAGGAGAGAGATAGGGAGAAAATCTAAAAAAGTATCTTATAGTTCAATACCTTAAACAATATCTTTCGAAAATCTTTATTGGATAAATCACTGAAATTAGCTAAAATTATATTCATTTTAATATATAATCATATTCATATTAATATAAAATTCTAATCATATATTGATATATCTTTACTACTGTTTCAGAACTAAACTTAAACAAAATTTAAAAAATAAAAACGTCTCCTTTATTACAAATATTGTTTTTTAATTTATGATCTATTTTATGAAATGCTGTACCTCCATACTCTGCTGTAAATTGCTGGTAATTAATTCTAATTTGATTTAAATACTTACTTAACTCACTCTTTTCGCCAGAAGCAACTGGATCATCAGCCTACATATATGGTTTAAAAAAAGGGTGTTTATCTAATGATAGCACCCATGTTTCTTTTCATGCAAACTTAAATACATATTAAAGGTAAATTACATATTACTAGCAAGTCCACCACACGTAAGCCTTTAATTTATTTATATAACTATTACGGTTAATACAATTTTCTTATAAAGATCTAAATTAATAAGAGAGAGATTGCTTAAATTTTGAAACATTATAACATCATTAAAGTCATAAACATAAATCTATAAAAGAATTAACATTATATTATCAATATAATAAAAATATTACATAAAGCAAATTTCTTTTAAATTTTGTATGAGATCCTTACTGTTTTCAGTAATTGGGTCAATATTTTCAGATAATTTATAATATTTTGTAAAAAAAATGGCAATAGTTTACCCAGAAGTAGTGTATGTGTTAAACATAAACATCATTTACATACGAAAAATATTTTGCTACCAGAAATTAATTAAAGTTGATTCGTCACAGGTTAAAATAACTATAGAATTTAACAGAATCAAACAAATAAAAATGTTATACGGTTTATTTGTAGCTAAATTTATGTTTTAATAATCCTCTGTATTAAAAATAGTACTGTCATTAACGTTGTGTACCTAGGATAAATAACATTTTTCATAACGTTAAAAATAAAAAAAGGTAATTTTTATGTGATGGAAATATTAATATGTCACATTTTTATACACTAAGTTATTTTAAATTGTGTGTTTAATTTTAGTATTATAGAATAATGTTATTCGAATGCCTTTCCACTTTTATTCAAAAGCTCAAAAAATTATAAATTTGATTATTTTGCGTTATTTATATTCGAAAAATTTAATAAGACCTAAAATATGTCAACGTATTTTATTTACTAGTTAGCTAATTAATTAAAAAGTGTTGATTAATTACATAATTTACAGTGCTTATAACATAACTGTAATCATATTACAATACACTTATCATTTATACTACTTGATCTCCATTAGAATATTCTTTTATTAAAAATTATTTGGCTGCCAGCTATTTATTGAAAGTTTAGCTTGAATTTAGGGGGAAAACGAATAAATGATTCTGTACATAATTTATGTAGTTTTTATATATAGTTTATGTAATTTTTCATAAAATGTTCGTCATTAATAGTTAAATTTCTTTTAAAAGCATTAAACTATAAATATGGTTCTAATTTCTTTTTGGTTTTCTTACCGACAACAATGTATTTTTATTTCTTTGAAAATTTTTTCAAATAATCACTTGAAATGGTTTTTATGTAACTGAACTAATTATTTAAAATATTCCCGATGACTAACAGTATGGTTTCCGGAGGGAAAGATCAACAACGGAACAGATTTTTTGCTTAAGATAAATAAAGGAATATACAATGGAGTTAGACATCAAAACCTACTATTTTATAACAGATTATAACTCAGTAAAAAGGAAATTACTCATAAAGTCAATGAGAGAGTTTAACATACGGAAAAGCTCTGGTAACTATCACTCTTAGTGAAACCAAACTAAGAGTAAAGGTTCAAAACAGCTTATTAGAGTCTATTGCCTTTTCGAATGGCCTCAGACAAGGAGAAGCACTAGCTTGCTTCCTTTTTAGTCTTGCTATTCAAATGATTATAAAAGAAATGATTATAAAGAGAGAGAGAACTATTTTTAATAAATCAGTGCAGATTTTTTCTTTTGACGACAGCATTATCATTGTCACTAGGTCACCCGAATCACTTAAGGAGGCCTTCCTTTACTTGTAAGCGAAAGCAAGTAAAATACGTCTTACCATATACCAGATAATTAAATTCATATCAAGTACCCCAGTTTTAATTAACCTTATTTTGTAACACGAGGTAGGATTCAAAAGTTCCCGGACTGAGTCTATAACTTAAAAATATTACCAATTAAATTGTTGAAACTCACCTTTCTTTGACATAAGACCCTTGAGCAACAACACACTTTTGCCATCGTTTGTAAAGGTCATCGAAACATTTTTGGGGTCCATTTTTAGCTATGTCCTGTAATTCAGCCTGCGATGCCCTTTTAATTTCATCTGCAGATTGGAATCGACGACCCTGAAAGTGACGTGCCAGTTCTGGGAATATTCTAAAGTCGCTGGAGCGAAATCAGGGAAGTAAGGAGGATAGGGCAAAACAGTTGCTTTCGTTTTCCCCTCATCGTTGTTTGAGACTTGTCCTTCTTACCGCCGCAGAAACCTTTTCATTGTTTTCAGTAGCTCTGAAAGCCTGTAGGTATTCAGGGCGTTCGTCGTCTTCAACACTTTCCCCCTCTTCCCTGAAATGTCGATGTCGCGTAGAAGCTTGCGTTTGCGATAATTTATCACTATTGTACATATGTTTCAACATTTCGTAAGTCTACATCGCACTCTACAAAACATACTTTCCACGAAATTCGATATTCATTCTCTGCTCTACAAACATCATTTTTTTCAATCGCCGGTTACTAAATGCATCTGCTTTCAAAATACGACGCCGTGGCTAGCCACCTACCATTTGGCTTAGGAGAAATCACTTTTAGAAAAGGGGGCGCAGTAACACAAAAACGTTATTTTAGTCCCTCTACTGCAAAAAGTTTTCCCTTTATATGCTCAGTCTGGGAACTTTTGAATCCTACCTCGTAGGAGATTTGATACAAATTTGAAGTTATCAATGGTTTCAGATATTTAGGATCTGAACTGAACACACTCAGTGACTTATCCTCAGAGGTTTGCAATAGAGTCACTGCCTGTTACAGATGTTTTTATGGACTTCTAAAATATTAAAAATCTAATTTCATCAGCAGAAAAACAAAACTACTTCCTTACAAATCTCTGATAAGGCCCGTTCTTACATGAGCTGTAGAAACGCGGACACAATGACCAAGAGAGATAAGACTATAAAGGAATTTTTTTTAAATTTCATCACTGGAATTGGTAATGCTGAAGCTTTTTTGAATTGTTCAATGTGTTAATGATTGTAAATAATTTTTATTTGAAAACTTGGTTCCCAGACTTAGAATGATTGCCCAAATGAAAAGAATAGTAAAGTACAAAAAAATAGACACTTCAAACAGATATTTTTATATATATCTTAATTTTATCTATATTAATTCTTTCTTATATACACTGGTGTGCAAAAATTAAGGACGAGACGGTTTTTTCAATATAACTTTGTACAAAAGCTTTCCAAATCAACACATTTAATACCGTAAGATCCCCAATACGTAAGGACATGTGTAATGTAAGCAACACTTACTAAAAGAGAAATCAGAGGGATAAAAAGAAGCTTGATTGAAAAAGTAGCATGGAGCCCAATGCGACTGAAGGCCGAAACATCCCTGTGATGGGTGTCCAGCAAGAAACATCCGGTCTTTAGTAGGGGATATGATCTCCCCTGACTGCTAGGCAGGTTTCACAGCGTCTGCCCATGCTGAGAATGAGGGTGTCAATGAGTTGTTGAGGCATTGCTGCCCATTCGTCTTGCAGCGCCAATCGAAGCTCCCGAATCGTTACTTGTGGTAAGGTACGAGCTGCCAAGCGTCTGCCTAGAAAATCCCATACATGCTCGATGGGATTGAGATCCGGAGATCGTGCCGGCCAATCCATACGTTCAATTTCCTCACTCTCTAAGAGCTGTTCGGCAGCTACTATGCGATGATATGGTGCATTGTCATCCATGAAAAGGAACTGCAGACCCATAACGCCTCTAAAAAGACGCACATATGGAAGAAGAAACTCGTTACAATAACGGGTCCCGTTAACTGAACCTGCGTCGAAGATGTGAAGGTCTGTACGACTACCAAGCATGATGCCTCCCTAAACGAGAACACTGTGACCTCCATACCTGTCCCTTTCAATGATGTTCGAGGGATGATTGCGGCTTCCCCGCTCTCTCCAGATGAGTATGCGATGAGAATCGCTACTCAAACTGAATCTGCTCTCATCTGTAAAGAGTACTCGTCCCCATTCATTGTCTCTCCAATTCCGGTGTTCCCGGCACCACAGAGAACGCCTTCTCCGATGGGCAGGCGTTAAAGGTACACACCGTACAGGGCGTCGTGCAAACAGACCACCACAGTGCAGTCTTCTGGCCACGGTAAAACGCGATATCGGTCGTCCAGTCGCCTGTGTCGTGTGTCTAGCGATTTCTCTCGCTGTCTGCCGCCTGTTTCTTCTGGCCTGCAAGACAATGTACCGGTCATCTGCGGGTGTGGTTCCTCGTGGACGACCTCTACTGAACCACCGGATAGCTGTTCCTGTAGTTTGAAATTGTCTCCAAAGTCGTGAAACGATGCTGTGAGCAATTCCGAACTCTGCAGCCACACTTGTCACACGGCGGCCTTCCTCCAACTTCCCAATGATTCGACCTCGGGTAAACGCATCCAGATGTCGTCTAACAGATTGATTATTCGCCATTTCTCGCTGAGGCAGCAACTCGGTGTGATTTTAACAGCTATACGGCGTGCAATCTCTTTGCCAGAAATACTGATCTTACACCGACAACATGCTTTATACTACTCAGACACTCCCCCATTACGTCTACCTGCATATCTGCGCATGTGCTACCGTACATCACCTTACTTAATCTCCTGATTGGTCTTTCTGTCCGCTCTGCCTCTTCGTTCAGCTGATATGCTAATTTTTCGACTTCGTCCTTAATTTTTGCACACCAGTGTATATCTTGATTTTAAATAAACAACTAAATATGCCGAGTTTGAAATCACGACATTTTTCTTGTGATCTTTTTTAAAGTTATCCGTAATGTGATAGACCGCTTTGATATTTTAAGCCATGAATGGGCAATAAGGCAAACGCGATCGACCGGTGAACCGCCAAGACATTTTGGGGTGGCCGTCTTTACTAAGTCCTAAGACGAGTGCATACTAAAAGAAACATATTTATGGAATACCGACGCCAGCTAGACCGGAGAATCAGTTTTTCGCAATCGATGTGACTGTGTTAACTTAAGCAAATTATTCAATAAAGGTGTAGACGATTCTTGTACCTTCAATGAAAGCGAACGATGACGCTTAACACTTTCACTGTCACTGTAGAGGAAAAAGCGATCTCTGTAATGCCAGCCGTAGAAATAAATTTTTTCCCACACGCTGGCTAAAGTGGAGAATAAATGTTAATGATTAGCTCTTCCCGTGACAGCACAGGATTGGCTATTGATACATCATCCCACACCCCACTCTTCCACGGGATTGGGTTCTCGAGTTCATGTCCTATCCCGCGATGGTGCGAATCGGCAGCGAACAAATGTAAGAACACACACACGCACGCATGCACGCGCACGCACATCGGTTCACGTCTGCTCGCTGCAGTGAATACATCTGCGCTCCACGGTCTAGCAGTTGCTCATGGTTTTTCAAGCACTCAATTTGACAATTTTGTGTTAATTGTGTATTTGTAAAAATTGTCACATTTTAAAAGAGGGGTTCAATGTCAAAAACGAGTAAAAAGAAATAAAACAAGAAATTGTAGCACAGAATGGCCTCACCTATGCCACTAAGTGGAACGCAATACTTTAAAAACATTAGAAGTAGCCCGAACCCTGGAAAAGTCTGCCGGCTCATGTTTTAAGCAGTATTCATTTTTATGTAAAAGCGAGGAGTTTGAGAAACAATTCATTATATTTTAGAAACATTTCATTCATCAGATATAGTTATATATGCGTAATTTTTCATTACATAAGTTTTATGACATTTTAAACAGGTTTCTGAAGATGTTCATATTTTTAATGTGTCCTTTATTGTTTTTAAATGTAAAGCTTTACAGCGTTTGAACTCTTAGCGTACATTAATTTTTATTCTCAATGCTTTTTAGAGTTTTTTTATGTGCAGTTTTTCTCTTAGTATGTATTCTATAAAAATTGCTTTTACCTCTTCAATAGAGTCTGTAAAAATTTTTTAGCACAATAATACTTCGACTTAGCTACCCCGACTTGCGCGGACTCTGCCGGATTTCCACAGTCAATAGCCAGTGGCGTAACGTACACCCCCGAATCTCCCTCAATGCGGAGAGGGGCAGGGTTCTAGTGAAAGCCTGACTGCCACCCAGTACCTACCCTTTGTAAAATCCAACTTGGGGGCCCAGAACCCGACTTTGCAAGGGGGACCAAATGTTCTCCGTTACGCCACTGGCAATTGATGAGCTCATAGAAATGCATGAGCAAGAACAGGACATTGAAAAGCTTGAGTCTTTGGACCCAGTTCAATCAGAAGGTCGAATGACGGTTGGGAATTCGACAGTAGGCCGCAGTTTAATTGAAAAATGGCTACAAATTTTAGAAAATACAGACTGCAATGAAGAGCATATTTTTCAACAAAGCGAGGAATAATAATAATAAAAAATTACAAGCATGCCCCGAGGAAATTTTGTGAAAGGAAAAAATCTCTTTGATCCACGGCAGACTACTTTGTTTTATTTTATGAAACCTTCAACATTAAAATAACTTCGGTTTACGATTTAGTATTGTGTTATCTAAGATTTTTTACTGAACATTTTTTTTTCTAAATTTTATTTTCTTTTGTCTCCGACCCCAACTAAAATAATTTATATATGTATTTATACGAGTAATTATAACCCCGACTTACGTGAATTCGACTTACTTGTGGTTATAACTCAGTCTCGAAAGTTCGGTTATTACTAAACTGGCTAGTGGTTGCTTTAGCCTAGTGGTTATTGTCACGAACTCGTGGACAGCGTGTCGCAGGCTCGAGTCCTGGTCCCAATGAAGACCCGCTATGGAGAGAGGGCTGAGTTCCAGCCCTAATGTTACCAAAGATCCACCGTATAGAGGGGTTATTGCACGTTAAATCTGTTGGGTTCAAAGTCCTCCCGTTGGCCTGGTAGTTTAGAAAGAGAAGTGGAAGCTCAGATTTCGTCCTCGTCACTTGACTGAGGCTTAAAACGACGAGGTCCGTCACCGATTGCATTAGTGTTGCTTTATAGCGTGACGTTAATATATCTTTCACTTGGTTCTTTCTGTTCGTTTTCCTGACATGCACCCTGCAACTGGAGTTTTTTCTGTTGTGTACGTTCTATTTTAACCCGTTCAGGATCATGATTACATATATGTGATCATTTCAGGGAACATGGTATCATATGTGAGATTGTGTTGTGTCTATTCTGAGGCCCGTGATCACACTGATATGATCTAAGTTTGGAAGTTATGGAATTTCGGATGATTATAAACTATAAATTTTGCCATATTTCATTACAATAATGATTTTATATAAATTTTTAAATTGAGTTAGGCTTAGTGGGAAAAATCTCCTGGACCTGAGCGGGTTGGCAAATAAATATGAGAGTAATTCTTTAATTATAGTGTCTTACTTTTAAAATTCAAATACTTGTGATATTTTAATGCTAATATTAAAATATTTCTTACAGTATAAAGAAGATGAATCCACAATAAAATGGTCATAAAAAATTCATCTTGCCTCATTGCCTTACCATGCGCTTGGTATTGATACTCTGTGTTGCTCTTATATTGGATATTTCTCAGACGGGTAAGTATATTTTTATTTTCATATCAATTCTGTTTATTTAATAACTTTCTGAGACAAAACTTAGCCTTTAACTCAATGGAAATCACAAACAAAACGGAAATGTTTTCCAAACACAATGGCTTCTTACATATGTACTTGTAGAATCACTAAGTGTGACAAACCGCAAAATTCAAAGTTAAGTAGTTATGTCACGCTAAAACTTTTCTTTTATCTCAGTAAACACTCTGTTGGAATTCATTTAAGTTAATATATGTTGTAAAAGAGTTTCTTCTAATAGCATGTTTCTTCAATTATTTTAGAATAACTTTTACGTATGTTCTGGAAGAGTAGTACAGAGCCTCCACATGAAACATATTTGTTTAATTGACTTCTACTATTCCTTTTAAATCTAGTCATTGAGAATAAGGATTTCTTCTTGCTTTTCCCAACAATTTATACCATAGCACATTTTACAAGCATGGGCTACATTTTTAACACCCTTTTACAGTGTGTTTTTTTTTCAGGTATAGAAGTTTAAGTTGGCATTACTTTCCAAGATGGTGACCGATTTAACAGCTGTCAAGTGATTTATTCTCAGTACATCATCAATTTGGCAATTCATCATGAATAGACTCACGCCTGAACAACGCTTTCAAATTGTGCAATTTTATTTCGAAAATAATGGTCGATTTTCATAAGCGAATTTTGTTTAGCGATGAAGCGCACTTCTGGTTGAATGGCTACGTCAACAAACCGCATTTGGAGTGAAGCTAATCCACAAGTGTATGTCGAAACACCGTTACA
This sequence comes from Trichonephila clavipes, assembly GCA_019973935.1. Taxonomy (NCBI): domain Eukaryota; kingdom Metazoa; phylum Arthropoda; class Arachnida; order Araneae; family Nephilidae; genus Trichonephila; species Trichonephila clavipes. The sequence continues at coordinate 1,696,324 of BMAU01020921.1, forward strand.
TCCAGAAAAACTGACTGTTTGGTGCGCTTTATGGGCTGGTGGAATCCTTCTTCAAAAACGATGAAGGCCACAACGTTACAGTCAATCTTGATCGGTATAGAGGCATGATTACTAACTTTTTCATTCCTGAATTGAACAATCATGATGTCCAGGAGCTATGGTTCCAACAAGACGGCGCAATATGTCACACAGCTCGTACCACAATCGATTTATTGAAAGACGTTTGGTGACCGCCTAATTTCACGTTTTGGACCTGTGAATTGGCCTCCAAGATCTTGTGATTTAACACCGCTAGACTATTTTCTGTGGGGCTATGTAAAGTCATTGGTCTATGCGGATAAGCCACAAACGCTTGACCATTTGGAAGACAACATTCGCCGTGTTATTGCCGATATACGGCCACAAATGTTGGAAAAAGTCATCGAAAATTGGACGTCCAGATTGGACTACATCCGAGCCAGCCGTGGCAGTCATATGCCAGAAATCATATTTAAAATGTAATGCCACAAGATTATCTTTCGAATAAAAAAAATTCATGTCAATCGAATAATACATCGTTGTTTTATTGCAATTTAAAGTTCTATACCTCTAAAAAAACACCCTTTATATTGTAATTATGTATTATGTAATGCTTTACTTTTTTATCAACAGATTAATTTGTTTGTCTTTAAGAATCCTAAGGATAATTTTCGTGATAATCTTTAATTATATATGTAGAAGGTCTTTAAAGTTATTGACTGTAACACACACAGGATTCTATTTTGTGTCTAAACCTGTATTACTGGTATCTCTGCAGCTAAAAATTTTCCTTTATTTCTATTTATTATTATTCATAAATGTCACCTATATTATATCTAAAATAGCTACTGGATTTGTCGTAAAATTAACTTTATAAGTATATTTTAAAAACAATATTTATACAATCAAAGAGAGAGTCTGATTTTTTAAAAAAATATACAAAAAGGTAAAAATGTTTTTTTTTAAAAAAGTCTTTGATGAATTTGAGTATCAAATGTGAAAAATGCAAAAAATATTATTTTAGTAATGAAAGAGATCATTGTTATAACACATTAACTCATCATTGTTATAACACATTAACTCTTCCTAACATATATTTTTAATCATCAAAAAGGGTATTGGTTTTTTTATGACTATATATATATATATATATGCTTACACATATTACTGCTTTTAGGGCAATGGATTATTATTTTAGTTCTCATCTTGACATCGAAACGTTTTAATCTCAAAATTTTAAATAATAAATATGATGCTATTTTATATTATGTACCGTCTTGTTATTATAATGAAATTATTTTGTGATTTGAATTAATATTAATTAAATTTAATATTTGACAACATTTGATTTCAAATTAAGAATTTGGGGAAAGTTTGAAAACTTCATAATTTCAATCTTAATCTTACTCATAAATTTTGAAATTTATAAGCCTCTTAATTTCTGAATTTTAAAAAATTTTATCCATCAGAAAAGATATTACTTTGAAATACAGTACAATTTATTCTGCAGAAAAACCCTATCCTTCTGTATTAGAAAAAATTACGTGTTAATTAGGTCTATAATGAATGTTGTATATAAAAACAGTTATCCTTTTTGTCCAGAATTTTTTTTGTCATTTAGTATAAAGGACCACTGAGATATTTCGTTAAGGAATAAAACTGGATTTCTAATCCAGTATTATATACACAGGTCTGTGTTTAAAAACTATTCGACCTTTGGCCAGAAAAAAATATCTTAGCTACTTTTTGCCGGAATAAAACCCTAATCAAATTCAAAGTAGGTTGTGACAAATCTATACGGAACTTTATCACTAACCTTCTGAGTCATCTTTTTTAGGGAAATTTAATTCCCTACCTATTTCCAATCAGCTCCAAAAAGAGGACAGGATTCCTTGTTATGCAGATTAGATAAAGTATTTAAGTTAAACGGAATCGTAAAGTTAGAGCAGTAGGAGAGAGAGATTGAAGCAGAAAGTGATAATAGTGAAGTTAAATTTATAATTGAAGATTTCTTCTTGGATAATTTAATCTCAAGAAGACTTGAGATTCAGTGTGGTAAATATTGATTTATATTTGAAGTCTCATTAAAGATTTATATTAGGAGCGAGATTAAAGTTAAATGTTCAATAAGAACACTATAGAATATAATTCTGGGATCTCTTATCGTGGTAATCTCTGCGTGATCGACATTCTAATTGTTAATTAATTGGATCATTAAATATTTAAGTTAATTTAAAGGAAATACCCTTGTTTAAACTTCATATAGCTATTTCTTGATATATTTATTATTAAAAGTCTTTGATTCTATTTGGGAAATATTACCAAATAAAGAAAGTTATTTATAAAAATGGCTACTGGTTCTTATATGACTCCAATTTATTCTCGTTCTCAAAGTGAGGTCCAAGGGGACCTTCACAAGGTCCCTTAAGCTTTCATAATCTCTTAACTCGGCATTCCTTCCACTGCCGAAAACACTTCTAGAAGGCCTCTTTTAGAATGCTGTTCAACTAATTCCGCCGTCGCGTTTTGCATTATCTCATCTCTACTATGAAAATGGGGTCCTTTCAATGGCCTTTTCATTTTCCGGAACAGCCAGAAGTTGAAAGTAGACAGGTTTAGCGTTGATAGGGTTCAGTAGGTCCTTTGCAACAGCAAGATGGAGTTTTTTCTGTTCCACCGACGGGAACAAATTTCGTAACCGCTCTGAGCATTATCACACTAAATTGCAAGTGGAGAACCTGTACTGTGTGATCTCAACTAGTTCATCATTTCCTCGAAGGGTAAAACGACGATATTTCGCTATCAGAGTTTCAACTTTTTCAACAACAGCTGCATTTCGTGTGGTTTGTTGCCTTCCAGAACGTTTGTCATTCTCTACCAACGTGCGGACACTTTTGAACCGGTTAAAAAACCCTCCTTAATTTGTGTGACCATAATAGCATCATCTTCAAACACTTGCTGAATCTTCCGAATTGTTTCACTTAATAATCACCAAGCTTTTGCCTAAAATTTGATACAATACCTCTGCTCAAGTCATTCAGCCATCTTAAGAAAAATAAAAATCCGATGAACACATATATCAGCACCTCACTGGCACACTGGAACGAAGGAGAAAAATTCAAGCATGTGCATTAAACTTTATCTTCCCACTGTGCACAGTGGCACCATCTTAGAATCCCTACTGTGCGTGGGAAAGTTCAAGATCAGATACTTTTTGAACAGATCTTGTATACGAGATCATAGATCCCAGGTCATATTTGTAAGATTAAGATAAAGCAATCACTATATCAAAAATCTTTTATTTTGAGAAAGTTAGATAAAAATGTGTGATACCCCCGGCTCCGGGGGTATCATCTCTTCATCTACGTGACCTAGATTTGTAGGAGGAAATGATTGATCACCTAAATTTGCCATAATGAATCTAATTTATTACTATTCCAATATATTGATCAACACAACATAGTCTTACTATAGGAATTGGATCAAGAGTGATACAACGTAATTCTAAATTCTAAGTAAATAGCGCCTGGAATCCTAATCACTATCTTTATGAAAAGCTATTCTAAGAATATTTATCTGCCTTATATATATAGATTCCTTAGCACACTAAAACCCTTTCTATAATTATGCTTCTATATTTAATATCTTACCAATAGCTCTCGGCCTTCAGCATCTCAGCTTTTAGTTTCCCTTGTTCTATTTTACCATTCTACTCTATCATTCTCCACGCGAATACTAAAGCTCCAATATATATCTATTAACTAATCTGCATTTCGTGGTTTCTTCTTGAGAGGATTGGATTGAAATAATGCCATCCTGGCTTCAAAGATTCCCCAAGAGTCCCCCGTCATAAATGTAACACAAACATTTAATATCATTAGATAATTCTGGAAGATAATCGGTTGATTTGATTTCTTATTGACATCGCATTCTAAAACAACGTGATGGCTATTGGTGACAAACCCCGTTATTTTATACCTCGGTCAAGTGATGAAGACAACACATGAGCTGGAACCCCATTACCCTAAATTTCACACTACGCCGACGCAAGGACTTTGAGCCTCTACATCAGTGGTGTTAAACTTGTGGCCCGTGGGCCTCATGCGGCTCACAACGAACATTTTTGCGGCCCACCATATATCGGCACACAATGATATACCGGCTGTTTCTAAAAGAATATCGGAGTTTTTAACGCTTTATATAGTATTCATTACATATAACATATTAGTATGACTCATACATCGAATGAAAGAGCAACTGAAACAGTTTTGTTTGCTGGCACGTGTGCGCGTGTACGCGAAACGTACGCTATTTTTTTCCCCTTTCTTGCCGATCAAAGCGCTAGTAGAAAAATGGCGACTAGTAAACAGAAAGCGTTTTGTGTTATCCAGTTGGCAAAGACAGAATCTGCTATTATTGTGCAACGAGCGTTCCGTATTAAGTTCATTTCTCAACCTCCAAATGATAATAACATTCTTAGGTAGTATCATCAGTTTGAAGCAACTGGCTGTCTTTGTAAAGGGAAACATACGGGACGACCAAGGATGTAACTGGTAACCGACTGTAACTGGTTCTGCCTATCTTGATGCTCTACAACTATGGCTGTTTCCTCAATTCTAAGAAAGTGAATCAAATAACTTTATTTGGCCGCAAGATTGTGCACCGCCTCACTGGCATCTCTCAGTACGCGATTGGCGTACAGACACAGGATGGAAGCAGATGTTGCAAGAATTTACTCAGACACACTGAAAAAAGTTTGGGATGAATTCGCCTATCGACTTGATGTGTGCCATGTGACGAATGAGGCTCACATTGAGCATTTGCAAACTTGTAGGTAAAACTGTTTCAGTTACACTTTCACTCAATGTATAAATTATACTTGTAACTTATATGTGATCAATACTATAAAGCTTTAGAGCTCCGGCATTCTTTTAGAAACACCCTGTACTATAAAATACCAAAATTTCTCCCGAAATAGGAAAGATACTAGCAGAGAAGAGATTCCAAGTGTCAGGAGGAAGTAAACATTTAATTTTCCTTGTTCTTTTATTTATGTTTATTATAATGTATCATTTGAAATAAACTTACGTTTCTATGAATATTGATTTTTTCGCGATCCACCTAAAGTTAAAGTTACCACCTTGTTTGCTTGGCCTAAGTTAGCATTTGAGTTTGACACTCTTGCTCTACAGATTTAGAGTGCATTAGCTGCCCTACATGGTGGGATCAGGACTCGAACTCATGATACGCTGGCCACGAGTTCGTGATCAGGAACTTTCAGGAAAAAAAATAGCATAGAATTCCTATCTTTTATGAATTGGGCCTGGATTCTCACGATGCGTTACTTTTTAAATGAATCTCTGTAGACGTTTTTGATTCATTCTTTTGTTAGAGGAATGCAGTTTGAATAATAAATTTTTGTTTCTAAGCATCTTTTTTTCTGCTGGAGAGTTAAATTTCAGAATTCTTATTTCACCTTAGACACATTTCTATAATCTTTTTAAACATTATTATCCAAGTCAAATTTAAAAATTCTGGCTATAAAGATTTTTCTCCACTGAATTAATATTAATATTCTCTTGAAAAGTTTCAATTTTTTTAAAAAATAAAATTTTCTAATTTGAAAAAATTCTTTTAATACAATTTTTGACAGTATAATATACCTATTCTTTCTATTTATGTAGAAAGTTCTGAATCCGAGTTATTCAGATGCAGAACAAGCACCGGTCATCAGGGACTGTGTGTTGCTGGTCGATTGTGTCGCGTTCGAACCATCAAATTAAACAGTTGCCACCACTCAGATGAACCAGGATTATTTTGTTGCCCCCTTCCCACCAATAGCACATTTGATTGGAGTTTGGAAGACAGAGACACAAGACCTATTGTTTTCCCAGGAGAAGTGCTTGGACCACCTAAAGTAAGAAATGAATTATTCCTTGTGAATTTTATCAATATTAGCTGGTATACCTGTTCTTCGCATGGGTGAATTGAAAAATTAAACTATACAGATTGAAGGATAAAAAAGTTTTTAATGAATTAACTTTAAGTGAATTGTGATTTAAGCAAACAAAAAAAAAAGCTTTTTGCATATCTCAGCTGAACGAAAAAACCATATTTGTTAAATTTTAAGTCTGTAGATCTAATAGCTGATAAAAAGGATTTTTTGTTTATTTATAACTCCCCGTAACTCTCTTGTGGATCGATTTTTGAAAACACCTTCTTAAGCTGATCTCTGCTCAGCAAAAGTAACACATTGTTAAAAGTTTTGTGTAATGAATGCTTAAAATAGTATAAATAGTTTATATCTGGATGTGTAATACGTTAATATTACTTTCTGTTGCATTTATATGCTTTAAATTGTTATATTCGCAAGCAACGCTGTACCTTACATTATAATGATGATTCAATAGAAACATAGCGAAATGTTGGCGATAGAGCCAAGTTGGCATAATTTTTGGCTACCTTGATGGGAACTTGGCAATTGATTGAACGGTGCAGATGTTGATATGCTGTAGCGCCACCTGGTGGAGAGCTGCAGCAAAGAGGATAGCAAAAAACCTTATACACAAAAAAATACAAATACATGCCAATTTTCATAGAGATCGGTTGAACGGTGTTGGACTGAAGCGCAAGGTCATATATGCAAACATCTATACATTTTCAGTACACAAAAACCGCGTGTGAAGAGGGTTGCTCTTTTACAATATCCATTTAGTTAAGGTATCCGATACTTATGACAACTTTTTTTTAAAAAAAAATAGAGAAATTAGGATTTTTTTTGTGGATTTTAGATTTATTTAATACAAAGAAAAAAATTATAAAATTAAGAAGAGAAAAAAAATTACTATTTCTACAATGGAAAAAAAATTGGTAAAAATTACATAAACGGGGCCCACTTTGTAAAATAAGTTTATAAACAAATTCTCAATTTTTCAATTTTGATGTGTTACTTTGCTGTTCATTTTTGAATGACCTACAGGATAAGAGATATCTTAATTTTTATAAAAAACAGAGCACTTTATCTTAATTATTATATGAAGTTGCTTAAAAATACAACGATTATAATCACATAAGGGACAGTAAATTTTGTAATAAGAAACAGTGATTAATAAATCTAAAGATTAAAATACACTTTTACTATTACACAAAACATACACAAAAAATTTCAATTAGTTATTTTCAAAACTTTTTTAGCAATAGCTGATCCCGTTTGAGCATTTTCTTGAAAAAGCATTTCGAGTAAATCGCATTTTAATTTTGACATATTGTTTGCAGGTTTGGCATCTGCTTTTACTAAAACCCTTGTAGTTTTTGTTCTAGTCAAAGGAAAATAAAAATATTGGTATTTTTATAAAGCTAATAAAATGGCCTGTAAAAAAATCATAAAAACTTTTTGTCAATTTTTGACAAAATTCACGATTTTAGCATAGTCGAATACTTTAAGTCAACTAGAGGGGAGGAGAACATAGTTTTCGATAGCTTTAAGCAGTGGCACAGCAGAGAATATCAGTTGACCTGGTGTGAAGGGATCCTAGAGATGTCTATTCAAAACCAGCTCCCGACTGTCTGCTCTTTTTGTAATGCGCGGCTCAAGTTGCTTCGTGTGAAAGGGTCCTTAGATAGTAAATAGCTATAAGAGGTAATAATACTGTTTTTGACGATTACACTTTTCTTGATGTTTTAACAAGATAAATGTTTTTGTTATACTTCTCAAAAAACATATACAGGGGGATTCGCTACCAGAACAACACATTTGCAGGGTGTGTAGTGGGTACACTGACGACTCGAAATTACATAGGAATGCAGGGTCGCAAATGCCAGATTTGAAAGATATGGGGCAATGAAGCAGAGAAAAAGAACAGAAACATGAACACATTAATCTGAATAACTCCCATGCGAGGGCTTTGGAGATCCTCATCGTATGCAACCACGTGCAGCTGAACAGCGACTCTCGGTCAATGTTTGGGCCGACATTCTTGAAGACTACCACATTGGACCATACCTCCTGCCCAGTCCTTTGGTTGGAGGAGCATATCTGATCTTGTAATGAGTCCTGTCCGAACTTCTTGACGCAGCACACATTCCTCCGTCGTCCTATGTGGTATCGACATGACGAGACTCCTCTACATTGTGGAATTCACTCTCACGAAAAACACCTAGACGTAACCTTTGAAAAATAGTGGATTGGACATGGTTGCACGGTTCATTGACCTACTAGATCACTAGACCTATCATGGATGGACTTCTTCTTGGGTCGCATGGTGTACGAGATCCCCTTTCCTTCAGTTGAAGATCTCATCGCTTGAATATCTGTAGTTGCTGGAAGGATGCGTGGCATGCCAGGGATCTTCCAGAATGTAAGGAATTCCATGCTGCACCACTGTCAGACCTACTAGATGACTTCTGGTCTTAATTTCAAACACCTTCTGTAGTACAATATTTCAATAACATGTTTTCTGTCCCATCGATGTGTTGCTGTTTCTGCATTTTTTTCTCCGCTTCTTTGCGCCATAGCTCTTAACTACGGCATTTGCAACCCTGCATTTCTATGTGATTCCAAATCGTCTCTGTACCTCCTCTGGTAGCGAATTACCCTGTGCAACAGAACCTTTTATTCGTAACGCTAATTATTTTGTACTATAACGTTAGATTTTTGGAATATTTTAATTGCTTTTCATTGACCCCTTGACCCTTTTTCATTGACCTTTTACCCCTTGGTTATGTACAAAACTAGCCTCATTTTTGCATACGTTTTCGCATTTCCTCTTAAGGCCCTGGAACGTCCCATACAGCAACATATTAATACTTTGCAACTTCAAAAATTACAATGATCTTCTGGTAGCCTTTTTTGAGAGTGTAATATATCTCAAAGCGAAATATGGGTTACATAAGGTAAAAAAACTGACGAAGGGAATGGTTGAAACATAATACCTAAAAACTCTTCGGTAATATCATATTACCTACTAAACCACGAGAATAATTGGTTGTCGAACTTTCTAATTTCCCCATATCAAATGAAAAATTGTGCGATAACTGATTTGTGTGTATTGAAATGAATGTATTTTTATTTACTTATCCAATGCCGGTGCTTGGCTTCTTGACCATTTGACGCCAAGCCTCCCATTACCGACTGATGACGTCGTCATTTGAGTATTCATCGATTCCAATGCATTGGAGCAGGTGGTCATCATCCATTCTGGTATGGTCACGGAAAGGGCAGGCCTCGTCAGCAGCCAGGCTGAGCCAGGGGGTGTATACTCCCAAAAAGTCATGTCAGGCAGTTAGGCGAAAGCGGGTAACAGCCTAGCCTGTCTCCAAGTGCCTCGGAATCGGACTCATAGTGGCCAGAGTTTCCCATGGCTTTCCAAAGTTCTTAGGTTTTGGGTCATGGCAGTATATTTGTCAATGGATGTGGATATAATATTCTTTGTTCTTCTGAGGGTCAAGAATACTTGTGGTTGAGACAACTTGGTTCCCTGCTTGGCTTTTTGGCCGGCTCTTCATTACCGGGTATCCGAACATGACTCGGGACTCATTGTAAGACCATAGTCCAGCCATATGAGGTTAATTCCGCAATTTTAGTTCGGCAGTCACAGTTAGTGTGTTACTGCGTAAGGCAAAAATTGCAGTTTGGGAGTCTATGAAATTACTTCTAATAATTTCGAAAAAATGTTAAAAAATATCTTATCTTTGTTTTATTTCAATCTCGACATATGTCGAGAATCAGGATCTCGTCGATTATATAAGTAAGTGTTCACTAACGTCTCACAATAAAGCAACATAAGGGTTATTGACAAATGACCTCGTAATTTTGAATCACGGTCAAGAGACATTTGGGACTGCGGTAGCCTAGTGGTCAAGGTATCGGATCATGGCAGGCATGTCATGAGTTCGAGACCAGTACCACTAAAGACCCGTCATGTAGGGCAGCGATGCACGTTAAACCTGTCGAGAGCTGAAGCGTCCTCCCGTTAATGTGGTGTGGTAGTTAGGAGAGGGGGTGCCAGCTCAGGTGTCGTCCACGTCACTTGACCATGGTTCAAAATTAAGCGGTCCGTCGCCAAAAGCCCTCGTGTAGTTGAACAGTGCGACGTTAATATTCACTCACTCAAGAGACATTTGACGGAATTTATAAGCCTGTCCCTCTCATTAAACTCCACATCACGTCATCAGGATTACTTTAAACTACGACAGATTTAACGTGCACCAATCCCTCTATGTGGCAGGTCTTCTGTAGCATTAGGGATGAAACTCACGACACACCGAACAGGAGCTTGTGACAATAATTACTGGAATACCACGGCTACACCGATTGTAAAAAAACTTATATAATTTATAATTGGAGAACCCCTCTACAAGACACGCATGTGTTTTGTTTATTGGCTTAGGGTTACATTATCCATAAGACTAACAAAACAGAAAACTGAGGTGGGGCAAATATCTAAAAACCAAGGAGTCCAGTTAAGTGTTAAAACGGCCTCTTCATTTGTTTTTCTTGTATTACTTGTTTAATACTTAAGGCAGCGTGTCTCAAACTGTTGGGCACCCCCTCCCCTAGGAAGGTGGGATAACTCTACGGGGGGCGAGCATATTGAAAAAACGAAAACAAAAGGCTATTTTAAAAAAAAAATTAACTTATTGAAAGTAAACAAACAAAATATGTTCTGACATAATAAAAAATAAAATTAACATTTACACTGATATAATACATTTGTAAATGTATAAGTCCGGCCAAATGTATTTTATAATTAATTTAGCAAGACCAGTAGCACACACAGGAATTTTTCAAGGGGGTCCGGGGTCAAAAGTTCACCATTCTTGTATCATGCTCCTTTTGATTTTGTCTATTTTCAGGAACAAAACAAAGTAAAAAAACTAATTATTAAATAAATAATTAGCATTAATTAATAAAATTAATCATTAATAACAAATACTTCATTAAATTTTACGTACTATGTACTTAGAATTATAATCAATCGGAAAAAATCAAGGGCTTTGGGGAGGGGTCCGACCCCAGCCCCTGTTGTGTGCGCCACTGAACAAGACTAAGTTAAGAACAAGTTTAATAATTACCGATGACCCCCATGAGTTTGTCATATATGTAAAATTATATACAAAAATCAACACTTATCTTAATAATTAGTACAGTTTATAATTAATCCCTTTACTGCCGATTAAAGGTTGCGCAATTCTCTCCCGAATGACTCCATATTTCCCGTAGTTGCGAATATGCGATGTATTTGGGGTGGGTGGGTGGAGAAAAGGAATAAATACGGAGATTCTCTGAAAAAAGTCAATCCTTCGAAAACACTGTCAAGGTCGATTTATTGCATTCCAAAACCATCGGAATAATTTTATGGATATCAGTGCACAGAAAAGATCATGCTTCGAAAAGACGTATATATATACGTCCGGGATATTTAACGCATCGGTTGATTGAGACGTATATATACACATGTGGCACTTAAGAGGTTAAAGTTATATTGTAGCTTTAGCGAATTCAATGCATTGTTATTTGTATGGAATTTGTGTTGAAATTTATGATTCAATATTGGGTCGCAAATGTTGAAAATTCGAAAAGCATTGACTTAAGGACCAAAAACAAAATCATTAAGAACCTTACAGATTCTCACTGCAACTCTGGCGTTTTTAGCCTCCCCTTTAATAAGAAATCGTGTACTAAGAGATTAATTTAATGGGAGATTATAGTTCTCTCTTTCTTGAATTGTTATCGTTAGAATCCATACTGTATGTTCGCATTTAGTTATAATTGTTCTTAAGAAATATTCAGAGTTAGAGCATATTTATAGGATTTATTTAAATGCGTGATTATAAATTTTTCTGTGATCTGATTTATTCAACTAGTAATACTTTAAAACTACTTGAAAAGACCACTGTTGAAGAATTTCATGATTCTGTATCGAAGTCAATGACCCCCAAAAAAAAAAAAAAAACTCCCAACTTAAAGCAGAATTTTAATTTCCTTACTAAATCAGCTGAAGACTTTTGAATTCCGAATATGTGTATAGCACATGTAGTTAATTCCACTTTTCTTTATGGTGGTCTTAAATACACCAGAAATGAAGCTGTCCACTTTCAATGAGTCACAATAAATTTGTTTATAATTAATAATTGAAACTCATACTTCTATGAAGTATGCGCGTTATTTTACTTATATAATAAAATGTCACAGGTCATTTTACTTTCATTTAAGTTCGCGTGTAGATTTTATGTCTGAAAAAACCGAATAGTAAAAAAAAATTTTTATTGTGAACATTTTATTACATTAAAACAAATATAAGATCGCCCTTTACACTCCAGCTATAAATTGCATTGCATATTAAATTTTATTTGTTTATTACAGACTTTTAGAGACAAAAAAGAAGGCGATAATGAACGTGTGGATATCGTATTTCCTATTGATGAAGTAGTTCACAAAGAATTCCTGCCCATACCAAAGGAAACAAAGCATATATTCCCACCGAAAATTCCACAATTTGCACCTACAACTCCAGAACCTCTTCCTTTTGAGAACACATACAGACCATTTGATTCCAAACAAAAGACACGGAACCCAACTCTGGATCGAAATCCAAAAGAAGACAATGAAGAATTCGATGATGAAGATCGCATTCTGTATGAATTGATTCCTACTCCAAGCCCTATCACATTGCCAGAAATTCGTACACCTAAGACTGATGAAGTTTCGAAGACATTTACTACTCCGCGAACGGTGTCGAGAACTCAAATTTCAGTTACATCATACAGTACAACAGTAAAGAAAAATTATCCTTATCCTGAATTTCCTGATACTACTACGATATATTCCGTGAAAAAAACAACTCAAGGTTCAACTGATAATGCAGTTCCAAACAAAGGTTCTGATATAGGTACATCCATTCAATTCTATATTTTTTTTCCATACAACAAAAGCTTATATTAAAAAAAAGCTTAGTACAAAACCAAAAGTAAAAATACTAAAGTATACATAAATATTTTTGACGTATTTTATGTTTACCGTTCTGAGATAATTGAGTTGTTGTCCTGGCCTCAATCCCATCGAAAACTTGTGGCTCCATTTGAAAACTCTTGTCTGAATGATGTACCTACAAAATAAAAAAAAAACTAGTTGAGGATATAATTGATTCCTGGCATCATGTAACAACGAAGGAAGAGCTTAAAACTATTTTCAGCTCAATGAAAACTTCTGTCATCAGTATCTAATGTATATTAGCAGTTATTGCAGCATAATTTTTTTTGCGTTGTAAATATTTGAGTTTTCATTTTTGTATTGAATTTAGAATTAAATTTTATTTAAAATGATATAAAATACTTATATATAGCATTTTGAGCAACGTAAAATTTTCTATAAGCGTACAAACTTAAAAAAACATATCAATTTAAAGAGGTGTCCACAATTTTGGCCACCACTGTATATATAGATATAAATCATAATTCAATTCCATTTTATCAGTTAAGAATGCTACCAATTTTGTTTTATTCTACTGAGAATCATGTAATTCTGTAAAGGTTTCCCTCTTTTTTTCGACGTTTGTACAATGAGTAAATATCTATAGAAATCTTTTCAGATCCAACACGTAATCAATTAGTTTTGTCTCATATTATATTCGTGTACCTTATTATTATACCTATTATTACCCTCACAGAGTTTCCACTTCATCACTGTGTATTTTTCTATGACGACTGTTGCTTGTAATTCTTCACATAGCTGTTTATACAAAGAGATCCCCGGCAGAATTTTTCACCTCAAATATGATAGACCCTGTTTTGAAGATCTCCAGTTATGTGCATTGCTAGCCATTAACATTAACATACCAGGCAGTAGGTAGAAAACATGTTGAAACTGGTAGTAAACAGAGTCCAAAATTAGTACACATTTACCATCTCTGGCTGCTAAAATGGTTCTAACCCGGTAAGGTATCAAGTCGAACTGGTTTTTGATGATAAGTCATTCCATGCTGCTTAAAACTTATTAGTGGCTGGGAGCGATTGCGGCCCAGTCTTTTAGAAACTTGTGAATAAATGCTTTCATTCGGTGAGAGAACATGCTGGCCAGGGCAACAATCGAAATCCTTCTGCATTGGGTCGGGTCGTTCTATGATGGGAAACAAGTAGTCTTGTGTTACCCTATTGAAAAATGACGTATCTGAGGCTTCAAAGATAGGGCACAGCCAATGGTTCTAAGTTTCGAGAAATGTAACGCTGGTTGTTCAGATTATCAATGACGAGAGCAAGAAGTGTTCACATTGTGAACCCAAGGGCTACCCAAACCATCAAATCAGATGAAGATCCTGTGTGATGGCTTAGAATGCAAGCAGATCATTTGCGTTCTCCCTGGTGTCACCAGGAAATTCATCTTGATGCTGCACGCAGAATTGGGACTCGTTTGCGACTGACGACACCGTGACACCTCTATATATCCATTTTTGTCGGTGGGGTTGCCTCGCATCTCTATGTTGTAGTCTCGAGAGAGGCTGGGTTAATTGTCACCGGGCAGACAGTCCATGCTGCGTTTGGCGTTGTCTCATTGTTCACGCGGCTTTTTGTCTTGGTGCTAACATTATCACCTACTGACTCAAGGTCCAAGATGAGGATTGATTGTACGATCCTGTCTGTTGAAATCATGCATGGCTCTCAGTTTGACCCACCTGAACTCATCAATTCTGTATTCGCATGGCAGTCGTTGTATTGCGATCAATGAGAAAGGCAGTATTGTGAAATAATAAACCGTACTCTCTCGATATGCTAATGGAACTGTTAATCACTAATCAGTAGACAAAAATGTGTCACCAAAATAGTGATATTTCTGTATAGCGTTTTTAATACTTATTCAATATTTTTACTCTCGTGCTGTATTGCTTACAGCTAAAATGATCCATCGAAGCGCTCGCGTGAAAATTTTTAGAACATATACGACTATTTTTGTTTAGTGTAGCTGACACATATTTTCAGTGTGTTATTTAAAATAAAACTTGATTTTTTTGTTTGTTTTACAGCTTGTGGTCGTGCTCCATTTTCGCCACACATAGCTGGAGGAACTGAATCAAAGCCAAGCCAATGGCCATGGATGGTAAGTAGCCTTTCAAGTTAAAAGGATCGTATGATACTCCAACTTTTGGAACGTCTGACATTTAACCATCGGGACTTGAAATAACCGAGTAATGTATAACTCTGTTTTTAAATCCCTCCCTTTCAAGTAATATGCTCGTATTAATTACTTCAGGTTATTGATTAATGATGAAATATATTATTAATGGTGCCATGCTTTATATGCTTCTGCCAGTTTAAAGTTTTAAAACAATTTTTCAAATTTATGCTAGAGTTATAAAATCTATTCGTTGATAAAAACTTTATCATTTTAATTCTCATATAAAAATGCGTTAACATACATATTTTGTTTAACAAAATTCGTAGATTATTTAGTTAATACCTATACATATTCAACATTAAAAACAGCCCCTAACATTACATTCATCGTCGTAAACTTGTTACAAACTTGAACCCCTACGCCGTTTAATCTTAAGTTACATAAAAAATATTATATAATTAATTCTTTCACTTGAATTAATTAATCTATGTCACTTGAATCTAGTTCGGATGACTCTTGCGTCAATTTGGAAGGCCTGGAATGATATTTGACACAAGTGTAAAATCATTGTTTCTAATTTATATTCCTTGAAGCTTAGACTAAATTCGTTCTCTTTTTGAAAATGCTTAATGGAATGAAATTCGTTACTTTTACAACATGTAGTGATGCCTATTCTTTTATTTGAGAGGGAAATAGGGTTGATAATAATTTTCTGTAAAGGTGCATTCTAAGCTGTGAAAGAGCTGCAAAATTCCCACATTCAAAATCCTGTTGCGTTGTTCTTCCTTATTCTCTGTTACAGTGGTATTCAAACTATGTCCAGTTTGAAAACCACTGTAACAGAGACTAAGAGTTTTCAAACTGTGTTTCACCCGTTGGTGTAGTGTGGTAGTTAGGAGAGGGGGGTTGCAGCTCAGGTGTCGTCCACGTCACTTGACCATGGTTCAAAATTACGTTGTCCATCGCTAAAAGCCCTCGTGCAGCTGAACAGTGCGACGTTAATATTCACTCACTCACTCAAACTGTGTTTCACGGAACCCTGAGGTTCCATAAGGCGCAACTAGGGGTTCCACGAGTCATAATAATGAATCAAAAACAGAATAATAAATGTGTACTTAAAATTTAAGTACGTTTTCTATGAAGTTTGTATGACCACAAATATTTAAAGTTCATGTCAGTCATTTGGAAACTAAAATACTTATTTATACATAATAACTTTTTTCAGCAATGTTTTTAACTAGTATTTTTATATAATAAAATGTATTGAAAAGTCTTTTTTTTTCTATTTATATGAGCTACCTACTAGACTGTGAATATGCTATAGATTACTACTCCGGGTTTCACGAAATAACTTTATATTCGTTAGTACAATGTTTTGCAGAATTAAACAGGTTTCTAACGGAAAATGAATCTATTGACCATTTCAACAGATATTCATCGAACCTTATAGTATTAGGTTCGAGGTTAATTACGTATTATGGCTGTAAAATGTAATTATAATAATCTAATGAATTTCAATCAAATATTAGTATGATAGAAGTCTCGAATCTCATTTTAATTTTCATGTAACTAAATTAAAGCACTAAAAGTTATCCTTAAATGTAGCATTTATATAGCTTGGCTGAGGGAAGATTAATATATCTTTTTCTCTTAGGCATCCATTTTTCAAAGGTTTACAACAGCTCGACCGAACAAGTTTCTTTGCGGTGGATCTCTCATTAATACCCGATACATCCTCACTGCGGCTCACTGTTGCGTGAGTGGAGCTTCAAATGTTGCATTGTAAGTGTTTAAAATCACAATACAAAATGTATAAGGGAGTAATTTGTTTTTTTTTCTTAAAATAATTTGACATTTTTACAGACATATTACATTTTTCAGAGATATTAAGGCGAGGGGGGGATTTATCTATTAAAAAAAGATTTGCTTTATTTTTGTCATGTCATATTACTCGTATTTAAATGCCATAAGTCTAAATAAGCATTTACTTGAATCGAATGCAAATGAACTATGTTGAGCTATTTTTTAATAGTTATTAGTTCGCCAATATTAAATTTTAGCAATAGTTCGAATTATCTTATTGAATGAACAGGAGAATTATAAAACGTTAATAAGATTATTAGAACATACCTAAATGGCTTTTCTTTAAAAATAAGATATTTGGGAATTATTATATAGCGAATAATAATATAAAAAAATGAAGATTTCTTCCCAAATATAATATTGTTACTAATTTTGTGTAAAATAGTGTAAATAATTTGTATTTGGATGTGCAATGCATTTATATTACTTTATGTTAATATTTATTTTATTTTAAAATTGTAATATTCGCAAGCAACGCCGTCCCTTACGTTATAATAGTGATTCAGTGGTAACTTGGCGAAATCTTGGTGATAGAGCCAAGTTGGCATCATTTTTGGTGACCATGCTGGCGAGTTCGGGACACTATGCATTCTTCTAGAAATTAGTGGAGAAATACCCTAATTTCACGATCCTTGACATAAGCGACTTTTTTTCGAAGGATCCTTGAGAGCTATAAATAGGGAAACGCTCACCGAAACTGGTTTAGTCTTGTTTTGACTTGCGATCAGTCAGTATTATTTTAACTTGCGATTAGCTCGGCTGTTGAGTAGGATGAGCGGTGTGGGGAATAACCTTTTATATACGTGTATTTGTGTCTGAGCGCTGTAGAAGGTGTGAAGTCCTTCTGATATTTATTCTGCTAATTTTGCTGCTGAATTCAGTATTTCAAGGATTGATTTTCGAAAATAAATTCTCATCGCTTTCAAAGAACTGTCTTGTTTTGTGCGATGGATTTGCATAAAATTCTCGAAACTCGGATCTACGTAACAATATAATGAAGGAAAATTTTGTAAATCGCGTTATTGTTTCATGTATCAAGACAGATTAAATCTGTACTTAGTTAATGATTTAAGATTTAACAGGCTTTTAATAGAGTGCACAATATTGAAAAAGAAATAAAATGTTAGCAGTTTTTGTCACTGTATTTTTCGTGACTTTTTATCAGAACCTAAAACGAACTCAATGAAATGTTCGCAAAAAGAAACAGATATTATTATGGTACAAAAATTACCTTATGAAAATGACATTAACATAGGATATTGATATAAAATATTAAAAATTTGGAGTACAATTTTTTGTAGACAAAAAATTGCAGTCATATGTATTGTAAGGTAAAATTTATTTTTCAAATATGCAAATCATTTTGATTTAAAAAGAAAATCAAGTTTTAAAAACTTCATGAAACTTAACACTCCAACATTTATTAGAAAAGTAAATCTCTCAAGTTGATGCAAGACCAATCGTTTATTTTCTGATTGTAATGTCTCTTTATCTGTTCCATTATAAGAATTAATAACTTAAGCAAACAGTACAAACAAGTAATGAACTCAGTAGCGCAAGAGCCAGGAAGGCCAAGGCCTACCATGCCCATCTCAGTATTCATGACCTTGGGCTCTGAGGTACAGGTGCAAATATTTCAGTCAAGTGGTCAGTCTGATGTGAAACCCCCTGTATTTAGTTCCCAAGCAAGTTTGGTACTCGTTTATCAACCCACTAAAGGGATGAACGGCTGAGTTGATCTTGCAGATCGAGATTTAAACCCCAGACTTGTGCCGTGGAATTGCGATACGCTACCACTCAGCCACTGGGCTTCTTTTGTATTTAACTCCCTTTTTAATTGTAAATGAATATTTTACGGATAATTATTAATCCTTATTCCGAAGAACAGTGATGACTCCCACGAATGATTAATTTCAGAAATTTAAGTCCAGCAGAACATTAATGTAATCAAAGAAAGTAAAAACCAAATAATTATTTTACTTTTACAAAAATAATAATCAATTAAAAATTCTATTTTATTTTTTATTTTCGTATTACATTGTTACTTGCGGTAAATTTGTGTTGAAGCAATTATATCAAATTCATATGGTTCCTTGAAGATAGTGGAATAGCTTCTAAGCCAAACTCAGGTGCTTTGGTTACAAGTGTTTTCCAAATTCAGATGATCTCCAGAATTAACAATTAGGGCATACAATATAAAATAGCCATTAATTATTTCTATACTTGGTTTTCGAATAAAATATTCAAAATTTTATACTTTATATATATAAGTATTTAAAATCATATGTAATTGCTAAATTGTGATGTTTTTGCTCAGCCTCCAGTTCGAATATTCCTCCTAATAGTGACAGACGATTCATTTCCTGTAAAAAGTTTTGTTCATTGATTTCTCTCTTTCTTTAACTAATTCTTCTCGTTTAAGGAAAACTACGTATTACTCTTGTTCCTATTATTATTAACTATATAATCTTTTATATTATTAATAACGAAATAAAAAATAATCCTTTATTTTTTCATTCATTATAGATTTATTTCATTATGAATTCGAATCTAAAATGGAATAAAAACTTGTGGTTGTAAATCAAAGTCAAACTATTTGATACCATTATATGTTAGGTATTTATAAGTTTTTATAAAGAACAGTAACTTCAAGGATTGTGAGTTTACACTTGTTATCATACCAAATTCTAAAATTTATTTATTCATTATATAAGCATATAATGCTTAGCTTTGACTTAATTTCGAACAATTCACTTTAATTTAAAACATAATTCTAAATGTCTATGTGCAAAATGTAGTGTAAATAGTGTGTGTCTGATTTGTGAATTTAAACGTGTGACTAAATTTACAGAAGATACAAAAATTTCTTATACTGCATTTGGAGTAAGGTAAAGTTTGCGTAAAAAACGACCCAGAGGTAGTTTGAAAAATTTTCTGCTGCGGCTAAATAACTCAATTGATTATTAATTAACATTATACTTTCATTGCCTACTTCGCAGCGATACAAATTTCTTTGATATAATTATTTTCTTGCTTCCTTTTCATTTGCTTTCAGAATTTGAGGCACCAGTTTTTCTGTGATTTTGAGAAATTGCAAATTTATATTTTGATTAAAGAATTACACACTTCCATGATTTAAATTTCCATTTTGTTTTCAATTTTTCCAAAGCCTATTGTTTGGTTATCAAGAATAAGTCAGCGAATTAGTCGTACGTTCACTTTGCTCTCGGTCGACAATTATGAGTCAAATTTTGTACTTCTTCATGGCCATATTTAAACATCTTGTGCCAGTTCCGTATTTGAGATTTCAATGCAAATCCATTACCTAACTGGGCATTTAATCTGTACTAAGTTTCAATAAATTCATTCAGTAAATTCGTTAAATAACTGTAATAATTATTTTCTGTACAACTGCAGTAGGTACTTTGTGTTCCCTCGTCGCATTAAAGATTTAATATATGAAAACATTAAGAAAAAATTGTTGCCAAGTGATTACTTATATTAAATAACTTATCATGGTTGTCATAGCAATAGATATAAAAATCGTCTGCAGCTTTTTACATATAATCCACCTGCATATAAATGTTTTTATCGACTCGAATTACATTGTATAAAATATAGTTATGAAAAAGTAAAATACTTATATGAATCAAAATAATTTTAATTCTAGACAAATGATTCGTTAACAAAATCTTCGTCACAGATATGAAATACTTTTTATGGTGTTTTAATCCCAATTTTTAATAATGAAATTATAATCACAAAAAATTATTTCTTTCACAAAAATTTTGCTCATTGCAGGAATGATGTAATAAAAAAATTCATTTCATAAAATAGATTACACTACTTTAAAGTTATGTATTATTTTTCCATTCTATAGTCAACCAGACATACATTCGCACTTTTGAACATCTTCATCCTCTTGCAACAGTTTTGTGTACATACTTATTACTACATTTAAATTGAATTAAGATTTAAAGAATTGCCTTCTTTTTTTTCTTTATACATTTGTCATTTATTTCTCACTGTATGAAAATTAATTAATTAATAAAAATGAGCTCTGATTTATTCGAGTTTCTCCCTTCTCAGACCTGCATCGTCGTTTCTGGTTCGTATGGGGTCCAGTTCTGTAAACGAGGGGGACAGTTACTCCATTAACAAGGTGAAGGTTCATTCTAACTTTTCATTCACTGGTCAATTCAACGACATAGCCCTTCTGAGATTGACGGATGACCTGCCATCTTACACCAATCGTATAGCTCCCGTGTGTTTGCCCTACCCAACACTTTTAGAGGCCGATCTGGTTGATCATAAAGCAACCGTGGTCGGTTGGGGTGCAACTTATTTAGGTAAGTACACCCTTATTCTTTCTTATATGATTATCGAGTATTGAATTTTATTGTAGATATATATATATATATATAATACATATATAACAAAGCCAAATGTTTTTAAATGTTACACCATAATCACCACTTCACTTTTCAATATTTAAGCTACATGACCGCTTTTAATGTTCCTTGTTTTGTAATGGTAAAATAAGCAGAAAGAATTAAAACCATAAGAGATTTATTATTCATTTAGGAAAACCACCCTGTCGATTCTAGAAATAAACTTTAGTACGGAATATCTATGGAATAAACTTTACAGTGAAAACTTTTATATTATTTACAAATGATATTTTAGATATAAAACTTAACCTACAACAACTTTTGTTACGCAATTACACCTAGTGGTTAGATCATCAGACTACAGACCGGAGGACTTGGGTTCGATGCTCGATGCCCCCAAATACCTTCCGAGTACACACGGAGTACGTGCTCAATCAGTGGATCCGAAAGTCTTGTGGGCGGTCGCAGTAGAAACTACGGGTGCAGGGGACTGGAGAATATTTTCCTCCCCTCCAGTTCCATGCCTAAATTGTGGAAGTGGAGATGGGGGTGTCGTCATCTATCTTATAGAAGTCCAACCTGTTTCAGACTCTGGCAATTTTGATTCCTTCCCTTCGCAAAGGATACGACAACAACAGTAAGAGTCTTTGAACATAAAATTTCTCTTACACAATCAGTTTCTTCAATTAATATTGATTCAAATAATACCTTTTGATATCCATTTATGGATCGCAATATCAGACCAAAATTTCAGTACCGATATTCGATATTTTTTGGGTCTTAATACCGGGATACTGTTTTATTACCGGTAATAGAAATTTTAGGAAAAGAAAGGCAACACATGTGTTTCTTTGTTTTATTTGCCAGTTTTGTTAGAGAGTGTAAATATCACATAAAAATTAATTTGTACCTTATAAATTATAACAGTGTATAAAGAATCACGAAAAAGTAAAGGAAATTCTTATTTATTTAAATCACAAAAAAGTGTAAATATTACTATCCAATCTGTGGTACTATTACAAATTTTTGAAATGTTATCTTAAAAAACACACAATGCAGTAAATGCACCGTCCATAAGTCTGGACCAGCTGTCGAAAATGCTCTTTTTGCATCTACTCTAGTTAGCAATACGTGATATATTTTTTCCAAGTATTTACCTCTAAATCTCTCATCTTCAAATAAATCGATTTCTCGTTGGATGTGGTTTTGGATATAGCCGATTTTTTTCTGTTTTGTATTTTGGTTTACTGAAATTTTTTTAGTTATCGCTAATTTTATTTTTTGTTCAAGAGACAATTCCTTTTCCCTATCGGCATTGGTGTCATCATCATCTTCGATTACTGTACCGAATTCTTCTGAATGTGGATAAGGTTTGTTGGTAAAAAAATTACTATAAACTTGATCAAATTTGAATTGATTAGTCTCATTTCTCCTTTTTCATTTTTAAAACCACGATTATATGTAAATACAATGTGAATAACAAACTCACCAATTTAAAAAATATCGAAATATTACACACTTTGTTCACAACTGCAACCTTGTTTTTACAAATACGAATATCAGACTACGAATCCTGTGCGTGTGCAGTATCGCTCTGAGCTGTAATAGGCTAGTTTTGGCCCGCCTCCTTGTGGATGATTCTCATATTTTATCACTTTTCTTGATTGTACGATGCAACTTTATATTCACAGTCTAATTAATTTCGCTCTTTAAGAAGACATAAAAACAAAAACGTAAACTATTTTTCTATGTTGGCGATCCCTGAACATACAGTAGAGACAATTTAAAAAACTCCTTGTAAATACCGAAAAACTGGTATTTAAACTTGTGAATACCAGTATTACAAAATTGTAAAAATGCCATAAAATATCGGTATTCGGTATCTCGGTATACCGGTATTATAATCCCTATACCCATCTCATTTAATGTAAAATACTCTAAAAAAATTATGACTATAATATTTATATACAGTAGATTCTGTTTTTGTGCGGTCTTTTTTTATGCGATTTTATTTCTGTGTGACATTTTTTTATGAGGTGTATGAATTTCAATGGCTTTGGCACCACTTTTTTTTGTTTTTAAAGGATTTACTAGTGTGGTGTTAGGACACCCCTGAAAATCAGGTTTTGCCTTTAATATTTTATAAATTGGGTAAATACGTATTTAGCGTAAGTCAGGTTTAGGGCCCCCCCCGGGATACGAGGTGTACGTTACGCCACTGAAATGTATACACTTCAAGACGCTCTTTTCATTTGTTATAAACAGTCTCCCTACAATGCGCATTCAGTTGCTTTCTCCCAACGCTCCAGCAGCCCGCGCTTGATTGAAGAGGAAACTTTCAATGGTATTGACATTATCAATAATTTGATAAAATATGAAGACATACAAGAAGCTGGATTCTTTGAGAGCGGATAAAAATATGCAGGGATCCAGCTTTCCAATAAATTGGAAAAGCATATTCTTAAAATAGATACCAGTTAAGAAAGGAGTATAAAATTCCAAAAAGAGCTTCAATCATGTATAGCTGGTTATCGTGATATTTACAAGCAACTGACCACACGTCCTTCGTGACAAAAACTTATCTCTTACTTTATGTTGCCAAAAATACACCAATTGAAATTTCACCTTCTAGTGACGAAAGCGATTTTGAACTTATTCATTATAGAACTTTGGATTACCATGAGTAACGATGAATTAAATATGTGCATTTTGAAGAGTTATCCGTATATACAATGAGAAACTATATGTTTTTAAAATGTTTCCATGTGCAATATTTAATTATTTACTTGGTTATGGAAGTACTCTAACATAAATTTCGTAAATAATTGTCATATTTTATAAATGCGACTTTTTATGCGGTCCCTATCCACCGCATAAAAAAAGTTTTTTGTAGTACTTCCACAAATTAGTTTGTTTTATGTAAGAATTTATGAAATTTTTGAATATTTTTTTTGTGCGTTCATTTTTATGCGTTCCCTATCTACCGTACAAGAACCAGTTCAACTGTATATATAATATACAATTAGAATAAACCTCCCAGTATAAATCTGAAGATGAGTTCAGACGAAATGATTAGTCATAACTGAATTATTCATTACTTCTATTTGTTTGTACCGCTTTAAAGTCCCCATACAACAACTCTCTTCTCGTAGATATTTGTTATATCTGCAAAAAGTGCAGTAAAATTCCAATGAACATTACAGGTACAATGGATATACATAGAAAATATGCAATGAATGATCTTTTCTCTATAAATTATTCCCTTGTTTTTAAAATGATCTTTTTAAAAATTTTGATTCTTCTATATCCATAATTTATATGAATACTAAATGATAGAGATATAATATATAATAACACAAATTTATAAATTAAAAAGTAAAGCTCAGGATTAAATTTCAAATACTTTTAATATGAAAGTAAAAGATTGTAGCGTATTATTAAATATTTAATCTATAGTGAGCGTGTATAGCATTTATTACAGCATTTTGAAAAACTTTTTTGTATATAGAGTACTATACTTTTTATATAGAGTAGTATACTTTTTTAATAATACTTCGTGGATTGTTTTATCTAGGTCTAAACAATGCTTCCGAAAAAGAAAACAAAATCGATTTTCTTATTCTTATACTATACAAATAAGACAAAAATTTCTGTATCATATCTGTACAATTGGAAGTTTTCTAAAATAAATTATTTTAAATGTATTACAAGAATTGTGGAGCATTTTAACTCAGTTAGAATTTTTAACGTAGGTTTAGAATAAAATTTCAGCTATTTAATATTCATTTTTTTAGTAAACGTTTGTTCCTTATATTATAGTACGTGTTTAAGAGATAAATGCTC
Organism: Trichonephila clavipes; assembly: GCA_019973935.1. Taxonomy (NCBI): domain Eukaryota; kingdom Metazoa; phylum Arthropoda; class Arachnida; order Araneae; family Nephilidae; genus Trichonephila; species Trichonephila clavipes. The sequence continues at coordinate 1,721,548 of BMAU01020921.1, forward strand.
CTCATTGAAGAAAAACGATAAGTGTAACTATTAGATGTTGTACCCAATGTGGTAGCGTCAGTATAAAATTTCCAATAAGATCTTATGATTCTACACCATTTACACCCATTTTAATTTTATTTCGAAATAAAAAAAATTAAATATAAAATTTACAAAATAAAAGTAATTGAAAGAATATCAAAGCTACATTTTTTTGTTGACAAGTAAAGTCGTCATAAATATTTGCCCAGATATAGCCAGTAAATATATATTTATTTTCCCGCCATTTTAATGAGAAATATGCATTTCTTTCATGCTTCATGTTTTCTTTTTTTACTTAAAGACCTTATGTAATTAATTAATCAATCTTATGTAGTTAATTAATTAATTAATCAATTTGGTATACATTTCAGGAGGGGAACACCAGGAAAATCTGCACGAGGTCACTGTACCTATTGTGTCCACTGACGATTGCGCTTTGGCTTATTCTCGTATTAAAAGTGCCGCTTTCTTGGCCCGCGGATCCACCCATGTCCTCTGTGCTGGCCTCAAAGAAGGGGGTAAAGATTCGTGCAAGGTAAGCATTTTGTTTGAAATATCCCACTGTTTTTTCTATATATATTTTTATCTAAGAGCATTTAAATAGCTTCTTATGACTAATATTATTAAATTGTAATTAGTATTTTAAGTTTTCGAAATTTTATTATTTCTCTACATATATTTTTGCTTATTTCTTTACTAAGATTTATACTAAACACAATTACAAGGGTGGGTCGGAAAATAACTTTCACCTGTAAACTGTGGTCAGAGTTGTGTATGAAAGTCAAAACATAGAATGAGGTATTAAAGATAAGGCATAACTTTATTTTTCCATATAATCACCAAATACATTGAGACATTTGTCATACCGCCTGATAAGCTTCAAAAAACCCTCCATAAAAAAACCAAAGCTTTGCATACGCGCGTTTAATGGCTTATTTGACTTCAGCATTGCTTCCAAAGCACCTTCCGGCGAAATTCTTCTTCAAAGCCGGAAACAAATGAAAGTCACTTGGTGGGAGATCAGAACTGTATGACGGATGGTGTAGGCGCTCTCAACCAAGAGTTGTAATCCGGTTTTGCTTTGCAGTCGCTGAGTGTGGTCTCACATTGTCATCCAACAACAAAACTCCAAATCTGAGAAGCCCAGGCCACCTTTTTCGAATTACCTCTTTTAATTTCGAACAGGGTGTCCCAATACCGCGTAGGCACTGTGACGCACACCCTGGTTCCAATCTCCAAAAAGTCCACTGAAAATTAAACGCTACTTCCATATGAAAAGCCCTGAGTTTTTCCTGGAGATTTTTTTGAAGCTTTGCAAGTGGTATGACAAATGCCTCAATGTACTTAGTACTTATGTGAAAAAATGAAATTATGCCTTGTCTTTAATATCTCGTTCTGTGTTTTGACTTTCATACACAACTCTGACCACAATCGACAGGGGAAACTTACTTTCCAACTCACCCTCGTAAATCAAAGTTAACTACAAGGTATACCATAAACAGCGCCCAAATTCTGCACAACTAGATTCCTCGTTGAGAGTACAAAAAAGGCCCTAAATACTGTTCCTATATGATCCACAGTTTACGAGAATAATACGGTAAATAATGATGAATAAAGGATGATGCATGATGGTTCATGGTGGGTCTCCGACACATTTCTATGCTCTTGTACGTCATTGGCTGGCTATGGCATAATCTGACTACGGGATCGGACGTTGGAGCCCAGTTTTATGGCCTCCATGATCTCCAGGTCTCACGCCATTGAAAATTTTTCCCTATGGGGCAATTTCAAGGAATTGGTGTATAGAAACTTTGAAACCTCACAAAAAGACAGTTGCTCGTCCAGCTCGTCAAACGACAGCTCAGTGGATACTGCGCTGCTGCGACGTGGGCACTCATCCATTCCACGGCATGCTCAAGCCTGCCTCGATATGTACGGTGGACTCTTTGAACATCTGTCTGTTTCAATATTTGCGAATACTGTTGTTGATATATCCAATACTTTTTTTTTCTTTGTACCAGCTGTGTTTTTCTTGTAAACTATGGATTGTACAGGTACAGTTCTTTGGGCATTTATTATGAATTCGCAACAAGGAATCTAGCTGTACAGAGTTTGGATCTATTTTTAGGAACCTTGCATAGATATTGTAATTTTATGTATTATTACATAAATTTTAGTTTCATGACAATATAAATTCTTAGATATCTCGTTGCATACTTTTAACTTTTTTGATGATGTCTTCAGTATATTTTAAGCCTGGGCTATATTCGCACAACTGCTTGATTATTTCCAACTATTAAAGGATCATAGTAATACATTTTTGAAATTAGAACAAGTCCAAATGCCTTCGAGTAAATTTGAGTGTGTATATTACTTTTTATGCACAGTCTACGAACTTCGATATTTAAATTGCAGGGAAAGTGAAAGACTTGTTAAATAAACACAGCCTTTTTTTGTTATTGTTACTGTTGCCTTTGGTTGAGTTCGAATAACAGCCAGAGATGGAGATAGTACTTAAATTTATATTACAAGAAAATAAATATTTACAGTTAAAGTTTACACTAAAAGAGGTGATAATGCGGTTAAATGAAAATTACACCTTTGAAGGTGCTGCGGATAGATGCGGACAAGACCTTGTGTCTGTCCGTTGCGTTTCAGTTTACAGAATGTCCCGGTACGGGGTTCCAAAAAGTTTCAGTTGGGGTAGGAAAGCGGGAAAGTCTGGCGCACTCAGTTACAGTTAAGTGAGGAGTGTAGGAAACAGTTACTTTACTAAAAGGAGGAATTTTAAAAACAACTACACCCCCCTTAAAGTCTATAAAGTGCGTGTAACAGTTCGGCGTGCTAACTTTAACAAATACTGCGCTGCATTTAACTTTAACAAATTGGTTAGAAGTTTATTATTAATACTTTATAGAAAGTTTTGTGTGTATGCATTTTTTAAAAAAAAATTCCTCTATATTCATTTAATTGACAAAGGTCTTTGAAAATTCAATATAATGTACTACAATATCCAAGGAATTTTAATAACACTGATGATATTATTGAATAATTAAAATTTTCTGTTATACTGTCAATGATCAAAACATCTTTTAATAATATAGTTTCAGTAGTTTTTAAACTAATAACTGTAATCTAGATATCTTATTAAAGGTATTTTGACATTTATAATTCTTCGGGAGAAACGAAACATTTTATTTTAATAGTTTCCCCTTAGTCAAAGTAATAATTCATTTAGTATTTTTTTTTTTTGGTTTCGGCCTTAAAATTCCATAGAAAAGCACCTGAAAGAAGGAAAAGTAATTAATAAGTTATATTTGTCGCAATCCGGAGGTTGCAGGTGTAGTTTGGGGCATTGAAGAATCAGAAATTTTTATAAAAATAATTTTCTTTTCTTATGATCAATTAAAGATTCTAACCAGTGGGAGCAATCTAAATTAGTTTCCTAACTTAATCTTATAAGTCAATCAATTAAACACTTATCTACTTTTGATCCGATGGTAGAGCACATGTCACATCTCTACTAGGTTGCTATAGTCCCCTTTAAAATTTCTTTCTTACTTCCACGTTTCCAAAAGACAATTCTTTCAACTCACTTGAATGACAGCGTAAGGACTAACTCTAACACATCCATTGCCAGGTGTTGGCGCATGCGCGCCAACGTCATGCGCACAAATGCAAATATTCTTCCTTGCCGCGCTGTGCCGGCGGTTGAGAACTTTCTGTGGAACGAGATAGACGAGAAAATTTCTCTTTAATACTCAGACGTGAGCATTAATATAGGACTCTAATACTCGAAGCTCACAATAAGTATTAAAGAGAAATTTTCTCGTCTATCTCGTTCCACAGAAAGTTCTCAACCGCCGGCACAGCGCGGCAAGGAAGAATATTTGCACTTGTGCGCATGACGTTGGCGCGCATGCGCCAACATCCTCCGGCTCGGCGGACCAGAATGTTTATTTTTATTTTGTTTTTGTTTCATCGACGGACCAGCCACGCTTGTTTCTTTTTTACTTTTTTTATTTAACCACACAACATATATCACACAACATATATATGCTATTTACAAGCGCAGCAAATTTTAAGTAATTTTTATTGTGAGCTTCGAGTATTAGAGTCCTATATTAATGCTCACGTCTGAGTATTAAAGAGAAATTTTCTCGTCTATCTCGTTCCACAGAAAGCGCACAAATGCAGATATTCTTCCTTGCCGCGCTGTGCCGGCAGATGGGAACTTTCTGTGGAACAAGATAGACGAGAAAATTTTTCTTTAATACTCAGACGTGAGCATTAATATAGGACTCTAAGACTCGAAGCTCACAATAAAAAAAAATAATTAAAATTTGCTGCGCTTGTAAATAGCATATATATGTTGTGTGGTTAAATAAAAAAAGTAAAAAAGAAATAAGCGTGGCTGGTCCGTCGATGAAACAAAAACAAAATAAAAATAAACATTCTGGTCCGCCGAACCGGAGGATGATGGCGCATGCGCGCCAACGTCATGCGCTCAAATGCAAATATTCTTCCTTGCCGCGCTGTGCCGGCGGTTGAGAACTTTCTGTGGAACGAGATAGACGAGAAAATTTCTCTTTAATACTCAGACGTGAGCATTAATATAGGACTCTAATACTCGAAGCTTACAATAAGTATTAAAGAGAAATTTTCTCGTCTATCTCGTTCCCCAGAAAATTCTCATCCGCCCGCACAGCGCGGCAAGGAAGAATATTTGCATTTGTGCGCATGACGTTGACGCGCATGCGCCAACACCAGGGTTTAATTAGCATAAAATAAAGTTCCCTCTGCGGAAGGCGGTTTTAAACTCAAACCACAGATGTTAAAGTAGAATTTCCCCAAGAGGACTAATAAAAGGAACCGTAGATAGAACCAGTCACATATTTAATTTGTCAAATTTAAGTGACCGTGGTAGCCGAGTGGTCATGGTGTGACGGATCTATTCGCGTACCTTTTTCTAACCCTTTTGGTAATTCTTTGGGCTATCAATTCGCGTTATTCACAACTAACCCTTCTGAAGAAGAAATCGTGATATGTAAATTAAGTTTACTATATATAGTCGAGGTTTTCTAGCTAGAAAGAGAATAGGAGTGTATGCAAACCAGAAGTCAGGTGAGATTGTTACTGACAGGTATCATTATTAGGATTAAATAATTATTTGGGGAAAGATTTAAAGGGACGATTGATCACTGAGGCTAAATTAATATTATATTATATTAAATTAGATAATAGATTAGATTCGATATAAAGTAAGGATCGAGTTTGACTGTCTCCTAATCATTCGTGTTTTTCGTCGTTGTTCCACTTTCACGGTTTGCACAGACATTCTCTTTCCATTATTAATTGAATTTCTGTCATTATTTTGTAGGATCAATGAATAGATTAATTGTATGATGGTTAGTGTGCCTTCCCTACATCCTACATATCTAGGTGCTCAAGAGAGGTGAGAACCTCTCACAATGGTCCCAAACTCATTACCAACGTAGTTTTTGTCCGATCATCAACTGAAGACCCGCCGTATAGAATGGATGATGCACGTTAAATCTGGCAAGGCTCAAAATGCTCACGTTGGTGCGAGGGAAAGTTTGAAGAGTGGGTACCAGCTCGGGTTTAATTCTCGTACCTTCACCGGGATACCTAATTACGAGGTCTAGCGCCGATAAGCCGAGTGTAATTGCGTGACTTTGATAAACAATCATATATCAAATCTTATAAATTTTGAAAATTTGCGGTTTTATTTATTGAAATTTCTTTCTGAATAACGTCCTTTTTAATTATGAATCTTTTTACACTAACTGATAATTTTTTTCTCTTAATATTTAAATTTTTTTTCTTTATCAATACCTGTATGCATAGAATGAAATGGCATTCCTGTTTTAAACGCTATATTAATTCTAAATTAGAAATTAAAACAATTATTTTATGCATGCGACGAATATTAACAGGAAATATCTTTCCTTGACATACTTTGTCCTAAGCTCCGAATTTCTGTTTAGCACTATTATTCAAATATGATGCAAATGTAATTTATGCTGAATCTTTTTGATACTACATCATGTTGTAGAATTTTTTGTTTATGGGTAAATTGATAAATGGAATCGCGCGCGATAATGATACATTTTAAATTAGAAAAATAATTTGGATAGAAGTTATAAATAACGTATTCAAATTCTTTTTTTTGCATGTGCTATTTCAAATAATTCTTTATTTTCATCATTTTTTTTCTGTATCGTATTTCTTTCTTCAGTTGAATCCACCTTTCCACGTAATGGTTTTAAATAAATGATTCTCTTAAATAGTGATATGTATATTTTGAGGCTTAACAGTACCTGAACATGTGGCACAGGGAATGTTCTTGCAATCTGAAAATAAATGACTGAAATATTTCAGTCGAAAAATTTTCCTTAAAGTATCGCGACATTTTTAGCACTTCTAATAAATGAAAAAATTACACGCAATAATCCCTTTATACTGAGATAATAAAGAACTAAATATAGTTTTATGGAGAGATAGAAATAGCTTCAGCCCTATACTTCTGATTGATTATTTATTAATATCACTCTTAGAAGCGACATGAGGGCTATATATTGGCGATGAATCTCGTAATTTTGACCGTGGTTAAATGACTAGGATGACATCAGAGCTGGCATCCCCTCTCTAAACTCTTACACCACGCCAACCGGATGACTTAAAACTTGGATAGAGCATGAATCAGCTTCGCTTAGGCATGAGTTCTACTATAATTCATGACCATGGTAGATTGGAATTACTATAGGGCAAGGTGAACAAACATTTTCAGGGTATGGGCTACTTCTAATTTTTTCATTTTGTTGCGGTCCACCCAATGTCGTCGTAGTGGTGAGCTAAGAAAAAACATTCTACAATATTTTTATTATAACTTAATAATAAATGTGGAATATACCCTTACCTGCATAACTTCAATAAAATAAACCTACACAGTTAAGACCTCGTTTAACGCAAGACGCAACATAATAATAATAGCCACAAATATAATAATATCAAATGATGCATTTATTATCAAACAATTCAAAATACAGTAAAAACTAAAACAGTTTCATCTAAAGTTAGTTCTCTTATAATGTGTAGAAGACAGTCTGTCAGACAGTACACACTGTCAGCCAATCTTGAATATTTCGGTATATAATTACTAAATGCTAATATACAGGCGGTCAAGCCAAAATGTCTAATCGGTCTACTGGTCGATCGCGATACACTTAATGCCTACCCCTACATCGTGGCCGGCATTGTTTTTGCCAATTCGTAGGTTCTAATTCTAAAGCCAGACTCGTTGTATAGAGGAGATCATACACGATAAATCTGTCAAGACTCTGCATTTGGTATAGTGCGGAAGTCTAAAGAATGGGCATCACTTACTTATACACACACACACATTGTCTGAGATTTTACAGAAAATTAGGAAACTCAACAACTCTTTAATTAAGATAGTGAAATATTTTATTCTTCTAAAGAACTTTCCAATTGCAAGGGCAGTTCAAGTATAAACTGTTCTTTTTCGGTTAGTACTTTTATTGTACTCAAAATGTCTTAGTTACTGATGTAAGACTTGAAAAAGGCCTGCTAAAATAAAAACTATAGCATTTGATTCGCCGAAAAACAATATATTTTTAAGAGATTTCATTAAAACGCTGCGTTTTGAATAATCTCATTTTTCGCTGCATTTCAAATTCTTAATTGTAGTTTTCGTATTTTTGATGTTTTAAAATTTGATAATGTTATCTTTGTTTTTCATAAAATGTGTCTCATGGTACTAAAGATTATACTCTCTATATTCCGTTTCAGAGTGACTCTGGTGGCCCACTTATGATTCCACTGAGTAATGACAGTTGGACAGTAATTGGAATCGTTTCATTCGGCTACAGGTGTGCTGAACCCGGCTTTCCGGGGGTCTACACCAGAGTTACTCATTATTTAGAATGGATCTACAGTAATACACAAGACTGAAGAACTTTAAAAAAAGATCCACGGAAGATTCTTCTAATAAAGTACAATAAAATCACAAATTATGCATATGATCTCATGTAGTCCTAATTAACATTTTGTAAAGATGTTATTCATTAATACACACAAATTATGAAAAAGTGTTTTTCATCTCAAACGTTGAGCTGTTTACCGATTGTATTAATGTAAAATGACTTTGATGAAAATGATATTTTGATCGATATTTCTGCCATTATATATATAATTCCCATGGCCATTTTTAAATTCTGAACTACTTTGGATAACTTTGATACTGAATATTTCTGGATATTTTTGGATTTGGAACATTTAAAACACTTCTTCTGTATTGTGATTTTATAAAAACATTTCTGTGGAATGTGTCTATGGTTTCTTATATTTAATAATTACTTTATTATTAAGTGTATAAAACAAACTCAAAAGCTGATTACATTTGTAAGTTGATCTATTTCAATAAACATGTGGATCACATCGTATTCAATAGAAAATTAATGTTTTATACAAATTAACTTTGTGAATTGTGTAAAGATTACTTTAATTTGAAGCCCACGTAATATTTTAGTTTATTACTGTTTTTTAATCGTTGTAAGTTGACTTTTTTATTGTATTTTACTGGTTGCTTGATTAGAAAAGCCAAATAATCATTCAAACTCTTAAAACTTCAATAATTGATTGCTTTGCGACGGTATTGCTAAAGTAATAAAAAAAGAAAGAATAAAAGGAACGAATAAAATTATCTTATAACCAGTATGAGGGCAACTTGTGATGGTAATAAAGCATTTACTTAAGTATGTTTCGAAAACAGTAGACTTGTCAATAGCAATTAGTTTTATCACTGTATCGTTTTTGACTAACCCTTCGTCGGGCTCAACTCTGAACGAAACATTTTCAGGCGCACTTGGTCTAATAGGCACAGACATATTTTGCTCTTCATCCCCCCCTGCTCCCTAATTAATTTTAATTCAAAACACCAGCAGGGCTACCTTAGGTAAGGTCTAAAGAAAGAAAATACACCAAATTGTACGAAAATGAACCAGTTTTTTTTATTTAATTAATTTATTTGCAAAACTCCTCATGCTTCACATTGCATAATACGAGGTTTACAGATGTAAGTGGTATAACACAATTATATAATTTAAAACAAAATTAAAAATACATTTAAAATAAAGAAATATAAAATAAAAAGGAAGGGAGAAAGTGCACAAATATAAATAAGAGGAGGTACCAATGAAATTTAGAAATCTATACAGTAAACATATTTTCTTAAAGCATTAAGGCTTTCAGTGCAATTGACTAACAAAGACAAAACAGGTGACCAGAAAATACCTAAGCGTTTCAACTCCTTTTTTAAAATATTCTCTTTTACAAAAATATAGGTTACAATACAACAAGACATGTTTCGCAGTTTCAGCAACCTGGCCAAATATGACTCACTACCAATTAAATTAAACCTAAACAAATAGCTCTTAAAATTTCCATGTCCTGTTAGAATCTGGGAAAACTTAAGATCAGTAACAAATTTCTTACATTTTAACCATTGATAAATTGTCGGAAAAAACTTTTTAGTCCACAAAGCTTTAGGCGAGGCCAAGAATTTGGTGTTCCAGGAGGAAACAGTTCTTTCCCAAGCTAAATGTTTCCAATGGGACAATGGCACAGACATCGAAAGGTTCATATTTGGGCAAGTTGACCCTTTGGTTAACTGGTCCGCTCTTCCATTGCCGATATTTTCGTTATGCCCCCAAACATAAGAAAAGTGGATTTCACAGTCTTCAAGGAAATATAGAATAGTCTGAACCTCCACAACAAGTTTTGCTTTAGAATTTACGTTGAGCAAGGAATAGAGTGAAGAGAGTGTGGGTGCTTATAAGGAAATTGAGAGTTCCGTCCTGACGGAGAGAGTCCTGAATAACTTTTACAGCAAGATTAACGCAGAGTAGTTCGGTTTGAAAAACAGAGCATTCATCTCTTAATTGATGTTGGAGAGTAACTTTTTCAACTCCTTCCTCGTAAATAACGCAGGCAAGACCAACCCTTTCACTTAATTTACTTCCATCTGTGAAGTTAAATGAACACAATGAAACTTTAACTAAAACAACCAAAAATGCTAATTTGACATAACATGAAAAAAAAAATCGGATTAGCAAATTATAATAAAAGGAATAAAAACTGTGGAAACACGAGAGGTATGAAGTCTTTTCAGTTATGGGACCATCATTGTTAAACACAGTCGTGGGCTGAATCCAACGTAGAGTCTTCCAAAGAAGCAGTCGAATAACAGGTCTGGCACAGCGAATTTACTTCACGACTTAGACTAGTGCTTCTCAAACTTTCAATATTGGCGACCCAGTCTTCAATCATAATTTTCATCGCGCCCCCTCCCTACAATAACAATGCATTGAATTCAATATTACTATGCTTTGTCACTTCTGCTACAATACGAGTTTAACCTCTTAAGTGCCACCGGCGTATAAGAACGTCTCACTAGGCCAAAGTATTAATTGTCCTGGACGTATATATACGTCTTTCTAAAATACAATCTTTTCTGTGCACTGCTATCCATAAAATTATTTTGAAGGCTGTAGAATGCAATAAAAGGACCTTGACAGTATTTGCAAGGGATTTACTCATTTCAGAGGACTTGCTTTTATTTCTTCCCTTCTCCCCAATACATCGCATTCGTGCTCCTATGTGGAAAATGGGGGTTTTGGGGAGTGAATCGCATAACTTTTAATCGGCAGTAAAGGAATTAATTATAAACCGTACAAATTATCAAGATAAGTGTTAATTTTGTATATAATTTAATATATTTCAAGCTCATGGAGTCACAGGTAATTAGTAAACTTGTTCTTAATTTAATATTTTAAAATTAATTATAAAATACATTGCGCAATATAATGATACATTTATAAGTGCATTATATTTTTTTATTATGTCAGAATGTATTTTGTTTGTTTACTTTCAGTAAATTAATATTTTTTTAAAAATAATCTTTTTTTTTTCAACTTTTCAATATGCTCGCGTCCCCTTCGTAGAGTTATCATGCCCCCTGGGGGGGCGTGCTCTACAGTTTGAGAAACGCTGGCTTAGGCTGATTGGACAATTTTTACATCCATATTTTGCCATCCTCCTAAATCCTGATTCAGCCATGTACATACTACAGTTGCGTCTTTTGGAGAATGGCGAGAAAGAATTTTTACATTCTTTTTGGGGTAATAACCTCTTCAAGCAGAATTACATCTCGATCGGCATGCTCACCGTGCTAGTTGTACAATCTCAACTTGAAAAAAAAATTCTCAGAATTTTATCTCATCTTTTTAGTGGTTCCAGTCCATTCTCAATCGAAATCGCTTGTGAGTTTATACCGTCGATGTTCAGACAGGCTAAAAAAAAAGATAATCGTGCAGCGTTTTATGTTCCGGCTCACACTGAATGTAGAGGACATTTGATCAGCTGTATCCAGCTTTAGTGCTATTGTAAAACATAATTATTTCTAGTTTCTTCTCTCCAGTAGATCAATCAATGACATCAATTTCGTGGAGTGCAGAAACGAAAATCAAGTTTTTCCTCTCCTTGGGTACGTATGTGAAACCGAAGGGTTACTTCTTCTGAAGCCCAAGCTGTTGTATTGAACTATTGAAGAGATCAAACAACTTTTTAGCCACTTCAACAGGAAATCTGGAACTAAATGCAGGACAAATGAAATTAGTTATCGATATTACGTAATCGGGTGAATTCGGCTTGAGGGGCCAGGACAAGGAATAGTACGTACATCTCAAAAAATTATTAAAATATATCACAGAACAGAAACTTAGTTTGAGTAAAATGAATGGTTGCAAAAAAATATCATTGAAACTCATTCCCGAAGTTATGACTCACTCGGGCGCACTCGTCCTCACAAGCCAAGGGGAAGTATGAACAAACCGGGTGTGGGCTGAGGGCATACTGGATTGTGACTTGCTAGCCACCACCAAGAGTCAGGAAAGTATTGGGTGGGGAATTCCGCTAAGCAGCCGAGTGTAGGAGGGGCATTTAAAAAACAATTTTGCTGGCCTCTCAAGCCAGTTGCACGCGACGGAGGTTTAAAATATACCGTTGAAAACATGAAACAAACACCATTTTGCTTTATATGCTATAATATATAAGTATCAATGACATTTTTTCCAATATTTAGTGGATTCAATAATATGTATGTTTCTCAAATTTAAGAGAAGCAATAAAAAAAAAAACAATCGATGGCATCAGTGATAAATGATTTCATATATGTTTTCCCCATGGAACTGTAGACTTTCAATCTATGGATCATGTGTCAAATGCGCTCTTGAAACGCTAAAATAAGGAAAAGAGATAAAGAAGTTTTAAGTGAATATTTATTCCTTTTTAAGAGAAAAAAATTTAAGTAAATCTGCATAAAATAGTTATATTTATCAAACCAAGTACACTTTGGGAAAATTCTAATCTCAAAGAGAGATTGAAATAAAAATATATCTTTACATAAAAATTTTGTTTAGATCAAAATAGTACATTTACTAAACGATTTTGGTATTAAACGATTGACATCGGAATGAAGTAAATTCATATAACGACATAGTCACATGATAATTGCAATCACGTGTTTCCAGCCTGTCAGTTCATGTGTTTCACTGTTGACAAGTTTTGCTTTTTACAGAAACTTTCTTTAAAAAATTACACCCTGATAGGCAATTATAAAGCATACATGTAAACAAAATGCACTTGATTCAAAAGTGCATGTGTAATATAAGATAATTTTTCTTTAATTTTGAATTTCTTTTTGAAGAATCTTAGTAGAGCAACAACTTTACTCAATTACCAAATTTGAAATTTTGTCTGAATTTTACAAGTAGCACGGCGTGTACAAGTCTAATGTCGCATTTGAATTCAATGGAGAATACGTGATTGCATTTATCCCGTGATCGTCGCGAATTTAGCCCATTGAAAAAAAAAATTCTTACATTGATTTCCTGCTTTTAACAATAGATGTCGATGTAATAAATTTACATTAGTTATTGCGTGCGCAAGCAAAAATAACACATAACAGCTTAGCAATTTTTTTACGCTAACATCTTTTTTAGAAGCATTCAAATCTTGACAGTCAAGTATATTATGCTGAAAGGTCTATACTGATGCACATACATTTCTTTTATTATGTTAACTGTTTTGACATGATTAGGTGATTTTCCCCTTAATGTTGTTTTATATGTGTTGTTGTGGATATACAGAGTTGTTTTTTAAACTACAGTACCGTAGATCGATCTAACTACAGAAATGGAACCAAACTTGCTGTAGTGACGAATAACGAAACGGGAAGTAGGATTCCGTGAAAAAGAATAATTCCAAATATCATTGAAAAGGGGATTTTTTTGGTGTTATACAATATATAAAAGTTGTTCAAATAAAAGTGATTCGAGGTATGTATTCATGAGTTGCGTAGGGTCGGAAATGAGACAGATACAGAGATGGAAACAACAACATTTAACGAGTGAAACGTATACAAAGTTTGCTAAAAGAAATGACTCATGGCATTTAGGCAGGCGTCTTATTGCTTAGGGAAGTTACGAATTCCGTTCGCCTAGAACAATGTCGGTTGATCATGGAACTAGTTCAGAAATGCAGCCTTTACGCCATCATTGGAGTGAAATCGTTGACTCATTAGGCTGTCAACATCACCTTGTGATATTCCCCCCTCGGGCGAACATCTTTTTGAGTATCAGCGTGAGCTAGAGGTGTAGGATTAACGGAAGAACTAGAAGCATACATAACCTTAATATCTCTTTATTAAGATTTTGAACTGATGCCTTAAACAAACTAGATTATAATAATATATGTGAGAGAATCTGCGGTGGCAAAACACACAATATATATATATAATACCGAATTAACCTAACCCAGACCACTATCAATTACTGACTCACCTAAACTCAATTCTAATATTATTACTGATCCTGATATTAAATAGTCAATCTTACCTTGCTGTAGTTTAAGTAACGATGACAACAATTCTAGATGAGACCTTGTAATTTCTCGAGTGCAATGGTATGCACCTTGACTCAATGTATCTCTATCACGTATAATTTCTGTTAGTCGTCACGTAACGTTTTCCAAAACTTCTTCACACTTGAACCACGGATTATGTTAATATTCCTCTAATTGCCATCGCGCTTACTCTAACTTCTGATATTTAAAAGCTTCCTAATTTGCATCTTTCTTTCACACTTCACTTTTTGGATTTGGTTGGAAAAGAGTTGCCATTAATTCTGGCCCCAAAGAACCCAAAGGACATGTTAAAGAAAAGACGCGTGAGCCCGTCACAACCTTTCCGACTGAATGCTGAGCTTTGAATTTTTAGGGCCTATGTGATTCGGGATGTTGCTATTGCATGCTGACAGCTGGAAGTGGTGACACCAGGTTTTATCCTCTGCCACTATGTGCTGCACAAAGTCATCACCGTCATCTCTGTAGCGCAACAAATGCTCAGGCCCATTCCTGCTTACACCTGTCCAGTGTTAAAAACTTTATTACAGCTTGTTTATCCGTTTTGGACTTAACTGCATCCATACCAGGCATCCTTAAATAAATGCCACGTCCTTACGAATGCAATTATCACAAATCTGTTTACACACGTGAGTGCGTGGTACATACACCTTGACTATCGCATTTTTTTCATGAAAATACTTTGAAAATTGCTCGCATGCGAAGCTTCGAATCATTTTCATTTGAACACACCTAATAAAAAAAGATACAAAAAAAGAAATAATAATAATACATACAAATTACAGGGTAATAATAAGTTTAATTCACTACATTCGACCACATTCAGTATGACTCCCGATCTCAGACCACCGTGTATTCTTTGCTTTACATTTCTTATGGCCATGAGTTGAGTTGAGTTAATATTAACGTCGCACTGTTCAGCTACACGAGGGCTTTTGGCGACTTCTTATGGCCATGCTCAATATGTTACAAAGAATATTCCACATTGAATGTGATACGTGTACTAACATTGGTTCCTTATGATTTGTCGATGATTACAGTAGCCACATTTTTCATCACCTTCTGCTACAGGTTTACGTCCTATGCCAAGACGAATTGTCGGTGACTCTGCTTCTTGGAATATCTTAGTCATTCCTTTCAAAGTATTAACTGATAAATGGCCTTTACGTAGATTCTGTTGAGTTCTAAGCTCACGAGGAACTATGGATGATTAAGATAATGAAGCTTTACCAGTAATGAGGCGTTATGGTAATGTGAATCGCATATTCACTGGAGCTGGCTCACTTCAGCTAAGAATACTGTTCTTCGGAGCTGTGTAGATACTGTTATAACCCAAATTACTTCCACAATTATTGCTTTTATACCCTTTTTTATGCTGATTTTCATTTTGGTAAGCTGAAACAATGCCATAAATACCCCTATCACTTAATTTGTGAACTAATTTTTTTCAAGGAAACTTACTTTTTCTGTCATACCAAGTTTGGTGGCATTGTGGTTGATGGATGATCGAGTTACAGGTAATCTGATTAAGATTTTAAAAAAAACACAGCGCACATAATGTGATAAAAACATAAGGAACGAAATTACAGAGAAAAAAAGCAATTTAGACCTTCATTTAAAAAAGGGCTTTACGGCCTGTATTTTTCTGCCATACCCAGAGATTCTTAACAAGTTATATTCTAGAGAAAGTTCTAGTTCTATTAGGGTTTCTCTGGTATATAATATGTTAAGAACGTCTAGCCAATTCATTTCAATGTCAAGAAACGACATTTGCTATTCTTTTCTTTATTTAAATTACTATACATATAAGAAATTCTTTTCATGAGCTATAATAATATCTTACTGTCATTCCAAATTAAATTTAGATCATCTTCCTAAATAATTTTCAGCTTTTGAAGAGAAGAAAAATAAACACAAAAAATATTGAAGGACAAAACCATGTCTTTACTTTCTTAAAATAAGCACCAGTTATTTTTACATCGAATGATTACTTACACGGAAAAAAGCAATATTTGCTGGAGTAAACAGTTAACGGTAGACTTGCTTCTCTTTGTGTATTTTTGAAGTACTTGTTTTCGAATTTACTGCGTCTTATCATCGAGGGAAAATCTGTTAACAAAACATTGCGGTTTTTCATTCAAAAGAGAAGGTCTAGAAAGATAAATAAATGTCTTCAAACGCCCAAACTTTTATTAGGTAGTATTGTCGGTTTTCCCCACCAATTACAGTTTTGGAAAAACTTTGACGGAGGAAAAAACCTGAATCATGTTTTGATATAGGTACCATTTTCTTACAAAATAATATTTAATTATGTAAAAAGCAAAACACACACAAAAAACGGGGGCTTAGTTAGGAGACGTTTTTCCGTTCCTCTGACATTTGTTCTTCGGAAGATTTAAGATGTCATTTATTGAATACACCGATTAAAGAAATGATGATGACTTAGAACGTGGCAATATATATAGAGTATAGACAAAATTTTCATTTTCAATACATAATACTAAAAAAATTTTATTGTATGTATTTTGAGAAAAGTATCATTATTAGTCTATTTCCATTATGCTTATGGGTGCTTCAGTACATACTTTTGTTATCAAAGGCTTGTGGTAACTAATATAAGAAATGTAGGTTTTGCACTCAATATCGCTTAAGTATCTCGAAAAGATTGCATCAATTGTAGTATTTGATTTTGTCGTGGATATTATTCTGTTGTTTTGTAGAGATAAGGTGAAATTGTCTTTTAAAAATTCAATCAATTGTAGAGATTTGTCTAAAGCAAAATTAACATTAAAATCTCCACTTAAAATCATAGGTATTTTATCGTAATTTTTATTAAGTAAAGCAGAACCTCTTGATGTGTATGGTAATAATGATCGATGAAGGAACTCGAAAATACTATCCAAATTTTTGTTCGGAGTAATATATACTGCTACAATTATAATTTTTTTGTCCATTATCTATTACGCATTCAGCCAAGCACAAATCCCCACTGAAGATTGTATGGTACCATAAATATCGGATTGACTGACAGAACATTCCATGGATGGAGTTATAATGTTAACAGCATCGCTAGAATTTTGATATATCGCAGCTCCTCCTGCTCTCGTATTTGGTCGTTTATACTTCACAATGCAGTTGAAATTTGGAATAGATACACTGCTCAAAACAATTAGGGGAGCAAGCAAAAAAGTGAAGAAAACCGTGTGAGACAGCCATGTATTGGCATACAATGCATAGTACACGCGTATCAATGCGCAATACAGAAAAAAGGCGTAAAAAATTTGGAATTAAGCTTTAATTCTTTGGAAATTATGGAAAAAACATTAAAAGATGATTTAGGGCAACAATTTGGTTACATGTAAATGATAAAAAAAGGCACTGTTTAGACATGATGCATGAGTTTTAATAGGGCGTGTGGTCTCCTCGAACAGCTAAGACTGCTGCACACCTGTTTGCCATGGATGCGATGAGGTTATCGATCAGACTTTGGGGAATACTGTTCCACTCCTCAAGAAGTGCAATCTCCAAGAATCGGACGTAGCAGGCGGCCTTGGTCACGCAGCAATGCGTCGTCTGAGGATGTCCCAAACATGCTCGATTGGATTCAGGTCAGGAGAGAACGCTGGCATTCCATACACTGTATTGTTTCAGCTTCAAGTATGTTCTCCACCAGACGAGCTATATGCGGTCGGGCATTATCATCCTGGAAAACATAGGAATCTCCAATGGCTCCAGCGTAAGGGATGACATGAGGTCGAAGTATCTCGTCTGCATACCTTCGGCCCCTCAAAGTGCCATTACGAATGATATGCAGGTCCGCACGTCCGCCTATGCTGATTCCACCCCATACCATCCAACCAGCTCTTCTGTATTGTGACCTTTCACGAACGAATGCGGGGTTATTTCGAGTGCCCCTGTCCCTCCATACAAGAACACGTCGGGTGTCACACTGTAGACTGAATCGGGACTCGTCTGTAAACAGCACTTGGCTCCAATCATGTTGCTCCCAATCTCGATGTTCAGCAGCCCATCTTCTTCGGGCCGCACGGTGGCGTGGGGTCAACGGAATGCAGACCATTGGCCTACGTGCATAGAGCCCTCCCCCGTGAAGCCGATTACGTACTGTTTGGCTGGACACCCTTCGTCCTGTTGCCAAGAGCAACTGTCTTTGCAGCTGCGTAGCATTCTCTATTCTGTTTCGACGGGCTGTTAACTGTATATACCGGTCATCAGTTGATGTAGTGGCGCGTGGCCGACCTGCCCCTGGTCGACGTCTAACATTTCCTGTTTCTTGGAATCGATTCCACAGCCTTGCAACAACACTTCTGGCGACTCCAACAGCGTCCGCGACACTACGTTGTGTTTGCCCGGATTCCAGTCTGACTATAACACGCCATGCCATGGATTCCGGTAAATCACGTTGTTGAGACATTCTCAAGTAACCTTGTCTCAAAAAAAAATACTGCGCAATCGAATTTCACAGTTACGGCAATAAAACAGACGTTTCTGCAACATCCCGATTTCTGCCCTTATCTCCTTTTTCTGGTTTTTGACGTCATAAACTTTGATTTGCATATAAAGTTTTCTTCTTCCGTTTCCTGGTAGGCTTTAAATTATCGATGATTTATTTTATGTTACTTATTGGTATACATCTTTGCTCACTTTTGTTAAAATCATGTGCTCCCCTAATTGATTTCAGCAGTGTATATCACTTTCATTGCCCAGCCAAGTTTCTGATAAAACTAAAATATTTGAATTTCTTATTACTGAATCTTGTAAGTCTACAACGTGGGCTGTAAGACTTTGGCAATTAAAAGTGAAAATCGATAAACCTTGTCTGTTCGTAATGAAATTAATCAAATCTTCATTGATAGTTTGTAGTTTGTTCAATGAAAGTCGTTTAAACTCCTCTTGCAAATCAATTGTTGATGACGATCGTCTTCGACAATGGTAAAATGTTTTATCATTGTTTTTTGTCGTAATATATAATCCTTCAATACTCGTTACACGTGATAAAGCAACGTATAATAATGATTGAGAGTGACGTCGATCGTATTCGTAAACAATTTCTGAGTATGTGTTGCCTTGAGATATGTGAATTGTTGCACACACCAACGAAACGTGTGTACGTTTATGCATACATTTGTAAAGAATTGCTTAAAGAAGTTAAATCAGGTAAAAATATGAAATTTAAAAAAAAATCAAAATGCAGGGAACGTTTTTAAATTTTTTAAAAACTATACTCATTTTTTTGTCACCAATTTTTTTATATGATTTTAGTTCTAAGTTACATAGAGCCAGTAAAAATTTGGGGCATGGTTGTAAAAAATTTTACTGCCCACTGTAGTCTTAAAATACAAATTAATGAAGCACTATATAACACTTTCACAAAAATCAAATCAATTACACCAAAGCATATATATGATTTAAAAACTCACTTCTTAAACTGGATTTAGAAATTCCATTCGATTGAAAATTTAGTAAACACAATCTTTTATTGCCAAACTATTGGAAGAAATGTTGTGTTGCCACTAAATTTTAAGACAATAGATTGTTTGTATTATTTCCTTAAAAGAATTTTAAAACTGTATATCCAACAAACTCTCCTTAAACTAATTTTTGACAGATTTTGAACCATTTAAATGCCTACTTCGGGTAGATTAAAGACTCACTTCCAATTTTTTTTAA
The DNA here is from genome assembly GCA_019973935.1 of Trichonephila clavipes. Taxonomy (NCBI): domain Eukaryota; kingdom Metazoa; phylum Arthropoda; class Arachnida; order Araneae; family Nephilidae; genus Trichonephila; species Trichonephila clavipes. The sequence continues at coordinate 1,741,279 of BMAU01020921.1, forward strand.
TTTATAAAATTGATTATATTTGGACTTCTAGGTAACGTAAAAACAAAACAAAGTATGTATCGCAAAGCTAAAAGAGGAAAGGCTTGTTAAAGCTGCTGTTGAATGAGGAGAGGGCGGGTGCTAGCTCAGGGCCAATAGACGAAAAACACAAAAGAAATTTTAAAAGCCGTAATTTTTAATCTATTTTTTCAATCTTTGAACAGATTACGGATAATACTATTCTACATATGGAAAAAAAAGTTTCGTTAGATTATTTTTATAAATACTGAAGTTATTAAATATTTAATTAAAATTTTGAGTATTTTTTGAAAAATCGCAAAAAAAGAAGATTTCGTCATTTTTTTATGACTGATTCTAAAAGAGAAAAGCATGAACTTGTAAAAATAAAATATCAATTCATTAACTCGAAAGGAAACTTAAAGGGAATGATTTAGAAACCATTTTTATAAAAGCGTATCAATTTTGTCTCATTTTAAAAAATAGAAAATATCATTATTTTGTTAAAAAAATATATATACCATATCGTGGCGAAAAGAATGATCTCTCCGATTCTGTAATTATTTTTTGTCTGAGATAGGTAGTTTGAATTAGATGGCGTTTTTTAAAACGAGGGGAAAACTCGGAACTTGATTCATTTCTACCTTACGTTCATCGCTAACCGTAACTGGTAACGTGTAAACGGAAATTTCTCCCTACCATGCCATAAGAAGTTAACTTCACACAAAAAATAAGTATTTATTGGATGCCTGTAAATTCTAAAATCTCGATCTGATAAATCACATAACTTTATAAAACATTTCTTGTTATCTGAAAATGTATTCCATGTTTGAATGGGGCCACGGTAGCCTAGTGGTTATGGTCACGAACTCGTAACCAGCGTGACATCTTCGTCACTTGACCGATGTTCAGAATTACGCAGTCCCTTCTCCAGTAGCTCTGGTGTTGCTTTATATTACGACATTTAATAAATCTCTCACTCATTCCAAATTTGAATCCATCTATCTGATGTTAGACAAATACAGTCACAAACACTGGTAGAGTTGGTAGGCGTCTGGTAGGGTTGCGGTGGTGTTATTCACAAAAGGTAAAGTCATCGAGAGTAAGGCAGTGCTTCTCAAAGTTTCAATATTCGCGACTCAATATTCAATCATAATTTTCATCGCCCCCTCCCTCTCATATAATAGCAATGTATTGAATTCAATAATACTATACTTCGATGCTAAAACTATTAGAGTGGCCGCGGTAGCCGAGTGGTATAGGTATCGGATCGTGGCTTGCCTTGTCACGAGTTCGAGCCCAATACCACTAAAGACCCGCCGTGTAGGGCAGCGATGCACGCTAAATCTGTCGAGAGCTGAAACGTCCTCCCGTTGGTGTGGTAGTTAGGAGGGGGGTGCCAGCTCAGGTGTCGTCCACGTCACTTGACTATGGTTCAAAATTACGTGGTCCATCGCCAAAAGCCCTCGTGTAGCTGAACACTGCGACGTTAATATTCAATCAATCAATCAATAAATAAAACTATTCGCTGCGACCTTAACCTCTTAAGTGCCACCGGGGTATATAAACGTCTCGCTCACAATGCATTAATTTCCCCGCACGTATATATACGACTTTTCGAGGTCTTATGATCTTTTCTGTGCACTGCTATTCAAAAAATTATTCCGAAGGCTTTGGAATGGAACAAGACCTTTACAATTCTTGCGAAGAATTTACTTATTTCAGATTATTTTTGCTTCTCCATTCCTCCCCTAATATATCACAAATGCGCACCTACGTGGAGAAGAATTGGCATTCGAAAGCGAATCAAGTAACTTTTAATCGGCAGGTAAGAGATTTATTATAAATCGTACAAATGATTAAGATGAGTGTTAATTTTTGTACATAATTTTATATATGAAAATCCAATGGGGTCACTGGTTATTATTAAACTTGTTCTTGACTTAGTATTATTAAATTATAAAATACATTGTGTGTGTGTGTTAGCACTGAAACATTTATAAATGTAATATATTGGTGTAAATGTGTATTCTATTTTTGGTTATGTCAGAATGTGTGTGTTGTTTGTTTACTTTCAGTAAATTAATCATTTTTTAAAATCTTTTGTTTTCGACTTTTCAATATGCTCGCGTCCCCTTGTAGAGTTGTCACGCCCCCATGGGGGCATGCCCCACAGCTTGAAAAACGCTGCAGTAAGGTGTACAGCGAGATGCTAATCATTGTTGACGCTGCTATCAAGGTAAAACGTTGAAATTCTCTAGCGCAAGAAGATGCTGTTCCATGCAGAAGATGCAAGACCACATGTGCCTGCATTCACCAGCTAAACCCTGTACGAATTCGAATGGGATTTTTTGCTACAATCTCCATAATTTCCCGACATCACTCTTTCAGACTTCTATCTTTTTCACACCTGCAACAATTTCTGGTGTTACCTTCTTTTCAGCACAGGATGGCCGAAATGAGGTTGGACCGTTTTTGGATTCACAGCTACCAAGTTTCTGGCCGAAGGCTTTGAAAAACTATCAAAATGTTGGCAGAAAATCTTTTAATTTGGGTGTGAGGTGACGACTGTTCACTTTAAAGGTACTGCTTTTTTTCTACTAGGTTTTTTCTTGCTTTATTACAAACGTTTTTGGCGGAAACTTTCGTTATAATACGATATATACAAGATCAGAGTGTTTCGACATTGTAAGCAAAAAAATAAGTCAAAATGACACTTAGTCGAACAGAGAAAACAGACTAATTTTAATCTGTACCTGGAAGTTAGTTTCGTGTAATTCGATTGCTTACTGTTATACGTGAAATAAGAAAGGGTTCTAATTGGATATCGAAGTAAATATCCGAAATAAAATTTTATTTCGTGTACTTCCTAACTTCCACAAGAGCCCGTTGTCATACTAAGAATGCGAACTACAAATGCTCTTCTTTACCTTTTGTTTGCTCTAAAAGGTAAGCATATTAATCATATTACCAAATTTATGCTTACTGCAAAATATATGTATACATATATATGTAGTATCTATCTTTACTATCCAAATTCATATCTACCCTATTCAGAGTGGTTTTAATAAATATGTAGGGTATATAATAGATGTTCAAAAATTAGCTGACGGTTTTTAAAAAATTATTACAGTAAAAAGGTTAAGGTTAAAAAGAACCAACTATTTCAATGCGACAGGGCATAAATTTTCCTCACAGAGTTCCTTGCTTTAGTTCAAAAGTTTTCCGACAGGTAGCGCTCAAAACACCTTTTACTGTTTTTTTTTTTTCAGTTTTGATACATGAAAAAATCATCAGAACACACAGCCTGCAGAAGCGGTTGATATTATCTGTGAAAGACAGAACTAAACACATAATTTCGAAGGAAAATGTTAAAATGACATTTTTGTTGGAGGAAAGGATTTTTTCCTTGTATTGGGACTGCCGCTTAGGCACAGTATTGCAGAAATAGGAAGAAGTTTTCAGTGCAAATTCAAAATCACTAAGGATTCGCAGGCAAAAAAATTTTAACATTGTACTTGAAATTCAAACGATTAGTGAGAAAATCGGAACTGTTGGATGATATCGGTCGACTATTACAGAGACAAATGTACAGGTTGCAGTTTGAAAGATTGCAACCACATGTAAATAGAGTAAAACGGTGGCTCATAAGATAATGTGTAAGTGCCTGGTCTTCCCGTAGAAAATTCAAACACAGCAATCACTTCAGACTGTATCCGTAGAGAAAAGGAACATGTTTGCGAATGAATTATTGGAAATATTGGTGGTGGCAATATATTGAAGTTAACTCTATATGGTTTTCAGATAATGCACAATTCCATCTCGACAGATTCTGCAATAGGCAAAATTTTAGAATTGACAACTTTCATGTGTGCTCCACAATCACTCTATTCTCTAAAAGGGATTGTATGGGCAGCTGTTTCCAGAAAAGAAGTAGGTGGTCCCTTATTTTTTTTCCACTTGATAAAAAAACAATATGTTGAAATTTTGCGTGATTTTAGGGAAATGTTTTGGTCAAATCATCCGCGATATTCCGAGTTATTCAAGATGGTGTTGCGCTTCATAGGACTGCAGAAGTCTTAAGTTTTTTAAAGTGAAAATTTTAATAACTATGTAATTGCTTAAAATTGCATCTGTTTTAAAGGAAAGAAAATACTCTGACAATCGTATACAAAAAATTTCAATCCATGTGAGTTTTTCCCTCAGGGTCACTTGAACGATACAGTAAATAAGAAAAAAATCCAGGAACACTTGAGTAATTTGAAGAAATGATCGATAAGGAATATGCAGGAATTCCATCGGTCACTATACAAAAAAGCAGGCCGATTTTCCGCTTAGGCAGGAGGGCGCAAAAAATTGGAGGGCTAAAAAAAGAGAAAAAATTAAAATTGAAGCGAATGTACCACCACATAGAGGCGACAGAACAGGCGGAATACTTGGCTCAAAGCTATTCCAAAGACATGTACAGCAGAAAGCAGCCTTTCTGCCCTTAAAAGAGTAAAGACTGAAATGAGATCTACTACGAAAAATGAAAAGTCTAACAGTTTGATGTTGCTATGCATTCAAAATGATATTACAATGGAAATGGATTACAATGATGACATTAATTATTTTGCAGTGGCTAAAGCTGGGAGAAAACGATAAATAAATATTATAATTATTAAGTAATTACAAACGATTTAATTTACTGCACTAATTTAGAAATGGCTGTGTGGATGGTCCATTATGTCATAAGGTAAGAAAGGAATAACAATGGTCAAACCATGCCACCATACTTTCCTTACAGCTGCCGGTTGCTAGTTCGGGACGCGGTGGTTTCAAAGGTGGTGAATAATGGAAAGACTTTTCGAAAACAAAAACAGAGATAGAGAGAGAATCAAGTAAGAGCGTGAAGGAAAAATCCTTTCCGAACCAAAACTGCCAAAGCCTCTGTAAACAGTGAGGGGGCGTACTGGCATGTCTATGATGTGGAGGGTGATAAAAAAAATAGAAGAAGCTTTAGATCGCTTCGAAGCTGTAGAAGACAGCTTCGGCAATCTCTCAAGAGCTTTATCAGAGAAGATCACATCTTCTGGGCCTTCTGGGTAGATCAAGAAAAGCCTGGCTTGCGCTACTGAGGAAATGTTGTGCAGACAGTTGAACATTACGGCAGTTTGGGCAATGATTTATGTCACTTCTTTGTCAGTCAGTTGATATTTTCATTCCTTTTACATGCTTTGTTCTAAGTTTAGTTATTATCGATGCTATTGTACGATTACTATTTAGAGCTGGGATGGAATATTTAAAATTATTGTTAATTAGTCTTCGTCTGGCAACTGCATTGGCGTAGATGAGGGTCGTGAGGTTAGATGATAGGGGCAAGCTCTGGATTCTTTGGCAAGAGGGGCGTAATAGTTTGAAATGCCTAGGGCATCGCGGAGGTTAAAAACAGCCCTGACAAAAAGCGTCTAATAATTTCGTTCAAGGATTGCGAGTGGTGATTGCGGCTGATGTGTGTAATATATTATGTGTACTTCAAATCATGCAACACCAGCTGGTGTAAACGGGAACCCTATTGGATATAATTTGTTATCTGATCTCCATACAAAAATGATTTTCTTACTGTTAATGTTCGTAAAATAGACGATTCTGACTTGTCGTTTTCCATGTGTGTATATTGGGCAAGTTATATAGTTACTGAAGTTACACTTATAAAGTATCATGGATATAAGAAATTCAGAGAAACCAATTTGACAGAAGTGTGCGGTGAAAAATTACCCTAAAGGAAGTGGATCATCAATGTCTGAAAAAAAAGTCCTTTCACGAGACAGATGAGCAGCATTGTCACAAATTACTAAGGTGTTGTATAGGGTGTTTTTTTAGAGGTATAGAACTTTAAATTGCAATAAAACAACGATGCATTATTCGATTGACATGAATTTTTTTTACTCGAAAGATAATCTTGTGGTATTACATTTTTAATATGATTTCTGGCATATGACTGCCACGGCTGGCTCGGATGTAGTCCAATCTGGACGTCCAATTCTCGATGACTTTTTCCGACATTTGTGGCCGTATATCGGCAATAACACGGTAAATGTTGTCTTCCAAATGGTCAAGCGTTTGTGGCTTATCCGCATAGACCAATGACTTTACATAGCCCCACAGAAAATAGTCTAGCGGTGTTAAATCACAAGATCTTGGAGGCCAATTCACAGGTCCAAAACGTGAAATTAGGCGGTCACCAAACGTGTCTTTCAATAAATCGATTGTGGTACGAGCTGTGTGACATGTTGCGCCGTCTTGTTGGAACCACAGCTCCTGGATATCATGGTTATTCAATTCAGGAATGAAAAAGTTAGTAATCATGGCTCTATACCGATCACCATTGACGGTAACGTTGTGGCCTTCATCGTTTTTGAAGAAGTACGGACCAATGATTCCACCAGCCCATAAAGCGCACCAAACAATCAGTTTTTCTGGATGTAACGGTGTTTCGACATACACTTGTGGATTAGCTTCACTCCAAATGCGGCAGTTTTGTTTGTTGACGTAGCCATTCAACCAGAAGTGCGCTTCATCGCTAAACAAAATTCGCTTATGAAAATCGGGAGCAACGGCAATCTCGTTTTGGGCCCATTCGACGAATCTACGCCTTGCTTGATCATATTTAAAATGTAATGCCACAAGATTATCTTTCGAATAAAAAAAATTCATGTCAATCGAATAATACATCGTTGTTTTATTGCAATTTAAAGTTCTATACCTCTAAAAAAACACCCTATACTTTGGGGTACCTAAAAGTGTTAACATGTAAATGGGTTTTTTCCTTTTATTTGGGTTTTAAGAGCGGAATTCACATTCACAGGTGCTTTTGAAGATTGTGAGGCATATGGCTATGCATATCGTCTTGGATCGATAGCACTGCCGTTAAAGTGTTGACAACTAGAAACACATTACTTAGTCTGACAAAATAACTTCTGGTGTAAGACAGTGTTTCTCAAACAGTGGGACGTTCCCCCTAGAGGGGTGTGATAACCCTTCAAGGAGGGCGCAAACATATTAAAAAGTCGAAAACAAAAGATTGCTTTTAAAAAATTATTAATTTACTGAAAGTAAACAAACAAAATACATTCTGGCATAATAAAAAATAAAATACACATTTACACTGATATAACACGGAGAAAAAAAAGACTTACTCAAAAATGAGTACGTAGACATACTCATTTTGAAATGAGTATATTTGCATCAGGTTTGACCGCATGCCTTGATTGAATTTGATTCCTTACATGTACTCAAAAACCTCCCAAAATGCTAATTAATGCTTTCGGAAGAATTAAAGAAGAAATTCAGGATTACACAGAAACTCTTTTAATATACCGGCTACATATTTTGAAAATTGGGTCTCAACAACAGATTTAATTCTCTTAAATCTTCCAAACTATATTTCGTACCTACCACGCTACACGCGGAGGAACACATATCAAAATGAGTACTTGATTCTTTGCTGTTATATTGTACTTAACTGAATTTCTCTTATTTGTAAAATTAAAAGTGCATGGTTTGTTTTTAATATAAGATAAGTTTAATATGTTGTTAAAATTATCAATTACACTCTCTGTGTGGTTAAATGCTGATTTCGCGATATGGTAAATGTTTACATTATTTGCGCGGATTATTTAAGGTGACTGCCTACCTTCGGATCAAATTTTTTCATAAAAACAGATTTTTGAAACAAATTGAGTGTTTTTAGGAAGAAAAATAAAAAAATATGTAAATACATTAAAATTTTTAAATAAACATTGTACTTTTAGAAAAATTGGTGGTTTTCAAGGAAATTTTATCAAATTTTTATCAAAACGGGTAACACTGTATAAAAAGTTCTAAAACAATTATCACAATTTTTTTATACACAACATACATATTATGGTACTCTTCAAAATGAGCCAAAATCTAAGAGAAATATTAAAATATAAAAAAAATTACAGACAATTATACATAACAATATGAAAATTTTGATATTTTTAAAGTTTTTTATTCATAAAAACTATCCTAAATGAAAAAATATTTAACCTACATTAAAATCTTTGGTTCACTTTTTGAAAAACAGTATAATAAACATTCCCACAAAATTTCAAAAGGTTATCTGGTTTGGTTCTTAAGATATCATGTAAATGGTAAAGAATTTCTATCGAAAACAAAATTTTGAGAAAAACTCATTTAAAGTTTTATCTTGCCGCTAAAAGGTACTCGTACATCAAAAAATTGTCTAAAATCCCCATGATGATATTTCACATCTTCCTTTTCTTCCTGGTGCAACCCTTTTTTCTTTTTGAGAGCTCGTGTTTTTTTTTTCTTTTTAATTTTGTAAAGGATAATGAATGTCTTTCTGCGTCGTTAATTCGTCGATAGTCATACAATTTTAATACACGTATCATATAGCTACCAGCATAAAACCCCAGCTTATTTATAACTTTTGATAAGCCACTAGTACCTTCATTAAATTGTAGAATTGCTATATATGCCCATAATTTCAAAGACTGGAGTTCAACAAAGTTTTGTTTTGAAACTATATATGTGTTCCACAGAACACCATTGAAACTCTCGTTGGCATTCTGAGTCAATCCGCGTAAGCACTTTTCTAAAAGTTTTTGATTGCATAGTTTAAAGTAGTGTGGTTTAACAATATTTAAAATATTTTGTGAGAGTCCAAGGGTTCGGCAGTGAATATTTTACCAAGTGCCTTTGCTTTTTGAAATTTGCACCAACTATCTGTTCCTATTGGGCATTGACCATGCATATGCTTTTCAGTACTGGAACAGCAGTGATAAAACGCAGCAATAACTGCGATTTGCATGTTTGCTTAATTTTTTATATTACTGTGGATTGCTATTCCATAGTAATTTTGTAATTTGCAAATAAAATTGTCCGTCAATTTTCCATCTTTCCTCCCAATCCTTTCACTGATTATTTTAACTTTCTCAGATGACTCCCAACCCTTTTCTGCACGTGACCAATACATTCTAGTTAGCTTATTAACTGTATTAGGAGCGTACATGTTTTTTACGGATTTCTACGCTTTGGAATCCCCATCACCATAGTAATCAGTGTACTGCAATTTACGATGATTCTCTGATCGCTCAAATATGCGATATGCTCCGAGTCTCCATACTTGAAGCCGAACCCATAAAATTGCAACAAACATGTGCATTAGAAGCAGCATCTGGAACTTAAGTCTTCTTTGAACACATTCTACAAAAATGTGACATTATTTTGATGTCCAAAATTTTTCCTGGGTCAATATATGCAACTGACGCAACCATTGTGAGACGAGTAGCCACGCTTCTGCCAAGTCCCATCCATTAACACGCCACAGCAGCTTATTGATTCTAAGGGTGAATTTTTTAATTTTTTCACCTCAGTTGCTGCATTTTTCATGCCTTCTATAGAAACTATAGATGCAGCATGCTGAATCTTTAATTCTTGATTTCGAAATGCTGTTTTGAAAAGAAAAGGCAAGTCCAAAATACCGAACAGTTTATTTCCAGCTGTGTACCCTTTTCCAATTACTCTTAAGGCAAAAGCAATCAGAGTATTCAGCTTAAATTTATTGCTGACTTTTTCAGATGAAGTAAATCCTTTTAAAAAAATCACAGTTTCTACATTTCAAGGAAATTTTGAACATATTCCATACCTAGAGTCTTCTGTCAAACTGAGTTCATCATGTAAACAAACTGGACAACAAAGTACTGAAAACACAGAAAGCAATGTGGTGACATCAAATATTCGATGTCCGAAAATTTCATCATAATTCCTAGAATTTTCTAAAAACTTGTCCTTCAAATCTTCAAGTTTTGATGCACTTGCAGTTTTCAGTTCAATATTACTTGCAACGGTCGTATCATTTTTAGCCTGAGAATCTATACTTGAGCATTTGTTGCTATACTGATTTCCAGTAAACTTTCGCTTTCTTGAGCGATATTGGTTCTTATGACCCATATTTAAGATATTTTTGAAAACTTTTAAGCAAAATTTTATCGTAAGATATAAATTTTTGTAATAAAAAGCGACCAAACATACAGTTAAGCAAAACACATGCTAGAATGTAAACGGACTGTCTGTGTTGCCAATTTTTAGCAAGAAAGAACTCTACTAATAATATAGTAGTGACTGAAACACTAGAAAAAAAGATTACCGAAATATATTTTATAAATTAAAAAAATGAAATAAACTGTAGAATTTAAGTTAAAAATTACAATTTTCTGCAACTTCCGGTTTTGAAAGGATACTTCCGGTTCCCTTTTGCAGAGAGTGATGTTTTTAAAATCACTATAACTTTATTTCTATTTTGCGTAAAGGAAAAAGAAAAACTGTTTTGGAAAGAAAAATGTTGAAACTATAAGATTTTGAAATAAAAAAAATGCCTTATGTAGACGAAAAACGACATTTTCCAGGTAGGTAGTCACCTTAAAAAGCAATTTACTTGATTCATAAGTCATATTGTTTGATTTTGTCAAGTCAAAACTAAATTCATTTGCAAGAAACATTCTAAATAAACTCAACCTGGGTATCAGTATAGAATAGGGGGGAGGGGGTCCGTGGCGAAATTAATTTTCAGCAACCGAAGTTAGCGCCAAGCAACTTAATTTAGCGATAGGTGTTAAGAGAAATCACAGTGGAGTCTTACAATGCAAATAAAGAAAAATTAAAAATAAAAAATTATTTGTCAAGTTATCAGTAATTCATTTAAATTAAGTTATTTGGCGATCGATTCCGGTTTCCGAATCCAAAGGGCCCCCTATTCTACACTTCAACTCAAAAGTGAAAAGCTTTATCTATGTCATGACACATAGCCAACTACTAAAACTACATTTTAGGTTTTGCTTTGAAAGGAGAGAGAGAGAGAGACCACACATATATATATTGTATTACATTCATAAAACTATTGTTTAGCAATAAAATGTGCTTGTATGAATTGTAGCATTAACATGTTTCAGTATGCAATATGGTTTCACCAATTGACTGAACATGGTATTAAGTTATTTTCAATTAGCACTGTTGGTAGAAGGTGCCTTGAATGTAGTTTCTTGAAACTTTTAAAGCACTTTTTAGCTTATTAAGTTATGGAAAATGTCTTAAAAGTTCCCATACAGAAATTATTTAAGAGTTTCAACAATTTCACACACACAATACACTTATTTTACAATTCCTTTCACTCTCGTTTTCAAATATTGAAAGAATCAAAATTAATTGTACAGAATGAGTAAAATTAAACGTAATATATTTCAAGAAAGATTTTTACTTTTTGGTATTAGACATTAAGTATAAAAATTAAATCTTCATAACTACTAATATTTAACAGATATTTTAACTTATTAGAAATTTATCTGCATTATTTAAATAAGATTTATCACAATACTTACATATTATTACAGCCTTTTGGTTGAATTGAGCTTTAAATTGAGCTTCCGGTAACCCTAAAATTTGTTAGAAAAAAAAAGTTCAATAAAATTGAAGCTATATATATATAATTTAAAAAAATAATAATAAATTGCAAAATGTGCAATGTGCTCCTATGTTACTAATGCAACTAGTGAATATATCTTTTCCTTTTTTTTTTTTTTTTTTCATTTAAAATAATCGTACAAGAAGCTGACGTCATGCAGGAATATTATACATGCTGTCACACTCTTTTTGATCCAAAATATTTATGATATATTTTTTATCCGATCGAATAACCGGTCTGTAGTACGGCAACGGACTCCTAATTCTATATTAAAAGATATAAAGTGAAAGAAAAGAACCTGATAGTTTTATTATGCATATTTCGAATTGATTAAGTGATAAAATCAAACGAGGAATGTAGAAACTTTTTACATATGATCTTTTTTGAAACAAAAATTTACTATCGTTAATAATAGGTTTAACATTAAGAGGTTTGAGAGTTCCTACCATTTGTATGACTTTTATGAATATGCATCAAAGCCAAACACGGAATGAACGGCTTCAGCTGCGCTTTAAAACATTTTTTCCCTAATATAGTTAATATATTTAGTTATTCCAGCGCGCGCGACTTGATTAATGCGTAAGACTGCAAATTACAAACTGATTATTATCATTTATATACACGGGATATCTTCCGAATTTTGAGTTGAGGATAAGTTGCAATTATTATTTATCTAGTAATTTCTTGTCGTCATCTCTCCCCACCCATATTGTTGAAAGAATTCAGAATTATTAGACATTATATTTAAGTATTTACGCTTAACATGTTTAACTTTTTCACAGAATAACTGGTGGCCGTGCTAGATTAGGGGTCATGGTCATGAACTCGTGGCCGACGTTTCATAAGCGCTGCTTTGGAATGCAGTAATAAACAAAATTGACATTAATGGACCTCTGAAACGGATATGACTCAACCTTTTAACAAAATGTTTCAAAGGAAAAATCCTACATTTATATATATATATATATATATATATATATCCTACATTTATATATATATATATATATATATATATATATATATATATATATATATATATATATATATATATATATATATATATATATATATATATATATATATATAGTGTGCGTGTGTGTGTGTCGCTAGAGATGGCTCAGAATGGATACCGCATGTTCCCGGAAAATTTGCGACTTGAAATGTTTTGTGACAAAGTAGTGGTCCAACAAGCTTCGCAAAACATAATGTCAAACTCTGTTTTTTATGATATATAGGGCTACATTATAGGATAATTACATAAAATAATATTAAAAGTTTTGAAACTAAACCTTTACTAAACAGTAGTCCCGCAGTTATTTAGTTATTACAATTATTTTATATGTTTTATGTCACGGTTTTGAAAAGAAACAGTAGACGTTTAAGGGTAATAAAAATCACGTACTTTCTAGTGTTAAATCTGTCGATCTTCAAACTCCTCCCATATGGTAGTTTGAAGAGGAAGATGCCAGCTCAAGTGTCGTCCTTGTCACTTCACCTAGATTTAAAATTACGAGGCCCGTAATTAATAGTCAACGTGTTGCTTTAAAATGCGACTTTAATGAACTCTCACCGACTCTTCAAGAATAAACTAGTGAACGTGATAGACTAGTGGTCATATTCACAGATTCGTGGCCGGCGTGTCATGAGTTCTCACCCTAATGCACTGAATACCAGGCCTGAAAAAGAGCTGATGGACGTTAAATATGTCGAGACTTAATGTCTCCCCGTGGGTGTGACGTGGAAGTTTGGAAAGGAGTACCAGCTTAGGTGTCGTCCTCGACACTTGCTCCAAATTCAAGATAACGAAGTCTGTGTTGCTGTATAGTGTGACGTTAATAAGTACACATTCAGAATAAAATTTCCAATAACACACATTTTAAAAATTTCTAAGAATTGTTCTTGTTTAATAATAAAACATTTGAATATGTCACTGAAATTAAAATTTGATTAGTAGGGCTCAATAGCTAATGTCCTTCTTCTTCGATTAGGAAAATGGCTGAAGAACAATCTACTGAAATTGCTTCTATTATCGAGAATACCATACCTTTGTCGAGAATGCATCAAATGTTTATTCATAGAAGTATCCTTTCTTTGGATGAAAGTATAAGGCTTAGAGAGAGACCAGTGCTTCTCAAACTTTCAATACTGGCGCCCCCCTTTTCGATCACAATTTTTATCGCGCCCCCCTTATACATTAATAATGTACTGAATGCAACAAGAAATGTTCCGCAGCTTCAACATACTGACCACATGAACAAATATCTATCAATTAAATTAGACCTAGACAAATAGCTCTTAAAATTACCACGTCCTGTAAGAATCTGCGATAACTCAAAATCAGGAAGACATTTTTTACATTCTAATCGCTGAAAAATTGTGGTAAAAATTTTTTAGTTCACAAAGCCTTAGGTGAGGCCAAGAATTCGGTGTTCCGTGCCGTAACAGTTCTTTCCCAAGCTAAATTATTCCAGTGGGACAACGACACAGAAATTGAGAAGGTTCGTATCCCGGCCAGTTGCCTCTTTAGCCAACTGGTCAGCACTATCATAACCGAGGTTTCCACTATGGCCCTGAACATAAGGTGGATTTGACAGTCTTCAAGAAGTAGTACAGAATGAACTGAACCTCTACAACAAGTTTTTCTGTAGAAGTTATATCACGCAAAGTATGGAGGAAGATAGAGACCCAAAACTTATTATTTTTGGATATATATATATAGGGTGTATTTTTAGAGGTATAGAACTTTAAATTGCAATAAAACAACGATGTATTATTCGATTGACATGATTTTTTTTATTCGAAAGATAATCTTGTGGCATTACATTTTAAATATGATCAAGCAAGGCGTAGATTCGTCGAATGGGCCCAAAACGAGATTGCCGTCGTTCCCGATTTTCATAAGCGAATTTTGTTTAGCGATGAAGCGCACTTCTGGTTGAATGGCTACGTCAACAAACAAAACTGTCGCATTTGGAGTGAAGCTAATCCACATGTGTATGTCGAAACACCGTTACATCCAGAAAAACTGCCTGTTTGCTGCGCTTTATGGGCTGGTGGAATCATTGGTCCGTATTTCTTCAAAAACGATGAAGGCCACAACGTTACAGTCAATAGTGATCGGTATAGAGCCATGATTACTTTTTCATTCCTGACTTGAACAATCATGATGTCTAGGAGCTGTGGTTCCAACAAGACGGCGCAACATGTCACACAGCTCGTGCCACAATCGATTTATTGAAAGACACGTTTGGTGACCGCCTAATTTCACGTTTTGGATCTGTGAATTGGCCTCCAAGATCTTGTGATTTAACACCGCTAGACTATTTTCTTGGGGGGTATGTAAAGTCATTGGTCTATGCGGATAAGCCACAAACGCTTGACCATTTGGAAGACAACATTCACCGTGTTATTGCCGATATACGGCCACAAATGTTGGAAAAAATCATCGAAAATTGGACGTCCAGATTCGACTACATCCGAGCCAGCCGTGGCAGTCATATGCCAGAAATCATGTTAAAAATGTAATGCCACAAGATTATCTTTCGAATAAAAAAAATCATGTCAATGGAATAAAACATCGTTGTTTTATTGCAATTTAAAGTTCTATACCTCTAAAAAAACACCCTTTATATAAGACAAAGTTATTGTATATTGATCATTACCATGGTAGAAATCGCATTATGGAAAGTATTATTATTAATCACAAGGACAACTCGCATTCTTTCACATTCTCTTTTTAATTTTCGCGAATAGTACAATAAAAGATTAAGTAGTGAAGGGAGAACGTTGTATATACATTTCAGTCAGCATTATATTAAAATTTTATTCCATTTTTAAAGAAATTTAATTCGTGATATATGAGTAGCACATATATGAAAAAAATGCTGCAATTTTAAATTTTATAAGACAAGGGAGAGAGGAGTTAAGACTCCCTGATTTTTTTACATTCATATAGGTCAATATTTTAATTATAATAACAATTTCTTATCATTATATTTAAAGTATCCGACTACTTGCGACAACTTTTTTTTTTGAAATAATGGAAATATGGAGATTTTTTTGTGATTTTTAGATTTATTTAGTATATTTTAAGGAAAAAACCGTACAATTGAAAAAAAAAAAATTATTACTTTTAAAATGGGAAAAAATGGTGAAAATGTACAAAAAATTACACAAACGGGGCCCGGTCTATACAAAACTTTTATGAACAAATTCTCAATTTTTCAATTTTGATGTGTTACTTTGCTATTCATGTTTGAAATGACCTTCAGGATAATAGATATTTTAATTTTTACAAAAACTAGAGCACTTTATCTTAGTGATTACATGAATTTGCTTAAAAAAGCAGTGATTATATTCACATAAAGGACTGTAAATTTTGAAATAAAACAGTGATTGGTAAATCTGAAGGTCAAAACACTTCTGCTGTTATACAAACATTCAAAAAAAAATTTCAGCAAATTATTTTCAAAACTTTTTTGAGCAATCACTGTCCCCGTTTGAGATTTTCGAGAAAAAAAAACATTTTTCGAGTAAAACGCATTTTAAAGTTTGACATCTTGTGTAAAGTTATGGCATCTTCTTTTACTAAAACACTTGTAGTTTTTGTTCTAGTGAATGGAAAATAAAAAGCTTTGTACTTTTGCTATGCTAAATGCTAAGCTAATATGACTGCCTATAAAATACAATTATAAAAAAAATGTGTCAATTTTTGAAAAAATCATGATTTTAGGGTAGTCGGATACCTTAATAGTTTCCTTGTTGAGAGATTGTTAGTATAACTGGTTGGTCCGTTCAACATACGGGCTACCGAAAGCTGGCGACAATTGGTTTGCCCATAGGTCACTGATATTTTCTTTTGTTTGATTTGCACGTATTTTTAATCCTTACAATGAGGTTATTAGTGCTAGTTTTATTAAGAGGAGCAATTTGTCCATGATACTGAAATACTCATCTGTGATTTTCTTCGTGGTGAAGGCGAGAATTTTTCATTGAAATCAGGAATTTAGATTCTTGAAAATATTCGGTAAAGATCGGTATTGGCAAGACAATGTGCAATTTGTTGCTTGAAAAGAAATGAAAATGGAAAGATAATAAAAAAAGCCGATATTGTCTCTGTCCCTATTGGAATGCAAGGCTAATTTTTATATCATGCTTCAAATTGCGTGTGCATCTATATATGCACACTCACAAAATCGTCGATCGTTTGAAAGAAAAGTGCATGGAATATTGTTGTAAATATGAGAAAAATTCTTTTAAGATATATGAAACACTTTACATATCATGCAGAGTGTGCTTATAAAAAGCGAACATGTAGGGGTTTTTGGGTTCCACAATTATAAAATGAAAAATAGTGTAAAAACTTTAAAATTGGAAATTCAAATAAAATTCTTCCATTTCCACATTCTGTTAAATATTACACTTCAATATTTGCAATAAAAATATTTTTTGGAACATTTTGAGGACAAAAGAACTCCCTAAAACTTTAAGAGAACATTTCATATGAATGTACAGTTCAGAGATCAAAATCAGATAGAAAGATACTAAGGTGTTAAATCATTAAAATAAAAAAAACCCTTCCAAGTCAGTTTTTTTGCACGTTCAGTAACATAGTGTCCTACTTAAGTTCTCTCTTGTGTTAAACCTCAAGATAAAACAATCTGTTAATATTTTAAATACGAATGACATATTTTTGAATCCTAGGATAATTTTCCTTAAATTCAAGAAAAATCACGTTTTTAAATTATTATTTGAGTAATATATTACTAAAAGCAATGCATATTGTTTCAGGTGATATATACGTGCAGAATTTTAAGGATAGATGCAAATATATTATTAGTAAATGTTAATGAAATTTGTTTAGTTCTAAGTTTATTAAAGATTCGAAGAGCTGTAACAAAACAGCAAGGATTGAATGATTGAAAAAAATATCTCCCTAAACATTGACAGAGGCTCTGAGATTTCAAAACATTGCTCAATCCTACTGGAAATGCCCTGAGGATGGCAACACGTATAAGACCTTGCAGATGACCCTGATGTTCGGTTGTCTTCTAAATTTCTTCACACATTCGCTTTTCTTCATTTTTTCTTTCACTTTTCTCCCTTTTTTCGATATTTTCCTTCTCTTTTCTCTCATCTTCTCCTATCTATGATCCGCAAGTGAATTCATTTTTCACACATCCAATTTTTTTCCCTCCTCCTCCAACTTACTTTGCATTCTTATCATACAACGCTGCGGTTTTGTGGTTACTTTTCGAAAAATATCGCCAGATAGAAATATTAGTTCTCCATTTCGTCGCCAAAAGGTGACATTATTAATTTTTTTGTTTTGTTTTAGTTCGATATTAATGATGAAATGGCGGGAACTTTTATTTCTGTTATAAAGATAAATGCGGATACAAATTGCCTTTGACCCTGAAAACTAACGAGTAGGCATAAGTAATGGAAAGAACATAGTTTATAGATATACTAAACATATTGGATGACGTGTCTTAGGATATTTGGTGACGCATGTATGCAAATTATCATCATCAAATGAATGGAATTTCATTTGCGTGTTTGATATTTAATCCTTTCTTCTTATAGTGAAAGGTCTATAATCAGTCTTTAAACGCGAGGTAAGCTTTTTTAAAAAAATTATTACCAATTTTTTATTTTTTTATTAATTTTTTTTGTGTGGAAATTCTGAGAAAAATGTGACCTTGGTGGCCTAGCGAACATGGTCACTGACACGCAGCAGTCGTGTCATGAATTTGAGGAACTGATGCTCGTTAAATCTGTCAAGCTCAAAGTCATCCTCTTAGTGTGGTAGTTTGGAGATGGTAGTTTCTTCCTCGTCCTTTGACGATGGTTCGAAATAACGAGGTCCTTCGCCAATAGTTCTGGTGTTACGTTACAGCAGGGGAAGGCAGACTTTTCCAAGTTACGGGCTACTTCTAATTTTTTCAGGGTGTTGCGATCCACCCGATATCGATTGAAAACACAAAGGGGGAAGTGTCCACAACTCCGGACCCTCCTCCAAATCCCATGATTTTTTTCCCAATCGATTATAATCCCATGTATATAGTTCGTAAAATTTAATTAAGTATTTGTTATTAATAATTTTTTATTAATAATTGTTAATTATTTATTCAGCAATTTATTTCTTACTGTTCGTTGTTCCCGACAATCTACAAAATAAAAAAAAATATGCTGCATATTTGGGTAGGACATAAAAATGGTCGACATTCGACCCTGGACCAACGCGCATCACCCCTTTTGAAAAATTCACGAGTGCGTCCAGTGTCTTAGGTGTGGGGAGATAACGAAAAGTTCAACAATATTTATTATAACTTAGTAATAAGTAAGGAATATGTACTTACCTACGTAAAAAAATAGTAAAAACTCACTTTTTTGAAACCGCGTTTAAAGTAAAGCGAAAATACACACGAACATAATAATAGCCATAAATATAATATGTCTAATGATGCATTTACTATCCAATAATTCAAAATACATAAGCAATAAAACATTTTCATCTAAAGTTAGTTCTCGTAATTATAGTCAGTAGAAGACTTGGTCTGTGTACTGTCAAACAATCTTGGATATTTTTCCGTATATAATTACAAACTGCTAATCTTCAGGCGGTCACCCCAAATTGTCTTGGAGGTCCACCGGTCGATCGCGATCGATGTCATGCCTACCTTAGCTTTATATAGTGACGTTAATAAACGTTCATTCACTCGGAAATTATGAGTTTGAGAAATATGTCGAGCAAATAAAAATAATCGATTTTGTACAGTTCTAGTCAGAAAATAATTATTCAGTTACTAAGAATCAAAATTTTAATACTTCCCGGATTCATTCTGTGAAATTTTTCGAAAAGAAAGTTCACACACAGAAATAATTTTCTTTAACTTCTTTAGAAAAATTCTGTAAAAATCATTTTATTATTATTATTATTATTAAGAGAACAAAACGGTGTTGTTGACTGAATAATAACTCCCTCTGTGTTAATCTTTTGAGGCCTTTGCTTTACCAACAAAATTATGATTTTGACAATTTCATTAGGATTTATGGATATATTTTATTTGCAACATAATCATAACTGAAGATATGTTTTGGTATAACATATGATTATTCTTATTGGAGTAAAACTGTTATTATATTTACGTAGTAGGATTCAAAAGTTCCCAGTTTGAGTTTATAACGTAAAAAACTTTTGCTGTAGAACGACAATGGTAAAAATATTCTGTGTTACTGCATCCTTTCCCTTTTCTAAAAGTGGTTCGTCCCAAATCACGGGTCAGTGGCTCACCACGGTGTCGTATTTTGTAGGCGGATGCATTTAGTACCTGGGAATTGAAAGAATTTTTTTTTCTTTTTGAGCAGAGAATGAATGTCAAATTTGGGGGAAGAGGGCTACGGAATCTTACGAAATATGTTAAAGAATGTGCACGGCAGGTTTACGTTATCAGGAACGCAAGCTTTTGATTGGCATCGACGCTTCAGAGAAGGTAGGGAAAGTTTCCTAAGCGACGGACGCTAAAAAGGAATTTGCGGTGGTACGTTAGAAAAAAGAGGCTTAAAACAATAACGTAAATAGCAGAATCAGTTAGAATATCCAAGGCCACATGACAACAGATACTGACTAAGGATTCTCACATGCATAGGGTGTATCAACACATTGTTCCCCGTATGTTAAACAAAGACCAAAAAGCAATTCGAATAGAAATGACTGGAAATTAGACCTCGGCTGTCAACAAATACCCTTCCCTACTTGGCAGAATAGTTACTGGAAGAGAGAAATGGAGAATTGCGGATCAGTTAAAAAACATGAGAGTATCGGAAAGTTGGAAATCACCATAATCTCCACGCAAGTAGAAATTTCGCCAAGATAGCTTTAAATGGAAGATCATACTTGAGGTGCTTTTCGATATATAGGGCAGTATGCATCTGAAAATTGATCCCTGAAGGATGCACTGCAAACCAAAACCTTTATGTAGACATCCTGTGTCGTTTGCGTTCGTCGATCTGAAAGAAAAAACCAAAATTTTGGACTGAGCAGTCATGGGTGCTTTATATGATAACGTTCCTGCTCATTGATCCCTCCTTGCCTCTGACTTTCTTCTAAAATCGAAAACAAATGTTTTGCCACATCCTTCTTACTCCTATGATCTCCCCCCCGGCCACTTCAGCCTATTTCCTATAAGCCGGCACTTCGCTTGTAGGGTCGTGGTTTTCAATCTGCAGATGAAATCAAGCGTGCATCGCAGGCTGAATTAAAGGACATGGCTAAAAATGGATCCAGAAAGGCTTCGACGATCTATACAAGTAATGGCAAAAGTATATTGTTGCTCAAGGGTCTTATTTCGAAGGCGGATGTGTTTCAGCATTTTAATTAGTAATATTTTTAAGCTATGGACTTAGTCCGGGAACTTTGGAATACTATGTCGTATGTTTGTTGTTAGTTTATTGTAAATATATTTATAAAATAAGTTCAGAGAATGTGAAAACGTTCAAATATACATGAAGAAAGGAAATAAGTTTTGATGGTTTTTGGATATCTACTCAACGATTAACTTGAAAACAAATATTATCAAATAATCACTCTGAATCACTTTCATGAAAGGCAAGAAGATATCAAAAGCTGTCAATGAACAAGTTTAGGTCTCGCCATTTTATTTCAAAATCTACCCAAATTTAAATTGAAGTTAAAATTCTTTAAATTTAACATGAAAGTATATTATAAAATAACTAGCTTTGCTACAGCTTAGCTTTGCTTTAAAATAAATAATTAATACCTTTCAATTTTAATTTGTAGTTTATTTATTTATTTACATACCAAACTTCATTCATTAGTTCCATCGACAGTTCATTCTACACAAAACAGCCTCTATAGATTAGGTGAGTTACCATTTAATGTTGTTGGGAATTTTAATAGTTTTAATTACAAAATCACGTTGTTATAACTGGAATAGTTGATTAGTATGCATTTTCGGAGATCGTTAAGCCATTCGTAGGGTTATTTAAACAGGATAATTCTAAAATCATGGGGCAAACTTTGACCTCACTAAACCCAACAATTTTTGTATAGGAATATATAAGCGGAAGTGCCTCGTGTTGGCAGAAACACAACAAACAACACATTAAAGGAAACATAAAACGTTTATTAGCAGCATACTTAGTGAGTGATTCCGTACAGAAAATGTTAAAACCGTTTTAGAAATTGCATCCACCGACAGTCCACCTGTAAAACTCTCCCAACGGTTGGTTGACTGACTTGTACACTCATGTCCATAAGTTAAGGATAATTCAGAATCACACAGAAATTGAACTCAAAAATAAAAATTTCACCTGTAGAATTATCACACACATCTTGAAGAAGAATATGCAAATTACAGGAAACCACCAGATGGCGCGGATAGTACGTCACAATGACGAGAGTGTAAGGGAGGGGTGTATAAGGAATGGTGGCAAAGAAGTAAAATTGTTCATAAGCGCTTTAAAAGCCTTTCAGTGCAATAACCGCATAGTTATGGCACAAAGGAAGCATTTTGATGATTTTTTACGTGGTAGAATTATTGGACGACTGGAATGTGGACGTACCCAGCTATAAGTATCCGAGGAACTTGAAATTGCCTAGAGTGTTATTTCCAGGCTTTGGCAACGATTCCAAGATGATGGAAATGTGAGTAACTGTTACAGCACAGGTCCTCCCCCCTCGAGTTACAACGCCGAATGAGGACTGATATATTTGGCAATTACTGCCAGAAGAAACAGACGGAGCACATCATCAGACCTGTCTCGTCAGCTCTCTTCAGCTTCCGGTACGACAGTTTCAAGGCAGACCGTGTACAGACGCTTAGGACACATTGGTCTATATGGCTCGTAGGTCACTTACCACAACTCACTGTCACCTGCGATTAACCTGGAGTAGAGAGCATGCATTGTGGACACCACAACAGTGGTCTTGTGTGATGTTTTCCGACGAGTCTAGGTTTAGTTTGCAGTCTAATTCTCGACGGACTTTAATATGGAGAGCGCCAGGTACCCGTTACCACCAAGAGAACCCCATTGAACGACAAAGTTACGGGTGTGCAGGAGGGCTCGTTTGGGGAGGAATTATTCTTGGTTCCTGAACTGACCTGCATGTTCAGAGTGCAACAATGAAAGACCACATCTATCGGGATGTCAATCTGGAACAACATGTACGTTTGTTTCGGGGAGCCATGGGTGCTGAATTTCTGTTTATGGGTGACAACGCCCATCGTCACTCTGCAAACATTGTAGACGAATGCCTTCAATCGGTGGATATCACCCGTATGGATTGGCCTGCATACTCACCGGACTTGAATCCAATAGAGCATGTGTGGGATATGCTTAGCCGACGAATTGCAGCCCGTCAACCCCCTCCCACCTGTCTACCGGAAGGCATTGCTTGATGAGTGGTGTAATATTCCCCAAGATCAGACTGATAATTTGATACTCAGCATGCCTAGACGTTGTAAGGCCTGTATTGCATCTTCCGGGAGACATACTCCGTATTAATCATCATACTAACCATATTATACTGTTTTTTGTAAATAGGTTCTTTTTTTAAAATTTGCTCCAGGGAGTAAAAATCGCAATTTTTATTAATTATGTCAAACATGTAGCATCTTTTTTGCTCATTACCTTTTGTTTAATAAATATACTTTACAAATAAGTCAAATTTGTTTTGCTTCTGTCTCTTTCTTGGCCTGAACTTCATTATCTTTAATCTATGGACATGAGTGTAGATGACATACTACAGTTTTTGCATTTGTGCCGGATGCTTTGCTATATGGTCCAAGATGACTTCTTCCAGTGTCGTACAGTCCTCGATCTACCCCTTCCATTAGTACTGCCAATAAATAAACCATCTTCACATTTTTTTGATGTAATCGCTGAAACATTTTGTGGCGTGGCATGCGTCTACTCGGAAAGCATTTCTGATACAGCCATAATGCTGCTCTGCCGTATTCTCTATCAGCACCGTCCATTAAATGTAAGTAACGACCATGCACCCATAACGACGACCGAAATATGAAGCACAAATGCTGATTTTGGAGGTACAGCAGATCACTAGCATACCGCTTTGCTGCCTTCAACTATCACCAGTATTATCAGCCAATCACACAACATAAAGGTCGCCAAACATGCATGACGGTTGGTAAATGCACTTTTTTAAACTATTTTAATATTTTCTCTACGGAATCACTCGTTAAGTACACAGTTAATGGACGTTTTATATTTCCGTTAATGTGTTATTTTTTCTGTTTTTGCCTCACAATGCAGCACTTCCACCCATATATTTCAATGCAAAAATTATTTGTTCTAATGAGCTCTACCACCCTTCAAAGTTTGTGCTATGATTTTAGAATCACCCTGTATAGGAGACTCTTCAGTTTTATAAACGTTAAAAAAGTAAAAAACAAGGGTAAGTTCCTAATATACTATTAGTGTAAATTATGTGTCAAAAAATTTCAAGGATTTTACATTTATCAATTTACTTATTTTCGCGGAGTTTACTTTTGGATTAATATAACAAAGGAAATAGTGATATAACATCAACTCAAGAAGGGAAAAAAAGGCTTCTTCTGTTGCAATTTCCGTTAGTAATGCAGACAGACCCCTCTTATTGGGAGGGGTGGGGTTACATTCTAAAAAACCTTGTAGACGATGACTCCGAGGAATAATCTCTATAGTAAAAATTGAAAATCCTTCGGTCAATGAGGGGGGCGAGAAGGGGGGTTAACCCACAGTCTTCCCTTGGGTATGTCACTGATGATTACGATATTGTCCAGCCGTCTGTTATACAACTGTACATGTTTCAAAGACAAGCGTAAAGGGAAAAGTTGCATGTTATCTGCTTTCAGAGACAGACACTGTAATTTTTGTTATAAATACAAGAGATATAATGACTTAAAAAGACAGAGTACTGATGTCCCGATAACTAAAAATTGAGCAACGATTATAAAACCACAAGATTATGATTTAAAACAAAATACGTCTGCCATGCACTGTGACTCATAATAATTTCATGATATATTTACATTCCTTCCAAAATAAAAATAACCTTGAGAATTTTCCCTTTGTAAATCCGTAAATACTATCACCAAGCAATATTCCTTGGAAAAGTGTTCTTTGTATTTTTGATGAATATATCTTCTGTTCTTGATCTGTAGATTTGTAGATCTCCAAATCTCATCTTAAAACTTAGTTTATCTTCAGGCTACGGCGTCTAAACGTGTGAAATATGTTCGAATTCAAATGTGATGTATGTCGATCTGTATCAAATTATACAGAGTTGCGTGTCGATTACAAAAAGCGGACAGATTCCAAAATTTATCGCATTGTGTCTTAAATATTTCTATAACTTTGTAATGTATTTTATACAAAATAGATAGGTAGAGCTTTATTTAAATCTGAGGTAAAGTAATTTATTAAAATATCATATTTGAGACTATATTAATATTAGTATAACTGCAATGAATAAAATTTTAAACAGCTCTTCCCGCTCAGTGATCGTTCGTACTCTTTCGTATTTTAATTTAGTTGGAGGAAAAAATATGTGATATTGATTTATTTACAACAAATATGCTTAAAACTGTTTATGGTAAGAATCTGACTTTGAAACTTACGAATGAATTTACAGGAGAGGAATTAATTCCACAACTAAAAGTGAGCTGCAACTTTATTTAGCATCAAACACTGTGTTAACTAGATACATAATCTGAATCTATTTCATTTAATCACTTATGGAAATGCGCTGCAGATTTTTTTTAAAAAGATATTTTATTTTCTATGTATAATATTCTTTCCACCTCCGTACTATATTTTCTTCGCTTACACCAGGGATGGCCAACCTTTTTGGAAAGAGTGGCACTCTAGGATAACAAGTAATATATATATATATATAAAAATTAAGTCAATTCCTACTTTGAATGGATGAATAGAAAGTATTTTATCAGCGATTGAAGATTTGAACAAGATATATATATATATAGAGAGAGAGAGAGAGAAGGAAGAGTGAACTATAATAGTAGGAATTGAGAGAAAAAAGAGCATGATTTGTCTGCATTATTGTAACAATGCACACCCCTGTTTGGCTAGTTTAACTGAAACCAATTTTCGAAGTCAACTTTTGTCATTGTTTTAACAGTTACATTGTTACAGCAATGGAGACGAATCTAAGTTGGCGTCAAAAACCTGTAATTAATTTAATTAATGAATTAATGTTTGAAAAACTGTATTAACATCAAGTGCCATATACTACAAGTTTAAAAAATGTGTTTGGACTTGACTGGATGAATGGAAAGTATTTTACTAACGATTGAAAATTTGAACAAGATAAATATATATATATATATATATATATATATATATATATATATATATATATATATATATATATATATATATATATATATATATATATATATATATATATATATAAAATTTGAACAAGATAAATATATAAATATATATATATATAGCTATATATATATATATATAGAGAGAGATATATATATATATATATATATATATATAGAGAGAGTGATCTAATGGTAGGAATTGAAAAAGCACACTATGTGTGTGCCACTTCCAATTTTTTTCAACAAACAAAAAAATATGAAAAGGTCAAAAATGTTGCTCATAGGCTTATTATGGGATTTTTATGCAAATAGCAAAATAGTCTAAGTAGTGGAAATTTAAAAATAATATAAAAAAGACAAAATTACAAATTTTTTATTGTTAAACATTTTACAAGTTCAATCAGTTAGGTTAGGCATAAAATAAAAATGAATAATTTGAAACATTTAGTTTTAAATAATTACTACACAGTCAGTACTTGCTTACTGTGTTTTTGGAATTTTTGTTTTTTTAAAACATGTAATCTATATTGATTAGTTCTTGAAGATGCTAATAAAATTAAGTGGTTTTAAGTGCATATCAGTCAATTTTGAGCTATATTCTGATCTAATATTATGGTCATAATAGCAACATTTGTTCACAATCATATGTTGATCCAAACGTACAATATCTTCCAGATCGTATAAATTTGAAAAATTGCCTGTTTGTACAAATTTCTCATATTCAATATAATTCAGATCCCACTTTGAGCTGAAATAAATTATTTATATTTGCTTTTCAATGTAGCACGGGGCTGTAGGTCAATAATTTCAATTTGAAATTTAGTTAGGTAACAATTAACGCCTTGCAGAGAAACCATGAAAGGATTTCTGAAAAGAACAGAATTTTTTTATCATTAAGATAATCAAATCTAATATTGGTTAAAGAAGATAAATATCAAAGACAATCGGCATTCTTGAATAGTAAGCACTCAGTTATCAAATTTTTTGAAGTGATAACTCCTATTGGCGCGTTTTGCTGGAGAGTGAACTTGAATGAACGTCACGCTCGGGCTTGTAACACTCATTCGGCTTTTTTTTACTTTAGTCGGAAATAGTGCTCGTAAAAGGTCGTCCGTGACATGCATACCCCTAAAATGAAAAGGAGGGACGTCCCCCCCCCCGCCACTCCGAAACGACATTAAACGAGGTAGATTGTCCCACCACCACCACCAATACGCCAAAAAAGTAAAGTTTCTAGCTTTGATTTAAGTGGGGCTCCCCTCCCCCACCTCTTTCTATGGAAATGAAAGCGGGTTCTTTCTAATCCTAGTTGAAGCATGAAAATGAAACATGTAATTTTTTTTTTAAAAATAGGCTTAGAGATAAAGAGAAATCTTACACTAAAAGTAAACAAAATGTAGAAAAAGGACTAACTTTTATAGAACTAAGTAAATAGTATAATTATCACTAGCATTATTGTAGTGAATTCAAGAATAAAAATCTATTTTTGTAAGCGATTCAGAATAGCAATGAAGAAATAGTTCAATTAATCACATTACTTAAGTATACTTTAAGTATAAAAAGAAAATTTAAAAAAATTTAAAATTTAAAATAACAAAACTAAGTATACAGTTGTTAAGAAAGAGTAACATTCAAAAGTTTAAATACAAGGAAGCAAAATATAATTAACTAACTTACCTTGCAGCATCACCGAATATATTTGTATAAAACTGCCATTTAATGACAAGCTAGAAATTATGTGACATAAATCGTCTGATTAAATCCTTTTTACAGGTTTTGTGACCTAGATCCCTCTCTTCCCAATCAACTACGGGCTGAGGTGTCCCATTTGTCAAGGTATCGGATCGTGGCTGACACGTCACGAGTTCGAGCACAATACTACTAAAGGCCCGTCGTGTAGGGGAGCGATGCACGTTAAATATGTCGAGAGCTCAAACATCCTCCCATTGGTGAGGTGTAGTAGTTAGGAGAGGGGGTACTAGCTCAGGTGTCGTCCTCGTCACTTGACCATGGTTGCAAATTACGGGGTCCGTCGCCAAAAGCCCTCGAGTATCTAAAGAGTGCGACGTTAATATTCACTAACTCACTCCCAATCAACCACTTGTCTTACTATCTCTTTGCTTTAATTCATGGATAGAATTGAACATTGTTAAATTACAACCAGAATTTCCACAGCCGGATCGAGTCTTCTGAACAAATTACCCATGTTTTTAAGTGGGAATTTTAAAGTAGATTTTTCAAAAGACAAATCAAAACCTTTAGTTGAATTTTAAAATAAAAATTCAATTTAATTATGTCAAATGATCCAAATGAAAGCACGAGGAAGTACGGAACAATGCTTGACGGAGTATTTTTATAGGTATTTAAATAAAACTTTGAATCTAAAGTATTTATAACCTATTTCTCTATCAGCTACCATAAACCTATTGTTTCCTTCTTAGAATATAATTAATTCACAAATATTATTGTATGTTTCGCACAAAAATATTACTTTACGGGTACAGACATATGAATAAATAATTTTGTAGGACAATACTAATATCCCCTTTTTTTTATGCACCCAACTAATTCCTGAAATAGCATTACAAAATTTGAAGTTATCACTTCTATCGTGTGGTCATAAGCACACACACTAAGAAAGATTACTAAGAAAGATCAAAGTTCTCGGTTTTTCGAAAAAAAAATACAATTTTATTATTGAAAGTAGAAAAAATTCTATACACTCGGAAGATATAAGGAAAGACTCGTATTTCTTAACATGATTTTGACATTAGTAGTATTGAAATGTCATTGACCTCAAAATGCTTCTGGGTTTGCCCAAGAAACAAATAAAGCGGTTTCAGATCAACTATTTTTGAATTGTGCTTTAAAAGAAAGACTGAATGCACATTCTGAGTAGTCAAACTAGCTCTTATTAACAATGTTAAATTTGAATATCAAATAAATAATGATAATTATGAAGCTCTTTAGTATTATTATACAGCTACCGTAGGTTTGAAAAATTTGTTTAGAATTTAACAATTACTTCCTGTTTACCGTGCAAAATTTAAAAATAGAATTTTATTGCAGCTTTTTTCTACCATTTTAACCGTAGTAGCAATTCTGAATGAAATAATAGTCCCTTTATTGTTATTCAAGTTATTGCTTGGTGTAGAATGATCATTTTTGTTTTCATCATTGAAAAGAGTCTTGGTTGAGAGTTTATAAATTTTATGTTCTGATATTCTTTTTTAGGTAAACAAGAGCAGATATTAACATGCCATACAATTTTAGGCGCCAGTACATTACTTGATAACTAATTTTAAGATTAAAGTTTTTAATTTACTGCTTCAAAGTATATTTATAATTTTCTTCCAGATATTATGCAGACACTAATAGGAAAAAATATTACCGTTTTTTTTAAAAGAAAACAAAGCTTTTTGCAGTTAAAAGCTGAAAATTAACTTACTTTTCATGCAATTTAGAATGATTTGAATTATCTGTGATAAAACACATAATGTTAAGGTATTTTAATAGCAAAATCTTTTTAACTCTATATATAAAGAACAGAAAGTATTCGATTACTGTTGCAAAGAGATTTCGATATATTATTTAAATTTTTAAACTTGATAACTTATTGTATTTGTTCATATATGTATTTAAAAATATTTTTGCTATTACAAAAAATGCAGACATTTTAAAAGTCAAATGTCGGCTATTAATTAGAATGCATGTTAAAACCATAAGATGTTTAAATTATTACTTGAAGAGTTTAACTGAAGTTGTTGTTATTTATGCCACCTGATCGATGTTAACATCAGATCAGGGCCCAATAAATTCATCATGGCAAGGGGTTAGTTGTACACTTGTCGTTAGCTTTAGCTTTGAGCATTATCAGGTGAAAGTAAGATTTTGCTCGGTTCCACTCCGATTTTGAGAGAGAGCCCCCTGGGGGTGGTCAGTCTCCCTCCTCTCTTTTCCTTCCCCCAACCTCACGAAAGGACTCGCGACTCGACGGCTGTTTAGAGTACCCCCATGCCGCGAAGGCGCTATACATTTACAAACATCATGTCTTCTCCGGAATTTGTACCCAGGCCCAACGGCACAGCAGTCAGCGTCGCTAACTACTATATGTAATGGGTGGCCGTTTAACTGAAGTAATAACTTAAATAAACAATGAATAAATGTTTATGAGACTTATGGACGAGAATCTTGGTTTTGATTGCACATATGCTTCAAGCACATATATTAAGGGTTGTTAAATTCTTAAATCTATATAATACCTTTGAAAATTAATGTTTTATTTTGTATAATACTCTTAAATCCTTATCACTGAGCTGAGGTTCAACATTACGAAGTCCGTCGCCAATTGCCCTCGTGTTGCTTCAGAGTGGGACATTAATACAAATCAAAACAAATAAATGTATTTATAATTAATAATACACTTACAACTTAATATCTATAACTTTTATATATATATTTCCGATACTTCATTATTCAAAATATATTAAATCTAAAGTGAAAAAAAGAAATCTGAGTATGTCTGGTATTGATTTTTAATTAAAAAAACCAGAATTATATATGATATTAGAGCTTCGGTTGAAAAAATATAACAATAAATATTATTAGGATTATCCATCACCAAATTGCTATTACATAAGTAATCGAAAAGAAACAAAACTACGATTTGAAGTGGTATTTTCCGCTGAAATATTATGTAATTGACAAGACGCTTCAATGTAAAAACCTTAGTAACAATTTATATATATATAAAAAAAAATCCGCGTGCACATATTCAGTGTAGATTATAACATCCTAGAAGCGTGTAAAGGCTAGATAAAAAAAAGTGGTAAAACCAATAAAAATACCGTAACTCCTAATTGATTGGTAGTACTACCACCAGATATTAATCGTTTTTTTATGTCATCAAATTTCTATTACATCACCAATAGAAAGAAAATTGTGATTTACATATGAAAACTATGTGTGATTGGCATGAAATCTCGAGAATGTAATAACCTCGCCAGCAAATAAAAAGTAATTCAAAATGCATAAATTGAAGATTCTACCCAGAAGGTACAGATTGCTTGTTAAAGATGCGTAGAAACCAAAAAAAAAAAGTGTTGCAACTCTTTAATGCCTGTCGATACGCTGTAAGATGTCACGAAACTTAAGGGCTCCCTTTGTTGCTACCTTGTCACAACAACCTGATTGAAGGACAAGTCGGGATAAGTCGCCATTTATAGTAAACTAGTTTTCTCCAGAAAATATAATTCAGGTGACCTCTGGAAGGAAGTCGGTTGTTAAAAAGTGCGTGTGTGAATAAATCGAAAAGAAGAGGAAAAACACTAATCTTGTGTGTCGGGACTTTATTGAAGAAAGATTCTGAGGAGAACTTGCTGTGTTCGAATTTCGGTCTGCTGCGTAAACAACTGTGTATCAGAATGCATGGAGAAACCGGCTGAAGGTAAGTTTTTTTTTTTCTTACTGAGATTTGAACTAGAATTGTGTGTACTTTCAACATCAAATGTATTGATCACTTTTTCTATGTTAAATAATACCTATTTAAATTTTGCCAAAAAGTTTTGTGATCAATTAAAGTAGATTACTAGAAGTTGTGTGCCAGATTTGGATTTTGGCATTTACATATCAAATAACGAATGATATTCTTCAATTAATATGATTTAAAAGTTTGACTGCGATTAATTGTTTTCTTTTTTCCCTCAAAACTTATTTTTCCATTTTTTTCCATCCACATCATTCTGCCCTAACAATTTTAATGGAAAAGTTCCAATTTATCATTTTATGTTGAAGAGAGTCGTTGAGAAGTAAAAATTTGGAGATCATGGTGCATTTTTTCTGCATTCTCTTCTAAATTCGTCAATGATATGTAACTTTCAATAACTCCAAAGGAAATAGACCAGCTGTTCTTAAAGTTTTGATCGTTGCGGACCCACTTTGTGTGTCTGCCAGACATCGCGGACACCTCCCCCTCCCAAGATTTTGAACACCCCACCCTGATTCCTAAAACATGGCTAAGTAAATTAAAGATTCCTTAATAATTCTAAGAATGTCTCTGCTACTTATCTTTGCACATGTGTTCCTACTATTTTTTGAAAATATTGCATTGTAATAATGCCTATGCAGTAGCAAAATTTTTTAAAAAGCTGAATATTCTTGAACCAAATGCTTGTTCTAGTAAAATTTTCAATGATCTACTGTTGGATAGCGCATCATTTGATTTTTTCACGAGGCTTTTCAGAGCCTGCAATAAAGAGAAAAATTTCACTTATTTTACATACATTACTACAAAAGTTAACATAAAAGTTAAAACAACCACTAACAAATATCTTGAATATTTTCAAATGAAATGGATTGCAGTTAAAATAGTTGAAAGACTCTTTAACTGTTGTTAAAATACAAATGTTTAAATACAAATGAGTTCGTTAAAATACAAGTTTTAAGAACATGAGGGGTTTTTTTAAAAAATTAAATTCTATACTAAGACAGAAAATATGTGTATTTAATAAAGATGAGAAAATGTATTCGAGAAGAGAGATTTATATCTCAATAATAAGGTGACCATTTTTTTACAATGAAAAGGAGGACGAAAAATTTAAGAAAAAACTACCACTTAAATACATGTGAAACATTTTATTAATTCAAACAAAAATACGTTAATTACGCTTACATTCTTTTTAATTATCATCTTAAAAGAGTATTTTTCCATTGAAGGATTTTTTGTCAGCATATCATTTTCTTATGTATCAGGAAGTTTGGGCAAAAGATATCCTTCATACTGAATTTTACAGTAAGCACTGTAGCTAAAATATTAGCATTTAATTTTGATTTCTCAGTAGTCACTTCACAAAAATCGTTACCAACTGAAAAAAAACTCTTTCAACTGGTGCATTAGTTCCAGGGCAGCACAACGTAAATTCAACAAGAATAATTACATTTTCATATGGAATGTGTTCATTTTTGAGATGGTTTAGGTAATTTCGTTCATATTTTACCAATTTCTTAGCATGTTGATTTTCTAATCGTTCTAATTTATTAGAATTTAAATATACATTCAGTCTTCTTTCTACTCCAAACAAATAATTATCATCGATTTTAATATCAGGCATTTCTTTCGATAAAAACTCAACGTAATTTTCTATATCTGCCCACTTTACTTGAGACCAGGTCAAAAAATACCATTGAAAACTGTTTTTTCCTGTGATATTTGTTTCAGACCATTCTTCGATATTATGGAAACATGTTTGGTTCATCTCTGAATACAGAAATTAACAGATCAGTTTTAAAATATTGAAAAGGAGGACACTTTTCGAGGAAGGACAGAACCTATAAAAAGAGGACGATTGGCCACCTTATATAATAAAACCCTCTAAGTGTCTCGTGAAATGTGATTATCTAAACATTTAAATTTTAAATATATATATTTTGTCTTAATGTCCTTCAGATTTCAATTGTGCGTTGCTGTTGGTATGTCCATGTTGTGCGGATTGATAAAAAAAGAAGCTTGAGATCGCTCCGGGGCTGTCGAAGACAGCTTCGGCAACCTCAACAGCTTTATCAGAGAAGATCAAATCTTCTGGGTCTTCTGAGCTGATCTTGAAAAGCTTGGCTTGAATTGCTGGGCAACTGAGGATATGTTGTGGAAGCAATTGAACATTAGGGCAATGATTTGTGTGACTTCTTTGTCCGTCATTTGAGATAGTCATTCCTTTTACGTGCTTTATTTGTTCTTTAAATTATTGAATTATTATACAGAGAGTGATTTAAAAAACAGTTCGAATTTTTTTGTAATTCTTAACTAAATTTAGTATTTTGTTTAAACATGTAAAACACACTTAAATTATAAATATAATTTTTTTTTTGTCTTCAATAGCAAATTTTTATGAGAATGATATTAATGATTCGTTTTTTAACAGTTCAAAGTTCATTCGATCAACAAAAAAAAGCAGTCAGTTGAACTTATGGAACTTTATTTATAGAAACAAATAAATTGTAAAGATTAAATGTGAAAGATACAAATTAACGATTTTCACTATTGAATGATTGACATCAAAATAGTGAATAGAGAAAATAAGAGCGTTATAATTAACACATCAGAACGTTCCCGCCATTTTTGTATCCCTTTAACATTCCATTCGAAGAAAAGTTGTCGAACTTTCTGAACGTTTCTTTTACGCGTGAAAACATTTATCTTTTAGAAAAAGAACCAGTTTCAGAGAAATATTATGCGAGTAATCACATGCTTTTCTTATCAATGTCTCGAAGATATTTTTTAAGAGTTGTTTGGTAAATATTGGTAAAATAAAATTTGGTTTGGCTCCATAAAGAAGTAGCCTTCAGGAATTTCACATTAACAAGCAGTCTGTGAGTTTTAATTTACTATTTTTTTCCAGGGAAAATGTCGGTGTTTTTTTATTTCTAACTTCTTGCAAAGACATAAACAGAATATATAAAAATTCTATACTAATATATAAGTTATATTTTTATAATAAAAAATAAGAGACACTCAAAACTTTCTTCAAAATATTTTAATATTACGATTATTTGCGTTAAGAAAATAATCGAATATTTTGTTAAATTAATATGTGAATATATATATATATCTTGAAATCGATTAAAATTTTACCAATGATTTTGAGTTTTAAAAATGTTTAAAAATTGAGAAATTCTTAAAAGAGAACTTATTAACCTTATTACAACACTTTCACACAAATCTTATTCTACTTTTTTACTGAGCACTGGGGAGCTCATCACGTAACTGTTATTTGGTATATAGTTAAGGGGTTAATTAAGAATATTTTTATGATAAAATAATCCATGATTTTTAAGTGTAACAAAGTGTAGCATAATATTTTTTTTTCATTTAAAGGAGGTAAAAAAATTTAAATGATGGTGGTAGATTTTGTTTTGCAAAGGAGCATATAATTTTGTTCAACGGTAAAAGAGCTCGAAAAAAAAGTTTAACTTTTGTAATAATGATTTCTGTTTTAGAAAATAACATCTTCCGCGCGTTTGTAAGCAATGACAAAAGTTTAAATCATTTTATTGTCAATAATTAACACATAAATAAACTAAAAGGTAGCAGGAGTTAAAATAATAAATAAAAAGCAATAGGGCGGGGCGTTGCAAACATCCAACAGAATAAGAACCGTAAAAAAAGAGCACGCACTGTGAGAGCAAAAATAAAATGCACGCTGACAGATAATTATAAAATTTCCTTTCCAATCATTCAATTTGCTCAAACGTTAAGCAGGAAATAAAAATGTCGTGATATTATTTCTTATATGCTATTTTACAAAAGGGATTCGTTTTCTTTTTGTTCTGTTTGCACCTCACTTAGTTGCCAATAGCAACAAATATTGAAAACAATTGTAAAAATGCATAGATTTTTTTTATCTGACACGTCATTCTATCAAATGTTTCAAGTAATTGGAAGCCAAAAAGCATATTCTTCTAGTTCGTTCACGATCTTTGATTTTTACCATCCTCTCTGATATTTTACAATGATTCGTGATAATTAATAATTTATTATTGTTATTATTTCCTTTGTTGTTGCAAATGTGTATTTTCAAGTACTATACTGTTCGGCATTACCTTAATAATGAATCAAGTGTCTAATAACTTTTTGAGTTTTGGTGGTATTTCTATCGATAGAATCAAATGAAAATCGTTTTATTTTTCCGATTCTTACGAACTGTGTATTAATAAATCATATTATCCGATGCCTTCTATTAGTTCACACACACTCTATCTATATATTTATATATCTTGTTCAAATTTTTGATAGTTAATAAAATACTTTTTATTCATCCACTCAAGTTCAAATACATTTTTTTAAACTTTTAGTGGATGACACTTGATGTTAATAAAGTTTTTCAAATATTAATTCATCAATTCTACTTAATTAATGAATAAATAATAACAATCTAAGTAGGAATTGACTTAAACTTTTGTTTATATTTCTTGTGTTTTTAGGTTTAATTCATGGTCAGAGGTGCAGTTATAAATGTATTTGAGTACAACGTAATGTTACAGTATAAAGAGATTCAAATTGCTCAAAATTTAAAACTTAAAATACAAAAATATACCTTATTTTTATACAGATTATATTTAAATAAAATAAATAGCAAAGACACAATAATGTGTCGATTAAATCAGTAACAGAATTTTGAATACCTATTCGATTTTTAAAATACTTTTATGATTTTAGTGTTTCCCATGTTTTACGGTATTTAAAACGTTTTTATGAAATTTTACACACATACACACATACAAATATGTATGTACATATATATGTAAAGGTCCAGGGAAGATATTTTTATTTTTCTTATTATCAGAAGGGAGATCCAAGTTTCAAAATAATACCTTAATGTTATTTTAATGACGCTATTTAAAAAAATAAGAATAAAAAAAAACCTTTCTTCGATAATTTTTACATTTAATGTTAATTATATATCTGTAGCTTTGCGCATTTATATCTATTTTCTTTCTCGGTGTTGATTCTCTCGCTGGAAATAAATGCACTTAATGCAGTTAGACAACGTAGAGTTACGAATAATAAATGATTAAGGTAGCATGCATTTAAAATAGTGTTATGAATAGAAATTGTGCGTCTTTTAAGTTATTCAACGCAGTAATTTATTTAGAAATAATGGTTAAACTGAGAAATGTTCGACAGGCAGGAAAAAAATTGCCATAATGGAAAGAAATACTTGTGACCACAATTACATGAATAAAATGTACATTTATTACAAGAACACTTCATTTAATCCTGTACTAAGCAGAGTCAAGATATTTTTCATTGGGAATTCTTATTTAATTTATTATCAATGCTAATTTAATGAAAATCCTCTTATTTTTCAAATACTCATTCAAACATGTATTACAGCGAAAAAAATCATTGGAAAACGTCAATTATATTAATTGAAAAAAGGTAAAAATTGTAATAAAATTATTTTAATATATTAATTAAAATCAATAAAAATTTTTAAAAATTAATACAGAAAGTCGATGTGTGTAATCTCTTTCTGTTTTTAGAATGATACCAATAAACCATTATATTTTCATAGTGTTCTTGAAGATTATCCAAATAACATACTACCTCCTTTCTTAAAAATTGACTTCTGTTTGGGGTTTTGTATCGTATTCTTATACAAGATGTTGCCGAATTCGACCGACAAATTCAGAAAGGTGATAGTAGATAACATTAGATGTAAAGCAAACTTACAATACGACAGAATCATCACAGCTCGATGTCAGAAATGCAACAAATGATTGTCACAGGAATTGTTCTAAGTTTCGGTCGCGTAGATCATAGCACAGCCAACACCGACGGAAGAAGGATTGTCGGACACGTTTAAGCAAATTCGGTACGCTGGCAATATCAGCTAAAGAGACGACGATCTGTGCCATGAGATCCTCCACTGTAGCAACCAGCGTCTCATACACAAAAGACTTCAGGTGGCTCCAGAAGTGGAAATCAAAGGGATTGCAGTCCAGAGAGCGTGGAGGTTAAATTACAGGTCCACCACATCCACTACACCTCGCGTGATATGTAGCTTGGAGGTGGTTACGTACCACAATCTAAAAATGTACTGGGGTACTATCATCCATGACCCACACATTCTGGTGTTCAGTGGCCCCTCGTCTGGCTCATTTTTCTCCCGACGGGGATTGCGACCCCATGTTCTATGGTGATTTGTCGTCCCCATGATGCTTATTACCAACCCTCTGAATTTGTGTGTCGAATTTGACAATACCCTGTATAGTGTTTCATTCTAAAGTTTTATGAAAAGTATCTTTCTAAAAATACTAAAACTAGCAACATAAGCTTTCACGTTGGTTTAATCGTAATAAAAACTCTAAAAGTTCGCTGTCAGTAAGTTAAAAAAGTATTTGATGAAAATTTAAAAAATATAAGTCATTAGCAAAATAAACCTTAAAATTATCATTTAAATGTTAGACCTGATTTTAGATTAATAATTATTAAAAATTTTGAATAGTAAAAATTTTTAAAAATTTCAAATTTCTAAACACGCAGGCATTAAATATTTTTGTAGACCCTTTCAGCAGCAGCCTAATCAATACTAGTCAATGCAGAATCCTAAAAATGATAAAGGTGAATTATTTATTAGATGAACTAACTCATCCAGACATGGTATTCCGTTGCTTATTTGTATGAATTATATGCATGAGTGTACAATATAACGCTATTACAGTTCAGTTAACTATAATAAGTGTAACAATTACCTCGAAAGTATGATGCTGAGAAATGTGTACTCTTTCTTTGCCTATGGAGTAATATAAATAATAGTAATAACATATAAATACTCTAAATTGCAGCTATAAATATGCACTTATTACATAGAAAATTATATAAGTATATTTTTACTTATTAATTACAAGTTATAATGAAGACCGCTACTGTACTTCGAGTAACATTATTCTTTCCTCTGATGATCGAGATGCATTACAGCTATTAGAACTATAAGTTATCACAAATGCCTTTTTCGGAAAAGAAATTAAAGACCCTACTAACAAACGCAGAAAAGAATAAGAAGTTGATCTTCTAACGCAAGCTCACAAATCCTGCTGTTTAAGAATCTCTAACACAAATTATTTTAAATGTGTGGTAAAACATTCATTGTATGTTTCAGCGTTTGGAACAGAACGGTTGTAACAGTAATTTAATGCAGACGACATCTTCAAAAAGAAATACGAAATAAAAGTCGTCTCAACAAAAAGAAAAGGAATCCCAGAATAAGAAAGGAGTGTTTGAAATGTGGTTCCGAAAAAAGAACAATAATTAATGCAATTGAAAAAAGTGGGTTTTTTTTTTTTTTTTTTTTTTTGTATTTGCGTACTACAAATCTTGAATCAAAACTCAAACTTTTCAAAAAATCTTTCTAGTTTCGATGTAAGACTAAGTAAAGAGGGACGTCAATTAAAAAGATTTTTTAAAAATGTTAAGGTTTAGGTTTCAAACTCTCTGAATACTTTCTGAGTTAAAATAAGGCTCCATATAAACGACGTGTTTAACTTTATTGCCCTAAAAATGATATATTTTAATGCATTAATCGTTTTAACTTCAAGCAACCTATTTTTCTTGCACATAATTTGCCCAGCATTTCGTGTATTATTTTAGTGGTATAAACGAATCTTTAGATCCGCTCTCGAAGTCATTCAGGAAGAGAAAACATGGTTCATCCGAAACATCAATTTTCTTCTGCTAGCCATAGAGGCAATGGGAAAATCTTGCGCACTGCAATGGATTTCGGTCCACTTTGATATCTAAGGGAACGAACTGGCCAACTCTCTTGACAAAGAAGCCAGAGCAATCGAGCCAACACCTCTTTATTACGGTTTTTGATGCCAACGTATTAGCAAAACAGAAGTCTATGCAAGCTTTCGGAAAAAATTCTCACTGCCAGAATTAAACTACAACCTTAAAATAAAGACGACCTTAACCCTTTATCTACCGCATTATGAATTACTGCAGTTTTTTTCATGCAATATTTATTTTCAAATCACTACATTGATAATAAAAGGATGTACATAAACGAAATACTCAACTTTGGGAAATTTAATCCGCGAGAGCTAATTAATTAATTACAGTTATTCAACTGTAAAATTAATTATATAAACTGTTCACTTAAAATAATAGTCAAATCCTTTTCTAAGATCTTTATTAACATAGAAAAAAATAAGACATTTATCTTTTAACATTAACTATTTTTTCGGAATAAAAATGACAATCTTCGCAATGCGCTAAAAACGCCGTCAGCTTAAAAAGCAATTTCTGCTATAAAACTATTCACCTTCCCCGCTAAAATACTTATCATAGAACCCATGCTACCATATTTCTTGGAAGAGTGAATTTAAAAGAATACTCCTGCTCAGTATTGTCAGAGTATTCGTAAAACTGGTTATTCTATGTAATTTCAAAGTGAGTGGTACTTATAAGTACCGTCGG
Source organism: Trichonephila clavipes (assembly GCA_019973935.1). Taxonomy (NCBI): domain Eukaryota; kingdom Metazoa; phylum Arthropoda; class Arachnida; order Araneae; family Nephilidae; genus Trichonephila; species Trichonephila clavipes. The sequence goes on from BMAU01020921.1 coordinate 1,781,111, forward strand.
TAGATAAAGGGTTAAACAGAATAAGGACAAAACCATGACGGATCAAGAACTCTGACGGAGAACTCTGATGGACGGTTCAAGAACTCTGAACTCTCTGACGGATCAAGAACTTATGTGATGTGCAAGCACTGCCCGGGAACGCAGCTGGATCCAAAACATTTTTTTAGGTCTCACAGGAGCCTTAACAGATATCCGTGCACTCGAAAAAAATATCCTTCTTCAAACTAATATAACTTAGCTAAAAAACAAAACAATAACTTTAAATTTTTACCGCATTATAATCATATATATTTACAATATTTCTTAAATTTTCAGAGAATTTGAGAAAAAATTAAAAACAGTTATAAAGAAATAAAAATTGTACAATTTTTCAAAAATATGAAAATTAGTATTTTACACCGCACAGGATTCTGAAGTACAAAATTGATCAAAATTTGCGAAATTAATTTTACTTGGTATAAAACTGTTCATTTTTGAAGTTATACTAACTTTTATAAGAAATTTAGAAGAAAAAAAAATTTTTTAAATACAATTTTATAACGAAAATTCTAAAATTTTTGAAAAAAATAAATTAAAATTCAAATAAAATAAAATCTATTAATTTCTTCTTTGAAAATTGATGTATAAGTTATGAAGAGTCTTATTTTGAAGACGTGTATAAAATTTCAAATTGGTATCATTAATAGTTTCTCTGAGAAATCCTGCGTGGAAGCTAAAATTCTTTGTTTTGCGAAAAATGAAGTTAAAGATAAGAACGAGATGCGGTTTTCGTTTAAATTTCATTACTTATTTCTCAATAACTTCAGAAGTTTTCACAGTGTCAACACAATTTCTGTACCAAAATACTCAGAAGTATTGAGGCTGTAACATATATTTTTTTCAAAAAATTGAAAAATTTGCAATTTAAGAATCCTGTGAGGCCTTTAGCTGCCCTTCCGTTGCTCGTAACCGTTTCAAAATTGACTGTAACGTGGACAAATTATACACAGACAAGGCCGGGACATTGCCAAGACAGTGATTCACGCCTTTGACACTATGTAATTTTTAACATCATTTCTTCCAGTGAGTTTTGCCATACATGAAAACAACAACAAACGAATCTTTAGCTTTATGTATTTATGTTAAAAAGAGAAATCTCGAACAACTGTCGACCATCTCTAAATTTTTGTAGTGCAACATGATAAAATGACATAGATGTTATCACTTAAATTTATATTAATGTAAGAATTATTTTTAATGAGAAGTATTCTCTGAAGCTTTATCTTGGTTTTTAACACTGAACAGAGAGATATATCTATCCTTTCACAGTCAGAAACAATATATTTTCTTGTTCATATTTTCAAGATTTTTTTTAGATATTATAGCAACTAAATATTTATAAGAGAGTCAAAGAAAGTTTTTCCCTTTCTCTAATTATTGCTCTAAAAATGTTAAGCAGAATTTTTTAAACATAGAAATTAAAAACATTTTTACACAACTGGGAACACAGGTTCAATTGAATATTTTAAAATATAATATAATTTTTTTAAAAAAAATCGAACCACGTAACATTATTGATACTAAATTATAGAAATTAAAAATCATATTTAAGGAATTAATAATTGTTTCAATAATTTATTGTAGCTGTGTTGCAAATTTATTAAGTTCATTTTTCTCGCTATAACAGAAATCTATGCTCGACTACATATTAGTTATTATATATAAGAGTTCTTAAGAAAGGGAGAGAGTGAATGCATTGTTTTAGTCGCATAACATACAGCTGGGGATCAAAATAAGGGAAACCCCTATGAATAAAAGCGACATTTCTGAATGCGCTTCGCAAGCATTAAAATATAATAATCGCTATCAGTTTTTTTATAAATACAGAGTGTGTTTTTTCCAGGTATAGAAGTTTAAGTTGGCATTACTTTCCAAGATGGTGACCGATTTAACAGCTGTCAAGTGATTTATTCTCAGTTTGGTTTGGCAATTCATCATGAATAGACTCACGCCTGAACAACGCTTTCAAATTGTACAATTTTATTTCGAAAATAATGGTCGCGATTTTCATAAGCGAATTTTGTTTAGCGATGAAGTGCACTTCTGGTTGAATGGCTTCGTCAACAAACAAAACTGCCGCATTTGGAGTGAAGCTAATCCACAAGTGTATGTCGAAACACCGTTACATCTAGAAAAACTGACTGTTTGGTGCGCTTTATGGGCTGGTGGAATCCTTCTTCAAAAATGATGAAGGCCACAACGTTACAGTCAATGGTGATCGGTATAGAGCCATGATTACTAAATTTTTCTTCTGAATTGAACAATCATGATGTCCAGGAGCTGTGGTTCCAACAAGACGGCGCAACATGTCACACAGCTCGTGCCCCAATCGATTTATTGAAAGACACGTTTGGTGACCACCTAATTTCACGTTTTGGACCTGTGAATTGGTCTCCAAGATCTTGTGATTTAACACCGCTAGACTATTTTCTGTGGGGCTATGTAAAGTCATTGGTCTATGCGGATAAGCCACAAACGCTTGACCATTTGGAAGACAACATTCACCGTGTTATTGCCGATGTACGGCCACAAATGTTGGAAAAAGTCATCGAAAATTGGACATCCAGATTGGACTACATCCGAGCCAACCGTGGCAGTCCTATGCCAGAAATCATATTTAAAATGTAATGCCACAAGATTATCTTTCGATTAAAAAAATTCATGTCAATCGAATAATACATCGTTGTTTTATTGCAATTTAAAGTTCTATACCTCTCACAAAACACCTTTTATATATTCCCCCAGAATATATAGTGTATATATTATGGTAGTATGGGGTAGAGAGAGAGAGATTTATTAAAGTTCTGGAAATCTTGGATTTTTTTTCAAAAGCGTAAAATGTCGGACCTCTCAGATTTTCAAAGAGTAGGAGCCCGTCTAGTTGGAGTAGGTGTGACCAAAACATTTAAAATTTAATGCTTTTCTAGAGGCATGGTGTCTAAAGTCATACAGCGTAGCAAAACAAGCTCTCGGCAAAGCAAAACAGTGGGCAGAAGGAGAAACTCAGTGAAAGAGACCGATGGATATAGAAGCAGATTCAAAGCGAAAAACTGCAGCGTAAGTGTCTGCAAAGTTTAATCAGTATCTAGATTCTCCAGAGTCATTGATTATTGTTAGAGTGTACCGTCATAAACAGCATTTATGACAGAGCAAAAATTCCCAAACCACTTGTCACCGATGTTAATGTCAAACGTTGTCTACAGTGGTGTCACACTTACAAAACCAGGTCGATTGATAAGTGGAAGAAGGTAATATGGTTTGACTAATCGTTTTTTACACTCTCCCCTACAACAAGATGAGTGCAAGTTTGGAGGATACCTGCATAAACGTATTATTGTGATTGTCTCATTCCAACTGTCAAGCATGGAGGTGGAGGTGGATCTATCATGATATGGGTAGTCGTGTCGTGCTTTTCTGCTGGACTAATCGCCGTGAAAGGAAGTGTCACTGGAGAGAAGTATAGAGAAATTTTAGCTGACCAGGTCCATCGTATGATGCAAACTTTGTTTCCTGAAGGATGTAGAATTTTCCAGGATGATAATGCTTTTATCCGTGCAGTAGAGCTTTCCCAGTCATGGTTTGATGAACATGAGGATGAAGTTAAACATCTACCTTGGCACAAGCACAGCCACCCGACTTCAATGTAATTTAACCGTTACGGTCCATTTTAGAGCGTTCAATTGGAATCGATATCCTCCACTAGCCTTTCCCCCAGAATTTTCACAATATCTTCATGAAAAATGGTACAATATTCCTCTAAACACCATTCAGCATTTGTATGAATTGATTTCTATACAAATCCAAGCTGTATTACATGCCAAAGGCGGTCTTACATCATACTAATACAGAATCTTTTGTAATTCTAAGGTGTTTCTCTTATTTTGATTACCACAAGTATATTTCGGTAAAATATTTAATTTTTTCCCAAATAGCAATAAATTCATAATTATTTTCGATACTTTAATATTGCTCAGTTTTATGTAAGTTAGTCTATTTAAATACTGAATTTTGATTTGTTTGAATTATGCTTATCGACACTAGAATTATCTTTAGTTAGAATCCAATAATTTGGCCTATTTTGTTTTGGTGTCACACACTATTATGGTCTCATATATTATTCCGATTATTTGTCCAAAAATCTTGGTAAAAATAAAAATTCATATGAATTTTAATATTGCGATATATTTAAAAATGAAAAAAAGTATATAATAATGTTCACAAATTTCGAGTGCCTCATATTATTGTATTTTTATTTTTAAACTTGCTGTGGGACTCTTGTTAGATATTTTTTGTGTGAAAATTTCCATAAGTATAGAATTTATATTTACGTGTAAGAATGTAGAAACTACTTACTCATTGAAAAATATTCCTAACAAAGAGTTATTGTTGGTTAAAATACTTAGCTTAAAAAATTGGAAAATTTCAGTTATTAATTAAAATTTAGCATTACTATGCAATTAATAGTGTAATAAATGACAGTTTTTTTCCTAAAAATTAGAAATTTAGTTTTTACTTATATAGATCGAACACAACGAAAAAGCTACTGTCTTTGCCTCCACGAATTCACTTAATCAACAGTAGAATTAGATTAAAATTATTAAAGAATACTTAAAAAATTAGAGTGATCAAAACATTTTTATTTACTTGATATATGACAGAACATTTTTATTTACTTGATGTATATGAATGAACATTTTTATTTAAGAGGAGGAAATGCACTTAACAGTGCAATGTGATATTGTAATAAGTCGATACTTTATAAATATTCTATGCTTACCCTAAATCAGTCCATCTCAACCCCTCATTTTTGTTGCGGTACACCTCTAACAATTTCAAAATTTGGCGGCACATTAACAATAAAATAAGTTTAAGTGAACTTTACTTACCTGCAATACACTATGCAAAATAGTTTATGATGACAATTTTCAACGTTAAATAAAATATTTTAGATGGAGACAACAAAATATTTATTAAGTAACTGACTAGAAATTTATTACAAGAATACATTTAATGTGAAATGTGAGCATGAAGGTTTATGATAATCTCGTTTATATTGGGGGTCATAAAAATGACAATGTCACTCTCATTTCACCATCTACATTTTTTTCCATTTTTATATTAATTAATATGCTGAAGGTTTTAATTCACTCAAATATGATGTATAAAATTGTAATAAAATTTTCAAAGGTTTTTTTTAGCTATTATGAGATAATCATCTCTAATTTTAATCCAAAATGAATTAATTGACTCTTCCGAATATTTTGAAAGTAAATCTCGATTATTACAGAGATTGAATTTAATTTGTTCTCTTCATTCAAAGTTTATTCATTAGTTATCACAAACTTATTACGAACCCAATCAAATTTTCTTGCATCTATCCACGAAAGGATAAGTTAAACATACCAAGGATATTCTTAGTTTATTTCTATGAAACGACAGAATGATTAGGTTCCGGATTTTATTTTTCCCCAGATTATAATTAATAATTTAAAAACAATATGGTGGCACACAAAAGTTCCGTGGCACTGTGGTTGAGTATTACTGCCCTAAATGAAATAATAAAACAATTGGAAACACGCGTAACATAGACAGAGTTCACATTCTTCTCGGGGTGGTCAATCTATGCATGAAGAATAAGTTAAATTTCATTAATATTTTTTTTCCTTATAGTTACTTGAAATGACCGAGTGTGATTGGTTTGGGAAAGGAATATTTTCCTGGTCTTGTATACTTCTCTATTTAGTCAATGGTAAGTTTGTTATGTTTATTTGTATATTTAATGATTAACGTTTGAAAAATTAACAACAAAAAATGTAGAAAAGTAATCGGAAATTCTTTATGCTTCATTTAACAATTGAAAAAAAAAATCACAAAAAAATGTTTTCCACCAATGAACATGTACCCATGTTCAAAAATAAAATCAAAATTGTACATTAAATAAATAATATTAAATGAGTTCTTATAATTGTTGTACAGTATTAATTTTTTAAAAAACTTACTTTTGTGTTATTGCAGTTTTTGAATTTATCCAGTTGTATTTTATTTGAACATGGATTAATGATTTAATCAAAAAATTGATTAAATAATTAGCATCAACATTCTGAAGAAATATTAATTCGAAAAGTAAAAACTTTTCGTGTACTTTGCAATGAAATAATCAACTTTTAACAAGTGTTATTATGAGATCAGCATATTCTATCGGTATTCATAAATGCAGGCTTTTTAAACAAACAAAAAAAAAATACACAAATTTTGGTAAAACAAGTATCTGTTCATAGAATTCACTATTTTTAGCTTCACTTTTGAACTTTTTTTTAAAGAAAATTATGCAATGAAGTTGCAACAGCATAAATACTTAATAGTTTTAGATAAATTGATATACATATAACAACCAGTTCTTTCTTTAAAAATCTGATAATTTCTTTGTTTGATGAAATTAAAATAGTTTGAATCTCTCGCATTCTATCTCTATTTCTATATAAAAAACTTATCTAACTATTTTTTTCATAATACAACCTTACAAAATTTAATTTTTTACTGAGGTTTACACACACACATATAGCTATATAATTCAAATGAAATTTAATATTTGGATTTAAAAAGCACTAACATTTTTATAGTGAAATTAAATTTTACGTAATAGTAAGAAGTTTTAAAATCTCTTTCTTCAAATTCATAATTAAATTGTACTCAATGATTTATTGACCGCTCGCTAGCTTCCCGTCTCGGTGGCAGCGTCGGCTGACATAGGACACTTCTTTAACAATACAGACAACTCTAGCTTCTGCGTTTTAGTTTTATTTTAATGGTCACAATCATTTCCTTAAATGATTTTAAATTACTTTAAATTATTTTCTGTTTATTTTTCATTTTTTATTAAATTTTTCACATTTCTTAATTTATTTTATACTACCCCTCAATATTGGCAATCATCCTCTAATGCTCAACAACAACCTTTAAGATAGGGAATTAAGACCTCTTTTGAGAGAGAGAGAGAGATCATGTGCCCCAAAAAATAACCATTCAACCATTATTCAATTATACGAACTTTCATAATCCTAAAAAGTGCTGATAGTCTAAGAGCCAGTGAGCGGCTACCTGCATGTATTTGACCAGGCTTGGGTTTTTGTACATTGAGGCCCCTATACCTACTGTACATGAGATGGGACTTGACTAAGCCCAAAGTGGTTGACGCGGTTAGTGCGCAGGTGAGACAGGTATCGATTTTTTTGTAATTTTAAATTCATTTGACGACGTTTGCCGTTTTGGTATTCTAAAATATATCATTTTCGTGAACCGAAAATAATAATGGCAGAACATTACCTCGCGTTCGACACTGTGGCAGACAGTTTTGAAAGTATTAAAAAAAATCATTTTTGAAAGTAATTGAAGAGATCTGCCATTGTTATATTTTACTTATTATAGTTTCAAAAACTTATATTTATTAGGGCAGAAGTATTCATTGCGGACAAGCATCAGTAAATAACAAAATCTGAGTTCCTACTCGGCTGGATGTCTATGTATTACGATAACTGTTTTACATCAATATAATGTATTTATGATTTATTTAATCGCTGTATTTATTGAATAATTTTAAATATTAAGGTATATTGAGGTAAATTTAATCGCTGTATTTATTGAAAAATTTCAAATATTAAGGTATATTGAGGTAACATAGTTATTTATATTCATTGATCTTCATTCATCATCATCCGGGTAATGTTCATCGTTGTATAAATCATCTTCATCATCAATTGAGTCAGATTCTGTAAAAATTAAACGTAAATTTTAAATTGTCAGTTGTTTATAAATAGGTTCGCACATATTTGATAAATAATTGATTTTTATGAACTTACCAGGAATATTGGTGATTAAGTCACTGACAAAAGATGGAAGTTGATCTCCTTCGAACCATTTGAGGATAAATGTATTATCCTGCTCAATCCAGCCATACTCCAATGGTTCCAAAGTTGAAGGTTGTTTTTTGTAAGCATTTTTCCAAATAGTAGAAATATAATGAGCTCTCAGAAATTGCTGATAAAGTTCACTCTTACACGGTGGTATTGAAGTTGCATCAAAATGTTGCACTTTCTTGGTGAAATTCTCATGGACGTCTGAAGCTTTGTAGCTGCTAACAAATAGTTGGAACCTTCCATCATCTACGTCCTTGGATTTTTTGGCATTGTAGAGCTGACAAGTAAACTGTTGAATAACATTAAATAGGTCTTGTAATTGGCCCTCAGTTAAATCTTCGTCACCAATAGTAGCAAATGCTTCTTGAAATATAGTATTTTTTTTTAACACAGAGAAAGGTCTTTTCTTTCCTTTATTGAAAAAAGCAGGATTAAAATCACATCCGGTGAATGCATGGAATCCAATTAAACTTTTGGCTAACAATTCACCAAGCTCCGTATAAATTTTTGTTATGTCAATATACCTTTCATTGTTTCCAGTTCCATTGAGCATCCAAATATTGGAATTAGAGTTCTTCAAGTTTTTCATATTACCAATCGTTTCATATTAGTCGTTGGCTAGTTAAATAATCAGGCAATTTTGTTTTAGTTATTCCTAAAATTTCCTCTCTCAAAATAGCAGCAGCTGCTTGCAAGGTATCTTGGTCTTTTAGGTGCGCAAATAATGAGTCGTCAATATTTGATATGCCCTTAGAGCAACAACTTTTTTTTTTTTTTTTGTTCGACATCACAAAATTTGAATTTTATCATTAAATTTCTTGTGGATTTTTCTTCTAAATAATGCGCGGCAAATATTGATGCTACATCGGAGCCTTCACTCAATTCTTTAAACATTTCGAGATATTCTTTGTGCAAATATGACAGAAAATAACAACGTCCCCGTTTTATAACATTCTCCTCAATTAAATTACAAATTTCTCTATAAACGGTTTCATGTGTTTCTCGAGAAATATGCCATGAAGTACGGACAGGACTTTTTACCAGTGACCGTTTGTGATTTCTAAAATTTTGTCGACAAACATCATGATAGTATACTTCATCAGAAGCAACACTTTGTATTTTTACCAAAGTTTCATTGTAAATTTCAGAATCCGGTTTAAACTTTGATAAGATATTTATTTGAAATTGATTTTTTTGGAAGTACGTAATGGCTCATTCTTAGACTTGAATTGTTTTTTTTTATTACAAAAAAAGCACAAATCCGGGTTTCCTGTAGCCACAGTATCAGAATTCTGAACAGTTAATGGTTCTGCTGAATCTTCGAATTGTATTTCCTCGAACGACTGATCTACTGCGACGTCAATATTTTTTCTACAACTTCATCTGTTTAGGAATATTCACATCATTCAAAATAGAATCCTGTACCATTGTATCATCAATTATTGAACTATTAGCTGATGTTGATGGTTGTTCAATCGCAGACGAAGATGTACTTTGTAATGGAATTTCTTTGTTGGCATCTGCCAAAAAAATTTTTTTTTTCAAAGCTGTAAACGTCTTATAACAACTACTATGATAGCCTGCATCAAAAATGTCTTCCGGTAAAATTATATCATTGTACTTTAAGTTATGAAGTTTTCGTAACCTCAAAATATTTCGACATTTTACCAAAGTCTCTTTCGAAAATATTAGAAGTTTTTCAGTTTTTGATATGGTACAAAAAACACACTGCACTTTATTTATTTCACTCGACATAATGTCAAATACATTCAATAATTAATAAGCCAATGAACAATATAAAATAAAGCAACACTATCAATTTTTTTCACGGAACACGAGGCATCTATATGAAGGTTGCCAAATATACTGAAAACATCTGACTAAAACCGTTAGAGTTGGGACTACAATAGAGCCCTCTCGGGTATAAATCCTATATTATTCAAATGGTAGAAAAAGTACTATAAGCTAGAATGAGTACAATAGTAATACTTGAGAGAAAGAAGGATAGCTATATGCAGTCAATGCATGCATCTGGCCGAGTAGGAACTCAGATTTTGTTATTTGCTGATGCTTGTCCGCAATGAATACTTCTGCCCTAATAAATATAAGTTTTTGAAACTATAATAAGCAAAATATAACAATGGCAGATCTCTTCAATTACTTTCAAAAATGATTTTTTTAATACTTTCAAAACTGTCTGCCACAGTGTCGAACGCGAGGTAATGTTCTGCCATTATTATTTTCGGTTCACGAAAATGATATATTTTAGAATACCAAAACGGCAAACGTCGTCAAATGAATTTAAAATTACAAAAAAATCGATCCCTGTCTCACCTGCGCACTAACCGCGTCAACCACTTTGGGCTTAGTCAAGTCCCATCTCATGTACAGTAGGTATAGGGGCCTCAATGTACAAAAACCCAAGCCTGGTCAAATACATGCAGGTAGCCGCTCACTGGCTCTTAGACTATGATAAAGTTACATTATTCATGTGAAGTTTCAAAAATTGAAATAAACAAAAAAAAAAGTTCTTTTTTTTAAATTTTTGTAAGGGTGTAATTCTGTCTCGAGGGCTGAAAATATAAGGAATTTTTAAATGGACATAATTCTTTAAAATTAAAATCAAATAATTCGAATCTTTTGCACATTATATATAAAGGAATAAGGTTACAAAAAAGTACAAAATGTTTAAAGTATAATCATACTTTAAAAAATTATAAGCATATGAAACTAAGAAACATTTCTGTTATAAATATTAATTTTCGTTGCGTATGCTGCTTTCTAAAATAGTATACTTCGATGTATAAAACTTTAAAGAATTATAACACGTATCATACTCTTTAAAAACCAGGGGTGTCAAACTCATAGTCCACAATGAATTTTTTTGCTGCCCGGTCAATATATTGGCAAACAATAATATTTAATAAAAATTTTAAAAATTAATCAGAAATAGGAAAGCTAGTAACAGAGAAAAGAAGTCAAGTGTCAAGACTTAAACATTAATTTTTTTCTTGTTCTTTTGCATATGCTTATTATAATGTATTGTTCAAAATAAACCTACATTTCTATGAATATTGATTACTTTTACATCCCATCTAAAGTTAAACCTTGTTTATATGGCCCAAGTTAGCATTTGAGTTAGAGACACCCCTGATTTAAACTATACCTAATTTTAATATTATATATCTTTTTAGTTTCAAAATATTTGAAAAATATTGAAATTTTTTTTAAAAAAATTACAATTTTTTATTTTTTAAAAAGTATAGTTTATTCTACTCATATGAAACTAGCTGTAGTGTAATAAAGATACATTTAACTTTATAAATCAATTTATCGCTAGTAATTAGACCTACTATTTTAGAAAATATTATGCGCAAAGAAAAATTTAATTAATATTTCTTACAGATATATTTCTTATTTTCATACGCTTATAATTTTAAAATTATGGTTATATTTAAAACATTTTACACTTTGTTGAAGCTTCATTTCTTTATAAATAATGTGTAAAAGATTCGAATTATTTAATTTTAATTTAAAAAAATTATATCTATTTAAAAATTATTTATATGTTCAGCCCTTGAGAAAAAGTTAACACCCCTGAGACCCCAAATAACAGACAATAGTATTTTAAAAAGTCCGATGAAGTTCCGACCCTTAAAACTGTAGCATCATTTTATTAATCTCATTTAAGTTCAAATAAAAAGTGTAGTGTCAGACTGTCTATTTAATGTTCTTACTTGACTTATCAATCAACTTAAATATTAATAAATATAAGTAATAAACTTTAACTGGTATAAGCTCACGTTTTTGCCGGTAATTAAAAGTTCTGCATGTGACAGAATTCCAAGATCTTGTGATTGTATTCCAATGCTTCAAAGAAAACTTGGAGCTGTTGCTCTATTCGAAATAATTCTTTACTTTTTCTTATAGAGGGTATTGATGGTCGTCGCTACAAATGTTCAACATCAGATGGCCGTGACGGTGTCTGTGTTGCTGAGCGATACTGTCGTGAAGCTTTTAACCAGTCTTTAGTGCCATGCGAAGGAGGCGAAAGTTACTGTTGCCCAATTCCAACTACCCATCGCTCTGCTGAATCTTCACCAGCACATCGCACGACAGAACCTCCCTCCAGAACATCAATCAACAATAATAGGCCCCAAAACGAATCACCATATGGCAAAGATCAACCACGAACACAATACGACGATGAAAGATCGAGAAATCATTCCAATTCAAATGGCTGGCCGAGTGAATCACCAAGACCTAAAGAGGATGGAAGGAATCCCTCAAGACCTTCTTATGACGATGGATACCCAAGAAAACCGGTAAGCACACATAACAGACCAAATGTGCAACCTAAAGATGAACGAGATACATCAACAGGAAGACCAATGCAGGATGGAGGGGGGAAAGTTCGATTTGAGGGTGACTCAAGGGTTCATGAAGATCGTCCAGTGAAGCCATCTGTTCACAATAAACCATCAGGGTACATACCAGATGATCGCATCGATTATCCCAAAAGAAGACCTCAGTATGAGTCGGGATCTGGAAGAGAAACTGTATCTTCAAATAGACCAAGGTAAGATTTGTTAAAGTGTAAAGATAAATAGGTTTCTCTTCCTAATGAACACACATATATGTATTTCCCCTTAAGACCCAGCCCGCAAATTCGATATGGAACCATCCACGTTTTAGAGGAGGGTAGTAATGTTTTCTTAATTATTTTTTCCAGTGTCATTGGGGTCAGTTCAGCGCCAATAACAAGAATGTGATATTTAAAGATAAAAATATTTCGGTTCTTAAAGAGATAAGAATGTCTAACTCGCACAAATCCAAACATCCACACAATCCTGTGATCTGAGTCTTCAAGGGAAATTTATATATATATATATATATATATATATATATATATATATATATGCGTGTGTGTGTGTGTGTGTGTGTACGTATGTGCGTTACTTAAAATGCATGTGGTTTCTGAGTTATCAGTATCCATTAATTATGGCTCAAAGCCATTATTTAAGTGAAAGCCAAAAATGTAGCGAATAATTGATAGAATCGAAGGAGGTCAAACACACAAATGAAAATCACCGAAGATTTCAATATTCCTCAAAGTGTCATACCAAGGGTTTGGAGACGTTTTACAAGCACTGAATCAGTTGATAGACAGCGTGGTCAAGGACGACCAAGAGGAACATCTACGACCGATGACCGTTTTTTGTCATTATCAGCCCGAAGAAACCAAGAAGCTACTACAAGGTATTTTGAACGTGAATTAGTTGTTCCACTGCTGGTCAAAAGTTTAATGATGTTGGACTGTCTGCGAGAGAAAATAAAAGGTTTGTGTCCCACTCTCTCCAACTGCCAGAGAGGCACGTTTAAACTGGTGCCATCATCATGTTAAATGCAGCGATGAAGACTGTGCTATAGTATTGTTTATTGTCGAGTAAAGATAAAGACCGAACATTGATTCTAGACGTGGTTTGATCTGGAGAGAAAAAAGAATACATAACTTGCCTTCCCGAGTCCGTTAAATATTCCATTTTCATGACCTTGGTTTTATATTCTGGGGTGAAATGAAAAACGGCCGCTCCGTGTTGCATAACTTTGAAGGGGGCTTTGTAAATTTTCAGAGATACATGGACGAGGTATTGGAGCTTCTAGTTAGGCTCATTAAGGTAACCAACTCAATTCGGAACCGTGATTTTAAAAAAGCGCATAAATGGATAATTTTCATGATATTTAGTGTCACTTAGATTATGCATAAAATTGTTTTAAGAACATTTTGACAAAAAAAATTATTTAAATACAATATTTTGGCAAAAAATTAACATAGAGCAACCTTTTTACAAAATGTTCTCCTTTTGTGAAAATTCTCCTATTATAATAATATTTTATCTGTATATAGCTCAGATCTCTGTACAGAAGCTCAACTATGAGTTTTGAAAAATTTACATTTTCAGAGTTACAACCAATTGAAATAATTATCGGCGTTTTTTTCTTAAAACTTCTCCCCTCTGTTATCGTAAAACATGGATAAACCCACTTCTAAGTTATATTTTTCAAAAATTCTAGTTGAGCCTCTGAAAAGAGGTCTGTGCTATATACACAGGCAAACTATTATTCTAATAGAAGCATTTTTCACAAAAGGAGAATATTTGGAAAAAAGATTATTCTAAGTTAATTTTTTGCCAAAATATTGCACTTAAATAATTTTTTTAATGTAATACTCGATTCTTAAAACAATTTTATATACATTTTCTAATCTAAGTGACACTAAATATCATAAATACTATCCATTTATGCGCTTTTGCAAAATCACGGTTCCGAACGTAGTCGAATACCTTGTGAAAAAATCCCCTTGGATCTCACTTTGAGAAAGAGAATAATTTGGAGTCAGAGAATAATTTGGAGTCAGATAAGAGCCAGAAGCCATTTTTATAAATAACTTTCTTTATTTGGTTATCTTTTCCAAATAGAATCAAAGACTTTATTAACAAATATATCTAAATAGTTATATGAGGTTTAAAAGGGACTTTCCTTTAAATTAACTTAAATATCTAATGATCCAATTAATTAACAATTAGAATATGGATCACGCAGAGATTACCGCGATAAGAGATCCCAGATTTATATTCAATAATGTTCCTATTGAACATATAACTTTAATCTCACTCCTAATATAAAACTTTAATGAGACTTTAATTATAAATCAATATTTACCACACTGCAGCTCAGCTCTTCTTGAGATTTATCCACCTAGAAATCTTCAATAATAAATCTCTAACTTCACCGTTATACCTTCCTGCTTCAATCTCTCTATCCTACTGCTTTTTACTTTACTATTCCGTTTGACTTAAATACTTTATCTAATCTGCATAACAAGGAATCCTGTCCTCTTTTTGGAGCTGATTGGAAATAGGTAGGGGAATTAAATTTCCCTAAAAAAAGACGACTCAGAAGGTTAGTGATAAAGTTCCGTATAGGTTTGTCACAACCTTAAAAGTGCTGTTGGCTCAGAAAGTTTGCTAATCGATGACAATGCTCGGCATATGAGGTGTCAGAATTCTTGCAAACAAAAAATATCATTCAAACGGATTGAATGATACTCACGCGGCTTAAACCCAATTGAGCTTGTGTGGGATGTCTTAGGGTACGAATTTCGGAGTGCCAAATTTCTCCCCAGACACTCCAGGAGCTGAAAAGTGCACTTATAAAGAAGTACTATTCCACAAGACTCAACATTTTGGAATAGTCTATGGAATCAAGATGTAAATGTGTTTAGCTGTCCGAAGTGACCATACACCCGTATTAAAGAAAAAAATGCGTATTTTTCGTGTGCTTAAAGTTGAATTTACAGTATCCAACATTTGCAATCCAGAATGGAATGCACAAGAAATTTATATTGTGAAATTAATATTCCAGAAGTAATGTCATAGTCTTTTAGATTGGAGAGAGAGAGAGAGATTACACCAGTTTTTCAACTAGACATTCTTGAACAAATTCTAAAACTGGAATTTGTATCTGCTAGTGATTATAGAAACGTGAAAAGAAAACCTTTCCAACTTAATCAGATCAATTTTGTTGGTACTTGACATTCAATCTTAGTGGAAAAAATTATATGATTCAGAAAATGAGCTCTTTAAATATTTCTGAATCTTAGTAAAATAAAATTTTGTATCTGGTTAATTCAACAAAAGCTTCACTATAACACAATCACTATAACACAATTTGAGGAAATGTAACGTTTCTAATTTTAAAGAAATACCACATAATTTTAGTAGCCAGTAAAGCTTCAAATAAATCGAAGGTAATGATAAAGCTGTACGCTTAGAATGATTGTACATGTATAATCATTCTTGTGTAAAATCTCCAAGGAGATTTGGAACGTTCTTAACAAATACAATCATTTAAAAGTAACTAAACATATTACATAAATCTGGAAAATTCCTAACAGTGTAAAGTATTTATTCTGATGTAGTTGTATTATGTAAAGGGAAAAAAAGTTTTGATTATGTAGATGTTTTTTCTTATGAAAAGCTTTTAGAACGCGATCTCCTTTATTAGTTTTCTTCACATTCTTATAGCAGAATTTATTTGTCTCATTAAAGTATTTCTGAAGTGAATTTTTTGTTGTAAAACGTTTTGTTTTACACGTGGTATTAAAATATAGATGATTGAGATTTTTCTTTTTGTCTTCTACCGATTATTTTCGCAGCTACAATTAAAAGATCTGGATGAAAATAATATATTGCTCTACTTAATAACATACGTTTGTAAAAAAAATGTGGCATTGGCCAAAAACGACCTGATATCCTAGAAAGTAAAATGAAAAGAATGAGATATTTACGAATATATATATATATATATATATATATATATATATATATATATATATATATATATATATATATATATATATATATATATATAGCAATGAGACTTCGTAATACAATAATCATTCTTGCAAAATTGGGGCAGTACACAGTTTTTTGCATAATTAATCCCAAAAGGCTCTAATAACTAACTTCAATATATGTAATAAAATAAAATTTATTGACATATTTCATTATATTTTAAATTAACTAAATTATCAAAGGGTCGTAATAGTCATGAGAGTTATTACTTTACATTTTGTTTTTCCCACTAGAGATTATCAAAGATCTTTATAGAGATCTTGCGTATATATTATCCCATGAGTTGTTTTGAATACAAACAGTAAAGAAAAGGTATGAAAAAAGAATTAGAGAAATTTTCTGTATATTTAAATTTTCATTACATTGAATAATAATTATCTCAGAAAAAGCTACTCTTGACTTTCAGATAGTATATTTCAAACATTTTATCCCTTGTATTTATTTTTGAATATTTTTTACACTCTTTCTACTTATTCAGTTCCTATACTATTAGCTCACTCTCTACATATTCATTTATTTACATATTTATCTTGTTCAAATTTTTAATCATTAATAAAATACTTTCTATTCATCCAATCAAGTTCAAATAATTTTTTTTTAAAATTTATAGTGGATGACACTTGATGCTGATACAGTTTTTTCAAATATTAATTTATTAAATTTAATTTAATTAATTACTGGTTTCTGAGATGAACTTACAGTCGTCTCTATTGTTGTAACAATGTAACTGTTAAAACAAAGACAAAAGTTGGCGTCGAAAACTTGTTTTTCAGCCTAATCGGGTGTAGACAAATCATGAACTTTTTTTTCAATTCCTACTATCTCTCCTATTATTATTTTTTATTTATACATATATTTTATTCAAATTTTCAATCGTTAATAAAATACTTTCTATTCATCCATTCAAAGTAGGAATTTAATTAATTTTTTTCTTATATTACTTGTTTTTAATACTAAGACTATTTTGAAAATTATTTGTTATTATGTTTGTTTAATTTGCTTATTCATTGCTGCATATGTACTTATCATTTATTATTTTTATACATTTACATATTCATATTGAAACTTCTTTCATTCCTCTATTTAAATTATCGTTATTAATTTTTCTTTCTTTAAAGTTAATGATATATTTGTTTTTATAATTGTTCTTCTAATATTGCTTTAATATACATATTTAAATTTTACAACTTCTGTTTTATTTAGTTGTTTGGTTTTAAACCTCTTTATAAAAATCACACAAAAGGACAAAAAATCCAATTTCTTAAAATGTCTTAAAATTATTAGAAAATATAACCAATAAACAACAAAAGAAAATGTCCGTTTGGTAATCGTATACACATGATAAAATTACCAAATCCATACGCAAATTACAGATATTACGTAAGAATACACTTTTGCTGTATGAATTATGATTTTGTGCCATTTTCAAACATGGACATTAAACGTAAAAATTTAAGTAGGCCAAAAGAAAATGAAGAAAGACGTCGACCTGAACCTTCAACACCAAACCGTTATCCATCGGTTGATGAAATAGAAAAGAATCATAAGCCCTCAAGGACTGGGCCTAATGGCCGGCCGAACGAAAATCCCAAAACTCCTGTAGAATTCCCGAGGCCACAAGATTTCCCAGTTGCTCAACCTCAAGTTCCATGTGAGTTTTTACTTGGATTCATAAATTTAGCATGATTGCTTTTACTGGATATAAGTTATAGCTTTGTTTTTTTTTATTTCTTTTTCAATTCCTACTATAAGTTCACACTCTCTCTCTCTCTCTCCCTATATATATTATAACTATCTATATATTTTTATATTTTCGTTTATATATGTGTGTATATATATATATTTATATATCTTGTTCAAGTTTTCAATCGCTAATAAAATACTTTTTATTCTTCCACTCATGTTCAAATACATTTTTTAAAATTTGTAGTGGATGGCACTTGATGTTAATGCAGTTTTTCAACTATTAATCCATTAATTAATGAATAAATAGGAACAAACAAAAATAATAGTCCAACAGCATATATAGAAAGGAAAATCACTCGTCGTGTCCTTGTAGCGCAATGGATAGCGTGTCGGCCTTCTAATCTGAAGTTCGTGGGTTCGAATCTCATCTGAGATAGCCTAATTTCTGAGAATGCGATTTCTTTTTACTCTACTATTTTATCGGAATAATTCAATTTAATTTATGAATATACAGTAACAAACAAAATATTAGTACAACGCCATGTATCGAAAGGAAAATTCAAAACTGCAAGGAAAATCCTTTTCTATTTTGCCACTTAATGTTATGATTCTGTCATATGCATGTACATGTTTATGTCAATTGTATTATTTAAAAAAGTAACTAAAATAAAAATTTTCTTTGTTGACCTAAGTAGGAAAATTGACTATATTTTTTTTTATTTTACTTGTTTTGTATTTAGTTCAGTCTCTAAATTGTAGATCATCAAAATTTTACCCATGTTATATTAATCCTATTGAGCTTCTAAGCATTTTTCTTGAGCTCAGATCTATGAATTTATTTTATTGGTGCAACTAAGAAAAAAGAATAAGTAACAATGAGGAGAGTAGTTTATTTTTTTATCACTTAATTTTTTTTTTTAAAAATGTGAAGCATATTCTTGAAACTTAATATTCATTATTTAATTTCAAAAGTGATCATTAACATATTTTTACGAATCAGAAAACAAACCAACTCAAAGATTTGTAACTCTTTCCACCCTCCTCTCTTCCGAATGAATTCGAATTCAAGAAAATTACCACAGATAAAAAAATTAAAATCATAGGGAACGCTTTGTTAATGAATTTGACATTGAGAGATGAAATTTATTTTTAATGACATTAATGTGGGCACCATAGAATATAAGCAATGATCATGAACTCGAGACCAAAGTGTCACGAGTTCGAGCCCTAGGACCACTGAAGGCCCGTCGCTTAGAGAGGCCAATGTATGTTAAATCTAGCGAAACTCAAAGTTCTTTCGTTGTGGGAATTCAAAGAGAGAATTCTGGTTTTGATGGCGTCCTCGTTACTTGATCGAGGTTAAAATGTATCAGATCCATCTCCAATATCACTCGTATTGCTTAACAGATCGACGTTCGTTAATTATAAAGTCACTCACTTTATAATTGAGCAAATTGTTTCTCTTTTGAAGCTCATGAGCCTTAATTTATCTGTTCAGTTTTTTATTCAAATATCCTATACTGTTCGAATTAATTGGGACACATGGTAAAAAAAGGGTTTTTTAAAAAACTCTAGCTTTTGATTATTACATATAGTTTGAAAAATCCCTATATTAGCATGAATTATGTCCTCCTATAGCATAGATGAGCTATTTAGCTCGTCTTGTTATTGACTCCACTAGTGCAGCATATATATTCTTCACTTCATCATTGTAGAGCCATACTTGTATAACACATTTTATCATTTGTTCTGTTGTCGTGCAACTCATCTTAGCCAAACGAATCTTAAAAATATGTTAAAAATTCTCAATAGAATTTAGGTCTGGAACCAGGCCAATTAAGCACTTTCATTTTATTTGCCCACATAAAAGTCTGGACCAATATCAAACTGTGACAAGAAGCCAAATCATGTTAAAAAGGTTCCGTCAAATGTTTCCATAGATGGAACAATTCTACTGCGTAATATTTCTATGAATTTGACATAATTCATCGTGCCTTTAAAAGGAACTAAGCTTTTAGGGCCATTTATTGTGAAAAAACCCAAAAAATCTGTTTAGAGGGGTTTTTACAGTCTGTTGGATATGATCTGTGGCAGCAGTTTCCAACTTCATTTCTTCTAACTACATTTGATTTGTATCCCTCCCCAAATAAATGCATTCCATCACTTAAAAACACATTCTTCTAGCCGTTAACAGTCTAGGATCGGTATTTTTGGTCTTTGCTAAACGGCTTTTCATCCTTTCTTAAGTTAGAAATTGCTTTTTTCTCGGTCATAATCTCTTACGGCTATCTTCCAGAACCCTTTTCTGTACAGTTGAAGTACTCGCTTCAGCACCACAATTCAATAAATCCCTTCGAATGTCTGTGCTTGTCTTGCTTTGATTTACTTTGCTATTTATGTAGGATTTTCCTTTGAAAAATTTTGTTAAAAGGTTGAGTCATATCTTTTTCACAGGACCATAAATCTCAATTTTATTTATTACTGCATTCCCAAGAAGCGCCATCTAGTGAGCTTTCGTAGCTCCGGCTTGAATAATTTTTCGGTAGAGGCCTACTAACCACTGCTTGTTCAACACGTCACGTCTTTACCGCATTTTCGCGCCCCCCCCCTGCGCGGTACCACCAGTCCTAACGTCCAAGAATGATAAAGGTAATCCATTTCCCCGTCTTCTAAAGGTATAACTCAACTTTCAAGTAACCTAATTCCTGCATGTCTTTCTCTTTGTGAATATTCCCTTTTGTAAATATTTCTCTTTAACTTTAAATAAATTCTTTTTTACTTAAATGAAGTATCTGTGTTTAAATGACTTTGATTCAATTAATTCATCACTCATCCTTAAATACTTACCCCTAGACAACCCACCTCGCCAATCTAAAATCCCGCCTTCTGAAGAGTCTGATTTTTATTCGAAGATTTATTCGGACTCCCACATTTATTATTGAAATCTTATCAGTTTTGGGAGTAATTTTTAGTTTTAGCCCACAGTTTCCTTTTCTTTTGGAGACGATGATGAGGAATCTTGAAATGTTCCTAAAATTCTTGAAACACTTGTTTTGCCCACACCAACTACCTTAGCTATGTCTCTTACAGTCATAGAAGAGTGCTCATTAAGAGCGATTATTTTAGAACGCTTCATTGGAGTTATATACATCTCTGAACAAGCAAAAGTAACGTATGTTACGTGGAATGCAAAATTATAACCCCCAGCTACCACACTGAAAGGGTCACAACTGAACTACTAATGTACTAAAACCAATCAAACAAGTAAATTATTGTCAACCTCTATCCGTCATATTACTTCTGGGCAGATTTTATCGTTTTGAGGAAGTTCGGGACGTAACTGCTAATCACATACCAACTCAAATCAGAAAAAAAATGTTTATCCCTAATAATTCAAACAGTATAGTACAACTCTAAACTCAGTGGCGCTACAGCCCATGAGAGCCAAAGCCCACAGTGACCTTGGGTTCTGAGGCTCATGAGCAGATGTTCTGATCAGATGGCTAGTCTGATGCGAAACCATCAGTGTTCAGTTCCCAAGCAAGCTTAGTTCTCGTTTATCGACCCAATACAGGGATGAAAGGCTGAGTTGACCTTGCTCAACCCAGGATTTGAATCCCAGACCTGAGCCAAGGAAGCACGGTACGCTACCTCTCTACCACGGAGCTTCACTCAAATATATAAGATGTGTAAATTTAACACCCTGATAACATATTAAGGAGTTAACTTAAAAAAGAATCAAAGCATACATTAATTATGTCTACCTCTTTTTTCCTAAGATCAACCAGTTTTTATCTGCTGCATCTGTCTTAACTATTTATATTTTGCTAAAATGCATTAAAAAATTTTATTATTTAATTTCTTTTTCAACTTTGCAATTGTTATTCTTCATACAAATTTTTGTGTCTCTTAATGGTTTTCTTTTCTTTTTTTATTCATAAAATTGTGATACTAAAAAAACTAGTCCGACAACGTAAAAAGGCTTAGATCATTTTGAAAATTAGATCAAGACATTTATGGTGTCAAACATTATTCATGTAGAGTTCATGTAGTTCAGTTTTGTTGTTGTTGTTGCTAATGCCACCTAACGTAGTCAGATCGAGGCCCACGAAATTCATCACGACGAAGGGGCTAGATTGTACACTTCGCGTTAGCTGTAGCTTTGAGCACGTTGCAGGTGGCAGTACGATTTGTCTCAATTTCGGTCCCAATTTTAAGGGAGAACATCCGTGAGTGGCAAGGGGCTCCCACCTCTTTTTCCTTACCACCAACCTCACGGGAGAACTTGCTGCTCGACGGCTATTTAGAGTACCCCAAGCCGTGAAGGCACTATGCATTTACAAACATCCATACCTTCTCCGGGATTCGAACCCAGGCCCTACGGCAGAGCAGTTACCGGATGGGCGATAGGTTAGTTTTACTTCCGATAATGTGAAGAAAGTTTCCTTGTAACATTTTAATCTCTTTTAAAAGACTGTTGAAAAATGATAGTCTCCGGTTCAAATCTTCCCCATAAAATCCTGTTTAAAAAAAAGCTAACATTTCGCATCTCCCTTAGAAGCCTATTAAAATAATTATTTTCTGTTATAATTTTAGTTTGATGTTATTGCTTTAACGTATATATTGTACGCGTGCAAATAACCTTCGATGTAGATATCTGTTTTGAAATTCTGATTATTAATAACCAAAAAGCTAACAAATCTTTCGACAAAGCTTTTAGTACCTTAGGCTAATTCATGAATTCGAATGCTTTTCCTGAACAGTTCGTTCCATTTTATTTTCAGCATGCGGAGGGAAACCTTACGAGTTGTTTATAGCCGGAGGTGAAGCCTCGGAACCCCATGAGTGGCCTTGGATGGTGAGTAAATGATCATGATTATGGAAATGGAAATACGTTATTTATATACGAATGGAAATTTATGAATTATTCATGAATTGTTGTTTTCTAGAACAGTAAGTAATTCAAAATGAATTGACAGTTTCTGATTTTCTTCCGGCTTTCAAGTATTTTATACTGCTTAATCTTCAAATAATTACTCCTGTTATGTATAAAAAATCTTAACCCTTTATCTACCGCAGTATAATTTACTTCAGTTTTTTTCATGCAATATTTTTTTTAATCACTACATTAAAAATTATGGGATATACTTGAAAAAAATACTTAACTTTGGGAAATTTAACCCGTTAGAGCTCGTTAAATAATTAAAGATAACTATAAAAATAAAAATAAACTATAAAAATAATTATATTCACTGTTCACTTAAAACAAATAGTCAAATCGCTTTCTATAAGAGATCTTCATTTCCATACAAAAAAAATAAGACTCTTGCTTTTCTACATAAACTATTTTTTGGGAACCAAAATGATAATCTTCGCAATGCGCTGAAAATGCCGTAAGCTAAAAACGCAATTTCTGCTATGAAACTATTCGCCTTCCCCGCTAAAGTACTCATCTCATATCATCATAGATATTTTAATTTTTATAAAAACTAGGACTCTTTAACTTAATTATTATGTGAAATTGCTTTAAAAAAGTGATTATATTCACATAAAGAACTGTAAAATTTGTAATAAAACAGGGATTGATAAATCTGAAGGTTAAGACACTTCTACTGTTATATAAAACTTACACAAAAAACTTCAGCAAATTATTGAAAGACCTTTTGAACAATCAATCTCTGTCCCCATTTGAGCTTTAAAAAAACACTTTTCGAGTAAAACGCATTTTAAAGTTTGACATCTTATGTAAAGTTATGGCATCTGCTTTTACTAAAACACTTGTAATTTTTGTTCTCGGGAATGAAAAATAAAAATCTTTGTATTTTTATGAAACTAATAAGATGGCCTATAAAATAAAATCATAAGAAAATTGTCAATTTTTTAAACAAATCATGATTTTTGGTTAGTTGGATACCTTAAACAATCTATGGAACATTAAATCTAGAAAATAATATATTTCCTAGTCTACCTACGGCCTCTTAAAGTGCGATTTCCTGAATAAATTGCGCACATTTTGTTCGAAAAATTTATTTTACATAATTAATATACTTTTAGTAATTTGTAACTATCCGCAGAGTATTGTAACTAATGTCGAATTACAATTAAAATTTTAATAAATCTTAGCTTTCTGTTCTGATATTTCATTAGAATTCTGTGTTTAAACTTCTCTCTAACTCAGATACAGAATAGTAGTTTCACCATTGATTGACACCACTACCTAAAACTGAAAAGAATTAAAGGATTTCTAAGCAAAAAAAATTGCTACGTTTAAGATTTTAAAAATAAAATGCATATTTTATTTAATATATTTCATTTCTATTATTTCTATTTTTTTAAATTTTATTTACTAATTTATTTGTATAAGATTTCACCTTATATCTATTCTGGATTAAAAAATATGACCTTGTCGGAAAAAAATACTCGTAAGGGCCTTCTAGCATAAAAACTATCTGTATCTGGTTGAGCTGCTTTTCAAGTTTAATTGAGGTAAATCTGACTTGAATGTTTAACTTTGGGTTTTGTGGATGTCAAACACTAATTTATATATTGTGTGTGTATGTGTTTTCATATAATTCCTCTAATCAACTTTTTGACGCAATCATTATGAAGAAAACAAACTGATCATGATATTTTAAAGGTCCTTTAATAGATCTTTTATGTAATTTTTCTATTTTTTTACTTAACGCTACAAAGTCCTTGTCAGGTAAACAAATAATCAAAAATATCGAATATAATATTGCTGCCTTTGTCCATATGACTTCAGAACTTTCTTGAATTCATAAAATATATATTTAATTATATATTATAATAAAATACATAATACTTTTGTTAATTCTTACGGGTTATTTAACCAGTTATACTAGATGAATTAGTATACAAAAGATACCAACGAATTCTCAAAACAAAGAAAACAAGTGTGGTGATAGCTTGACACACACAGCGTGATAACGCATACATAGAACAGCACTTACGGTATCCGAATACATTCGGAAACGTGTTTTGTAAAAGCGTGTAAATGGATATTATTTATTATATTTAGTGTCACTTATATATATAGATTAGAAATTGTATATAAAATTGTTTTAAGAATAGTATTACAATAAAAACTATTTAAGTACAATATTTTGACAAAAAATGAACATAGAATGACCAATTTTCAAAATGTTCTCCTTTTGTGAAAAATGCTTCTATTATAATAATATTTTGCCTGTATATAGCTCAGACCTCTGTACAAAGGCTCAACTAGAACTTTTCAAATATATAACTTAGAAGTGGGTTTATCCATGTCTTACGACAAGAGAGGGGAGAAATTTTAAGAAAAAACGCCGATAATTATTTCAATTGGTTGTAACTCTGAAAATAATGTGAATTTTTCAAAAATCATATTTGAGCCTCTGTACAGAGGTCTGAGCTATACACAGGCAAAATATTATTATAATAGAAGCATTTTTCACAAAAGGAGAACATTTTGAGAAAAGTTTATTCTAAGTTAATTTTTTGCTGAAATATTGTATTTAAATAACCTTTTGTCAAAAATGTCCTTAAAACAATTTTATACGTGTATTCTAATCTAAGTTACACTAAATATCATGAAAAATTATCCATTTATGCGCTTTTTTAAACTCCCTGTTTCGAACGTATACGGATACCTTAAGAATCCAGACAGGACTCTTAAGAATCCAGACAGGACTCTTAATTCAGAAATCATTTCATATATATACTACAAAACAAGTCTACAGCTTAAATGATGTTAATAATATTTATCCCAAAATGAAATCGAAACGGCTCCTCTGAGAATGTACTCAGAAAACATCTAAAAAATATAATATCCCGGATCCCTTTACATTCCTCCAAGCCTAAATCAGCTAGACTTTTTCTTCTAAAGACATGTGAAACAGTTGGTGTACTTTATACTTGTGAATCCTGAGGAAGTTCTAATTTTTATTACTATGGATGCAAGATCTGAACCACTCTAGTAGTCTCCAAAGAAATGCTACAATTATTCTTTTATCAGAGTGATATTTGTAACAAAGCATACATTCGCCATTTTAGGCGTCCACTGCAAGTACTTCTGCAGAGCAAAAAGAATTGGGCAATACAGCTCTTACGTTATCCCCTCTTTTTCCTTTAAGACTATCTTTGCCAAATGTACAGACCTCAATAAAAAAGTAGTCTTGGTCGCAAACTCGTGGCCGGTTTTGTTGAAACACAGGTAAGACACGTAGTTCCAATGGCCTGCTTTACAGAGAGGATAATGCAAGGAAAATCTGTCGAGACTCGATGTCCTCCCGATGTCGTGGTGTAGAAATTTGAAGAGGAGGAGTCAATTCAAGTGTTCCTTGACCATTGCTCAAAATTACGGGTCTGTCGATAACAGCGCAACCTCGTGTTGCTTTCGAGAGCAAAGTAAATTAAAATCATATCAAATCGCCAGATGTGTAAGGGAGCTCGACTGAACTCGGAACATATTTTCAGACAGAAAAATGTACCAAGCAATTGTCAAGAAAGTTCGTGAAATTGTAATTTATACATCTGTTCAAAATTTTGTGTTTTTAAGTCTTTAAAATAATATATATAAAAAGTTTTCTTTTTTAATTTTAATATGAATACATACAGCTCACATTTAGTATTACAATATTGGGAAAAAAGGCAAAAAACACATTTTATACCATAAAAAAATGTTTCAGTTTCATCTCGGATAAATTAAATAGTGTAAGAAAATTTGCTGCTCTCAGTAGATCATATATCATTCGTATAAGAGCACTTTTATATCAGAAAAATATTCCAAATTCGGATCCTGCTCTTTAAGAGTACGGTAGAAAATCTTAATAACTGATCGGCGTAATCGTAATGCATTTGTGTGTGTTTTTAGTTTTTTCCTCCCAATATCAATAGGTTGTTATTCTAAGTTAACCCTTTCGTGGATCATTTATTTCTCTTTTAAATTTCTCGCAGCTTTTTATAGAAATATATTTTTTCGCCAAATATTATGTTTACATATAAATTTTTAGGGTGGAAAAAAATACTCCCCAAGGAACCATTCACCGTCATAAAGAAAATCAAATTTAATGGTGATTATTTGTCAAGAAAAGATTAGAGAGAAGCACGTTGCAATGCACAAATGAACATTACACTCTGCACACATGTAGCGAGCCCTCTTTTCTTGTCCCTTTCTGCGACATTTCCTACATCGTCTATAGTTGGAAACCATCTTTGGCATATGATTCCCCACACTGGCTAAGCGCACATCATCCGGAAGAACACACTTTTTTACCTGGAAGCTAGCAGAACGTCCTTTCCATAAGGAATATCCGTCTAGAAACTGACAAGCTAAAGCTATACGGAATAGTAGCTGGTCTAAACTTCTTTTGCTTTTGTTTTCTTGCCACAATATGAAACTATTTATGATGGCAAGGTTCATAAGAAAATAAAAGATACGATGCCATCATTTTACAGATCTTCTTATTTGATATCTTTCTTTTCTTTGATAGAAGTGATCCACCCCTCCCATGACATTGTTATATACAACGACAGTTTTTGAATAAGGTACTTCTTCTTTAGTACCATCTTTTTTTGTCCAATTTACAAGTGTCATAATGGCTGGATTATGTGCAGTAACCCATAACAGAAGCGGGAATTAGTCTTCTTATCGTTATAATAGCAAAGCCAATATATATGATAATGGATTTTGCCCTTCTCACAGGTGTATTTTGTAAGATGATGCAGATGGGAAGTAATCTTTCTCTTCCCAAGGCTTACGAATAAATGGATAACATTCTCGCCTTGTTCTTTTTCATCACTCTTTCTTTGCTTTAAGACAACAGAGTGCAGACAGAGTGCATTAAATCTAGATTTTTTTTAATGTTAAAGCTGAAATTATACAAACGATTTTATGAAAAATCATTTATTTTAATTATAATATTATTAATGTATACTTTATAATGATATAATGATGTCCTTTCAACCAAAATAACAAAACAAGTCACAATCATTTACTTATTTTATTTTTCATTGCTTTCGATAATAACATTCTCCTTCAAAACTATTTACATAATTATTTTTTAATCAAACTGAGCTCTATCATCTATATTTTTTAAGTTTTTTCGATATATCAATAAATACAGAACCAATCTGCTAAAATTCATTTCGGAAGAAAAAATACATTTTTTAGCATCTGTGAGATTTGGAAGATCCTTTTAATAAAAAAGAACAACTGCAAATATTAATGAAAATGCTGTGTTTAAGTTAAAAACTTAATTGTATAAATATATTGATTATTTATTATAACAGACTGCCATATTTCGAAGACATCAGAACTCAAGGCCCAAGCTTTTCCTTTGCGGTGGATCCCTTATCAACACGAAATACGTTTTAACGGCAGCCCATTGTTTCATCAACAACTACGTAACCCTGTAAGTTGACTCTTTCCTCATGATTTTGTTTAACTTTTGTTTAAGACTTGCTAAATATCCAGACACTGCATATAAAATTATAAAAATGTAAAACTAAAAGCGAATAGTATGTTTTTCAAAATCATTCTCTTATTTCTTCTAGATGTCTAAAGAAATTTATTTAAAGAAATTCTAGTAACTTTTGTCTCACTTTCTGAAGCAGTCTGATAGTAGTAGAAGGATATATAATAAAATAACACCGGAAGGTTAAAATGCCGCAAATTAATTAAAAACAAGTTTAACCGGCCACGAGATTAAGTCGGATCGTGACTTGAATGCAGCTAAAAAATTATGAAATGCACCTTCATTATTTGATTATACTGAACGTTTCATCATAAATTTTAAATGAAAGTTTTTGTTAATAGATCGAAAGTCTCTTGAATCAAAAAAAACTTTAAGTATTCAAAAGTCCTTTTGGAATAAGGTAAAAAAAATTAAGTAATTAAAGCAACGTTAATTGAAAAAGTTGATGGATTCTACTTTTCTTCTTAAACTTAAAGATTTGATAACCTGCAAACGAATCATGTATTTAAACATTGGCACTTGTTAAACTGCATTTTATAGCTTTCCCATAAAATAAAAATTTTTTTTAAATTTCAAAATGTCGGTAGTGCATTAGATGATGTTGTAACTTCACGTGTATTTAATCAATGACTGAATTCAAAAAAATTTTTAATCAAAAAATATTTTTATTCGGGTTCCTCTGGTTTAACATACAGGCACTTTACTGTCCCTGAAGGAAATTTACTCTTTCAAATCGAAATCTGAATATTTGTCTTAAAGCTCAAATTTGATCTTTTATACGAGATATTAATTTTGGGTAGATCGATGCACGATAAATGTGTCGTTACTAAGGCTCCTCACGTTGGTTTGAGAGTTTGGAGAAAGATGTCTGGTTAAAAATATAGTCCCTTGAATGCAGCTCGGACTAAATGAAATGTTAATAGATCAGTGAATCAAAACATTACTGGAACGCCTGATGGTTCGACGCCCGTTGCACTGAGCACATTTTTTAAATCACTTAAATCAATCACCCTAGAGCATCGGAGACTGGAACGCCTGGGTTCGACGCCCGTTGTCACCAAATACCCTCCGAGTACACACGGAGTAAGTGCTCGATAAGGTATCCAATTACGTACGGAACCGTGATTTTAAAAAAGCGCATAAATGGATAATTTTCATGATATTTAGTGTTACTCAGATTAGAATACGTGCATAAAATTGTTTTAAAGACATTTTGACAAAAATTTATTTAAATATAATATTTTGGCAAAAAATTAACTTAGAATAACCTTTTTTCCAAATGTTCTCCTTTTGTGAAAAATGCTTCTAATAGAATAATATTTTGCCTCCATATAGCTCAGACCTCTCTACAGAGGCTCAACTAGAATTTTTGAAAAATTCACATTATTTTCAGAGTTACCACCAATTGAAATAATTATTCTCGTTTTTTTCCTAAAATTTCTCCCCTCTGTTGTCGTAAAATATGAATAAACCCACTTCTAAGTTATATATTTTAAAAATTCTAGTTGAGTCTCCGTAGGGAGGTCTGAGCTATATACACAGGCAAAATATTATTCTAATAGAAGCATTTTTCACAAAAGGAGAGCATTTGGAAAAAAGATTATTCTAAGTTACTTTTTTGCCATAATATTGTATTTTAATAAATTTTTTTTGTCAAGATGTCCTTAAAACCATTTTATGCATATATTCTAATCTAAGTGACACTAAATATCATGAAAATTATCCATTTATGCGCTTTTGCAAAATCACGGTTCCGAACTTAGTCGGATACCTTAAATCAGTGGGTCCGAAAGTCTTGTGGGCTGAATCACGAGTGCAGGGGACTGGAGAATATTTCCCTCCCCTTCAGTTCCATTCCTAGATTGTGGAGGTGGAGATCGGTGGTGTCACCATCTATCATCCCTTCGGGAATTTCACCGAGCTAAATCGTACTGTCACCCGTATGGTGCTTAAGACCAACGACAGGCGCACATCCAGCCCCTTGCCATAATGAATTTCGTGGGCCTTAGTCTGACTTCGTCAGACATGTCAACAACTTGTTGTCTTTTCACCTCTGCCTTTTTTCAGATTTTTTTAATATTGCGTTTTTTCTCCTATGAGCGTGAGCTTTCTGAGTAAATAAATAAATATATAAGCCAGATGTGCTAAATTCCCCCCCCTCCTTTCAAATATAACTGTGTAACAAACTTTTTTATAGATTTCGAATTTTAATTCCCTTAACCCTTTAAGCGGTCAATTATTTTACCAGAAATGCTTCCAAAAAAAGGCATATTTTTTATTGCATATAATTAAGTACCATACGTAATAGAATAAGAATATTACGAATTTTTTTATTTTTTTTTCACTTTTAATGCTTTTACAACATTTTTTATTTTACAATTTTGGACACAAAACCCCATATAAATGTTTGCTTTTTTCAAGTACATTCTGCATCTGTTACATCACGCTCTGGTGTCAGCGTTTCACTAAATTTCTCATTGAGATGTTTCAGAACTGGCCAAACTTTTACTAATTTTGGGCATTCGTGATTTTGTAAGGCAAATGCTGCATTATCAGAAAAATGCAAGTAGCGTTGCAAAAGGCAGAATCGGCGATGAGACATTCTTTTAGAGAAAAAAGGTATATTAGTTGAGTATTTTTTGCTCCAATAATGATCACACAATTCCAGGTTTCTTTACAATTCCTTGAAGTATATTGAGAGCGAAAAATACATGCAACTCTTCCACAATAGTTTCTACCCAAAATTTACTCTTTGAGAATTGTCTTGCAACACTGGATTGGATGCACTGTTTAGCATATTTATTTGTCTCTTCCACATAGAAAAACCCGAATGAAAAGCATTTCATTTACATGGACAAGCCACGCCATCTGTTGAAAAATAATAATACTAAACAGTCTCTTTCAATAATGAAAAATGCGGGCAAACCAGAAAAGGAAAGGAGAAAATATGGATGCCCGTATGCCGTACGGGCAAACCAGATGAGGCCAATTTCGGGTAGCCCGTACTTTGTTCGGGCAAACTGCTTAAAGGGTTAATTGTAAATTTTATAAATTAAATGGTGTAATAACTATGCATCCTATTTTCTCAATATTCAATATAGGTTTGAAAGCAAAAACAACTTGATGGCATCCCAATATTTTATACACATTTATCAGCAATATATTTTAAAACATGTTATACAAGTTTCATTAGGGATTATTTCCTTATTTGGAAATATTTTCAATGTAACTCTTTGCACTTTTATCAGAAATGATTTTAATGCAGATACAGAATTAGTAGCATTTATCTCAGATTAATTTTCCAATTTATCGTTATGAACAAGAATTCTCTCTAAGAAGATAAAAAACCTAGTAGCAGAAAGGGTGTCTCAAAGAAAATATTAATTTTATGGTTGTTCTTTTTATTCATACCTTTACTTATTTTTGTACCATTCATTTGTAAGTAAATCTATTTTCTTCCCTTTTTTGGAGCTCTTTTTCGTTCAAGCCTTAGTACTTGTGATTTCTTTTCACCTAAGAATCATCGTTTGATTCTATTTCTTTTTTAAAATAACTGCGCAAATTCTTCTTTTCTTGTCCGAGCTATAACGTAAAAACAAAACAAACATCCATATTTTTTCAGTATTTGTTTTTATTTCTCGTTTCTCTTCCTTTGGAAATAAATTTCCAAAGAAAAATAATGAATTCAAGGTAATTTTTCAAAAAGAATATTTTTTAATAGAAATTTAAAAAAAAAAATAAAACTCTTAAAAGAGAAAAATTAGAGAAAAATGTTAAATGTGAAACCAGAGGTATAGGAATACAGAAAATTAAGACACGCTGACCTGGTTTCAAAATTTATTGACATATTTTTTAACTAATAGGTAATTTTTTAACTAATAAGTTGTTGTTACTGATGCCACCTGATCGGCAAAAGCCAGATAGAGGCCCACGAAATTCATCATGGCAAAGGGCTAAGTGACGCCTGTTGCTAGCCGTAGCTTTGAGCACCATACAGGTGACAGTACGATTTGGTTAGTTTCCAACTCAATTTTCAGGGAGGACACCCATGAGTGAACAGGGGCTCCCACCTTTCTTCCCCTTCCACCAACCACACGAAAGGACTTGCTCCTCGACGGCTATTTATAGTACCCCCATACCGCGAAGGCACTATACATTTACAAACATCCATGCCTTCTTCGGGATTCGAGCCTAGACCCTACGGCACAGCTGTCAGCGTCGCTAACCACTATACCGGATGGGTGACATATTAATATGTTTTGTACATTTTGTACTTATAAAAACATGTTTTGTATATTTTTTGTACACAAGCGTAAAGTAGATTAAGATTAGTTTGATTTATCAGTAAATACATACGTTTATTAGTTAATACATATTAGTTTGTTTCAAGAATCGTAGTACTCAATATCATTCCTATGCCATTGTTCCAAGTGCCAATTTATAATTGTGAAAATTATATTTCAAACAGGGGCGTAGCTATTACCGTATCAATGATACGGGACTCCCAAGCAAGAGGGGTTCCAACATATGCAAGTTAAAATATCGTAAAATGTTAAGGGTGCCCCAAAAAGGAACTTTGATTCAAGGCTCGCTTAAAACTAGATACGCCAGTGATTTCAAACCAACGTATTCGCGTTAGCTTGACCTTGACTTTTGGTAACACATGTCCAAGAAGAATTTGGAATCATTAAATAAAATCAAGACAAAGGAATTGTGGTTTGCCTATGCAAAAATTCTCTCTTTGAGATAGAGATGACCTTTTACAACGATTATTATTAAAATTACTGGAAAAGTATTGAAATCAGAAAGAGTTATCTTCATTTACTTCCTTTATTACGAAAAATTGTGCTTTTAAAATCTCAAGGAAATGTTTTGAGAGTTTCTGTGTGAGATGCACAATGCTGTAATTATATGCATCCTGTTCGATTGTATGTTGCAGCTGAAAGTTATTCAGTCTTTACCGTCAAAAATGATGCTTTAATCATAATATTTGAAGATTAGGTATACGCATTAACATATACATGATAGAACTAAGCTCAAATTATTGTGTGTGTGTGAGTAATTTTATATTTTCCCCCTTTATATTTTTTAAACTTATCATTTTTTTCATTCAATAAATGTATTTAATTCTAAATCCATGTTCATTTTGATTAAAATCTATTCTTGTTGTATATTGAAACTAAAAGAGCTAGAAAAAATTTAGAAATATTTCAGATTTTAATATAAGCCTTCATAGTTATAAAATATAAACTTTTTACAATTCCGAATCCTAGAAGTTAGTTACAAGAACTAATTTAAGGTATCCAACTTCATCATTCAGAACTATGAATGAACAATTTTTATTTTTTAGTGTTACCTTAATTAGAACATACATATTAAATTGTTTTAAGAATATTTTATTCGTGGGCCTCGTTCTGACTACGTCAGACAGGTGGCATTAGCCACAACAACAACAACAACAACAACAAGAATATTATTACTAGAAAGAAATTATTTAAATAACAAATTTGTATGTGTGTGTGCGTAAAATGCTTCTATAATAATATTATTTTGCTTATATACAGCTAAGACTTCACAATAGAACCTGGACTGAAAACTTCATATTATTTTCAGAGTTACGACTAATTGAAAAATAGCCGATGTTTTTTATTAAAATTTCTTTATTCTGATGTATTAAAAATTATGATTAAACACATTACTAAAATATACATTTTGGAAATCTTAGGCCAGACTCTGAACAGAAATCTAAGCTATATACAGGAAGAATATTATTATTATAAAAGCCTTTTTTATTAAACGAAAATATCATGAAAGTATGTCATTCTGTTTTCATTTTTTGCCAAAAAATATTGCATTTAATATAACAAAGTTCTTATTGTAATTAATTACTGTAATAATATTTTTTTAACAATTTTATATACATACTCTAATTTGGGTGACATTAAATATCAAAAACATTATGGATTTATACGCGTGTCGGACACTCTTCCGAACATATTTCGGATACCTTAAATTTATACAAAAAATATCAAGTCTCTTAATAACTCCGACACGTAAGTCATAGAATTAGAATTTTTGAAGTATATAACTTAAAAGTGGGTTTATCTATTTATTTTACGACAACAGAGGGGAGCAATTTTAATTAAAAAACTCCGATAATTCTTTCAAATGCTGATAACTTTGAAAATAATGTGAATTTTTTAACAATTCTTGTTGAGCCTCTGTAGAGAGGTCTGAGCTATATACACAGGCATAATATTATTATAATCCAAGCATTTTTCACAAAAGGAGAACATTTTGAAAAAAGATTATTCAAAGTTAATTTTTTGCCAAAATATTGTATTTCAATAAATTTTTTTTGTCAAAGTGTCCTTAAAACAATTTTAGACATGTATTCTAATCAAAGTGACACTAAATATCATGAAAATTATCCATTTATGCACTTTTTTAAAATCACGGTTCCGAACGTAGTCGGATACCTTAATACGGGAGCAGGCGCGCACTCGATACTAACT
The DNA here is from genome assembly GCA_019973935.1 of Trichonephila clavipes. Taxonomy (NCBI): domain Eukaryota; kingdom Metazoa; phylum Arthropoda; class Arachnida; order Araneae; family Nephilidae; genus Trichonephila; species Trichonephila clavipes. Next base: position 1,816,156 of record BMAU01020921.1, read on the forward strand.
TTAATGGTCGCGTGGGGTAACGAAGTCACCCCAATCCTTTTTTTATAATTATTTTTATTGTATACGATAAGAATTGTAATTCCAGAGAATGATTTAACTAAGAGAAAGTATACTTTCCTACTTTTACGGACTTTGCAATTTTTCTTTGGTAATTTGAGAAAAAATATCAATTAAACTGAAAACCAAGAAGTTTCAATGGTGCGTGGCTTTAATGAAGGACACAAATCATAAACACTTTTTGCTAACATTACAGGAATGTTATTTGCAGGCAAAACTGTCATATTTTGTTAGAGTTATTGTAGTTTATTGTCCTTTGATGATCGTCAAATAACACGTTGTTGAACGTTTTCTTGCTTGAGTCTTTTTGACAAGGCGAAATGTGTCTTGTGATATACTTATGACTTCACTTTTTTTATGGAATTCTCTAGGTGGAATTCGAAAAAATTTTTCAACTCAGACGTTTACATTCATCGCTTTTCTCAAATTATTTTCGCTATCGTGATTAAGATCCATTATTTCAACAGGTTTTTTCCTTCCTTCATCAGTTTCAACTTCCTTCAATAGGGACTACAGATGCCCATTTCTTTTTTTATATATTTTGCTCACTTTCATTTATAAACCATAATAAGTCGAACAACACAGCAATCAAAATCCCCTAAGTTATTCACAAGGGGAAAATATAACCTGTTCACAGAAAATATTTGAGAACAAAAGTGCTAACGCGGGGAACTAAGTCAAAACAAGTACCTTAAGACTGCAAAAAAAAAAAACCGTTTAGCACTCCCAAAACAGAGAGAGGTATGTGACAAATACTTTTTAGTTCTTATAAAGATTGTCATATAGGAGGATACTATCACGGTCATTTGTAACAAATAAACAGTTTTCCCAGAATTAACAATTTCTTGAATCTAGGAGACTCTGTGTCCCGCGTGAGTTTGTTCAACGCAGAAACATTCTCATTAGAATTTCAGTAAATTTGTTGTTTCTGTGTTGAGTATTTTTTGTTTTGCTTTCAGCCCAGCTTCAGCTTTTGTGGTGCGCCTGGGATCCCACATGTTGAGCAGTGGCGAGGAGTACACAGTGTCCAACCTAGTCATTCATCACAACCACAGTGGCGGGGATTTCTTCAATGACATAGCTCTGGTCAGATTGGCGAGCGAAGTTTACATTACGGATAAGATAGCTCCCATCTGTTTGCCGTTCCCGGATATGATGTACGAGAATTTCGTGGGCAGAGTAGCCACTGTGGCTGGATGGGGAGATACCGTTTTCCGTAAATATATTTTATTTCTTTTACGAGAAAAAATAACATTATATGAATAGGCATTCTACAAAATATTGAATAGATAAAAAAAAATATTTTCAAAAAGAAAATTAAAAATTTCTGTGTTTTGGACCACGAATAACTTATTTCACTTTTTACAAATAAAATTTAACCTTTCCACAACACATACTTTTTAGAAGCCTAATTAAAATTTCGTCAAGTAATTTGATCTTTTTTAAATCAAATTCTTGCAAACCTACATGAAATCTTCAAGAACAGATTCCTCTTTTTGCAAAATTTATTTCTCTCTTATTAAACTAAATTTAAAATTTTGTAGCGTTAAGGTATCCGACTGCGTTGGGAAACGTGATTTAAAAAAGCGCATAAATGGTTAATTTTCATGATATTTAGTGTCACTTAGATTAGAATACATGTATAAAATTGTTTTAAGGACATTTTGACAAAAAAATATTTAAATACAATATTTTGGCAAAAAATTAACTTAGAATAATCTTTTTTCAAAATGTTCTCCTTTTATAACAAATGCTTCTAAAATAATAATAATTTGCTTATATAAAGTAAAGACTTCTCCAGAGAGTCTGAACTATATAACTTTTTTTAAAAAATTCACATTATTTTCAGAGTTACAACCAATTGAAATAATTTATTGGTGTTTTTTTCTTAAAATTTCTCCCCTCTGTTGTCGTAAGACATGGATAAACCCACTTCTAAGTTATGTATTTCAAAAATTCTAGTTGAGCCTCTGCACAGAGGTCTGAGCTATATACAGGCAAAATATTATTATAAAAGAAGTATTTTTCACAAAAGGAGAATGTTTTAAAAATTGGTCACTCTAAGTTTTTGTCAAAATATTGTATTAAATAATTTATTTTTTTTTTCGTAATTAAATTCTTAGAACAATTTTATTTACATTTTCTAATCCAAGTGATACTAAATATCATAAATATTATTCATTTATATGCTTTTGCAAAATCACGGTTCTGAACGTAGTCGGATGCCTTAATTCTTTGGATTATAAGTCAATTTCATCGTCTTGAAAAACAAATCCATCCTTTGTATATATTTACAAATAAATCTATTTCTAGGTCTAAAATTTTTATTATTTTTCCTTGATACAATCCTAAAATCTCAAACATTAAAAAACATAAAAGCACGTTAACTTTATAATAGAAATGTTTGTAACGTTATCTAAATGAGTCCCTGAAAATTGAGCAATCCACACCCTCCACGATCAATATATACTTATTACATTCTAGCAAGTAAATAATTTCTTCTCAAAACGAAAAATTAATGTTTATTGGAAAAATAAAAAGGAAAAAACCGTTTTAAAAGCACGTAATACATGTGTGCTTTAGTATTTTCTTATAGTACCTTTAAATGATACTACATCAGATATTTACAATATTCTATTCCAGTAAAGAATTTTAATGCAGAATGTGGTGTAGTTTTAAACTTTTTTTTTTCATTTATAAATTTTTTTCATGCATTTGAGTCATGGTCATAGGTGCCGATAATTCAGGTTAATCCATTATTGTAAAAATTTCCGACTTAAATAAAGAAGTAGGAGTATTAAATCTAATCTGATGTATGGTGATATGAAAAATATTATAAAAGAAGTGGGGTAGTGGTAATAAAATAATACATCAACAAAAAATCACTCTCTTTCATCCTCTGTTATAGAACCGTTTCAACTAGTCGAATTATAGAAATTGAATAAAGTACGAGTTTGAAGAAGTTTCTATAGTCACTTTTATAGTCATTTAGCAATGGGGAATGAATCAAATTGTTTGACCGCAATTGATTTTCATAAAGCTGAAGCCTTGCTACGAAGGATTTTATATCTTGATAACAACCAGTAATCAAATTACTTTCACCTTGTAACTTCTGGTTTAGCTCATTCAGTTTCATTATCATATTTGATAGAAAACATAAATCTAGAAGCCATTGATCATCCGAAAGTTCACTTATATTATGACCATTATTGTTCATGAGAGTTTTAATTTCTTCCCTTAATTCGCAATAAGCAGTTTCCGTGACTTAACCACCGAATTTTGTTGTAATAAATGAGATCGCTGTATTCAGATTCCAGATCCCTATCGTATTCTTGAAATTGACGATACTTCAATGAATTGTTTTTAATTGAATTAATTACCTTGAGAAAACAACTTTCATCATATGAGACATATTTAACACCTGTACTCAATGATTCTCGAGGTGCAAAAAAAAAAGGAAAAGGAACATTTTAAAATCATTTGAACTAAACCAGCCACTAAAGGGGCTCATCTAGGTTTTCAAAATTTGTATTTTAAATGCAAAAAGGAGATTAAGCGAAGAAGAACAGCACTGTAGGCAAAGAACGGCAGTGTAATTGTTACACATGTTTGGCAAAAAAAATTTTGTTTCTGCCCGATGGTCAAATATTTATTTCCTTATTGCTTGAAAGTGAAATGAAGGGAAAAAAATTACACGGAAGAGGTTGGGTGGGTTAAAACTTGATCTTTTCAATCCAGCCGTCTATAGTCCAAATGTCTAAAGTTATACAGACAGTTAAAAACATCAATTGAGCCTCAAAAAGTCTTAAAATGACCCGCATGCGGCCTATGGGCCGCGGGTTGGGCCTGCCTGGTATAGGCAATACACTTTAAGGCCAATGTGCTTCACATCATAACAACGAAATTTTATTAAATTTTAGTTTTATGACTGCGTACAGTTGATACGAAATTCATTTGAATTATTTTTCTTCGAAATTCGCTTGAATCTATTTGTCTCTCAATCATTATTAAGAATTAAGAACTTCTTTTTTTAAAACTTTTTTAGTTTTATTTAGCTATTCAAAATGTTCAAACATCTGATGTAACAAAACTTTAATCCTATAATAATTATATTATTACTAGCTGGTATAGCCGTTCTTCTCACGGGTGAATTTAAAAATTAAACTATGTAGACTGAAGAATAAAGAAATTTTAAATGAGTTAATTTTACGTGTATTGCAAATTAAACAAAAAAAAGCTTTTTGCATATCTCAGCTGAACAAAAAAAAACATAGTTGTTAAATTTAAAGTCTGCAGATCTAATAGCTGATGAAAGGGATTTTTTTTTATTTTAACGCCCCGTAACTCTCTAGTGAGTCGATTTTTAAAAACGCTTTCCTGAGCTGATCTCTGCTTAGCAAAAGTAACACATCGTTACATATTTTGTGTAATGAACGCTTAAAATGGGGTAAATAATTTATATCTGGATGTGTAACACGTTAATATTAATTTGTGTTGTATTTATTTGAATTTAAAATTGTAAGATTCGCAAGCAACACCTTTCCTTACATTATAATGGCTATTAAAGGGAAACGTAGTGAACTGTTGGCGATAGAGCCAAGTTGGTATCATTTTTGGCGATAATTTTAGTGACTTTGATTAGTGACCACATTTGGCGAGTTCGTGAACCTACATATGCAACTTGGCAACTGATTACGCGGTGCACAGAAGTTGATGTACTGTTGCGCTAACTGGTGGGGAGCTGAAACAAAGAGAATAGCACAAAAACCTTCTCCACAATAGTATTATACAAGCCAATTTTTATAGTGATCGATTGAACGGCGTAGGAGTGAAGCGATTCATACATACAAATATCCATTTATATATATATATAGATGATGTATTATTAATTGGTTATTCATGTCTATTTAATTGGTTCTTGAATTCTAACCCTTACAGGGTTTATCTTCTACGAATACAACTGCGAAATTTAGACCTAGAAAACTTTGTTATTAACTATAAAGTTTAAATGAATTTGGCTTTTTTATAACTTATCATAAAGACAAATTGCATAATACTTGTAAAAAAATGCATACTTTTTTTTATTGTGAAAAAAGGTTGTTTCCAGCTATGAATTTTATATTGTATATAATCATCAAAAGTATAAAGGATTAATGGGGTTATTTGTCTAATATATACATTAAATACATAATTCTGATGCTTTTAGTGCTCTCAGTATCTTATATTGGTAAACAACTGATGTTACAATGCATCCAAAACTCCTTATAAATTTTTATTAACGCTTTCGTAGGCTATTTATTTCTCTTGAATTTCTCACGGTTTTTTATGTTTATTAACAATTAAACAACAACATCAATGGAAATATATTTCATTTTGCTGTATTTCATATTTACATTTAAATTTTAGGTGTAAGAAGAATACTTCTTAAAGAACCATTCACTGTCATAAAAAAATTTAATTTAATGGTGATTTTCCATGAAAAATGAGAAGCATGTTGCAATGCACAAGGAAACATCACACTCTCTGTAGACATGTAACGGGTCCTCTTTACTTGTCCCTTTCAGCTACATTTCCTACATCGTCTATAGTTGGAAACCATCTTTGGTATATAATTTACCACACTTGCTAAGCGCACATTATCCAAAACTACACATTTCTTTGCTTGGAAAACAGCAGGATGTCCTTTCCTTTTTCTTAAGGAATATCCGTCTATTAGCTGACGAGCTAATGCTATACGGAATGTTAGCTGGTATAAACTTCTGTTTCTTTTGTTTATTTCACACAGTATGAAACTATTTATTACGGCAAGGTCAAAAAGAGATATAATCCCACCATTTTACAGATCCTCTTCTTATTTGATACCTTTCTTTTATTTGATCGAAGCGATCAACCCCTCCCATGAAATAGTTATATACAACGACAACTTTTGGACAAGGTACTTCTTTAGTACCATCTTTTCTTGTCCGATTTACAGATGTCATAATCGCTGAATTAGGTGCAGAAGCACAAAACTGAAGCGGGAATTAGTCTTCCAATCGTTATAATAGCGAGGCCGAAATACAGGGTGTTTCATATTGAACGGTACAAAAAGAAAAGCGCAGTGTGGCTGCCGTAATAGATTTATTCAGCCGAAACAAATTTATTCTGCAATTACAATTATACAAGTTTTATTTGGCAACAGGGAAAAATTATCGAATGACGAACTCGCCGCTAGAGGCACTGTTAAACAAAATATCCTCCATGCAGGAGGAAGTGTACTGCGTTTTCGAATATGCCCAAACCTCCTCGGTAACTGTTGTGCAAAGACATTTTCGCACGAAATTTCGTAAAGAACCACCGCATCGGCATAACATAAACAGGTGGGTGAAGCAGTTTCAAGATACCGGCTGCTTATGCAAGAACAACGTTTTCTGCGCTTTATCAAACAGTTGTGTTTTTAGTCCATTATTCTTTGCTGAAAAATCAATTAGTGGGAACATTTACCAAGACATGCTCTCTGAGTAGTTGCTCTCCCACATTGGAATAAAAACGTACGTGAGTTCCTGAACGAACTTCTACCCCATCGCTGGATTGGCCGTGCTGGGCCACAGGATTTGACATGTTTTCATTGGCCGCCGAGATCAGCAGATCTAACGCTCTGTGATTTTTTTTCTCAGGGGTTTAGTTAAAGACAAGATATTTGTGCGTCTCTACTTCCTCAGGACTTAGAGGAACTGAAGCAGCGGGCAACTGCAGTGTTGACCTCCATCACAGGGGATATGCTATTACGAGTGTGGCAGGAGCTTGATTACCGTGTAGACAGACATTTGTCGTGTCACCGGAGGGGCAGATATTGAACACCTGTAGAAACTTAAATAAATGTAGTTTTGAGGTAAAATTGAATTTTCTAAATACATTAATTACAACGTTCAAAATAATGTTTGTACCATTCAATATGAAACATCCTGTATTATAATGGGTTTTGCGCTTCTCGCAGGTGTATTTTGTAAAATCATCTAGATGGGAACTTATCTTCCCAAGGCCTACGAAGAGGTTAAATCACTATATGATTAGATGAGAAATTGCATTTTTGTCTGAAAAAAATTTTTCTTCCGATCGTTACAAACTATTAATCCCCCCCCTTTTTTTTTTCAGGAACCGGTGGTGCGCGTGTTCTGCAACACGTGTCAGTCCCCATTGTGTCCAGTGAAGAGTGTTTTGCTGCGTATTCGAGGGTTCAGGGAGCAGCTTTTCTAGCCAGGGGAAGTGATCATGTCATTTGTGCTGGTCTCAGGGAAGGAGGCAAAGATGCTTGCCTGGTAAGTTACTCAGCAACCAATAAATATTAATAGATGAAACGAGTAGAACTGTGAACAAAATACCGCACGTGTCCATGTGCAAGCTGAAAATGTATGTAACTTTTTTTTTAAGGGGAAAGTAAGGGGATCGGCTAATACATGCGGATCCACTATTTTCGAAAAAATATATTTTAGGGGGAAAAGGTGTTTATATATATATATATATAACATTTTACTTTAGTTATGCACAAGCAATTTTAATCTTTTAACTTTATGTGTGTTTGGAATAGAATTTATATTCTAAAAGAAGGAGAAAAAGTCTCGTAAATCCTTCAAAGTTTGTGTCAGAAATCGCGTTTTTGAAATATTCGTAAGAATCACGTTCACCAAATGAGATGCCTGAATGCATATGTGATCATCATACGGTGAGTGAGTTTTTCTCCAGGGCATGAAATATAGATCGACGATCACATGCTGTATATGAATTTTTCTTCTGGTTCATTTTCCAAACAAACAAAATTCTATGATTAACTCGGATATTGTAAAAGAAAACTAATGGATATAAAAATGTGTTGAATTCTGATAAGGTTACTGCAATTTGTTTGGAAGACATTCCACCAGTTATATGAACTTGGCAATATTTTCTCTTTCATGGCGATATGTTTGAATATTATAGGAACTTTCTTTTAAATTAGGCTTATATAAGGGCTTCAAATTTTGGGGAAATTTTTTAAAAAAGAAGCATTCTTGACTTATACTCTGAAATATTAGGTACATTTTTTTTTTATGAAAGTAAGAAATTTAATCATCTTGGTATAAAATTTTCTTCATGGGACTAATTCGTGAGGAATATTATTGCATTAATAATTTTTTTTTTACTTTTCATTAGGGTTCATTTTAATAAATCATTCTAAATGTTTCTTTAAAACATGAGAATCAAGGTCATTTTGTTTCCCATGTTTTCCTTTCCCTATAACTTATTTTGGCCGTTAACGTATGTCACGATAACAGCAAAAATAAGTATACTCACAATTGTTGAAGTTTTTGTCGTTAATTTTTAAACACATTTCTCTTCACGCATATGAGTGAAGCGTGTGTAAAAGGGAAATTACTATCAGGAAAAATATTTAATGTGTTAAGTGTTACTATGGCAACGAACAAGGCAAAAATACTAACGTATAATCTTAAAGCTTTTATTTAAAAGGAGCATGTTATAGCTCCCATATTTAACCGATAGATTTTACATTAGATATTGCTGAAATATATAAACATTGCTAAGCTTAATTAAAAATTTAAGAATTGGGTAGATCTCTGAAATGTTAGCGTGCTAAATGCAAGGTAAAAAAAGAGTAAGTAAATATTATTTCGCAGTTTTTCAAAACAAATTCTGATAAACTGCTTTCAAACAAACATTTTCTTAAAAAGAAATATTTACATACAAAACTCGATACATCGACAGCATTCTAAATATATCATAAATATTATAGCTCTCTGATAAGTTTTTTCGGGAAAATTGTACTACTTAAAAATTGTCGATTGGAGTGTAGTGTACCAAGTAATACATCAAAAGAATCAATAAATACACTGGAGATAAATCGCACGTAAAAATTCAATCTGGTGAACTTTAACTCATACGCCGCGTTCAAAATCAAAACAACATTCAATTTTGGTTTATTACCTATAGCAGTGTTTCTCAAACTTTCAATACTGGTGACCAAATTTTCAATCATAATTTTTATCGCCTCCCCCCCCCTGATACAACAATAATGTATTTACTGCAATAAAAATGCACTTTGACGCTAAGGCTACAATGCGATCTTAATTATAAACCGTATAAATATTAAATGTTGTATATGTTACTTTTAAGTAATATATATTTTAAGAAAACTACTTAAAAAAATTACTTACTTATTATTATGTTATTTTTCTTTCTCTAATTTTTAAATTGGACCAGATCGCAAAATGATATATTTAAAGATTTATTTCCTTCAGAATCCATTTCTAAAAGTACAAATGTCATTAGAAAAATAGTCTGGTCTTTGTTGCTCGCTACCATATCCATCACATCTGGTATTATCGGGAACGTTTGCGTGAGTCTGGGCAACCTATCGGATGTCTGCGCAAAACATGTAAAAATGCTTCTCGTAATTCCAGTCAGTTTTGGTCGACTCGATACTTCTATAGCTACCGAATCTAGCTTGAATGTACATTTTTTAATCTGCACGTTAATTGTAATTCACGATAATTAAGTATTTACGGCAGTAGATTAAAACAAAATCATACATACATTTTTAAGTCGTAAGCGAACATTCGACGATAAAAAAGAATCAACAAGAACACAGACAAGCATAACTCCGAAAATTAAATCCAGGAAATATTCTCAAAAATACTTAAATTTTGGACTTACCACTACTGGAGTAAATAATGATAAAACAAAAACGCCCTGTTTGTTATGTGTTAACACTTACAAATCTGAAGTTGTCATGCGAAAGTTGTTTTTAAACCCATGTAAAATCATTTCGCTATGTTGACAAAGAGTTTTAAAAACTATTTTCTTCATGAGGACAACTTCGTAGCATTACGAGTGGATTAGGGATCCATTTCAAAATACTCCAGAAGGATTCTCAACTGCCGAGGAAATCTTCATAGATTTCCCATCCAGTGAAAAATGAAAAGGCAATTTGGTAATAAATCGCTCTTTGAATTTTGGGTAGAGATGGATGATGAATTTTCTGCACTGAAAACAAAAGCGCTTCGTATACTATTACCATTTTCAACATCCTACCTTTTTTACACCGGATTCTCTTCTCAGTTAAATATAGAAAAATAACTCTGAGTGTCAATTTCTGATATTAAACCTTCCTTTGAAAAACTTTACTCGACAAGAGAAGCCCATGTAAGTCACTAACAATTATTTAATTTGTTCTTAATTTAGTATTAAGAAATCAGTTATAAAATACCTTCTTCTGTACTGATACAGTAAACGTATACTAACTGAAGTACCGGCTCTTCGATCGAGTTCATTTTTTGAAAAACTAAAACATTATTCTTGATATAATAGCAGAACTGTAAGGAGAGTAAAACCGCGTGCACGACATTATACACAAAAATGTAAAATGATTTTTTTAGATGAATGCTTATATTGTAAATAGTTTTAAAAGAATTGTAATTTTAAACCTCACAGAAAAAGTATTTAGAATTAATGTTAAATAATGAAAAAAAGAATATAAAATTCCGATAAAGAATAATTGTGTTACTTTTTAATATATTTAAAGCGAGAAGACTTCAAAATGCTTTTACCCAGGAGAAGGCGAGTACTCGATACTAACGTTATGATAGAGTGGGTTGACTTAGCCCCCCACCCCCAATCATTTGCTTATAATTATTGTTACTGTACACGATAAAAATCGTAATTTCAGTGAATCATTTAATTACGAGAAAGTATACTTAAGCTTTCAAGGACTTTCCAATCATTTAACTGAATTAAAATGACTCAGAAGTGCGAGACCTTAATAAAAAACACAAATCAGAGACACTTTTCACCCATATTACAGGGATGTTATTTGCTGGCAAAAGTGTCATATTCTGTTCAAGTGATTGTAGTTTTACTGTGCTTTCATGATTGAGTGAGTGAATATTAACATCGCACTGTTCAGCTACACGAGGGCTTTTGGAGACGGACCTCGTAATTTTGAACCATGGTCAAATGACGAGGATGACACTTCAGCTGGCCTGTTTTAACTACCACACCACTCGACAGACTTGACCACTCTTGAGCTCTCGACAGATTTAGCGTTCATATCTAACCTACATGGTGGGTCTTTAGTGGTACTGAGTTCGAACTCGTGACATCTTTGGTGATCAACAAATAGCAAGTTGAACTTTTTCTTTCTTGTGTCTTTTTGGCAAGGCGAACTGAACCTTGTGGTATACTTATGGCTTCATATTTTAGTTGATGGAGTTGTTTAGGAAGCATTAGAAAATTTTTCCTTTTGTTTCATGTTTATCGCGGTTCTCAAACATCAATAATATGCATTCTTTCAGCGGGTTCTTTCTTTGCTTGATCAGCTTCAACTTCCTTCAATAGAGATCACGTATGCCCCGAGCCAGCGCTCCCGGGTTAAAAGTGCATTCAGAATATCGTTGGGTGGATTACTTGAGTACCCAGCTCTTTCGAGCTACAACCTCATATCAGTAGGAAGTTGAGTGACTGAAATTGATTGACTTTTGTCCTTTGTTAACGTATTCAGAATAAAAATATGGATTTTCTAAAAATAATTATGACGTTTTTCACTATGCTTTAATGTCTGAGAATACTCATAAAATTAAATCTTGACCAAATAATCCTCCAAATCGCACAATCAATTCTTTTCCAAATATCATAAAACTCTTTATTATTTACAATTTCATTAAACGAAAAACAAACACATAAAAGATGGGAAGGAACTAATATAGAACTAACCATACCAGTAAGTTGGAAGGTCAAGCAGCAAATATATTATGCTGCAATGCTCTGAAAAGTGAATTAAGTCTTCCTTTTCTTTCTACAGAGCTATCGTACAATAATAATAACAGTGATGAATTGTTTACCTTCCTAGAATTTTTCTCAGGGCTTGGGTTTAAAGAGTAACATTTTAAGTTTAAAAAGAAAACGTAATAAAACAAATCTCTCATCGAGGGATGACTGCAAATCAAACAAAATATTTTTTTTATTTTTAAATTTGATTTTGGGATCAAAGATAGATATTTGTTGACGTAATATTGCCAGTGATATATATACATAAATTACATCAGGGTAAATGTGTATTTTTTTATCACGGAAAAAAGTATTTTGTCTTACTTTATTCCAGTTATTTTTTAAAAATCTTTTTATTTTCGATATGCTCGCGCCCCCAGGGGGGAGGGGGCACCCCACACTTTGAGAAACGCTGATCTAAAGAAGTACTGGACAGTTTTTAAAAAATTATATAAGCGCGAACATATGTTATTATAACACAGAGAAGAGAGTAGAGAGAGAGAGAGAGTATAGGAAACAATATTATAGCATATATATATAAAAATATCTTTACAGCTCATCAGTGTAAGGCTTTCACTATGCCTCTATCATTTCTCACATGGAAATTTATTTATGAATTTGCTCAATGGAAACGCGTAACTGTTCGTGAGATTCTAAGCTTTAAATACTTCATTCCAGAAATTATAAAAAATTTTATTATCAAAAATTTATAATATCTGAAACAATGTGAACGACAAAAATAATTGTAGCTACTTTTTCATTCGAAAACGTTATCAAAATTATGCTTAAAAATTCAATTTACGATGCGTGTCCGGAAACTGAGAACCTTTTTGGAAAAACTCGCATAAAATAACCTTTTTACGAAAAAAAATTTATTTTTACATGAAAAAGCATAACGGAAACTATTTTATACATATTTACCGCAATTATTCTGACATTTGTCATACAAGGGAACAAAGTTGTCTGTACCCTCTTCAAAGAAAGATTCCACCACTGAAGAAAGCCATTGCTTGCAGTGGCGTAGGCTGGGGGTGCAGAGGAGGCCATGGCCTCGGGTGGCATCCGAATAGAGGCGGTGGCAAGCACCGCGATATTTAAATTCAAAAAATATTTCAAACTCAAATCGCACCCGCACGACGAAACTAACGGAAACGAGTGACAGCTTTAATACACGCACAGATGCAGGAGGTTTATTAGTCGCTATGCAATCGCATTCGATTTTATGTTACTTAGGCTTCTGGCAATCGGTACTGTGTGAAGTCAATCATACTCAAAATTATTTGCAAACAACGGGACTAAATATACATCGATGTGCTAAAAAAATACGTGCTTTACAGACCGTATTAGAAGTAAAATGAGAGGAATTCGTGTATGACACTTTTATATATGCTAAAAGTATATATGATGAGCTTGAGATTTCTTTTGAACTCCTAAGACGAATCAGGAGGAAGCATATATTTGGCAACGGACGTAATTCAGTTATCGTACGAAGATCACTTGAGGTGAACAATGTTTTCTTCAATATACGGAGTAACTGCTGAAATTCGAGAAAGATTCCAACAATTGCAGAATCTAGTGCAAAAATATGCTTTTTTAAGTGATATTGAGCATGGACGAACTTAACTTAGATCAAGCTCCTCAAGATATTAGAAAAGGAGAATTACAACTTGAGCGCGTACGTCTACAAGCTTTCGTAGCTGCAATAGACCCAGGTTGTAAAACAGAACTCATTAGGTCCGACTCTCTCGGTTTATTAAAATATATTATTGAGTCCAAATTTGAAGATGGCTTACCAAATATTGTCATAATGCTCAGAATTTTTTTGACATCAGCCATCAGTAATGCCAGTTGCGAGAGAAGCTTCTCTAAGATAAAATTAATGAAGAATTACCTCAAATCGTCTATGTCCACGTTAAGACTAACAAATTTAGCAATTCTGGCAATTGAACATGACATACATATTGATATTGACAATTTTTATAAAAGATTTTGTTATGAAAAAAAAAACATGAAAAGTGCATTCTTAATCAATAAAAAAATTTTAAGTTGCCTTTTTTTTAGTTATACTAATTTTCTTGACTGATAATTAAAATAGAGAAGCGACAAATTTCCGGTCGGCCCCGGGCGACGAAAGCCCACGCTACGCCACTGCATTGCTGAACAGCTCTTTATGGGAAAACTCATCACAAAGCAACCTTATTGTGAACATTCTGGTTTCACGAATCTTCACCTTCACTTTGTGAACCAAACCATCATTAACAAAGGAAAGCTGCCTATTTCGTGTTTTTTCATGAACATTGGTGAACCCATCATTGAATTGTCGAATCCACTTTCTCACTATTCCATCACTCATTGCATTTTCACCATGAACCTCTACAAGTTGACGATAAATTCCAAATTGCTAACATTCTCTGCATTCAAATGGATTACAGAATGTATTTCACAGTCGGCGGGATCGGTTATCGTCTTAAATATTTTGAACGCTCACTTACACGTGTAAAAACAACACAATGGCGTCATTGTGGACGGACAATCAACTAGACACACGCGTGCGATATTACTCCTGGAAAGAATAGTACTTAATTTCCGGACAGACCTCGTATGTACTTTTATATAGTTATTGTACATCATATGTACACTCCATTGTCCTAACAATAAATAAAAATCCATCCCAAAAACGCATAGTGTAAGAAGAAAATGTGATCGTGAAGATAGATGATTACAAGTTGCATAGGTCCTAAGTTGAAAAGATGAAATTACAAGTAAGACAGAAACAACTTTGTAACCCCAATTACGATAACTTAAAAATACAGAGAAAAACAGTCAAAAGACACTTTACTCATTAGACGAGTGAAGTCTACTAAATGCGTAGCTGGTTGTTATGTAGTATGTGGGAAAACTTTGACAATCATTGTACACGATAGTTTTGCTCATTAGTAGACACACACGCTCAACAATGCCCTTGGATAAAAAGTTGGTGCGTGTGTGTTTATACCGTTAATAAAAATAATTATATGAAAATAAATTGATTAGTAAGATTAGAATTAGAAAACTTATTCATATCACGTTTCTATCACAAGATGTAGGACATACATATAAAGTATTTTGTTCCGTAGGGTAATTTTTTTTAAAAATTAAATTCATTGCAAAACACGTCACAAAATGATAAAAGAGTATCTTTATTTTGTTATGTTCTAAAAATGATAAGAAAGCATTAGAAACAACAAGTGAGGAAGTTTTTGCTTTAACACTGTGCTATAGAAATCTATAATGGTAAATATAGGTAGCAGACATCGTATAATTTCAGACTACAGTTAGTTCTGAGCTATTACTACCTACTCCACTTTCACAGTAAACCAAATGTGAACTCGGAAGTTTAGTACGTTATTGAATTTAGACCCTTCACCGCACACACACACACATAAATATATCACGATTACTATCTTTGGATTATAGTAGCACTTCAAATTTAGGCAAAAAGAATTCGTAAAAAAAACAAAGTCTTTAGTTGCTGAATATTTTTAAGAAGAAAAATTTAAGTAGTTTATTTTGCACTTTTTTTTTGTTCGATAACAAATGTTATGTAACTCATCACATACAAAAAAATTATTTAGTCTTATACTGAAATTAGACTACGTGTTAAATATGTTAGTCATTTCTTAAAGAAGACCTTCAGTAAAAAACTTAAGATTTTTTTTTGTATAAAACTTCATAATTCGCTCTGGCCCAATATATAGAAACTTAGAAAGATCAGGCACTCTTTTGAAGAAAGGTGTTGAAATACTGTTTACAAAAATGTTTTTGCTACAAAGAGATAGAGAGAGAGGAGAGTCAAGTATTATGGAATAGTAGGATAATATGGAATGCCGAGGTTTTTGGTTCTGTTTGTTGCTGCTATTGCGTGAGAAAACCTTGAAGTACTGAAGAAGGACTCTCATGATGAACTGCAGTCGGAGTTTACCACTTGTTGCTGCCACATGACTCGCTACTGAACCAAGTGTGTTTTTCTGGAGAATTTTCAAACGTTTTTACTTACTAGTATACATGCAACTTGAGCATTGAAGTTAAGCACAATGTTATACTCAAAGAATTGTAGTTTGTAATTCTGTGATCGTTTCTTAGCTGACTGTATTTTGTCCTTCAGTTTAAAGGCTCATTTTCCAAGATGGCGTGTCGGGTATTATGGAATACCTAGTACTTCATGATACCCTACTTAACAGTATAGTATTCTATATGACCCGACAAAATATATTGAACAAAAAGGAAGCTAAAAATGGGTTTGGTGTATCATAATGATAGCTAACCAATAGTTATTAATTATAAATAGCAATATAGCTTCATTTAAAATTAAAGTAATTTTTTTAATTGAATCCATTAGAAGGGAAACAAAACATAAACAACAGACAGGAAAGCTGCATTTTCTTCTATAATAGCGTACTCCTTATATAAAAAGTATCAGAAGATAAACTAAAAGAGAAAGACACAAAGAAGGAACCAAAGGCTTCAGAACAAAAGAATATTTAAAGACACTTTGTTAAGAAATCAGACCGAACTTCTAGACTTAGACATGACTCCAGTATTAGCAGCAATGAATCGTTCTATTCTGATGGGTCATCTGTAATGGAAAACAAAGACGCTGAATGTATCTTCTGAAACGGAATATTTTCCAAAGATCAACGAGGGGAAATTTGAATTAAATGTTTTCTGTGGACTCGCCTTGAATGTACAGGGGCAGAGAGAAAGAATACTATAATCGTGATTTTGTAAAAAATATCACGACAGAAATTACTTTTACATATTCTTAAAAATAAGGCTTTTATGGTTAAAAATAAATACATTTTATGACATTTTAATTTTTGCAATAGTTTAAACCACACCAACTTCATATTCTCCATTTATCATTTTTTTAAAAATAATTTTTTTTCTTAACAACAAGATAAATATTATTCTTTTTGACACGTCTAATTCCTCACAATCGTTTGTAGTATCTATCCATAATGATTTTTGGGATAATGATAAACGATATTTTATAATACCCGACTCTCATATATATAAATATACAAACATATATATATATAGTAATAACATTTAGTAAAACCTACTGACATGAATTTTCTTAAAGGAAAATAGCATTCACCAACTAGTTTAAAATTTTTGATTATAAAGACTGAGTAAGTATATAATTGTACACGTGAAAATGACAAGCTTAATAAAATTGAATTTACATTTTTAAATAAAACTTTCTGTAACTTTTAGTAGCAAAAAGCTGTTTATAAGAGTACACAGAGTTTGATTTTTGTTTTATTTTCAGTAATAGTAAGGTAACCAACCGTCCTCCTTTAGGGAGGACAGTCCTCTTTTATAGGTTCTGTCCTTCCTCGAAGAGTGTCCTCCTTTTCAATATTTTAAAACTGATCTGTTAATCTCTGTATTCGGAGATGAATCAAACATGTTTCCAATATGTCGAAGACTGTGCTTTGAATCAAATATCCCAGGAAATAACAATTTTCAATGGTATTTTTTTACTTCGTTGCAAATAAAGTGGGCAAATATACAAAATTGTTTGAGTTTTTATCGAAAGAAATGCCTGATATTAAAATTGATGACAATGGTCTGTTTGAAGAAGAAAGACGACTAAACGCATATTTAAATTCTAATACATTAGAACAATTGGAAAATCAACATGCTGAAATTGATAAAAGATGGATGAAAACCCTTAAACCAATTCAAAAATGAACACATTCGATAAGAAAATTTAGTTATTTTTGTTGAATTTACGTTGTGCTGCCCTGGAACTTTTTTAGATGTTGAAATTTTTTTTTCAGTTGTAATGATTTTTGGACAAGCGAGAAATCAAGATATAATATTAATATATTAGCTACAGTGCTTACTGTAAAATTCAGTATGAAGGATATTTTTTGCTCCAAAATTTCCAATGTATTAAAAAATGATAAGTCGACAAAAAATCATTCAAGAGAAAAATACTCGTTAAAATAAATAATTAAAAGCGTAATTAGCGTATTTTTGTTTGAATTAATAAAATGTTTCATACTTCTACGCTGTAATTCTTTCTTAAATTTTTCGTCCTCCTTTTCATTGTAAAAAAACTGGTCACCTTAGTAATAGCTAAAATATTTCCGAATTGTGAAAATTATTTCTCTAAAGGAAAAAAAATTGAGTTATTTATTATTTTTATTATATCTTTCTATATTCTGAGAAATATATTCTTCCTAATATACCTTTCTTTCTGCATACAACTGTTACAAATAAACTATTTTTTTAATTTTTGATAGATTTATGCTCACTTACAGCTGAGTTTATATTTGATGGATTTCTTGCAGGGTGATTCCGGTGGACCATTAATGTTGAAATCAAGCGAAGACCGTTGGATTATCGTTGGAATTGTGTCCTTAGGATACAAATGCGCTGAGCCTGGATATCCTGGAGTGTACACCAGAGTAACACACTACATGTCATGGATTCGCGACAACATGAAACCATACTGAACGACAATGTTTTTATGTATATAGACTATTTTAGATATAAGTGAATAATGTATTTACCATTTTTATTCGTTTTATTCTTTTGTTTTTTTAGTTAAATATATTTCTTGTTATTAATCAACGTAACGATTAGTTTCATTGTAAATGAGAGAAGTCAGATTCTAAAGAGATAACATATAAAAACTCATGTGATTATAGAAAAACAAAAACTTCTAACTTTTCTTTAATTTTTCTTGCGAAAAAATTAGAAAATATAGATTAACATTTTCTGATCAAATCTGGCACTTGAACAAGGGCATTTTAATAAAATCAATCCTCGTAACTTTTATATTTATTTGTCCCCACACAATCTTTACAACATGATATTTTAAAATCAAATAGATTTTTTCAGTTGCTACTTGGCATTTTAGACACGCATAGTTAAAATTAACTTAAAAAAATTTTGTTATTACAAAACTATTCTAATTATAAAATATTAAAAGAACCATACAGCTATTCAGAACTGATGTGGTCACCTGTAAAATCTATGCGATTTATCTTAAATTTTCCGAGAAGATCACGGCGTTTTGGTCAAATACTAAACCTGTCTGGAATTAGTTACTCAAATACTGAAAGCAATGCAGAAACCTAGTTTAATTTTTTTAAATAAAATTTAATTAAAATAAAGGTCAAATTTTTAAAAAAACAGGGTTTTTTTTTCATTTTTAATAATTTTTATTTGTAACGTATTTCTTTATTTCAGCCCTTTTTAAACAACCTACAAAAACAAATTATTTGATTTAATTAGTATAAGGCAAATAAACATGTACTGAATTTGGAACCTGTACTCTTTTTTACTGATAACATACATGTGATATTTCATACATTACCTCTTTCTTTTAGAGACAATCCGATATATGGATTTATATACGAATAAATTTTATTTATTATAAAATAAAAAGGGAAAAATACGTCATTGCACAAATCACTGGTGAAATGTTTTAATTTTTTTGAAAAGTACATCAGTGTAGTTGATTTTTGTAAATATTAGTCTTAAAATAAATAAACACATAGAAAACTCTTTTTCGGAAAATAGAAATTCTTTTTTAAATAATATAAATCTATGGCAACATAATATAAACATATGACATCTTATTTAAATATATAACAAACTTTTAAAAAAAGTTTATCTTACAGATCAAACTCAGCCTGGGGGAGGGGATTGAAAAAATCTGCACTCACACTCTAGATACTTTTCACTATTCTATAAAATTTAAATTCTCAACATTCTAGCAATGAAACTATTTCTAAGAATTCTATTAAATTTAATTTTGTATATAAATAAATGCCCCACATTACATATTTTTTTCTTCTCTTTTTTTCAAATTTTCTGCCAATTTTAATTTAAGTATGTTTTTATTTTTATGTACATTTTTCATTAATGTGAATAATATTGATATATTCTTTAAGTAATCTAAAAATGATCATTTTTCGAATGTTATGCACCAATGTAAAATTATAATGCAAAAGGCTTTAATTTGGGTAATGTGATCGATAAAGAGGACGTGAATTTTAAAAGATATTATTTCATTAATAAATAATATTTTTTTAAACTTTATTTGGCCATATGAAGAATAATGTAAGAGATCCATATTTTTAAAAGGAAACATTTATATAATTCAGAGGAAGGAAGCTTGTTATATATTGCATTTCACAACTAAAATTTATTCTGATTTAAGTATATTTTCTTAGACTAAATGTAATTTTTTTATTATTCCATGTAAATGATTTTTTAATAAAATATTTCGTTTTTGTACTTTACTAGTACTGTGAAACAGTATAATATTTTTACTGCATCAAATAGAAGAAATCGTTTGCATATTATTGAATATGTCATGTGTATATTGAAAGACTTTTTTTGTATCTTCTCTTATGTTTATATCATTAATCATCACTATATATCAAAATATTATGTACCCAATATTTAAAATTGATGTCATTCATCATTTTTTGTTTCACTAAATTGTAATATGTACTTTGTAGCTTTAGGATATAGCTTCCAAATATTAATTTAAGATATTCCATTTAAATTATTTTAGTATTAAATTTAAAAATTTATAGTTCTGAAATATATGCTACTTAAATGTAATTACATTCACAAAAACAAATGAATAAAGTATTTTTTTCTTTTTAAGTATTTTTGTGTATTTAATACCGCAATCAAAACTCGTTTAATTTTTTCATTAACATTTCGAAAAGGGAATAAATTAATTCTAAAATTAGTTTTTTTTAAATCTTATGAAATTAAAACTTTTAAAGAAAAAATTTTAATTTAAAAATTATTGTAAACAAAGATAAATTCGGAGAAAATTTTCGAAAAGTTTTGAATTTTTCCAATGGGTATTTTCGGTCAATGTCATTATGGTAAGGGGTAGGGAGGGACTTCATTTATATGAATTGAGGAAATTGTGATGGTTTTCTGATCAGGTAACCTATATTTAAATTGTGATACTTCTCCAAGGGAATTATGATAAAGAAAAGTAAACATGAAACAAGATAAAAAAATTTTACAGATGCACACCACTTTAAAGGAAAATATTGGTTGATCGATGTAAAACTTTTGAATACAATGTGAAAAATATACAAATAATAAAGCTAAGCGCAACATGAACTAATTAATAAATAACGCATCATTTGTTCTATTTTATACAGTAAAAGTTTTATATAATAATATAAAACCATATAGTATGAAATATAAATAATGCACTATACTTTTTATTAAATTCTGTGATAAATTTAGTTTGAAAAATAGGAAAATTAAAATTTCTGCAGAAGCAGAGAGTAGGTAAAATTTTTATTATTTAAGTGTTTTATTAAAAATATTAATTCATAACTTTATACAAAGATTGCTGCATATTTTTAAAGAATACACATACGCGTTATATATTTACATACAGAAGTAAACGAAATAGCTTTTCTGTGAAATAAATTAAGAGGATAGTAGAAGCAAGTTTTTCTTTTCTGTGAAAAAAATCGGTACTTACGTATTATCGCAACAATCGCCAACTCTGTTTATAATTCGCCAAGTTGGCAGCCCCGATTTCCTATGTGTCATACCAGCTGAATTGGCTTCGCTTCATACAATGTCACCAGTAGGTTGCGATAATACGTAAGTGCCAAATAATCTTATCGTATAAATAAGTTTGAGAACTCATCAATCTAAAAACTAAAAAATGTTCTATACTTTCTTGAAGAACTACTTAAAAATTCAAATACAACTGCTGAAGTTCTGCGAAAAAGTAATACGTGTATGAATTATTAAAACAATTTATTTTTGAAAGAAATCTGCATTTTTCAAATTTTTGATTATTTCAGCATATATTTTAGTTCAAAGGTGATTTTCAAGTTCTGGAAACGCGCGAGCTGAATTTATTATCGATGAATACAGTACAAGGAATGCTGACATGAAGTTCATAAAAAGATCACACTTTTTTTGCATTTCATTGTAATTTAGTAAGAGCTGCTTATTGATATTTGCATAAATTGCTATAATGATCGACTTTTGAGGAAGTTTCGAGAAAATTTTCGAACTAAAAGTTTGAATAATTAGGTACATTGCGCAATAAATATGGAGATTACAATGGAATGTTTTTTTCTATAACGATCAAAAGTCTGAAAATAAACTTTTATAAACTATAGTAGGCCTTCACTCATAATAAGGCCTAATAAGCTCTTAAAAGTGATGATATCATCATTTTAAAACATAATTTAAGGTATTTTTAAATATTTGAATTTGAAAATTCTTACTTTTGTTTTCAGAAGCAGTCATAGCAGTCGTGATTCGTAAGAATTAATAACAATATATTTTAAATTTCTGCGAAACCTTTGTTAAAAATGTTGAGCTTTTAAATCACAAATGAAAAAAAAAGAAAAACTACTTGTATTTTTTTCACTGATACCGTTGAAGAGCTTAGCATATTTCCGTAGAAGACATTTCGAACGTTATATGAAATTGTAGACAGAAATCAATTTCGTTGTTTGCTTATAAGTTATGTTTTGCACGATATGTAAGCAGATTATTTGTTAGTACAGAGGTTAAAGTATAAACACAGAGAATTAACAATTCATTTTCTTATGACTATCCTGATTCTATGTTTTAAAAAGAAAACTTTAGAAAAGACTTATGTTAACATAGTTTCAAAAATCAAAATTTGTGATAATGTGGATCTTGAAATTCAGAAAATAAAACTAAAAAAGAACGATTCTAAATTAAGAAAGTTAATGTGCTTAATTTTACAAAGTTGTTTTTATTCAAATAGTTTTGGATTTACATAGAATTATTATTTGTTCGTATTCCAATAGTCAAATAAAAATAAAATTTTATAATTCGATTTAAGTTAATCTCATAAACACTAAATAAAAAACCTGAGAAAATATAAAATAGTAGTTAAAATTATTAAAGAATTCACATTAATTATTATTCTAAGAGAATCTTCTTTTCTTTTGCAGCACAATAAAATCTATTCAATCGTTATAATATTTTCGCAAAATTTGGAATAACTAGAATAATAACGTGTTTTCATACATTACGTCTTTATTCTAAGTTCAAAGTTATTGTTTTACATAGTATATACAAAAGCAAGAACGATACGCTTTTTTTCAGATCAAGATTAATTTAAGTATAAGAATATATCTACTTTTCAAGCTTAAGCTTAAAGGATAATATTGATGACAATCTAAATAAAATAATTTGTTTTCACATAATTTTTTTAAAAATTGTTACTTTTAATTTGTGTTGTTAAATCTCTTAAAGTAATACAATTTCATAGGAAAGATGAAAAAGTATTACCTCTAAAACAACTGAGATTAGAAACAGAAACTATTTCTCTCTAGAACTTGATATTTTTAATGCATCCATTTTATTTCATACTCACGACAAAATAAATAGTCTTTCTTCGAACGACTGTTGGTTTTACCAGTAATACAAGAAAAACTATTCGATTAAAAGAAATATTAATCGTCTGTCTCTTTGAAAATGCATACAAAATAGTGAACAGACGATTAACTAATTTAGAAGATACAATAAATTTAATAATATGAAATTCATTTTATATTAAAAAATATTAAAATAGTGTAACCACTGTGAAAATTATATTTTTTTTTGTTTCAAAATACTAAATTTCAAACTATTGTTCATAAATAAGCAAATAATTGTTTTCAACTACCGAAATTTAAGATTCATAAATAGAAGCATTTCTTTCAGATGGCAGCACTCAATTTAAATGGCGATGACGTATGATTTTTATACCATGTCACAAATGGTAGTCGTTAACCGCGTTAAGTAGATAGGATTTCAGTGTCAACCGTGACAATTTATATAGCCATTAGAATATTATTTCAACACATTTTAGGAGGTATTGCGAATATCAATGAATATTTATTTTTCTATGAATTATAATCTAAAGTATTTAAACACAGTTGGAAATCATCTAAAAAATCATGAGGTATTTACTTTTCTCAAAATTATAAAAGAATACTAAAATTTTAAAGTGAAATTTTATCAAAATAATAAATTTTACCTGAAGTTGAAAAAATATTTTTCAAAACCTTATGCAAAAGTGTTGCATGAAAGCGTATTCAATTTATACTGTCTGAAACGTTTCTAAGAATAATGTAATTAAATATATACTGCATTTACCCGGTTAAATGAAACTTTAAAAGTTTGTTCAGGAATTTAAAACAGCATTTTTCGAAATTGGATCAAATATAAAACGGGACCGTTTCAATTGCGGCTAACTACTTTTATGTATTTTACTGTAGTAACTAAAATAAGTTATTAAAATATTAAATAACCGTACAGTATATAAGTTTCTTCTTCATATATTTTTTGTATTTAGTATCTAGCAAGATGAGACAAAGTACTCAATGCATTTAATTTATTTTGATACTGATTACTCAAAGAATAAAAAAAAATGAAGCCCTTTCTTTATTGAGTAAAAATATGCCATCGAAGAATACGTCATCGTATCGTATCCTTCGTTAAGTGTTTTACATCGAGCTACGGTGCGACAAAACTTTCACCGTCTTAAAAAATCACATTTAAAACATTACCTAGTCAAAAATATTCTGATTATGAGTTCTGCAAGTGAAATAAGAGTAACTTACACCAAATTTTAATATTATTCTTCTATTTAAAATAATAAGTGCTTAAATTAAAATATAAAAAATGATATACGATAAGAGAATTTTAAGTTATAAATTATTACACATCGCTAGATGGTTAAGACGTCGACTAGTTGACAACAAGAACTTTAAAAGTTGTCTTCGAACTTAATTTGAATATAAATGAATTATTTTCAGGGTAAAAAGTATTACGCGGCTGATATTCCAAGTACTTTATTATATTTCTTGATCGCAGTCACAATCGTTTTGTTTTTATTTCACTAAGTAATTCAGAGCCGATAATTTTTTATGAACAGCACCGTTATTATTTCAATTGATAATTAAAAAATATTGTGAAATTTTCAAATATCCTAATTCAGGATATATAGAGAGAACTTTCAACTTTATATTGGCAAAATGTTATTCTTATAGAAGAATTTTGCATAAAAGGTGAATATTTTGAAAATATATAATTTTTTCTTTCATTTTATTGACAAAAAATCTCATTTAAGTAATTTTA
This sequence comes from Trichonephila clavipes, assembly GCA_019973935.1. NCBI lineage: Eukaryota > Metazoa > Arthropoda > Arachnida > Araneae > Nephilidae > Trichonephila > Trichonephila clavipes. The sequence continues at coordinate 1,841,170 of BMAU01020921.1, forward strand.
ATCATAATAATATTCCTTAAATATTTATATATATATATTCTAATTCCAGTGACGCTAAACATAAAAAAAAATTACTCATATATATACTTTTATAAGATCACGGTTCCGAATGTAGTCATTAACACATTAAAAAAGAACACAATAACTGGTTTACTTGCGATTAAAATTTTAAACCTGTACCTTGTAAGATAATTCATGGTTTTTGTGAGATATATCAAAAAAGTTTTTGCTAAAGTTTTGTCACTTCATGAATTTTGATTAAATTTCGTACTTGTATGCTGAGAAAACGATGCAAAGTAGGAAAATGAAATGATGAAAGAAAAATGAAAACATAAATAAATATTTTATCCTGTATATTTTTTCATAACTAATTGCAGTCTCTACAGCACAGCTTGACTACATGCATAAAAAGTCTATTCTAAAACTATTTTAACAATTAGATCAAATAAATTTTTTTAAATCCATCGACAATCGGAATTTTGAATATTTCCTTAAATTGCAATCTAACCTATATCTTTCTGATCGCTGAGTGACACATTTTTCATTGTAATGTCAATTTTTTCGACTATTGTTACCAAAGCATTTCCGACTACCAATATTACATAATCTTCGACGAAATTCTAAACAATACTTTTCCTGTTTCACGCAATCTGTGTGTGTGTGTGTTCCCCATTTCATATACAAACATGAAAATGATAAGCAGATTTCTATGAAATAGTTTTAAGACTGGATAAAATGTAATGAATGCTGTTTGTTCGCAATACCTTTTTGATCTTGAATATAAATGAAACAATTCTCATAATACACAAGTTTGATGGATCATTCTCATTACACACAGTAGATATTTAATATTTTCTTTATTTGGAACTACATCATCTGATTTAACTCCCGTGCTCTTACAGTTAAAACCTAACACAATCCAAATATTTTAAAGTTTGGGTTTACATGAATATAGCTGAAAAAAAGGAAAATACTTTATTTTTTAACAAAATATAGGTTTATTTCAAAGAAACAGTATAAAAAAAGAATAAGATCAACTGTATATAACTACCATTTGCTTCGTTACTTTTCTTTACTGCCATCTTTTTTATTTCAAGAAAATTATTCACTTAATATGCATTGCATGAATATTTTACACTTTAAATCTGACAAGAAACTTATTTATTTACACAACATTTACGAATTTAGAAATAATTCCGCACGAAATTCTCGAATATTTTTAAGGTAAGCAAGTAAAAATTTTGAATTCGTTATTTATAATTAAATATTATTAAAAACTTTAAGTCTTTAGCTACAATTTTTTTAAAAAAAAATTTGGGATACCATTATATTGCTTAGGCTATGAAAAAAATCGCTATAACTTCGAATTTGATATGCTTATTTTAACAAATTTACAAAAATAAAAAAACCAAAGCCCCAAGTAAATTATATTAACTCTCCGTAGCATAGTGTAGACTGAAGGCAACATACCGTTCGAGTTCATAAAAGTAATTTTATAACAATTACGCTCTGTAGCCCCTGTTCTACGCTCTGATCTAACGAACTGTTCCAAAGAAAACAACTAGACGGTGCTACTTTTCGCTAATTTAGTATCTGTATTTCTGAACAGCAGCGATTTCAAAAAATAATATATTGCTCAGAATTGCTTCGCAGCACTTCAAAATTGCATCAGAAATATCCATCTCTCATAGCACGTGACTGAATATTAACGTCGCACTGTTCAGCTACACGAGGGCTTTTGGCGACGGACCACGTAATTTTGAACCATGGTCAAGTGACGAGGACGACACCTGAGCTAGCACCCCCTCTCCTAACTACCACACCACACCAACGGGAGGACGTTTCAGCTCTCGACAGATTTAACGTGTGTCGCTGCCCTACACGACGGGTCTTTAGTGGTACTGGGCTCGAACTCATGACATGCCTGCCATGATCCGATACCTTGATCACTGGGCTACCGCAGCCCCCCTCGTAGCACGTAATCCCTTAACTTAGTGATCCCCAATACCCGGACCACTACCAGTGCATGGATCAAATGGTACTGGGCCGTCCAAGGAACATTAAATTATTTTTTTTTCTTTGTGTTGTATTTTTTTTCCGGTTTGTGCGACTTTCTATGGAAATAGCTTTATATATTCCATGCTATACCTCATTTTACAATCATTTTTTGGTGTAACTGTATTTTATTCTGAAGGCATGTTTGAATACAATTAAATAAAAATTATTAAATCAAAGCAACCTAAAATGTAAACAGTCAATGTCCTACCACAACGGTTAGCGGTAAAATTGACCGGTCCACGGCGATAAAAAGGTTGGAAAGCACTGCATTAACTCACTGTTGCCTTCAGGCAGCAGACTGACTGTTTTTGTTTTTCTACATAAATAATAATAAAAATAATCTAAAAACCGAGAAATACATGTGTTTTATTTATTGATTGATTGATTTTGTCGTTGTCTCGAACCACAATCAAAAAACCAAGTAAATCCGAGTCTGTGAGAGACAGAGGATTAGAGAGAAAAATACATTTATAACAGTATACACATTGACTTTAATAACAATTAGATAAATTTTGTGCGGTTTCTTTCTCCCAGAACTAGAAGTATTGGAATACCGTAATGAATTAACTTTTTTAATTAAGCGTAATAGACAGTGTTAATTTATATTTAATTTTTAATTACGCTCTATTCATATTCTCTGAATGCTTTTATTCGTTTTTGAACAATTTTTAACAAACTGAATAACTAAAAGTTTGATTTGAACGTAGTGCAACTCTAAGGCAACACTAAGATTGTAAGTGACTTTCTCTCGACCTACTTCCACCTTTAATTTCCGTATCATACCATATGTTTTTACAGGAAAAGTTACTTTTTATTTGCAGCAGATCTCATTATTCAGCATGACAAACTCTCGAGATTATCAACCTATAAAATCAGCTAAAAATCCGTCTAATATTCTAAATATGCAAATTTTAATGAGGAAATGAGTATTATAGCGATTATCACATACTGATTTCTGTCGGATTAATAAGAAAAACATTGAAAGGAATTTGGATTGTGTGTGTCGACTTGAAATTAATTCGGTTAAGAATTGCGGTAGCTTTTGATTTAAACAATGAAGAAACATTTTGAAAAAATGTCAAAAAATTAAAAGCTTTAATAAACAATAATGTATTGTTAATAAAAATATTTTTTTAAAAATATTAAAGAGCTTTATGAAAACGTTAATATATGGTTTTACTGTTTTCTCTTAAGATGTTTTTCGGTTTATGGTATGCTACCATTAATTATTAACTTACTTTTAATTTGAAGCATTGGATACTGTACAACATTAATTTTAATTTAATTAAATTTACATTAATTAATACTTCAATGTTTGTAAAAAAAAGGGATGTGCTCGAATAATTGTTTAATTCACTGTACTTGGAATTACGGACAACGGATTCAGTCATGTGTCATTTTTCCAGCTGTACTGTTTCAAATATATCTTTACTATAGTTCATTGATTAATCACAACTTTAAACAGTACTGAGTTGGATACTATTTTAGCCCACATCTTTATTTATGGCCAAATTGGCGAATTATTATTCTCCCATTGGATAGAAATCCAATACAGAAAGCCGAGATGGGCGCGTTTTTTTTTTTTTTTTTTTTTTTGCCAAAGGTGTGGACTAAAATAGGATTTTACCCAATAGTTAACTTAAATATCTATTTTCGTATGAGAGAGAGAGAATCTCTTTGATTTCAGACCAAATTCCATTTAACAGGTCGAAACTCCTCATTCATAGTTTTCAACAATATTTTAATTTCAAAGTGTTATAAAAAATTAAAACAGATAAAACATTATAACTCAGACTATGCACTATAATAATGATACTTAATGATAAAAATACATAGATGCTGTATTTTAGGCATTGTAAATAAAAAAAACTCAACATGTAGTTATGCTACATAAAAAACAGTAAGTAACAAATGAATTTTTTTCTATGATCCTAAGTGCAAATAATTTCATTGAACTCATTAAAAAAAAGTGCGTTCCATAGGGAAATTTGCCGGAAAATGTTTAGGTCATTACTATCTAGTCCCTAACAATCAATTTAATCCACAAAAGCACACTTTGATTCGTCAAACCACCAAGATGAGATATCTGTATGTGGAACGAATGTCTTAGCCTCAGGCCAATGCAACACATAACACAAATCACAAAACCAATAATATGGCACGAAAGTGGCCTCACGTTTCTCTTTCCATTTGAAAAATGACAAGTAGCTTGACTCAGTTTGACCCACTTGATGAAGATATTGAGCTAATTTTTTTGGACTAGAAAAATTCGCCACATCAATGTAAGAATGTGGAGGCAAGTATTTCGCATAGTCATCACCACCCATTACAATAGGTACCATGTCCGTCATGAGAGCGTAGTAAAGTTTTTCTGTGGAATAGTCTTTGCAAATTGAATTTTCAAAAGAAAGATAAAACTTGCATCGTTCTGCCATCCAAGAGTAACAATCCCTTGCAAGCTTGTGTGGGCAGCTTTTGTCTCCACATTTTCCATACACTTCTACGTCGATGTATTGTTTAAGAATTTGCACGTATTCTTCTCTTTTGCTGTTAGTTTGGCAATGGCTGACTAACCAGCATACACTGCTCCTGTCAGGGTTGAATGCTAAGGGGAAAAAATAAAAGAGATATTAATATTTCAAACATGTGCCGTGTTGTACAATTTATTAAATACAATGATAATGCATTACTAGTGGCATGGTATCGGCATAGAAAAATGTTTTCCCCCATTAATTCGAACAGTATAGTATAACTCTAAACTCAGTGGCGCAACAGCCCATGAGGACCAAGGCCTACTGCGTCTATCTCAGTTTATGCGACCCTAGACGCTGAGGTGCAGATGTTTCGGTCAAGTAGTCAGTCTGACGCGAACCCCCAGTGTTCAGTTCCCAAGCAAGATTGGTACTCATTTATCTACGCACTGAAGGGATGAAAGGCTGAGTCAACTTTGCCCAGCCCGGGATTTGAACCCTGGACCTGCGGCGAGGAAGCGCTTTTTGCATTGTATAGCGCTTTAAATATCCCTATTGGCGAGTTTTTGAGCTTAATTTTTTGTAATTATTCGTCCTCATACCAAGTTTTGTAAAATTTCGGTTGTTAGATCGAGCTACAGGTGGCTTTGAAAAGCATCACCCTCTATATAAACAATACACTACATAAGTGGCCAAAATTACAAACAAAAGTTTACAAATTATGTTTTGAAATTTTTTTTATTTTAAGAAAGCAATATACAGGGTGTTTCAGCTAAGATGTTACAAACTTCTAGGAGAGGTAGGGGACAACAAGACGACTCGAAATACATAGGCAATGCTGGGTCGGAAATGCTTTCCTAAGGCTCCACGCGCCGACAAAATTTAGGGTGCAAAACTTCAACTGGTCTTAAAAACGGGAACAATTGTCGAAACGCTTTGGGTTTTGGTCAAAATTGTTATTATTTATTATTTCATTAAAAAAATTCTGAGCAATATTGCTGCTAAAACATCGCTAGAGGGCACTTTAGACTTTGGAACGCTAGGGAAAAAAAATTTCAATATTTTTTTAAGTTTTTTGATGGCTTTCATAAGTTGAAATTTTAACTTGAATTTTGATACCAGATTTGGTATCAAAATTGATGTAAAAAATCGAACATTGTTCAGGGCACTTAAAGCACAAACGGTGCTAAAAAACGAGCAAAATGTTGGATTTCGGTGCGGTTTGCGTGAAAAGCATTCCCTTGCTGACTAATTTGTTCAAAACAAATTTTGACATTGTTGCCAAATTTAAAACCAGAGGTGCTTCAGACAAGTAAAAATGCATTTCCGACCGACCTTTCCTATGTGATTCCGAGTCATCTAGGTGTACTTTTCCACCAACCAGGTAGAGTACACCTAGACGACTCGGAATAACATAAGAAAGGTGGTCCGGAAATGCCTTCCTGAAGCAGTAATACCATCGAAAGCCTGATACGTAGCCCAGGAATTACAAGTGTCGTGGCAGTGAGACCATAGAAAGCCTGATACGTAGCCCAGGAATTGCAAGTGTCGTGGCAGTGAATAAAGCGAGCAGGGTTCTCAGCGAAAATTTTAGCGAGAGAGTGTTAAAGGCAGAATATGCAAATTTCACCGTCGAGAGTTGAATTAGCCGCCAGAGGGACAGAACGATAAGGAGTCCGCTGGAAGGAAGCTTTATTTCCATCGCACACAGACTGGCTGTACGATGGCAGAGTACACGAACGCAGAGAAAGCAGATATGATTCTGGCGTACGGGGCCACAGATTGCAATGGTCGAGCCGCTCAGAGGTTGTACGCCGAAAGGCATCCTGTCAGGCGGACTCCTGCTCATACCATGTTTGCTCGCCTACACCAGCAAGTATGTGAGACCGGTTCCTTCCAGAAGGCAGCACGTAATCGAGATCGGACGGCACGTACCGAATTGAACGAGGAAATTGTACTAGATATGGTAGAGACCACTCCCAGTTTAAGTACACGAGGTATCGCTAATGAAATCGGGATTTCATACAGTAGCGTTTGGAGGATTCTCGATGATAGTGCCCTGCATCCATTTCACTACCAGCGTGTCCGTTCACTAAAAGAATGTGACTTTGCACCTCGTCAGGCCTTTTTCACAGTGGTACTTGCAGCAACGAATTGCAAATTTTTTTTTGCAGCCTCCGTGTTGTTCACAGATGAGGCGTCTTTTTCGAGAGAGGGTATTTTCAACACCCATAACAGCCACTCGTGGGCAGCAGCGAAACCACATGTAACACGTACTCAGGCTGCACAGGATCTTTTCCTGGTTAACGTATGGGCTGGCATTCTAGGGGATCATCTAATAGGACCCTACATTCTGCCTGATCGCCTGACTGGTCCACGCAACCTGATATTCTTGGAACAAGTTTTGCCAGAGTTATTGGACAGCGCACACGTTACCGCTGCGACTCGTACTTCCATGTGGTTCCAGCAAGATGGAGCACCCGCACATTTCAGTATTTCTGTTTGGAATCACTTGGATGCAATATGTGGTGAATGATGGATTGGCCGTGGAGGTCCAGTGCATTGGCCTCCTCGATCGCCAGACCTTTCCTGTCTGGATTATTTCTTCTGGGAGCAAATGAAATCCTTGGTGTACGAAACACCCGTAAACAGCATCGAGGAACTTGTAGCACGTATCAGTGCAGCAGACGGGGAAATACGAAACACTCCAGAAATGTTATCGAATGTTCGACGCTCCATGAAGCGCGAAGATGTGAAGCCTGCATCACATGCGGCGGGCGTCAGTTCGAACACCTCCTTTGACAGCAGTTTTTCCCTCTTTTCTTTACTTTTTCTTTTATGATTATGCATAGCTGTTAGTAAACAGCTTTTTTCCTCCTATTTTGAATCTTTCCTTGTGTTTTACTTCTTGTGATTTGGTACTTGTGTTTTTACCCTCTTTTACTAAAATTTTTTGCTATAAAATTACTTTTTTGCAACACAGACCAACTCGAATCTCATTTAGGAGGAGAAATTGCTAGTAATTATTCGGCTTACACCCAACCACAAAATTATCCAAATGAGTTTCCAAGTTGCAATTTCTGAAAGCGCCCTCTGGCTTTGATTAATGGCTACCAAGTCAAAATATATTTTGAACAAATTAGTCAGTAACGGAATGCTTTTCGCGCAAACCGCACCGAAATCCAACATTTTGCTCGTTTTTAGCACCGTTTGTGCTTTAAGTGCCCTGAACAATGTTCGAATTTTTACATCAATTTTCCCCGGGGGATACCAAATCTAGTATCAAAATTCAAGTTAAAGTTTCAACTTATGAAAACCATCAAAAAACTTAAAAAAATATTGAAAATTTTTTTTCCTAGCGTTCCAAAGTCTAAAGTGCCCTCTAGCGATGTTTTAGCAGCAATATTGCTCAGAATTTTTTTTATGAAATAATAAATAATAACAATATTTTTGACCAAAATCCAAAGCGTTTCGACAATTTTTCCCGTTTTTAAGACCAGTTGAAGTTTTGCACCCTAAATTTTGTCGGCGCGTGGAGCCTTAGGAAAGCATTTCCGACCCAGCATTGCCTATGTATTTCGAGTCGTCTTGTTGTCCACTACCTCTCCTAGAAGTTTGTAACATCTTAGCTGAAACAACCCTATATATATATATATATATATATATATATATATATATATATATATATATATATATATATATATATATATATATATATATACACTGCTGGACAATTGCTAAGGACGGCTAACATTATCATCCATAGCAACCACAAAATGAAAGGAAGCAAAATGTGGAAAATTAGAATAAGTGCGGGATATTAGTAAGAAGAAGTATGAGTATGCAAATTTTTTTCCACGTCTGTTCATCACGTGATAGCGTTCATAAGAGCTTTATAGGTTTTGACGCTTGTGGACAGTTGTTGTTTCAAGTCAAAGTTTTACAGGAAAGATTTAATAGACGAACTTAAAATTTTTGGCATGTCTTCCCGACATAACATAGATGATTTTATGCGTGGCCGAATTATTGGAAAGATCGAAGAAGGGCGAAAAATAACAGATGTTGCCAGGGAGTTCGACATCGCTCACAGCGTTGTTTCACGGCTGTGGAAGTCATTTAAAATTACTGGAATGTGTAGTAGACGGCATGGGGAGGTCGTGTTAGAAGTACGACGCCTGCAGAAGACAGATATATCGTCCTATCAGCAAAAAGGAACAGGCGCACCACAGCTCAGCAGGTGACAAATCAGTTTCTTGCTGCCTCAGGAAAGCAGATCTCCAGAAAAACTGTTGCCAGACGTTTGACGGGAGGAGGACTATACGCACGCAGACCTTTTGTGTGTGTCCCATTGACCAGACAGCACCGTACTGCCCGTTTGCAATGGTGTCGTGAGCATCACAATTGGACTGAACAGGACTGGGCATGCGTAATATTCTCAGATGAGAGTAGGTTCAGCCTGTCATCGGATTGTAGACGCCAACTGATCTGGCGCGAGAGTGGTACTGCTTATCGTCCAGAAAATATCCAGGAAAAGGACCGATATCCGACATGCAGTATCATGGTGTGGGCTGGCATCATGATCAATGGCCGCACGCGCCTACATGTGGTTGCGAATGGGACTATGACGGGCCAACGATACATTGATGAAGTTCTACTTCCTCATGTTCGTCTTTTCTGTGGTGCTGTCGGTGATAAATTTGTTTTTATGGACGACAACGCAACATGTCATCGAACACTCGCGGTTCAGGATTGTCTAGACAGCGAGGGTATTCAACGTCTTGTATGGCCAGCACGTTCTCCAGATCTAAACCCCATTGAAAATGTGTCGGATGCTTTGGGGAGGCAAGTTGCTGGTCGAAACTATCCTCCGACAAACAAGAACACCCTCATCCGTGCACTCACAAAGGAATGGGATAAATTGCCTCAACAGCTGCTGGATAATGTTGTGCAAAGTATGGTACGACGTGTGGAATGTTGCATCACACTCCACGGTGGACATATCCCGAACTGATACCTTTCTTTAAGCTGCCTGCTGACTTTTAGATGCATTGTTCCATTTCTCCGTACGCAGATCAAATGAACATTTTTTTTTCTTTCAGATGTTTCACAGCTTTTGTACTTTCCAGAAAAATAAATATTCTTTATTCTAATGTCTGAACAGTGTGGCAACTATATTTTATCCTACTAGGCCTCATGTCTCGCTTAATGTTATGCTACATAGCAATTTGTGATCCGTCCTTAGCAATTGTCCAGCAGTGTATATATATATATATATATATATATATATATATATATATATATATATATATATATATATATATATATATATATTTGTATATCTAAATTCTATTTCTTTCCCACTTTTTCTGTTTTTGCATTTAGGATTTCATTTGTATTGATCTATATTGCATCTACTCTCTTGCGACAATATTTTCTAGAAGATTATTATTTTTCAATTTAATTCAATTCATATTATATCATAAATTCCATCTCAAACATAATGAATGAGTTGTCACTGCTGGGACTAATATTTTTTACTGTATTTTTCTGCAATGTTGAAAGTAAAATGCGTTGCTTACAAGAATTAAAATTATTCCTTGTATTCAATTCCTACTATTAGTTCACACTCTTCTTATATTTATTTTTTTGTATATCTTGTTCAAATTTTCAGTCGTTAATAAAATATTTTCTATTCATTCTTTCAAGTTCAAATACATTTTTTTAAACTTGTAGTGGATGACACTTGATGTTTAATACATTTTTTTCAAATATCAATTCATTAATAAATGAATAACTAGTAACAAACAGAAATAATTGTTCAACGCCATATAAGAAAATCGCTCGTTGTATCCCTGTATCGTAATGGGTAGCGCGTTGGACTTCTAATCCAAAGGTCGTGGGTTCGAATTCCAATTGGGAGAATCCCACCTAATTTCTGAGAACGTTATTTCTTCTTACTATACAGTTTTATTGCAATAATTAAATTTAATTTATGAATAAATAGTATCAAAGAAAAATAATAGTTCAACAACATATATAGAAAGGAAAATCACTTTCCTTTTTGATACTTAATATTGTATATGCTCTTATTCAATAAAAAGAAACTAAAATAAAAAATTTTCTATGTTGGCCAAAGTATGAATTGATTTCATTTTTTTTATATTACTTGTTTATTTCTAATTATCCTGAAAATAAAATACAGTCTGATTCAAATATGGAATATAGCAAGTCAAATATAAAATCCAACTTTGAGTATAATAATATTTCAATGTGTTTTTAGTTCTAAAGTAAAAATAATATGAATATTTACTTTAAATAATATTATGTCAAAAGAAGTTTGAACGCATGTTTTGTAATAATTGTCAGAATACGAAAACCCTGCATTGAAGGAGAGCTTCCTTAAAATAGAAATTTCAAGGTCATGCTTTAACTTATCCATCTTAGCTCATAAACATGATAAAACTTCAGTTTATCGACAAGAGCACGTGGAAATTAATGAAGGACAGATAGAAATACAGAAATATAAATTTCCATCATAAAATCAGGAGGGAGAAAACATTTTAAGATTCCCCTCTAACGGTTATTTTGAATTCGTGAAACTGTTAATCCTACTTTCCTCTTTAAATGTAGGCTAGTGCATTGATATGAATGCAATTAATTCATTGTAAAAAGTAAAAAATAAAGAAGATTTCAATGAAACTATATTCCCTTTCCCTCCCACGATATTTAAAAAATTTTAAAGTCTTTCTTAAAAATTTTAAAATCCATTAATGAATAACTAACATTTGCGTAAAAATATTTTTAAATACAGATGAGGGATGTAATTTCAGATGAATTTTTATTATTTTTTTTTACTCGTTTATGGGTGTACTTTATTGCATTTAAATCGATTCTCTAGTCTAGATATGAAGAATTAAGTTCACCGAGTTCAAAATGCCCGGCAGATGGGAATCTTAACTGCTGTGGTGCCGCACTGTGATTGTCTATTTTATTATTTCAACGCATAGGTTAAATTTGTGGCAACACCGCCTTTTCTATTATAAAAGCTCACCCCAACATTTTCACGGCACTCCTCATTGCCAGGTTTCTAGAGCATTATATTTTATAAAGGTATATATATATATATATATATATATATATATATATATATATATATATATATATATATATATATATATATATATATATATATATATATATATATATATGTATATATATATATGTCAGGTTTGAAAAGTATAGCTTCAAAATTAAGTGAGTAATAAATAAAAATAGAGCGAATTCCTTACTATCGCGTAGGGATTTGTGGGTAAGCCTATTTAAAGGTAGAGCGAGCGCTGACAAAAGGAGTTTATTTGGGAACCCACGGATTGAGCACGATTTTTTCAGACTCCCACAGCCCTTTTCAGGGCTCTAGCGACAGAGCAAACCTTTACTCTCTACCCCTCTGAACAAACGATAACGACTTGGAAATGGCCAACCTATCTACCGACATGGAACTGGAACTAGCTGACACACAACGGAATTCAACAAGGACACCATCACCACTGCCCCAGCTCACACCATGTGAGCAGTTGAAATATAACAAGGCTCAACTTGCTAAAATGGAAACCTTCCGCAGATGCAAGCAGGCCTGCGTCGACGCACTCAAGATGATGCCCGACCACCACCCTGAAGAACCCTTCTACGTCCGAGCACTCACTGAGCTGCAAGACATCGAAGAAGCCATGGCACTGGCGGTAAGTGACATTGACTCCTTCGAACCCTGCATTATCCCTGGCTGCCCCCATCATGAAAAAACTCCTCAAAATTCTCCGTTAAAATCGACCCCTAATTCTAATTACTCTGGAAAAAGAAAAGAAAATTCCAACTTTGAATATCCCCCACAAAGAAAAACGGCAAGAAAAGTAATACTTGACATAACTGATAACGAAGAATTAAATTTGTCCCAAAATAAATTTGAACTGCCGCAAGGCGCTCACTTAAATAACCTCGAAAACTCCGGTCCAGTCGCCAACGGAAACAACCCCAATGGCTCGAACAATTCGTCCAGTCAGAATGCTCCGCAAATTCAACTCCCACCATTCATCATGCTTTACGTCGAGAAGAAAACTATACAGCCCAAATGGCAGCAATAACCAAAGAATTCCCCAAAATAAGATCCCGCCTAACGGGAGAATTTCTAAAATTATACACAGATACCACTGAAGAAAGACGCATGGCAGTACAACTCCTTAAAAGACTCAAATTCCAATTCTACACAATAAAAGCAAAAGCCGAACGCCCCATTAAAGTAGTTATAAAAGGTCTTCCCCGAAACACTAACCCTGAAGAAATTAAACAAGATTTGGAATTACTCGAATACACCCCGGAAAGAGTTAATCAATTAATTGGAAGAAAAAATAAACGCCCCCTCCCAATCTTTTTAATCACTCTCCCCCGTAATTTAGACAATCTTAAAATATTTGATCTCAAACCCCTAAGTTACCTCAGCATCAGAGTTGAGGGTTATGATGGTTAGGGTGTAACTCAATGTTACACCTGCAACAACTTCAACCATAGCTCTGAAAACTGCCACTTAAACCCAAGATGCCTCAAATGTGGTGATAACCACATCACCCGAGACTGCCCCATTAAACAAAAATTAGAAACGCCATATTGCATTAACTGTAACATCTACGGACATATGGCAAACTACAAAGGATGTCCCTCATTCCCCAAACCCCCAAAAGGAGCCGCGAAAAATAACAGAAATTCTTACACTAACATTTACAATAGTTTAGTTAGACCTAATATCTCCTACGCTCAAGCGACAACCGGAACTAATAACTCAAAAAACACCCCTCAGATGGCGATACGCGGACCTGGGTCTTCGGCACAAACTGAGACCAACAAACCAAATCCCCCCAACAACAGATATAACAATAATCACTTCCCAAATTTTAATCACAGAAATAATAATTTTAACTTCAATAACATGAACAATAGCAATAATTTTAACGTCTAAACAACGCTGCAAATGACAATGCATTGTCTTATGCAGCTATCCCAAATTCTTTGTAACGGTAATAACCTAAATACAAACCAACAATTAAATCCCAATCAGATGTACGCCCAAATAGAGGCAACATGTAACAATATTAATAATGTATAGTTCCTCCCCGATTGGTCTCAGTTTGTGTTCATGGAACGCAAACGGTTTGCTAAGAAAAAATGCTGAATTACGTATTTTTATAGAGAAGCACTCCCCTTATATTTTTCTCATACAAGAAACCCACCCGAGACCTTCACACCACTTCAATATCGCGAACTACACCTGCCACAGAAACGACAGAATCTCAGATGGACTGCAGGTGGAACTCTGATCCTAGTTAAAAACTCCCTCAAACATTACTGTCTCCCCACCCCTCCTCTTCGAGATCTTGAAGCAACTAATATAATACTAACTCCCCCCAAGCATGATCCCATTTCTATTACATGTGTTTATATTCCTCCCTCTTCCGATGAAAATTTATTTACAATAGACATTGAACATTTTATTCAAACAGCTAGTAATTGCATTCTCTTCGGAGATTTCAACGCCACTCATAACGCTTGGAATTGTAAAAATAATACTACCAGAGGAAGACACCTCTTTAATTTTGCTAATATGCTCAACTTAATATCGCTTTTCCCTCCACTCCTACTAGATTTGGTCACAATTCCGCTAACACTATTGACATCGCCCTAATTAAAAACTTCTACTACCCCTTTACAATTAACTCCATCGATGATCTTTCTTCCGACCACAATCCAGTCTTCTTAAATTTCAACTTCAAACTTGCAGAAGAACCCCCAAATCCCAGAGCGGTCTCCACAGACTGGAACGCTTTCAAAACAAATCTAAATAAAAATCTTTCTCTCTTTGATTTCCATCCTAATAGTATTAACAACACTAACGACGTAGAACAAAAAATCAGAGTTCACCGAAGCGGTCATTGATACTCATAGCCACGCCTCCCGACCAATAGAAACAGACCACAGGAACTTCACTCCGCATCACATTAACCAGCTGCTTAAAATCAAAAATTACTTTAGAAAACGTTATCATCAAACCCTCAATCCCATTTTCAAATCGTATTACAATAGAGCACAATCTGATCTTAAAAAAAAAGAACTTAAAAAATATAATGATAACATATTTGGCAAAAAAGGCTTGAAGCTCTTAATACCGCAGACAATAGTCTTTGGCGCACGCAAAAATTTTTCAAAAATAAAAGACAAAAAATCCCACCTCTTAACTGTACAACAGGTACGGCAGTCACTGATCAGCAAAAAGCTAACCTTCTTGCAACTAACATTAAAAATAATTTTGTTAAAAATGATCGCGAAGATGATAATTATAATCAAAATGATGATTTAATTAATACTACCGTTAATAACTTCCTTTCTACCCCCCTTTAACTCCTTCATTGAACCTGCTCTTCCGGACGAAATTATCCACTACATTAAACATGTTAATGCCAAAAAAGCCCCTGGTAAAGACTCTATCACCTAACCGCATGTTAAAAAACTTTCCCTTTAAACTTATCCTAATTTTAACAATTCTAATTAACAAAATCCTTAAATTCACGCATGTTAAAAAACTTTCCCTTTAAACTTATCCTAATTTTAACAATTCTAATTAACAAAATCCTTAAATTCAATCACTTTCCAGATAATTGGAAAGAAGCCATTATTTTCCCCATTAACAAACCCGGCAAGGACCCTCATCTTGCATCCAGTTACAGACCAATAACTCACTGGCCAAAAACTCACCACCCAGATGAAGAACCTAAGCCACGCCTTCCGGATTCCATCGCTCGACCAATCGCCAACATGCCACTCAGCAGAAAGGAAAACACCACTTTTGCCCTACCCAGCATCATAGACTCTCACGATATGGGATTGAGGACTGTTTTTACAGTCCAGACGCCCAAAAGAAAACGCCTATTCAATGACAAAAGGAGAGTGCATACTCGTAAAGAATTAGCTGGTGACTCCTCGCCGAAGTGTTGTCTATTGTTCTACTCGGTTGCGCGTCAAAGGGCCACCATGTTAGATTTCATGTAATTGAAGCGAAATAAAGAAATTGTTTTAGAGATGATGCCCTCCTCCTTTTACCAGCAGGCCTGGGGCCTGTCATATATATATATATATATTAATAAATTTGGTGTTGCTTAAACATTTGACTTTATCCCCTTATTTGAACACGCACAGTAGCTACTTTCCTTTAATTTACTCAACATTATCACTGGTAACCCGAACGGAATGTTTTGTAGTGAGACCTAAATATGCAACTTTTTTTAAAAATACAAGCGTGGTCTAGGAACCTGGCATTGAGAAGTACCGAGAAAATACTGGAGCGAGCTTTTATAATAAAAAAGGTGGTGTTGGACACAAGCTTAAGCCATGCGTTGAAATAATAAAATAGACAAACCACTTCGGGGCACCAACTCCCATGGTACTGTAAGATATTGCACTTCTTGAGGCATTCCTTTTAATTAAATTTGGTATTGGAGACATGCTAAAATCATGTGCGTATTTCTGTGTGCAAGAGATTTAAACAAACGACACTCTGGTAAGACAATTGGTTTATTCTTCATGAAGACAAGTAATACTAATTTTAATTTTGAAAGGCAGATTTCTGTTCAGTATTCAAATCGACCTTATTGATATCCAAGAGATTTTGAATCTGTTACAACTTTCTAAAAGCTTCTTCTCTGCGTCACGCATGTTTAGGACATACATTTTAAGGGAGTGGGGCAAAAATTAATTAAAAAGAAAACTTTTATAGAATCAAAATTTCATTTTACTGTAGTTTAGTACATCATACCAATATTCAATGTTATCTGCAATTCTTGTAATCGGAAGTCTAGTTACATTATCAACTGAGGGCTGATTTTTAGATACATGTATTTTCAGTAGTATTTCATCTCGTCGAAATATTGTTTCGCATAGCAACCTGAGAACGTTTTGGCCATGGCATTTTCTTAATAGTAAAAAAAAATTGATAAAGCTTCTAAATTGTAAAAGGCTAAGGTTTGCAAGGTCAAAAATTGGCCTTGAAATCGACCTTTTCAGAATGAAAGAGTTGATTGTGCTCAAAAATATTTTTAATTAATTCAATGTAAGGCTGTAAAAATGCTTTAAAATGAAACTGAAATCAAAACCTAAACTCAGAAAGTTTTAAATGTCTTAAAATTTAATTTGTGATCACAGATCTGAAATTTGGTGACAAACTTCCCAATGATATGGGCCTCAAGAAAATGCAAAAAAAGTTTTTTCGGTATTTATGAAGTATTTAGAGTATTGTGTAGCCGTAAGATAAAAAAAGCTTATAAAGAAGAGACTTAAATATTATAGCGTACTGTGAACTAATCAATTTTGGAATTCAATTCTTGTACAAATAAAACAAGTTATAAGTATGTCTTTTTTATAAAAGCATTTGAGAAATATGCATTTTGTTCCAAAAAGTTTCAATATACTTTAGCTAGATTTGGAAAAGAACACGTTAAATACTTGCGATTCTTGTTAGAACAATCAAAAAATTCATCTCATACTTGCAATTAGGCAGCGGTAGCCTAGTGGTCATGATGAAAAGCTAGTCTTGTGTTCGAGCCCTAGAGTTCGTTAAATTTGTCGTGTCTAAATGTCTTACCGATGGTGTGGTAATTTGGAGAGAGAGTGACAGCTCAGGTGTCTTTCTCGTCACTTGACTTGCGTTTAAAATTACGAGATCCGTCGCCAGCAGCCCTCATGTTGTTTTATATTGCGGCGTTAATAAACACTGATACCCACAATTCATCCCTGGCAATTCCGAATTGCATTACTTACTTCAAGTACGCATTTCAAAAAGAGTTCAAGATTTAGTTTCTAATACCATGTGGAACATGATGTTATAGACATTGTATAAGATGTAGACTCGGAAAATTAATAATAAACATTTAAAGATATTTAGATTGTCAAATGTTCTCGGTATTCTCATTTTATTTTACCACAAACTCTAGAAATGTAAGAGTTGAATTTTATTCTAAAACAGTTGGATATCATCTAGCTAAACCGTTTTATGTAATTGAAATTAGACTTATTGGAGAACAAAGGTCAAAATGCTCTTGCATAATTAAGTATCTTGGAGTTTTCGTAAATTATATTAAAATAATTATATGAGTATACTTATATGAATGTATTAATACTTATATGAAACTATACTTAATGAAAATTATATAATTGTTTATACATAATAGATTATAATTTATATTTTAAAGAATCTTAAGGTATCCGACTACGTTCGGAACCGTGATTTTCAAAAGTGCATAAATGGATAATTTTCATGATATTTAGTGTCACTTAGATTAGAATATATGCATAAGATGGTTTTAAGGACATTTTGACAAAAAAAATTTATTAAAATACAATATTATGGCAAAAAAGTAACTTAGAATAATCTTTTTTCCAAATGTTCTCCTTTTGTGAAAAATGCTTCTATTAGAATAATATTTTGCCTGTATATAGCTCAGACCTCCCTACGGAGACTCAACTAGAATTTTTGAAATATATAACTTAGAAGTGGGTTTATTCATATTTTACGACAACAGAGGGGAGCAATTTTAGGAAAAAAACGAGAATAATTATTTCAATTGGTGGTAACTCTGAAAATAATGTGAATTTTTCAAAAATTCTAGTTGAGCCTCTGTAGAGAGGTCTGAGCTATATGGAGGCAAAATATTATTCTATTAGAAGCATTTTTCACAAAAAGGAGAACATTTGGAAAAAAAGGTTATTCTAAGTTAATTTTTGCCAAAAATATTATATTTAAATAAATTTTTTTGTCAAAATGTCCTTAAAACAATTTTATGCATGTATTGTAATCTGAGTGACACTAAATATCATGAAAATTATCCATTTATGCGCTTTTTTTAAAACTATGGTTCCGAACGTTGTCGGATACCTTTTAAACGCTCAATATACCATCTCTCTCTCTTTTAAAAAACAAATTAATCTATATTTCTTAAAAAGAAGCAACATTTTAAATTGAACTGTGGGTAGTATTACTCGTTAATTTACACACCTGGCATTTTGAAGGGTTTTGTTCTTTTTTCAATTCTTCCATATGGAGCATAAATATTGGAATCTCTTCTGTAAGTTGCGGTCAAATGTATTTTCTCATTAAGTGTTGTCAGTGAGTTTGCATTAGTATTGGGAGGTGCTTCTTTGTTAAAGAGAACGACAAGAGGAGTTCCAGTTTTGGAATATTCATAAGAGGTTAAGAAATTTGGCAAGTCGTCGGGATTAATGTCCCTCCAATGAAACAGAACGGCAGAACTGTTCAGTAATAAAGAACGATTCGAAGTGACGTCACATTCTTGAATTGGACAATCAAGATGATGAGTTGATGGCAGCCAATCTTTTTCTGCAAAATATGGGGTCCACAGAAGAACAAGTTTTCTTTCTCTAAAATAAAAATAGTCAGCGTATTGTATTTATATAAGAACACACACACACAACTTTTGTTTATAACCATAAAATTAAAATAATCAAATTCTTGAATTATCTTTACATTCTTCGTTAATAGAAAATAATTTTATTTTTATTTTCCGTGATATGCTTAATGTACATTTGAAATGAACTTAAAGACAAAAAAAAAAACATTTTTGTTCCAATCAGTATATTATATAATTTTATTTAGTCTATCAGGGGTCGGCAACCTTTTAGCTGTGATGTGCCAAACCAATCTACCAATATGATTCAGCATGCAACACAGTAGGACATTTTTGAAGCAATTCGATTCTCGAGATATTGCATGTAAAATTAACGAATAGAGGTCAATATAATTTAAGATATTTACAGTTTTATTATACATTAATTTTGCATCATTTAAATATATTTGTTACCATAAAAATAAAAAGTATATTTATTAAAACATATTTATTAAAATCTAGATATATATTATAAATGCGAAAGTTTGTGAGGATGTTTGGGAGTCTTTCACGCAAAAACAACTGAATGGATTTTAATGAAACTTTACAATAATATAACTTATACATCAGAATAACACATAGGCTATAATTTATAGCATAGACTATAATTTGTAAAGAGTTGTGAAAAGTGTCCAAAATATAACGATATTTGTCAAGTAAGTAGGAAAACATTCTGCCATCTGCAAGCAATTCTGGCTTGCGCTGCAAAAAAGCCCACGTCAGCATATATCTATCTTTTGTTTGTGCAAGAACTCTTTTTGTTTTGGCTACGCAAGGCGCTCGCTTCTAATTAATTCCTGTAAACCGCATAATCCCTAATTTATTTTATTTCAGAATAAAACTAAGTTTTGAAGGGAGAGGTTGTTATAAATCTCTCTTTATTTTAATGTTTTTTTATGATTTTATTATGCACATTTGGTAGTAAGAAATTGATCTTTTTTCAAAATAAATACTTTTATTGCTTCTGGTACTTACAGTAGATAAACTTTGTCTTTCACACTACATCATTTGGACATATTTCCATAGTTTGTTTGTGGTTAGTAGTTAATTATAACGCTATAATTTTAATTGAATAGGTGGATATTGCATTTTTAAGTTAAAAATAATTATAACTCCTGTACTGTATTTTTTGGAGTGAGTGAATATTAACGTCGCACTGTGCAGCTACACGAGGGTTTTTGGCAAAGGACCACGTAATTTTGAACCATGGTTAAGTGACGTGGATTACACCTGAGCTGGCACCCCTTTCTCCTAACTACCACATCACGCCAACTTAAGAAGGAATATATTCTACCAATACTTAGCGGGAATATTCTTTGAAATCCACTCTTCCAAGATATATGGCAGCACGCGTCTTATGATGAGTATTTTAGCGGGGAAGGCGAACAGTTTTGCAGCAGATATGCATTTTCAGCGGATTGCAAAGATTATTATTTTTGTCCCGAAAAAATAGTTTATGTCAAAATTAAAGTGTCTTATGTTTTTGTATGTTAATGAAGACTTTAGAAAACGATTTGACTATTTATTTTAAGTGAACGGTGTATGTAATTAATTTTACAGTGGAATATCTTTAATTAATTTATTATCTCTAACGGATTAAGTTTCCCAAAGTGGAGTATTTTGTTTATGTATATCTCTTAATTTTCAATGTAGTGATCCAAAAAAAAATATTGCATAAAAAAAATTGCAGTAAATCATAATGCGGTAGTTAAAGCATTAACGTGCATCGCACCCCTACACGGCGGGTCTTACAAAGCTCTAATAAAGCTCGAGCTATGAAAGTAGCTAGACATCTGCCAATTTGACTATCGTTATCATTTCGCTCTGTTTTTCATTGAATCTCCATCATAGCCATTATAATTTAAGAAACGGCGTTGCTTACGAATATTACAATTTTAACATAAAATAAATACAACAGAAAGTAATATTAATGTATTACACTTTCAGATATAAATTATTTACTCTATTTTAAGCGTTCATTACGCAACACTTTTAACAATGTGTTACTTTTGCTGAGCAGAGATCAGCTTAGGGAGTTATTTTCAAAAATCGACCCTCAAGAGTGTTACGGGGTGAAATAGAGAAGTTAAAAATGAAGTGAAAAGAGTGTTAATAAACAAAAAAATCCTTTTTAACAGCTATTAGATCTACATACTTAAAATTTAACAAAGGTGTTTTTCTTTTCTTTTATTTTTCTGTTCAGCTGAGATATGCAAAAAGATTTTTTTGTATAATTTACAATTCACGTAAAATTAACTTATTAAAAACTTCTTTATCCTTCAATCTGTGTTGTTTAATTTTTCAGTTCACCCTTGCGAAGAACGGGTATACCAGCTAGTAAAAATATAAAGAACATAAAATATAAGTATTTCCCTTTATTATAATTAAATAAAAAGATAAATAAAAATTTTACTGCGAAACTAGTGCTTACACCTCTCTACTTTCATATCGCTAAGTCCGTGACTTTGAATTTGACTCAATTTTGAGCATTCAGTAGTTAAACAATTACTTTGCGGACTCGAAATACTTTCCCATATATGAAAAGATGTTCTACTTCTATATGTAGAAACAAAAGCGGAAAGCAGAGTACATGCAAATTTCTCTCTTTAAACAATTAAATATCTATTGCAATGACATTCAATAATTTACAAAACAGCTGCAAATTTGTATTTAGAGTTATCTTTCAGATTTTTTCTTAAATCCGTAAATGTTCATAATTCTCAAGAGGTTTGTCAAATAATTTCCATTACAAGTTTATCAATATCCATCCAACTCAAAAATAGACAAATTTGTAGAGTAGTTCAGAGTGCAACTAAAAATTGTACCGCGTGTCACATGTGCCACCGGTGCCATATATTTCAGAGCCCTGGTTTATACCATCTGTACACTATTTTTGCACAGTTATTCTTATCAAATTGGATCAGCACTACGTAATTTTCTTACAATTTCGAATAAAATGCCCTTATTTGAAGATTTTCAAAAAAATATTTAGAACCATTCACTTTATATTTGGAGCTTTGAGTATAGATAGAAGTGATATTATAAGCTTTATTATTAATTTTTTTAAAAATATATTGTATGCTCATTTTAAATAAATAAATAATAAAATAAAAATTATTATACTATATTGAAACATTTTCAACGACAATATATACTTGATTAAATACAAATTGCACTCAATTCAAGCAAAATATCTTATTTTTACAAAAAAAGAAAATATTGCATTATTAAAAAATTCTTAATTTTTTTTGTTTCATTATATTTTTATTATTGTAATTATTCGTAAAAATATTTAATTTCAGCAATGTTCATTTCATTAAACGTCAATGTTGTTGATGCTATTTTCATTAATTATAAACACATGTATATAATCTCACATTCTTTTTGTTTTCATTAGAGCATTCCATGACGATTCATAATCAAAACGATTTGATGATTGCAGATTCATCCAGAAACTGCTGTTAACAATTACAATTCAACAACCCATTCTTCTAAAGCTAATTGAAAATGTTTCAATTTATGAGTAAATTCTAATATTAATTACCATTTATAAACACCATTGCTTACTTAAATTAATACATTTTGCATTTATTATTGAAAGAGTGTGAAACATCCATTTTAAAGTAAAACAAAATTATACTATCCACAACTGAAAAATTTTCCATTTATTTTTCCACCCTGATTAAACATATCTCCATTATAAAATCTGAAAATTCAGTTGAATGCAATTTAGTACTTAAAACATTTTTCATTTCAAACAATGAGCATTACTTAAGAAGAATAAAAACCAATCAAACAGGGCGACGACTAAAAATTATTGCTGAGCAAAGTATTCAGTAGTGATTTTCGACATTGAAACTGTTTGCTGATCTCTGCATAAATTATGACATTTAGGTATCTTATTTAGCTTTGTAAAGCAAATTTAGGATGTTTAACATGCAACAGGCTACCTGAATGTATACCAATACCTGTACCTATTTATCACAAGATGAAGCTTGTTTGGTTCAGTCAAAACGCTGCATCAATTAATAAATTCACTGATCCGTAGAGAACAGTTAGATAAATAGAGACAAAAAAAAACTGGAAATCTACTCACGAGAAGAAATTTAGGTGGCTGTAACCTTATAACAGCGTTTCTCAAACTGTTGGGCGCCCCCCCCCAGGGGGGGAATATATTGAAAAGTCAAAAACAATAGATTATTTAAACAAAAATTATTAATTTACTGAAAGTAAACAAATAAAATACATTCTAACATAATAAAATATAAAATACACATTAGCTCACATATAATACCTTCATTAATGTATAAGTACCGCTCAATGTATTTTATAATTAATTTAACAATACTAAGCTAAGAACAAGTTTAATAATTACCAGCGATCCCATGGGCTTGTCATATATAAAAATTTTACAAAAATCAACACTCATCTTGACAATTTGTACGCTTTATAATTAATCCCGAAACTGCCAATTAAAAGTTACGGGATTCACTATTCAATGTCACCGTTTTCCACGTGCGTGTATGTGATGTATTGAGAAGGGGGGGGGGTGAAAAGGAATAAATAAATAAAACCTTCTATGCAATAAGTAAATCCTTAAATAAACTATCAGGGTACTTTTATTACATTCCAAAGCCTTCGGAATAATTTTATGGAAAGCAGTGCAGAGAGGAGTTTGTAGTTCGGAAAGACGTATATATACGTCCAGGACATTTTACGCTTTGGCAGAGTGAGACGTTTATATACGTCGGTGGCACTTAAAGAGGCTAAAGTCGCATTGTAGCTTCTGCGTCAAGGTATAGTATTATTAAATTCAATACATTGTTATTGTATGGAGGGGGCGCGATGAAAATTATGATTGAATATCGGGTCATACACATTAAAAGTTTGAGAAGTACTGCCTTATAATGTTTACAAACTGAGTGATAACTTTAGCGTAAATGTTTCTCTATCTGTTGTTTGCTACATAATACAGTGAAAATCGCTTAACACGAAACTGAAGGGGCTGAACTATTTTTTCGAGTTAAAAAATATTCCAAGAAAAAAAAACATATGTTCAACAAAAATTAAATTAATTAGATTTATTTTATTTATATAGATATGTATATTTGCACACATTCAATAAAAATCAATGAAACAAAAAAAATATTCACAAGAACTTACAGAAATTTAATACAAAATTTTCCAATTTTTTTTGCAAAAACAAAACATTTATTGAGTTTTTTTAGAAAATAACCTTATATATTTTTCATTGCATTTTTTTAGCATAAAATTGTTCGATGCCATCCATTTAGTTATTCATTGCACCATTGGAATGTATGCCTAAATAACTGCGCATGCTTTTCATGGCGTTCCTCATTTCAGATGACGTGGAAACAGGAGCTGCATTGTTCATTTCATTTTCGCCTTTGGAATCTACATCAATGGTATTTTCTGTGCTTTGAACAAATGCCAAAGCGTCTTTGTCTGTCATAGTTGCGGCTGTACACACATTATGATTATTTACTGCAATGAATTCTTCCGAAAATACAGTAGGACAGTCTGATCCTGTTAGCGTTTTCCGTATTTTGTTCATTTCCAAAAAGGAAATATTTTCGTGTTAAGCAATTTTCGATTCATTTAAGAGAAAATATGCTTGAAAATACCTAACAGTTTGTCGGGGGATCGTTGTTTTACTTCGTGTTAACCGATGTTTCGTCTTATGAATTTTCGCGTTAAATGTATTTCATTGTATTTGGTAGGTGCCCTCTCATCTCAATAAATGTTTAAAAGTAGCAAAAAAACACTCGTCTTTCTTTAACAAAAATTACTTTGATTTTTTACTATAATAAAGCTCAAATGCCTAAGCGTCATTCCCCTTGTGGCAGTATTTAACATTAGAAATTCATTTTTTTTTCTTTTTTCTTCCTTTCATTTATATATACTAACGAGCATCTTTCCGTATAGGTAGGTTTTGAAATTCTGAAGAAAAAAAAATCTAATTTGATTTGACCTAACAATGACCCGATTACTGGGCATGATCACAGATAACACAACGCAGCAATATACGCCGTAAGAAATAGTTTGGCATAAATATGTAGCGTATGGTAAAATAACTTGTTTGAATATTATAAAAAGAAATCAGAAAATTAGATAAAATCAGTAATCTCTGTAAAATAAAATTTTATATGTCTCAAAGAAATTATGTCTTTAAGCGCTTTGAAAACTCATAAAGTAAAAAAAGCCACAATAATAAGCTAAAAAATCAAATAATTCTGAACCAGTTAAAATTGTGTGACATTGGACTTGCTCTACTGCTTTTTTACTATCAAACAAAAGTAATTTCAATTTATCATGTATGGTGCCTATTTCATTTGCTAAAAAAAGTACTATTTTTACGAAAGTTTTTAATTTATGTAACATTCTATTTATTATTCTACATGCTTTAGAAGCAGTAGAAGCATACAGTTGAAAAATCACCGATATTTTGCGGTCATATTGGTATATGAATAAAAGGCTAAACACATTAATCTTGAAAATTTTTAATCGATTAAAAAAAAAGAAAAAGCATTCCGTGCAAAATAAGAAAAAATAAAATAGATATATACGGTTGCCTCTTGCAAATATCTCAAATTTAAAATTTAAAAATTCGTATTTGGATCAGTTTTTCCTGCCGATTTTTTAATGCTCATAAAGCACAGTTGACTTGTGCGTGCATGCAGCAAAAATCACCAAAAACTAATTTAATAGCACAGATTTTAAGAATTATGAAAACTGCAGCGAGCCCCTTCTCCCCCATGTCGCAAACAACAAAGAACAGAAATTAAAGCCCTTAACGACTGGCACGGATAGGGATTCCTTTTCATTCCAATCGTCTAATGCGTGCAGCTTAAAAACCAACTTCCAAGGTTCATCATGGATGACCCGTCACCAACAGCTTCTGTAAAACGAGGACCAAGGAATTGAACTGTAGATGCTGCACAGTCTAACTCTACTAGTTGATTATGCATTTCCATGGAGAGTCTAACTGACATTCGCAGTAAATCATGACTAATGATTCAAACGGCATCGGTGCAAGTGTCAACCTGACCTGTCATCTAATCAAGAGATTGCCGTAAACGGAAAACTCTACTGGGAATTTATATTAATTGCAGTAATGGCTGGAAAACGGGTTTTTTTTCATGTATCGCTCAGAATGTCCACTAACAGCGAAAAAACTTTCTTCCCAGGGAAGGGGGTATGCAGCGACCTCTTCCATCACGAGTTGTAACTAACAAAGGACAGGAATAAAACCGCTTAATGGATCTCCCAAATTAAGATTCATTTTCGTCCCAGTCGTCTAACGCGAGCACGGCGTAGTTGTGGAACGGCAAGTTGTTCGTTCAAGTAAACACTCTTCTGCCAAGATCAACAGCTAAACGACGAAATATTTTTAGCCACAAGTTCTTATACTTCAATTATTTCATTACACTTCTAAAAACTTGCCATTTCATTAAAACTATTAAGATTATAGGCAAATATTTTTGCCCAAAATTACGAACGGAATTAATCATCTACGTAAAATAAAATTAAACTTGTCTTCGCTTTGATGTTAAAAACTGGATTGGAGAGAAATTCCATGCAATAGTTCCATGCTCCATCAGGCGCACGAATCTCTCAGATGCATAATAAAAATAGTGTCGGTTCTGCGTCCAAACGGTGGGTTGGAATACTATCTGCCTGTCGTCATTCTCTCTAGGATTAATTGTCAAAGACGAGGGTGATTTCTTCATATTTCGGGCGGTAGGGGCCATTGAATATGATAGATGCAGCGCGCCCAACTACGTCAGTTTTTATGACTTTGTACTATTTCGCTAATTTTAATTTTCTTTTCTTGTAAAATAGAGTAGTTTTAAGTTTTATACGAAAATAGTTCCAAACAAGTATTTTGTGACTTCTGTTTCATAGTTTTTCTTTTTCTTTATTTTGCTGGAATTTGAGGATGCCGCGCACTTAGCCATTGGCTGTACTTTTGCTCAATCCTCAATGTAGCTGGAATATACTCCCAAAATATTCATATGGGAATTAAAATCACTCAATTCTCGCTCACATATCTAGGAAAACTAGGCCATGAACATTTGAAAGAGCACCTGCGACGACGTTTTGAATGTAACATTCACATGCCCCTTTCATTTTGACTCAGTATTTAAGAAATATCTGATAAACAACGCCTCATTCAAGATGAGAAACCAAGAGAAACATCACCAGGAGCATGGAAAAGAAGGTACTGTTCCCTCTTTTCGAGCCCTTGAATATTGTAAGGTGATTTGTGAAGACTGCAACAAGTCATCATCTTAAAACGTAAACAGAGATGACACGGTGATAACTAACTGTTATCTTTTTTCATATCAATATCTCAATTCCTGATTCTATTTCAAGTATTGCCTTACGTCAAATATATTTTAATGTCAAATCTCACCAATAAAATGATTAAATTATCTTCAAATAAAAGTATGAGGTGATGCATCTGAGAGATGCCACGCGCCTATGGATGGAACTTTTTTAAGCGTGCCTAGAGGAGAGTTAAGGCGTTAAGCATCATGTCGAAATACATTTCTTATTTCTGCTCTCTTGCATTAATCACAAATTTTACCCCAGTAAACACACTGTTTCTCATTTCACCTTCAATGTTTTCTGCAGCAGGAAAGCGAAAAATTGCTTATTAATCACATTGTTTCTTAATTTTAGGACTCATTTTTTAATGGATAGATATCTTTTGATTATAAGAATTAGAAAGGATTTTAACAGGCTAAATTTGGCAGCTTGTAAGTAATTTTTTCGAAATAACTTCAAAGAAAATTTACAATTCTGGAACTATCAAAGAACAAGAAATTTCTAGAAATTCCTCATAAAGTTGTTGTTTCTAATGCCACCTGTTTGACGTAGTCAGATCGAGGCCCACGAAATTCATTGTGGCAAGGGGCTAGAAGTACGTTTGTCGTTGGCCTTGGTCACCATGCAGGTAACAGTACGAATTAGCTCGGAGAAATTCCCCAAAGGGACGATAGATGGCGACACCACCTATCTCCATCTCCACAATTTTGCCATGGGACTGGAGGGGAAGGAAATATTCTCCTGTCCCCTGCACTCGTGATTCAACCCACAAAACTTTCGGACCCACTAATTTAACGAGCACGTACTCCGTGTGTACTCGTAGGGTATTTGGTGGCATCGGGCATCGAACCCAGGCCTTCTGATCTGGAGTCCGATGCTCTAACCACTAGACTATCCACAGACCCCCTCATAAATTACAATTAAATAGCATTTAAAAATAATCGAACTACAGTAAACTAGCTTTCCTACTAAGTAAACATTCCAATTAAATATTTCATAAAAATGTATTTCACAAATTTCTGTTACTTTATTTTTCTTACCTTGAAATCGGAGTTGCTGGCACAGATCTGTTGAAACGTAAAATATTTCCAATGACTTCTCTAAAGTTCCTTCTTGTGAAATTTCCATAAGAATGGCTGCTGTATTTATCGATACGCAAGTATGTATAACATACTATGCATGTGATAGCCATAATGGTGCATGACTGTAAAAACAGCCGGTGATATCGTTGATTTAGAACATAATATTTACTTCCATCTTCTATCTTTAGCTGCATTTTAAGTCACCTGTTGAAGATTAAGCAAAATGTAAAGATACAATTGAAAAAATAAGTGAGCTATATATAATAACTTCCGAATATCTACCCATCTAAACAACATATTTTTTTTTCCAATTCTGAAAATCATAAGAAAATTCTAAAAAGTACTATTAATACCAAAAATATGAATAAAATATGAATTAAACGCAACTATGGGAAAAAAACAAATTGTAACACACCAAATTTTTATTTTATTTCAAAGTTTATGAATTATTTTGCCGCCTGGGTGCCGTGGTTGGTTTGTCACTGCCCCTCTGTACCCAAGGCTGCGGGTTCGACCCCGGCCCAAGCGGCCCGATCAATAGCGGTCATGTCGTATGATTATACGGCATGTAAAAGATCCATAGACTGTCTGTTTGGCTTGGATGCTCTCGGCAAAATTAAATCCTGGTACACGTTGGCATCGTCAGAGCTCAGGTGCCTCCCTCTAGGGAGGAAACTGGGCATCAAAATTACCTGTGGTATCCGTCTATAGGGCACCGCACTAAAAAGTGAAACCAGCTTCCGTGGAATGTACTAGGTCTGCAATGGTTAATTATCACTTCGCAACCCATTAGAAATAAAGAAAAAGTTTATGAATTTATCCTACCTATAAGCGTTTGATCCTAAATTTTGTGCAATTCCCTACAATGGTTCAAGAAATATTCAATTTTGAGATTGCGGCTGAAAAAAAAATCACAAAGAGTATGGGCCCGTATAATCGTTCATAAATTTTAATTATCGACTCATTAATAAAGTAGTATTAAGAAATGGGGAAAAGTAAATGAATTGCTTACGCGTAAGAACTGTAGTATATGGCTCCTTAACACATTTTTCCCAAAATCTCCAGAACTAATAGCCGAATTCAAATAAACATCAGAATACTGGATGTACATATAATTATTAATGCAGTTTAAAAGTTTATTCCTAAGCGGAGTTAGAATATTTTTTAGAAAATGTTCAACGATTGTACTCACACACACATGGGAAAGAAAGTGGTGCAAGAAAAGTACTATTTAGAGCCATGGAACATCGACATTAGGCCTTAGAAAAAAGGAACAGAGTCGATTGTTCCACGATTCACATTTCTTGGTCAATCACATTGACGTACGAGTGCAAATAGCCTAAATTTCAACGGAAACTCAAATCTGGCCCCTGGGTTCACATCTGGTCAGTTAGAAGATGACAGTGGAGGTACTATGGTGTGGGCGATGTTTTCATAGATCAGGATAGGACCTATCATTCCCAAAGAACAATACCTATCAACTGTGCTCTATGCGAACATCGTTGCACACTAGGTGCACCCCATATGGCAACAGAGTTCCTAACGAGTAATGGTGTTGCATAGGGGTCGACAACCTATTGCACGCATGTCCCATGTGGCATGTGTTACAATTCTAAGTGACATTCTACACTACTCTACAATTTTGTCAATTTTTAAGGGGTTGGAATATGAAAAATTTGTAATGTACCTTATTTGACAAACATCTTTAGAATTATGGACATTAAGGAACTACGAAAAAATCTGAAAATAACTCTAAATACAAATTTAAAGCTATTTTGTAAATTATTGAATGCCATTGTTGTAGAGATTTAATTGTCTGAATAGAGAAAATTGCATATACTATGCTTCCCACTTTTAGTTCTACATATCTTTCCTCATATGAAAAACATTTCGAATTCGCAAATAAACTGTTTTGCAACTGAATACTTAAAACCATGTCAAATTGAAAGTCACAAATGAATTTGCGATATGAAAATAGAGTGGTACAAGCACTGGATTCACATTAAATTTTTATTTATCTTTCTATTTAACTATAATGAATTACATTATATGTTGTGTATTTCTTATTTTATTAAATAGGTTTAAAAATACATATGTACAGATTTAATATTTTTTATTTTTGCTGAAGAAATAGTTATATTTTATGCTAAGAAATATCTTTAAATGAAGCAAAATTAGAATATAATAAAACTGTTAATCTATAAAATTGATCTCTGTTTTCCAACTCTACATGCATTATCGCGGAGATAGAATTTTTTCAAAAATATCCCACAGTGTAGCACTTTGAATCATATTGGTAGATTGGTTTGGCACGCCACAGCTAAAAGGTTGCCGGCCACTGGTGTAGCATGTCATAAGGTCCGAATAATCGTGGAGTGGTTCAAAAAATATTCTGGTGAATTTCAAGTTATGTCTTAGCTTCCAAATTCACTTGGCATGAATCAAATCGAACATTTACGGTTCCACCTGGTACGTAGAATTAGTGTTATCATGTTAATTCTTTGAAATGTGCGTGGATTGCAAGTCCAGTTGGAAAGTGTTTGGTACCAGATGCCTTTGATTACCTTTCACCTCTAGAGTGAATGCCTCGCCTACTTCATATTAAACAGGTGGTCATATGTAATGTAAGGGTTCTACAGATTAGTCTGTTTTAAAAGGAGGAAAACTATTTCTATTTACATTATCTAATTCATCCTCAGTCTGCCAAGATAATCTGCGCATTTCTTACTAGAATCCCTTAAGAGTGAAAATAAGATATCTTTACTCTAACATCAGCAACGTTTTTGAACCTTTAAATAGAGACTCAATTCATGTGACGTCATAGTTACATCATAATGATAACCGCGTAATTTTAGCCAATCAGTTCAAAAACTCATATGACGTCATAATGACGTGAAAGCAATCATGTGTTTCCAGCCAATTAGTTCATGCACTTAGTTGTTGCCAATTTTTGCTGTTTTCAGAAACTTTCTTTTAAAGTACAAATTGTTTGACAATAATAACGTACATAGGTAAACAAAATGCATTTTATTTAAAAGTACCAGCGTAAAATAAGGTGTGTTTTTTTTCAATTTTAAAATCTTTTGAAGAAATGTTTTTTTATAACCATGTGAACATCTTTTTACTCAATAACGAAACTTGGAATCTATCTAAATTTTACAAATAAAACAACAAGTACAATAAGTTCGATGTCTGTTTTGAACTCAATGGAGAACACGTGTTTGGCTTTGTTATGTGACATTCATGAATGGTCGCAATTCATGTGACGTCGTCATAGTCCCGTGATAATGATAACCACGAGTCTTTAGCCAATCAGTTCAAAAACACATGCGATGCCATAGTCACACGATAAAAGCAATCACATGATTCTAGCTAATCAATTCATGCACTTTCAGAAACTTTGTAAGGGCGCCCCCCCTCGGGTGCCCTTCTCCTTGATTATCAGCGCAAGCTAAAGGTGTAGAAATAAATGAAGAACTAGAAGCTGCCATGATCTTAATATGACTTTATTAAGATCTTAAACTTCTAGCAGATTAGATAATAATAATATATGTGAGAGAATCTACGGTGGCTAAACACACAATATATATAATACCGAAATAACGTAACACGGACCACTATCAATAGTAACTCACTTAGCTCAATTCTCAGACTATCATAGATCCGAATATTAAATAGTCACTCCTACCTTAATGTCGAATGAAGTAGCGATCAATATAATCCTAGTTGAAGTTGCGGTTCACAGGAGTGCAATGGTATGCACCTTGATCTTCAGACTCTGCGTCACGGATAACTTCCGTTGGCTGTCACTTAATCTTTCAAAAACCTCTTCAAACTTGAATCAAGAATTATCATAACATTCCTCAAACTGTCCTCTCCCTTACTCTAACTTCTGATATTTAAAAGCTTCGTAATTTGCATCTTTCCTCCACGCTTCACTTCTTGGGTTTGGTTGGAAAAGAGTTGCCATTAATTCTGGCCCCAAAGAACCCAAAGGACATGTTAATGAAAAGACGCGTGAGTCCGTCACAACTTTCTCTTAAAAAGTACAAATTTTTCAACAATAATAACGCACATAGGTATACAAAATGCATTTTATTTAAAAGTACATGCATAAAATAAGATTTCTTTTTTCATAACGTTTGATGAAATGAAATGCTAAGAAATGAAATGTTATCTAAATTTTACAAATTGAACAACAAGTACGTTTAGTTTGATGTCTGTTTTGAATTCAATGGAGAACATGTGTTTGTCTTTATCATGTGATTATCATGAACTGAGTCCATTGAGCTCGTTGATACTAAAGCAAACTACTCTGTAATATTCAATGCTACTAATTTATTACGTGAGCTCTGCTTTTAGATCATAAAGTTCTAAGCAACTTCATATAATAGCCATCTGATTATACATAAAATATAATACAATTTGTTGAAAACACGTACGTTAATTGTTTATTCTTCGAAATCTAAAGAAACAATCAAAAAACAAAGTAAAATACAAATAATCAAATGAACGATTTAAAAGTTTATTGCGATTAAGGAAATGAATTTGAAAAAAAGCATAGTAAATTTATGCTTACTTCGTAGAGCAACCTAATGAATGGTGACACCTTGAATGACACAGCAATTGAGTTTTGTGACAAGCATACTAATTTGTGACGAATTCAAATTTGCAGTCTCATTTTCTGGAACTCAGCCCAGTACCCAAGGGTATTTCTATTGCTATCTGAGACATTTCTATAGAAGGAACATCTTTTGTTTTAAAATTTCTCTTCCTAAAAAGAAATTCAATTCTTAGTAGAGAGTAAAGAAGCAATAGAAATAAAAACACTTTTGAACAATCAAGATTCAAAACACGTTAAGGTATTCGACTACTTGTGACAACTTTAAAAAAAAGAAAAAGAAATAGAGACAAGGGAATTTGTGTGTGTGTGTGGTTTTTAGATTTATTTAGTACATTTTAAGAAAAATATGCAAAAATTAATGAGAGAAAAGGAAATTATAATTGCTAAAACGGTCAAAAATTGGTAAAAATTTACATAAACGGAACCCATTTAGTACAAAAAGTTGTAACTGGTCTATTCGCGAGCCTCCTACTAATCCTCTTGGGGGAAAATTGTTTCTTTAAATATTATTCTATTGAAAACTTTCTCCCGAAGAAGAAATTATGTAAATCAAGGGTTATGTTTAAGCATTAACTTTTAGGTTCGATAGGGAGAGAGAGGTTAGGAGCTAGATGACATAGAAGTTAGTGATTAACGCAAAGTAGTAGAAAGCTAATTGAGAGTGACTCATTAATTTATTGCTTAACACTTAAAATCGATAATTAACGATTTGGTAAATTAGATATTTTAATTGGAGTAGTGCGGCTTGAAGTAGAATAGTTTAGAACGGAATTTCGATTATTTGGAACGTAGATTACCAAAACGTTCTAAAAATAAGTGATTTAGTTCACAATAAATATTAATTATCTCCTCTAGCTACTTTTGCTCCCATGCTTAATATTAGATGCATTTCCTAGCTTGGGTGGTTAAATCGTGTTATAAGATTAATATCTTATATTGTTTTGACTTATCTTCATTCTAACTCTCGAACACTGGTGGTTATGCGGGGAAAGTCATCACAATGACGCCCAACGTGGGGCCCGAACCCACAACCCCGAGATTAAGAGCCTCATGCTTTCCCAACTGAGCTAGCCAGGCTGTGATGGAAGTGCGAGGTCATCCATCTCAAAGTTTTTGAACAAATTATCAATTTTGATGTGTTCCCTTGCTATTCATTTTTGAAATGACCTTTAGGATAAGAGATATTTTTATTTTTGCAGAAGCTAAAGCACTTTTATCTTAAGTGCTTTAGCTTCTGCAAAATGCTTAAAAAATTTATTATATTAATATAAGAGACTGTAAATTTTGCCATAAAACAGTGATTGATAAATATAAAGGCTAAAACATTTCTACTATTATACAGAACATACACAAAAAAATTGAGTTAATTATTTTCAAAACGTTTTGAGTAATCGCTGTCCCCGTTTGATCATTTTGAAAAACACACACACGCATTTCGAGTAAAACGCATTTTAAAGTATGACATCTTGCTTATAGTACTGGCTTCTGCTTTTACTAAAACACTTGTAGTTTTTGTTCCAGTGAATGGAAAATAATAAACTGGGTATTTTTATAAAGCTAATAAGATGGCCTAAAAAATAAAATCATAAAAATAATTGTCAAATTTTAACAAAATTCACAATTTTAGGGTAGTCGAATACCTTAAAGGAACAAATCTGGGGTAATATACTCATCAACACTTTTCAAATATTAACACTAACATATTTTCTTTGAGCCAGTTAGAGTTTCAACAGAAAATATAGCGCTTAGAGAATAAAAGAACATTTCTTTCATGGTCTTTTTTTCTATGATTCATATAAGTAAAAATGAAAAATGGAAGAGCTTTTCCATGGTAAAGAGCTCCATCCTGATTAAAAACGACACGTGGTTGGATACTTTCCAATACCAGTATATAAATTTATATTGTATCAAATAAATGATTGGTACGATTATGAGAGAAATATATGGTCCACTGATGATCGATAATGTACATACAAACTGTTCGAATAATTTTATTAAAAAAAACACTTCAGTTACCTCTCTATCACATATAGATATCAAATATTAACATTTAGAATTCTCTCAAGGTCTTTTTTTTTTCACAAAGTATTCTGCAATAATAAAAATAAAAATAAATTTCTCCAATCGCAGATATATTTTTTTAATCTTTTGAATTATTAAGGGTTCTGAAGGAAATCCTATTTCAGTGCTTGAATTTTTCTATATTCTCATTTATTTAATATTGCTACATTTTTTCCGAAGTCAGTTTTCAGTGTGACGTATCCGAAGAGTGTCATTTTTAAACGTTCAAAGCAAGAAATATATTTCAAATTTAAAGTTGTTTATAAAAAAAAGTTTAACTTTATACGTGAAAAAAATTGGAAAAAGAAATATATAATTGAAGAAAACATAATTCGAGGTAATTAGGCAGTTCTACAAATTAGATAAAATTTTCCAAGCATTAGTATCAAGAAAAAACAAATTTGATAAGGAATTCTAAAAAAGAATGGGTCATTATACAGAAGTTTGACGTTTTAAAGTACAATTGATGTTTTAATAAATTTACGTATTCTTTAGAGTAGGGAAACACAAAAAAAGTACATTATTTATGAAAATATTGCAAACTGAATGTAGCGAATTAAATAATCAAAAGGTAACTTTATTTTTATCAAATCGCGAATTATTCATCCACTTAATTGTATTAACTTTTATTTGTTATTCTTAAGATTTCTCTACATAGTCATCATCCAAAGTAATACATTGCCCTAAGGTATTTCATGACATTTCGAACATCATTAAATGAGTCGAACTCAATAAATGCGTCAAAAACCATTGTTCCATTTCTTAAATGACGTCATTTGTGTTGTTAAATCCCCGACCGCACAAAGAGTTATAGAATTTTGGTAATTAAAAGAAAGAGGAGATATTAAGGAGGAAAATATATATATTGGGAGAAAATAGGGCAGATATTGCAAAATTTCGTAGACATCACTTTGATTCCTTAACTCCACCTCGAGGTGATTGAACACGTGCATTTGTTTGGAAGAGGATGCCTTAGGTGATCAATAACACGCTAATGACTAATGGTCAATCTTAAGTTTGTTAAAAGAGTTCCACGACAGTCCCAAAAAACAGACAGCATAAACTTTTGAGCAAACTTCTGCACCTCAGTCTTCATGGGCGGAAGTGAGCCGCCCTGATTCTATCCTTTGGTCTATGGATCCAACTGATAGATCCAAGAATCATTCATAGTTACCAGAGGACCAAAAAAATCATCTTTGTTCCTAAAAAATCAACATCTCCCTTGATAGATTGAACAGTGTTTGTTTTAAAAAAGAGCCATTAACTATGAAACCCAGCACCTTTGTATGTGCAATTCTATAAAAATAATTTTCCACGCACTGCAGTAACTTTCATTCGTGATCATTTATAAAATTGTTCTCCGATCTAATAGTCCAAAAGTCCTCCACTTTCTTCACTCCGGCTGTGGGATGGTCTTCCAATTCTTCGATCAACTGGGAGAGACATACGGCAAATTTGAAAATTTCTTTCCCACCTCCCAACAGCGTGACGTGAAAGGCTCAATTATGGCTGTTTATATAAATGAACTAATAACAATAATAAGACCACTGGTCTACGCGGCCTCAACTTGGAACATTTTCTGTGACAATCCCTTGTTGTTGCATTTCTGACGCCGAGTTGTGTGATGCATTAAGTCTAATAAATGTATTTCTTATCTCTTATTGCCCCTTTTCCTTCCCCTCAACATCCCAACCCTTCATAACTGTTTTTGCGAATTACTCCCACTAAACGTGACTTGCGACCCCATGTTCTATGGCGGTTTGTCATCTTCGTACTGCCGACTATCATCCCTCTGAATTTGTTGGTCGAATTCTGTGACACCCTGTATATACATTGTTTCCATAATCTAATCATAGGATAACAAAATAAAATTGAAATGTAATTTTACAAAATCATAAGAAATAACTAATATCAATGTAATCTTTAGTTTGAGGAATTTTGTTTATTCCAATTTTGCGAACGGCAATAGAAACTTTATTT
This sequence comes from Trichonephila clavipes, assembly GCA_019973935.1. Lineage (NCBI taxonomy): Eukaryota > Metazoa > Arthropoda > Arachnida > Araneae > Nephilidae > Trichonephila > Trichonephila clavipes. Next base: position 1,878,296 of record BMAU01020921.1, read on the forward strand.
TTGTTATAGTAAAAATAACCTCAGGTAATAAAAAAGCAATGTTTGACCATAACCAAACAGTGATGCTGATCAATTAAATTGGAAATGAAATTTCACACACAATTCTGCTGAAAATCATATTCAGTGACAAAGTAACAATTCATGTTTCAAGAGAAATTAAGTTATTACCACGGGATTCGTAAGTTAAAAAAACCCATTTAATACATTTTACACGGTTTTTTTTCCACCTTAACTTTTTAAAGGATTTTAATACAGTTTCGTTTTTATTTCTCAAAGCAGTACTTATTAAACATTTAGGACTTGATGTTATAAGTAAATAACATTCAAATAATAATTTTTACAATCATTTTTGCAACTTATCACTTAAATAAAAATTTTGAATGTTCTTTATTTAAGATAGCTATCACTTATATTATTATTTTTTTGGCAAGCCCTTTTTGAGCACACCTTTGAGCGGAACAGAATCAGGTGCGCCAGGCCTGTGAGGCCACTGGCATGTTTTGACCTCTTCCCTATATATATATATATATATATATATATATATATATATATATATATATATATATATATATATATATATATATATATATATATATATATATATATATATATATATATATATATATATACTCCCTTATCAATTTTAATTTAAAACACAGGTAACTAAGAAAAGCAAGTACACCAAATTGTACAAAAAAGAACCAAATAAATGAACAAAATGAAGTTTAAACTAAAACAGGAAAAATTGGCAATTTGACTCAAAATGAAAATGAAAATTGGACTAACAAAGTATAATAAAAGAAAACACGCAATTAATTCAAAACACGCAAATTAAGTCAATTTCTACTTAGATAAACAAAGAAAAATTTTATTTTAACTACTTTTTATTAAATTGTTACAATTAATATGAATATGTATATAATCGTGAATATAAAATTTCAGCTCAAATAAGCGTTTTAAAATGTGAGAAAAAAGCCTTTTCAAGTTTTATCACAAGTCGCCAAAAATGATGCCAACGTGGCTGTATTGGTAATTCTTTAAATAATTAGTGTTAATCAATTAATTTTTATTAATTATAATTAAATTACTGTATTGTCATCCAAAATAAACATGTATATAAAATTTCAGCTCAATTGAGCGCTTTAAAATATATTTTATTAACGATTGAAAATTCCACGAAGATAAATAGATAAATTTATAAATATATAGAAGAAAGTGTGAGTTAATAGTAGGAATTGAAAAAAACACTGGAAACGCGAGTATCATAAAGTCTTTCCAGATGTAGAACCAGCATTGAAATATATAGCAATATATCACAGAACAGACATTTTGAGTTGTCACCAAACTTTTTGACCTCACGGACCAGTAATTCACAATTTGAATCCCGCGGGCCACTAATAGGATTTTTTAAGTGTTAAATATATTTATAAAAAAAATTGTGATCTAAGAACACATAAAATGTACCTAGTTAATAAAATAAAGCTATTAATTGTAAATAAAATATGAAAGCTTTATTAGTAACCCATAATAAAATCAACAAAAACTGTAAAAACAAAACAATTAAAAAGGGGGGTTAAGTATATCAAACTCTTAGCACACATTATACATTCCTGCTTACTTGGAATAAGATTATAGATATTTGGATCCAATGTTGAAACTGCAAGACAGAGAACTGCATTTATTTCAAGCGGAGATCGGTGCCGTGTTTTGATGGCTGTGACAGGTGAAAAAGCTTTTTACATAAATAAGTTTTGGGGAATGGAATCAGAATTTTCGTCGCTGTTCACTAAGAAAAGGGTTATAACTTTCACAAATTGTTTTGAATTGAATTATGTTTCAATGCATCTTAAAACATAACTTAACGTGATGAGTAAGAATATTGTACATTTTTCTGGGGACCACCGAAATTTTCTCGTGAACCACTCACTAGTAGTCCGAATTGAATTGAATTATGTTTCAATGCATCTGAAAACATAACTTAACGTGATGAGTAAGAATATTGTACATTTTCTGGGGACCACCGAAATTTTCTCGTGGACCGCTCACTAGTAGTCCGAATTGAATTGAATTATGTTTCAATGCATCTGAAAACATAACTTAACGTGATGAGTAAGAATGAGTATTCTACATTTTTCTGGGGACCAGCGAAATTTTCTCGTGGACCACTCACTAGTAGTCCGAATTGAATTGAATTATGTTTCAATGCATCTGAAAACATAACTTAACGTGATGAGTAAGAATATTGTACATTTTTCTCCGGACCACCGAAATTTTCTCGTGAACCACTCACTAGTAGTCCGAATTGAATTGAATTATGTTTCAATGCATCTGAAAACATAACTTAACGTGATGAGTAAGAATATTGTACATTTTTCTGGGGACCAGCGAAATTTTCTCGTGAACCACTCACTAGTAGTCCGAATTGAATTGAATTATGTTTCAATGCATCTGAAAACATAACTTAACGTGATGAGTAAGAATGAGCATTCTACATTTTTCTGGGGACCAGCGAAATTTTCTCGTGGACCACCACTTTGGCGACCTCTGAAATATATCACCACAGTAGCGCGCACAGGAATTTTTCAAGGGGGTGTCCAGGGTCGAAAGTTCACCATTCTTGTATCATGCCTCTTTTGATTTTGAGGATTTTCGGGAACAAAACACAGTAAAAATCTAATTATTGAATAAATAATTAGCATTAATTGATAAAATAATCATTAATAACAAATATTTAATTACATTTTACGTATTTTATACTTAGAATTATAGTCAATCGGAAAAAAAATCAAGGGTTTGGGGGCAGGACCCCCAAGCCCTCCTTTGTGTGCGCCACTGCATCACCATTATACCTTATAATTGTTGAGCTATATGAAGGAACAAATTTAAATAATAAGATATTGGATATAAACAAAGAAAACATAAATACCATTTATTAATACGCAGTAAAATCGTAAATTCGTTGGACAAATAAAATAAATAAATAAATATTTGTATAAAACCATAAAACGGATATAACAAAAAAAAATTTAAATATAATAATAATAAATAATTCATATTTCCTTTAACTTACATTTTTTTATGAAATTAGCAGAATTACATAAGAAAATTTCATCTTTATCTACGAAAGCATTTATTTTCGAAATATTAATTTTACGTAAACAAAACCCTGAACTCAATATAAACTGTCTAAGCAAAATACTCCGAATCGGATTTCATTTACTGAGAGATAGATCTTGATTGCATTATTCACAAAAACAATTCGGGAAATCGTGTTTCAATTTCAACGGCAGTAGAATAAATTCTTTACGCCCTGAACATCTGCTAGTTGCCATATTTTCTTTTCATTTCCATAAACAAACGAATCAGTCGACAGAAATGTTCCATTCGTTTTTCAGCAATTCTTCGAACTCGATGGAAAGAATGCTATCTTTAATATTTAAATACGATGGGATGAAGCGTTTAAAATTGAAGGAAAATGCTGCACAAATCACTTTCAATTGGTTATTTTAAATTCTGCGTGAAATATTTCTAGTTAATAGGATATGAATGATTTTATATTGATTGAATTTAAGAAACCAAAAATCTGAGAATTAATTCAATTAAGCGTTAAATGTGGAATGGAGGCACATATATATACAGCTTCCATATGTATTGGAGTATCGATATAATATCTAATAAACAAGTTAAGCTCTTTTTTACCAATATCGACTTAAAAAAACATGTAAAATAACGATAGAATAACTAACATATCAGTTGCTTGGATATATAAAGAAAACGAAACATGCGTAAAAAAAATTTATTAATGTTATATTTATTTAAAAGTAGAACACTTATTTAAGAATCTTACAATTAATCAAGATGTTGCATAAGTTAAAATTTAATATCACATATATTAAAATGCTTTATTTCATTAAAATATATGTTTAACTGGCCTTAGAGAAATTCCCCTAATTCTAAATCACCAAACTTTCATTTAGTATTTTACTTTGTTGTTCACGTTTATTTATTTTATTTTTTTTACTAGTCGTTCCATTCTCGAGAATATATAAAACATTTTCCTCATATAATTTGGGTGGAGCGTGTGTATTAGGTTATAAAGTACACTGGGAGAAAATGCTGAATATTTCACAACAAGCAATGACAAACAAGTAATGACATTGAGGACGCGTGTGTCATGATCTAATTTCACAATATCATACCTAAAATGTCTTTTTAAAGTATACATGCTTCAATATAATTAGTAACAATAAATCATCACGTTTAATTTCTAATCCATCTAAAATATTTTTTCAACTTTCAACAGTCATCGTAGCTTGAACGATTTTATGAGAATAAGACTTGACGTGAGTTTTCTTCCTAACGAAGTTTTATTTGAGTTCTCGAGCACAAAACATTTTTGATTTTTTTTTAATAATACAGCAACAAATATGCAACAGACGTTCCCGCATTCAAGTTTAAGGTTTCAGCTACCCATCCGGTAAAGTAGTTAGTGACGCTGATTACTGTGCGGTAGGGCCTGGGTTTGAATCCCGGAGATGGCATGAGTGTTTGTAATGTTTAGTGCAGTGGAAGGTGAAGAGAGGTGGGAGGCCTCTAACCACCCCCAGGTTGTTCCCCTTCAAAATTGGGGTGGAACCGAGCCCAATCGTACTGTCACCTGCATGGCGTCTAAAGCTACGGATGACGAAAGGAGTACAACTAGCCCCTTGTTACGATGAATTCTACACGCCTTGATCTGCTGTTACAGTCGTTCAGGCGGCATAAGTAACATAAGTGCAATATCGATAGAAACCGTTGAGAAGTTAAATTATATATATATATATATATATATATATATATATATATATATATATATATATATATATATATATATATATATATAATCATTCTAGTCTTTTATTTAACTTTCAAATCCAATCAAACGTTGTTTTGTAGAAAAGGATCCGATTTATTAAAGATTTCAAGAAAAAATGATGAAACCCAGAAGAGCATATTATTTTCGTGGCTGACGAACTACAGACTTAAAAACTGATTTTGCTGAATCTGTGTTCATTAGAGCTTACTTACGCTTTTTATAAATTCCTGAACAGCTGGTCAGTATCACTGACAGCAAATAAATCTTACAACTTAATATTTACCCTATTAAGTCACTAAAAAACGAATTTTTATGCATTTCCAAGTGTATTTTCTTTAATAAGTAGAAATTATGAGCAAGGTTTGTTTAAACCAGTCATGCCCAACCAGCGGCCCATTTGGAGACTTTTTGCGGCCCAGTTGAAGTTTCTGTCTTTATTATTTTAGACATTTGGACTACAGACGGTTGAATCGAAAATATCATGTTTTGACCCACCCCCACCTCTCCACGTGCAGTTTTTTCCGAAATAATTTTTTCCTTCATTTGACTGCCAAGCAAAATAACAGGTGTTGATGGATGAAGGAAAGCAGATGAGCTTGGGTGTGTTATTCCTCTTTCAACGAGAACTTCGTTAAGAGTGAGTAGTGTGTATTTAGTTCTATTTGTCAGAGAAATAATTTATGTCTATACTTTTTAAGTTTAGATGAGTAGTCTTTTTCTTGTTTTATTTGGCAATGAAAGAATCCGATGATGGATTTAATGAGTTGCCTCAGAACTGTAAGACCAGCTAGTAGAAATGTAAGATAATTACGGCAGCAGAATAAAAATGTTTAATATTTTAACCTTCTGAAATAATGTAACTTTTTCATTTTATGATACATTTTAATTACGGTGCAATAATTAATATCATACAATAAGAAACTAAACATTTGGCTATCGGGCAGAAAAAAAAACTTTTTTGTCAAACTGTGTAATAATTACAATGATGTTCTTCTTTGCTTAATTGCCTTTTTGCATTTAAAATAAAAATTTTGAAAATCTAAATCAGTTTTATGCAAACATTCTGTAACACAAGTATAAAATGTGAAGATGTAACGCACATAGTTGTTATACGACGTAACCTCAGATGACAGCATAAATCTACTGTAGATAAGAACCTTGTAGGTTAAGAGATATTCTTCCACCACCAAGTGCAATCGGTCGACTTTCAGCTTTGTTGTGATTGTGATCCAGTAAAAGGTAAACTTGCTTTTTTTTGATCATATCAATAATTATTGAATAAATTTCTGTTACATATTTATTCGTCATGGCTGAAAGAAAAATTGAAAAGAAGAAAAGGAAACTTGAAGGTGAAAATAGACAGTTTCAAAGTGAATGGGAAAATTTGTACTTTTTTATTCACATAAAAGACAATGCTGTGTGTTTGATTTGTCGTCATTCAATTTCAATTTTAAAATCATACAACCTTAAAAGACACTACGAACAAAAACATGAAGAAATTGATAAACTTACTGTTGGCGAACGGAAAGCTAAGTTACAGTCTTTGAAGAACAATTTGACATCTCAACAATACATATTTCATAAGCAAACTGCGCAAACAAATGGTATTGTCAGTGCTAGCTTTCGAGTATCCCACATCATTGCTAAAAATATGAAGCCTTTTACAGACGGTAACTATATCAAAGACTGTCTAATTGCCCTAGTTGAAGAAATCTGTCCAGAAAAAAACTGGATCTCTTTACTCAAATTAGTCTGTCACGTTAAACTGTAGAAAGAAGAATAGAAAACATTTCACGTGAGATTTGTGCATCGCTAAACACAATTACAATTAGCTTCGTATATTTTTCACTGGCTGTGGATGAAACGTCAGATATAACTGATACTGCTCAACTTGCTATTTTTATTAGAGGTGCCGATAGTCAAATGAATATTACTGAAGAACTAACTACTCGAACTTGTGAGTTTGAAAGGTACTACCCCCGAAAGAGATATTAAGGATGCTGTCATAAATTGCACGCAATGTCGTCAGATAGATTTGAAAAATCTTGTAGGCATTGCAACAGATGGAGCCCCTTCAAGGGTTGGAAAAAATGTTGGTGTTGTTTCATTAATTTTCGATCACACAAAAGCTTTAGGAAACAGTTCAAATGATTTTGAAATGTTAATTTGTCATTGCTTTTGCACCTCAAGAATCTATGTGCACAAGTGTTAAATAAGTCACATGTGATGAAAGTTGTTGTCAAGGTAATTAATTCAATTAAAAACAATCCATTGAAGCATCGTCAATTTCAAGAATATCTTACGGAACAGGAATCTGAATACGATGATATCATTTATTACACCAAAATTCGGTGGTTAAGTCGCGGAAACTGCTTATTGCGATTTTGGAAATTAAGGGAAGAAATTAAAACTTTCAAGAACAATAATGGTCATAATATAAGTGAACTTTCAGATGACCAATGGCTTCTAGATTTATGTTTTCTAACAGAAACTGAATGAGCTAAACCAGGTGAAAATAAGTTGATTACCGATTGTTATCAAGATATAAAAGCCTTTGTAGCAAAGCTGCAGCTTTATGAAAATCAATTGTGGTCAAACAATTTGATTCATTTCCCATTGTTAAATGACTATAAAAGTTACCATAAAAACCTCTTCAAATATTCTACGGAAATCGGAAAATTATTTGAAGAATTCAACACCAGATTCTCCTACATACAAAAGTTTGAGGAAATGTTTGCAATATTTTTAGCTCCATTTAATGTAGAGGTGGAATCAGCGCCTCCAAATTTACAAATGGAGCTAATAGAATTACAATCAAGCATCGAGCAAAAAGCCTGTGCGAAAGGAATAAGACTGAATATTATCACACATATATCCTCGAAGATAAATTTCCAAATTTAAAACGATTGGCTATGAGCATTATATCAGCATTTGGAACTACTTATCGCTGCGAGTCATTTTTTTTTCAAATTAAACCTGGTAAAAACAAAGTATCGCAGCAGGTTGCTCGATGAAAACATGACCAATCACTACGATGTGCGTCAACTAAATTATCCGTTGATATTAAAAAAATCTCAAGTAAAAAATACAAAAACAAGTGTCACATTAATTGTAAGGTAATAAAATATTTTGAATGCTGTACGATAATAAAATATTTTGAATAATTTATTTTATTTTGATATGTGCGGCCCAGCTCAGTTTAGTAAATTTTTACTTGGCCCACCAACCGATTTGGGTTGGGCCTGGTTTAAACCATTTATACTTCCTTTCGATAAAATTGATACGTTAAATAGATCTGACATAAAGAAACTACAGAAAAATAAGTTTTCCGTGAAAACGCCTAAGACGAAATATTGGTTGACTCAAAATAATACAACAGTCCCGACAATCTGCCATGCAATTTCATGTATTTTTTCTCTTAACACGAAACGAAAATCGCTTAAAGCGAAAAAAATTCTCTTCTGGGAATGAACAAAATACGGAAAACACCAGACACTTAATGAAATATTTAAGAAAGTTTCTGAATTATTGGGCAGTCCTACTGTATCATAAGAAGAATTCGTTGCAGTGGATTATGATACTGTGTGTGCAGCCCCAATTATGGCAGACAAAGACATTTTGGAGTTGGTTCAAAGTTCAAAAGAATATCATTGGTGCAGATTCCGACGATGAAAAAAAATTAAATGAATAATGCAGCTCGTGTTCCCGCATCATCCGAAATGAGGAACGTCATGAAAAGTATTCGCAGTTATGTAGACGCACATTTCAATGGTAGAATGAATATCAAAACGGACAATATCGAACAATTTGTTGACAAATCAATACTAAAAAACAATGAAAAGAAAAATATCAGATTATTTCCCAAAAACTCAAAAATATTTTGTTTTTCAAAAACATTTGAAAATTTTGTACTAAACTAACTCCTTGAAGTTTTTGTTTGATTGATTTTTATTAACTATAAGCATATATACATGCCCTTGTAAATAATATAAATTCTAATAAACTTAGTTTGGTGAGATATATATATTTCTTTTTTTTGCAATATCCTTTAACTCGAAAAAATATTAAAGACCCTTTAGTTTCGTGTTAACTGTGTTCTCCACTGAATATACATAAAGAGAGAGTCTTAAGAGATAGACATGTGTTGTTAATGATAATCTTTTTTCAAATTATTTCCTAAATTGAGAAATAAATTTCATCAATGACAATAGAAAATTTCCAGCAGCATTAATGCTGTATCATTTCATTATGAACAGGCAGAATAGTAGGTCTTACATATGCAATGCTTCATCAAACGCGTTTCGATAATATCTTACTGATTTCTTATCCAATTGAACTCATTTTTAATGAACACGGTTGATCGAATGTCAGTACTGTGTAAAACCGGAAAATTCACCAGAAGAGATGAAGGAAATGGATCGTAACCACACACACACTTCTCTGTCGACACTTCTGATTGCTTCAAAGCAACGAAACTTTTCAGCGTATTTTACTTTTTCTCCAATGTCATTTTAAATTTCAAAATCGTAATGTTTGAGATAATTCTTAAATATTATTTTAAGCATTCGTAATCTAAAGTATTCGCTTTAAATATGAAGTGGGTTATCTCCAGTAAATAGTTCTTCGAAATTTGAATGAAAAATTGTATTCAAATTTAATAAATACGTGATCATTTTTAAAATGATTTTTACAAAATTTAATCAGTACATATGTGCTTTAAAAAATATGTTATTACATATAAATTTGAAAGTAGCTCTACATCAAGTTATAATGGCATTTTAAATGAAATAATGTTAAAATTGCAGTATTTATCTCATATTTCGCATAATTCTTTAACTGCTCATGAACCAAAAAAAACTCAAAAAAATTCCCATTCTCAGATTTTTTTTTTAAAAAAAAGCATTCCTCCACTTCTATATTTTATTAAGAATTTCCCTTTTCGTTCTTGAAATATACAATCTCATAAGAAATCCATTTGTTTTTTTCTTTAGAGATAAATTAATTCACTATTTTTTATAACAAAAATTGGAACGGGCTAAATTCATGAGACGTCATAATCACATGATAATGCTAACCACGTTTTTCTAGCCAATCAGTTCAAAAACTCATATGACGTCATAGTCACGCGATAAAAGAAATCATGTGTTTATATTGAATCAGTTCATACGCTTCGTTGTTGCCAACGTTTGCTCTTTGAAGAAACTATCTCTTTAAAAAGAACATATTTGTCAACAGTAATAACGCACATAGGTATACAAAATGCACTTTATTTAAGGTATCCGACTACGTTCGGAACCGTGATTTTGCAAAAACGTATAAATTGATAATATTTATGATATTTAGTCACTTAGATTAGAAAATGTATGTAAAATTGTTTTAATAATAGTATTACAATAAAAAATTATTTAAGTACAATATTTTGACAAAAAAATAAACATAGAATAACCCATTTTCAAAATATTCTCCATTTGTGAAAAATGCTTCTATTATAATAATATTTTGCCTGCATATAGCTCAGATCTCTGTACAGAGGCTCAACTAGAATTTTTGAAATATATAACTTAGAAGTGGGTTTATCCATGTTTTACGACAACAGAGGGGAGAAATTTCAAGAAAAAAACGCTGATGATTATTTCAATTGGTTGTAACTCTGAAAATAATGTGAATTTTTCAAAAATCATAATTGAGCCTCTGAAGAGAGGTCTGAGCTATATACAGGCAAAATATTATTATAATAGAAGCATTTTTCACAAAAGGAGAACATTTTGAAAAAAGGTTATTCTAAGTTAATTTTTTGCCGAAATATTGTATTTAAATAATTTTGTTATGTCACAATGTCCTTAAAACAATTTTATACATGTATTCTAATCTAAGTGACACTAAGTATAATGAAAATTATCCATTTATGCGCTTTTTTTTAAAATCACGGCTTCGAACGTAGTCGGATATCTTTAAAAATAAATAAGATTTTTCTTTAAATCCTTTTGACGAGATTTTTTTATTATAATTAAACATCTTTTACCCAATTATGAAATTTGAAATTGTACTTAAGTTTTACAAAAATACAACAAGCTCAAAATGAGTTACAACGCCTGCTTTGAATTCAATGAGGAACACGTGTTTGTCTTTATCATGTGACCGTCGTGATTTGAGAACATTAATGTAGCACTAGTATACCTTGCGAAGAGCACTGGTTGCATACCTCATAGTGCACGAAAATGAAATCTGAATTGGAACTTCCCTCACCTAAGTTTTTCACCTTATAAGAAAGTTGAGGTTGAGTTGAAATTGAAAACTCATAATAGCCATACTATGTGAAGATTTTGAGACCGAGTTGAAATAGACCACGCCTAACAGCACATCACGTAAAGATTTGAGGCTTAGTTAAAAAGAACAGCAGCTAATAGCACATTGTATGAAGATTTTGAGCTCAGTTGAAATAAGCGCCTAGCAGTGCATCCTGTGAAGATTTTAAAGCACCTAACTGCACATCCTGCGAAGATTGTGTGGATTATGTGAAGTGAAACAGAGCCTAATAGCACATAACATAAAAATTTTGAACAGTAATGGCTCTCATTATTTTTATAAGCCGGATATTTAGTGATATCAGGACTCAACTTGAAGATCCCCTTTTACAAAAAGCTCATGACTATTTGACCAGCACTGCTGTTAAAATTGTTCATTCCAATTCATAGTGTTTTAGCTGATTATAAATATCAATTTCAAGCATAATCCGGAGTTAATTTTTTTTTATTTCAGGTAAGGGCTACGTGTATTAGAAATTGCACGGTTATTGTTCCCTAAATAGATTTACCTTTGTACTCGTGCTAAAAGGATAGGGATATTAAAGAAATATTTTTATGGTATGACTTCCGTATTTTCTATGTAGTTCATTCATTTATAAGTCATTCATTCTTCTTCACGTGTATTAAATATAATTAAAAAAAATTAAAACATTGTGCAGAAAGCTATTGGCCTATTTTATAGGGGAAAAAACCATTGAGATAATGTTATATGTAAACAATTAGAGAAATAAACAAAGTCGAAACACAAAGTACTCTTTGTGCCAAGAGAAATATTTTTTTTCATGAGTAATATCACATGATTCTTATCAGAATCATGTGATAAGATCTTAACTGCAAAGAAAGATCGGCATGATTAAGGACTTAAATTTATGAAAACAATGATTTTTTTTTGTTCTACGAATTAATTAATAATATGAATCAACTTTAATATTTAATAATCTCTTTGGAAACATATTGTTTATTCATATATTGATTGTGGATTTCATACTTTCATTGCATTCATTGACCTAGCGTGAGGGAAGAGCTAAATTGTAAGTGAAACAAAACAACTAAGGTATCAAAGGGTCATGTATATGCTTCAGTAGCGCACACAAAATTTTTTGAAGGGGGTCCAGGGTCGAAAGTCCACCATTTTGACATCATGCTCCAATACGCCGCCCAACATATTCTTTTGATTTTGTGGATTTTCAGGAACAAAAACAATACAAAATTAATTATTGAATAAATAATTAGCATTAATTAATAAATTTGTTAGTAACAAATACATAATTAAATGCGCCACTGATATGCATACATGTGCCGCCAGCTAGTGGGTGGGGAGTGGGCTGTGATCATGATCAGGGCTGTCGCTCTCCAATTAATTCTTTTTTTATAAAATTTAAATAAGATTTTAAAAAATTTACATTTTCCATTCCTTTAAAAATGAAGCACTATCGGAGATACTTTTATGGTACTTACATAAGGTGGCAACAATGCCAACGTTCAAGAAAACTCGCCAAGTTGACTACCCCGATTTTTCACGAGTCATACTCATTGAATTGGCAACCATGTGCTTCGTTTTATATAATGTCGCCAATACGGTTGCGATAATACAATTACCATCTGAATTGCTGTGGCTCAATGCAAGTACAATCAGGGGAGGGGGGGCTTAATGCATGGTTCATGGGCCCGTGCCCAGGGCCTCGTTCCCAGAGGCCTTAACAAGATCACAATTCGAATAATGTGATGACCCTCTTCCTACCACCATACACCCTCATTACTCATTCAGTACAAAGATGGTAGTCGATCGAACCGGTTTGTGCCATTGTAAGTCATGCACATTTATTTGTTTCGGGTTTTTGTTGGTACGAGTGTTTGATAACGTGTTCTATATACTGTCTACTTTTAAGAGTCATAGGTGGAGCCCTACATTTGTGTAGGGGGTACAGGAATTATTTTTGCGTAAAGGCCCAGGGCATCAAGAAGTCTTAATACGTCTCTGAGTACAATCAGTGTCAAAATAACATAACACTGAAAATTAAACTTTCGGTTTTCCTGAAAAAATTTCCCAACTAATAATACCGTAAGTGTTTTATACAGGACTTCCACGTTTTCTCTAATAAATAAAATTGACTTTTATTGTTCTCGTACGTAAAAGTCAATTCAACGCTCTTTGTTTTTAACGTTTAATCATGCTATAAAATATAGAATGCGTTATTGTCAATTCTGTTGGCGGTTTAAGTGTACCTTCTTCTGTACAATCATAAGTGCGCCCGAACTCATGCATACAAATAAGTAAACGTTGATGGAAGTCACTTTAAAAGAAGTTTATGTCGACGATGGCATTTTTATCAATGAAATGGATTTTTACTGATTTAGAACTAATAATATTTTTTTTCATAGATTATTAGTAAACTTTGTTAAAGAAAAATAATGTAATACAGAAGTAAATATTTAAAAAGTCAAATATTTAAGCAGTTAAATATCTAATTGTATATGTAAATACAGATAAACAGATCATTGTAAAAAAAAAAGGATACCAATGATTTTTCGCAGGCATGATTATTTTTAATGCACATAGGCAAAAGTCAGAGGAGCCGCGACCATCTATGCAAATAGCTGCGATTTACAACTCCTAGCCTAGCCAGGGACGTCTTAAGACTCTTTAAGGTCCCGGGTCCACAGAATTTTTTTTTTGAGATCCTGGGCCCCTTTTCAGAATCAGGCCTTACCTGATATCTTTAGAAGTAGACAGTAAATAGCACGCATTGTCAAATACTCGTTCAAACGTTAATTTGAAACAAATAAATGTGCGCGACTCACAATCTAGGAACAAACCGGCTCCATCGATAACTACATTTCGACTAAATGAGTTGAAGGATTGTTTATGGTATTAGGCCTAGATTTAGACGTGGACAACGGTCATCACATAATAATACAGTCTTGCCACTTTTGCCAGTTGACATGTAGCTTGAAATTCCCTGCTTTTCGAAAAATATGTACGGGAGTAATATTTGGCCATTAAGACAGAGTCAAGAACGAAAAGAGGCATGCCTTCAGACGTCCCTGGACCTAGCGTAATAAGGTTGTTCATAAAAACCACTGCAAAATTGTGAGAAATACTCCTCATCTAATAATTTTCTCTCAATATTTAATATACAGGGTGATTCATAAAGAAGTATACAGTTTCAATGCATTATGAATCAAGAACAATGAAAAGTATTATATGTTACTAGTAACAAAATTGAATGGAATTATTTTGTTCGAGTCAGACACAGATATTCTACGTGTGAATTCTTAGTTACGCAACACACATAAAGCCGGTAATCCATATTTTTCCAAACGTTCATCGACAGCGATACGCTGTTTCAGTTGCGCTGTATCAACAAGAAGAGGAGGGGCGAATACCTTGTACTTCGCGTACACTCAGAGTGAGAAATCTAACTAGAATCAGAACTTCTAGGTAAGTGGTGGTATGTTGAAGACCGCAGCCCGTCCAATCCATCGGCAAGGGAGATGTTCATCCCACACTTTGGTCGACTAGCAGGGGCGTAACTATTGCCGTATCGATGATAAGGGGACCTCCAGGTTTCAGTGGCCCAAAATCATGTAGGAAAAAATTGTAAAATGTTCAGAGGATCAAATGGAGGGGCAATAAGGAATTTAGATACAGGGCCCACTCAAGCTTAGCTATGCCAGTGTCGCCCAGTATGGTGGTGCAGAATGAAGTTATCAGTGTCGTTCTGTAACTGTGGCATCAACCAAAAAGTTAACCTATCCAAAAATTTCCCACCTCCCTACCGGGACAGCTTACTAAATTCAAAAACACGAAGCCTTTTCCACTACAGCCACCACCATTTTGACCCATGTCCCATGACATGAATGCTACTGCCTACGTCACTTTCATCAAGGGTGAAACACAAACTTCAAGAGTACATGAGCTGGTGCGTGTTTTTAACTGAAACTCTTTCACATCATCTGGAAAACGTATATTTATTTATGAATCGCTCTGTATTACAATAAAATTTTACGGTCATGTCTTTTAAAATGAAAATCACATTTCTCACTAAAATTAATCATGTTATGCGATACTAAATCATGATTTAGTACTTACGTATTATCGCAACGATCGTCAACGTTCACGATAACTCGCCAAGTTGGCAACCTCAATTTTGCATGTGTAGAATGCGCTGAATTGGCAATCATATTCTTCGTTTCATATAATGTCGCCAATAGGTTGCGATTATACACAAATACCCCCGATTTTTGCATACTTAAAACATAATATGACTGATAAATTAATATAAATACTTTCCTCAAGCTAACCTGATATACTTTATTTAATAAACAGACCTTTATAAGACTTTTTATTTTCAAATTCTCCAAGTATTAATTTTAGATGAAAAGTTTATAAATTTTTATAAACTTTTACAGAAAAAGTATAATTTATTTTACTTATTTTAGTTTAAAATTTTCAGGACTATCAACCATTTGGACTAAAGTTTAGAATAGGTGTCCCCTTGGATTTGGTGATTTATATCAAGATGCCAGAATGAATTCGGTTCTCCGTTGCTTCGACTTCACTTCATTAATCTCGGAGCACCAATCACTACTTATAGGTAGTTTGGTGACATTTTGTTTGCCAAAAAATTGGCTTCGGCAAGGGACCTCCTATTTGGGTGGCTTTAACAGACTGTCGCGTATTCAAGATATCAGTCCTTGTTTTTCAGGTTTTTTAAAACATTTATCATGACGACACACATGACACACAAACAATTAAATATAAATTGAAAACTACTATTATGTGGGTATGTACACCCACCGATTTCGGGGGTTCCGTTATCGGCCAAAGTTGGTTACAGACTGATTGAATCCCCCTATCGGTTAGGGAAAATTCACACATATTTCCCTTTAGGAATTACTGAGAAGCAAACCGCCACACAGACTATTGAATTATGCGGCCCATTAGTAAAAGAAAAATAAAAAAGAAACATTCGTGAATACGATACTAACATGTTATTGCAACCGTATTGGCGACATTATATGAAACGAAGCACATAGTTGCCAATTCAATGCGCACAACACATGCGAAATCGTGGTTGCCAACTTGGCGAGTTGTCTTGAACCTTGGCATTCTGGTGATAGTACGTAAGTACCTTGAATACTTTACCTATTCCTGTTGTAACAACATCTGTCACATTTCGATTTATAAAAATAAAATAGGTACTTTTCCGTTTTGCAGGCGCAAATCTCACCAAGCAGACTTTATTGGCGGCTATACACAACATACACAGAAAATTATGTTAATGGCAGCGTTTTGAAATTTGGTGCTAAAAGGTTACCAGAAATATTCCATTTCGCGTCGGTTGTATCATGTTTGGCGACATTATCACTGCGCCAAAGAAACGGAAAAGTGCCATAAAATAAAACAAATATCGATATCTATTTAATTAAAATAAAATCTTGCAGAATGAACTCCGTTAAAAAAAGTACTAGCTTCAACAAGAGAAAGAGAGGTACTTAGGTATTATCGCAACAATCGCCAACTCTTTTTATTGCTCGCCAAGTTGGAAACTCCAGATTTCCTATGTATCGTACACGCTGAATTGGCAGTCATGTGCTTCGTTTTATATAATGTCACCAATAGGTTGCAATAATATGTAGGAACCGAAAGAGACAAATGGACAAGAGTTTATTTACCTAAAAGTGTACACAGTCGGGTCTTTCCAAATGAATTCATAACCTGAGATTGGACAGTCAGAATCCAATTATGTTATTTATTCTTCATATTTTGTTATGCAAAGAAGTTCAGTTCAGTTCAGTTCTGGTTTTGCGGGATATTGAGCAACAAAGGCTATTATCCCCTAAAAAAACTAAAGGGAAGAAAGGAAGAAAAACTTGTTGCAAAGAAAAACTATTTATTTTTATGCACTCTGTTTAAATAACCGAAATAAATATGCTTCAAGCTAAAAATATTGCAGAGCAACGTTTTAATGGACTTGATTCATCTGACGTCATAATTACATGACAATACGCTCAACAAATACCCACGTATTTCATTCGACTAAGTATTTTGGCGGCATTTTCGGATATGCATCTACTATTATATAACAAAATATAATCCTTTCTTCCGTTTAACTTTTTTAAAAAATACAGTTTTTATTTTTATGCATCACTAGTAACTTTTTTAATACTTCTTTTAAATTCCGCGTTAATATTTCTTTACTTTTGTTGCAAAATTACAATTTGTAAATTCTCGGAGCACCTATCGCTAAATTATGTTGCTTGGCTACCGATTCTGGCTGCCCAAAACACCTATCACTAATTAAATTGCTTGGCGATCGATTTTGGTCGCTCAAAAAATTATAATCGCGAAGCCTCCTCCTCCCCCCTCCCCTTTCATGATCTGTACTTTAAAATTTAATATTTAAGTATTAAGGATTTTTTTCAGTTGAACGATCCGTAATTTTTTGAAACACAATGTGACTGGCAAACTAATTACTAAGCCTAAAAGTACAGAAAAACACAAGACACGAGGTCAATGAACAAAAGTATAAACTAAACTTAAATCTAATACTGTAAGCTAAAACTACGTATATATTTAATAACTATACGAAGAGCAAAAGACTAGAAAATATATTAAAAATATTTACAGTACTAAACAAATTTTAAGAATATAAAACTTGAATGTAAGCAAAATTGACGGTTAGCACACAGCCATAAGTGAGTTAAAGTGGGTCCTTGGCGATTTCAATTTTTTGGCGACCAAAATAGGTCGCCAAGCTACTTATTTTAGCGATAGGTCTACAGTTTGCCAGAATAAATTTCTTATCTCACCATAACATCCAGATAAAAATCAGCAAATCCTAAGAAAAATTGCCAAATCCAAATCCTCCCCCTTAATCTACACTTTAGCCCCACAAGTGTAATGCGATTAGCTGTTATTGTTTATTGTATAATCCGGTGGCAATAGCTAAGCAATCGCAGCTCCCTCTAGTGATGAATCGACCCCATTGCTATTGACATCCCCTCTAGGCAAGTGATACTTTATAAGTACACAAATCATGAAGTGGCTAAATCTTGATATGTTCAAGATGTTTTTCATTTTTACTCTCTCGTTACACCCTCCCCAAGTGAATTTTCCCAAAATGCATTTTTAGTGGCTCTCTACTCAAAAAAATAAATAAGCTTGTCAAATTTCAAGTCTAAATCTTATAGATCAAAATCGAATTTTTAAAAAAAAATAAGCTCAAGCAACTACCTTTGAGAGTCGATTTCGGTAACACCTGATCAATTCAACAATAAAAACATTTCTACCCAATTTTATTACTGTATGTCTAGTAGTTCGAAAACAGGAATTTTTCTTTATGAATACGCCGCAAAGGATTTCCGCTCCCCCATAGATCTTCGCAAAATCCTTTCTTAGCGAATTTCCACTCAACAAAAGTAACATGTATACCAAATTTCATTATAGTGAGTCGTAGTTCGATGATGGAAATTCTTTTATAAATATGTTCCAGAAACTCCCCGCTCCTTCCTCTCCCATAAGAGTCAATTTTCATACAATCCATTTTTAGCAGATCTATATTCAACAAAAGAAACATGCCTACAAAATTTCAAGTTTGTACGTCTAACAGTTCAAAAGCAGTAATATTTATCTATAACGCTCCTTAAGCCCTTGCAATAACCTTTCGGGCGTACCAAATTCCAAGTCTGTAGGTCTAATAGGGCAAAAACGGGAATATATGTATGTATAAAGCTTCTTAAACCTTCGCAACGCCCCTTGGAGTTCGATTTTCGCAAAATATTTTTTGCACGGACCTCTACTCCATGAAAGGATAGTACCTGCTAAACTGCAAGTTTCTAGGTCTGATATTTCAAAAACGGGAACATTTATCTTTAACGCCCCTTAAGTCCTCGCAGCGCCCCTTGGGGTCCGATTTTCGCAAAATCCATATTTTTAACGTATCTCTACACCATGACAGGAACATGCATACCAAATTTCAAATCAGTAGGTCTAATAGTTCTGGAGATATTAGAATGAGTGAGTGTGTCGCTTTTCTCCTTTATATATGGTGTTGTAGTGCCGAATTGGTGTTGTAGTTGGTGACACTGACTGCTGTGCCGAAGGACCTGGGTTCGAATCCCGGAGAAGACATGGATGTTTGTAAATGTATTATGCCTTTGCGGCATGAGAGCAGCCTCTAAGCTGCCGTCGAGCCGCTAGCCTTCTCGTGAGGTTGGAGGAAAGGGAAGAGAGGTAGGAGGCCCTTGATCACCCTCAGGGTGTTTTGCCTTAAAATTGAGGTGGAATCGAGCCAGATAGCACCGATACCTGTATAGTGCTCAAAGCTACGGATGACGACAGGCGTATATATAGCCCTTTGCCGTGATGAATTTCGAGAGCCTTGATCTGATGTTACAGTCGATTAGGTGGAATAAGTAACAACAATGCCATATAAATATTGGTCAATAAGTTTTTCTCTCGCTTCCTCACTTTTTGTTTGCTTGTTTTACCATTTCGCAAACATACAGTACACAATTCAGAGTTATTTGACAAAATATTTAGATACTTTATAAAATAACTGACCAGGTCAGTTGAAGTGTGTACAAATTATCAATAATATCACACTTTACCAAGTTATTCTATGGAACACAACTAAGTATTTTATTTATTAATTATATAATGTTGTTGTTGTGTGTTTATCCTGGAATACATGTGAAATACAGGTGAAAGAACAGAAAAATACAATACAAATAGAAGAATATAGACGTTTATTACAAATGATGATCCCAGCATATAACAGAAGGGTGCTCTGCTTTCCATTCGAGACAGGAATCCATTACAGGGGAAAGTCCGACTTTTATTCCCGAAGAAAATGCAACCGTACCTTATCCAGAATTCGAATCCAAGCCCCCTCGGTTACAAGCCTAGGATCATATCCACCATACTGGCGGGGTGGCATTAATTATATAATGATAGACCATTAAAGGAAAAGCAAACAATTTGTTCAGCGTTTTATAAATTAATTGATAAATAGTCAAACACGTCAGGAGAATACATTTCATTCTACGGATAAATTAACTGAAAAATAATTAAGAAATACGGAATACATAATATATAATATTGTTGCTAGATTACTTAAATAATAATAAAGAATTCTCAAAATATAATGCAGAGAGAAAGAGAGCAATTGAGTTATATTTTTCAATTTATTCAACTTATAATTATGTAAATAATTAGGCAACACGTTAATAACCCTTTATCATCATAAGTTAATAATAATTTATGAGCAATATTGGAACACAATTAATACCAAAACTACACTCATGTCCATAAATTAAGGACAATGAAGTTAAGGCAAAAGAAAGAGACAGAAGCAAAACAAGTTCGACTTATTTGTAAAGTCTATTTATTAAACAAAAGGTAAAGAGCAAAAAAGATGCTATATGTTTGACATAATTAATAAAAATTGCGATTTTTACTGCCTGGAGCAAATTTCAAAAAAGAACCTATTTACAAAAAACAGTATAACATAATAAGTATGATGGTTAATACGGAGTATGTCTCCCGGACGATGCAATACAGGCCTTACAACGCCTAGGCATGCTGAGTATCAAATTATCAATCTGGTCTTGGGGAATATTACACCACTCATCAAGCAATCCCCTCCGAAGTTCCGGTAGAAAGGTGGGAGGAGGTTGACGGGCTGCAATTCGTCAGCCAAGCATATCCCACACATGCTCTATTGGATTCAAGTCCGGTGAGTATGCTGACCAATCCATACGGGTGATAACCTTCGATTGAAGGCATTCGTCTACAATGTTTGCACGGTGAGGACCCAGCACCCATGGCGTCCCGAAACAAACGTACATGTTGTTCCAGAATGACATCCCGATAGATGTGGCCTGTCATCGTTAGACTCTGAACATGCAGGTCAGTTCTGGAACCAAGAATAATTCCTCCCCAAACGAGCCATCCTACACCACCGTAATGGTGTCGTTCAATGTGTTCTCTTGGTGGTAACGGGTACCTGGCGCTCTCCATATTAAAGTCCGGTGAGAATCAGACTGCAAACTAAACCTGGATTCTTCCGAAAACATCGCACAAGACCACTGTCGTGGTGTCCACAATGCATTCTCTCTACTCCAGGTTAATCGCAGGCGACAGTGAGTTGCGGTAAGTGGAACACATCTGACAGGCCTACGAGCATATAGACCAATGTGTCCTAAGCGTCTGTACACGGTCTGCCTTGAAACTGTCGTACCGGAAGCTGAAGAGAGCTGACGAGACAGGTCTGATGTTGTGTTCCGTCTGCTTCTTTTGACAGTAACTGCTAAATATATACCGGTCCTCATTCGGCGTTGTAACTCGAGAGCAACCTGTGCTGTAACATCTACTCCCATTACCATCATCTTGGAATCGTTGCCAAAGTCTAGAGATGACACTCTGGGCGATTCCAAGTTCCTCGGATACTTCCAGCTGGGTACGTCCACATTTTAGTCGTTGAATAATTCTACCACGTAAAAAATCATCCAAATGCTTTTTTTGTGCCAGAACTATGCGGTTATTGCACTGAAAGGCTTTTAAAGCGCTTGGGAACAATTTACTTCTTTGCCACCATTCCTTATATACCCCCTCTCTTACACTCTCGTCATTGTGACGTACTATCCGCGCCATCTGGTGGTTTCCTGTAGTATGCATATTCTTCTTCAAGATGTGTTTGATAATGTTACGGGTGAAATTTTTATTTTAGAGTTCAATTTGTGTGTGATTCTGAATTATCATTAATTTTTGGACATGAGTGTATTTAACACAATTTGTACAAGAATAAAATGGATTTATTTATAGGAAATATAAGCAGCAATACACAATGAAATATACTGGTTTCTACACAGGATATTCAAGTAAAAATATAACGCTAACACTGCAGCATTTTGCAATCTGAAATCATTTTTTTAGATTTTTTTCATTAACCCTTTACCTGGTACACAGCTAAAATATACTTTTCTATGATAAAGTACTTAATAAATGTAATGTTCTCATCCTCTATAAACATTATTTAGTCACAAAAAAAATATCTAATCGAGGGTTTTCTTCCTGGGTGGTGGCCAGATGTTATAGCCACTGCGCATTTAAGCCATTTAACCTACTTTTCAGGACAGAAATAATGAATCATATCACAATAAACTTTTTTATGAAAAATTAACATTTATGCTAATAACTATTTCAATAACAATTAAATACAAAGTATAAGTGTAATAAAATAATAATAGAATAATTGTCCTACTTAGAATACTTACTAAAATATACATTGAAATTGGTATATATCCAAATTTTATACATTATTTAATTTTAGTATAAAAAGTTAGAAATAAAGTAATATTTTTGAGGATTTAAATTTGGTATTTCAAAAATTTGATAAACTATTCACTGTGAAACTTTTCAAAGCAAGTAGGACCAATTGCTTGAAGGCACAGTGGTACGCACAGAAAAGCTATAATGAAAGATTTTCGAACCCAAGAATCTCGTACCACATATTGTATAAACAAAGTTTTATTTATATTTCCCACCCCCAACATCCTCAGGTGATTCTAAGTGCTCTCGCTCGAAGAGGAAGAGCGAAAATTTCAAGGTCATTTTTCTGTTCTATGTGGGCAGTGGATAGAGCCTCTATCCAAGTATAAAAGCTTTCCAAAAACCTAAATAAAACCTTTTTCTTTTAACCTTTTTTTTTGCATTTGCTTAATTCATTCAGATGAGAGAAAAGTATACTTAAAACATGTCGAAATTTTTTTCAACGATCAGAAATTTGATTTATAGTAATCAAAATACAATTTGTAGATTTACACCGTGAAAAACTGTTTTTACAACCCATCAGGGGACACGAAATGCAAAAAAAGGTATCGGGTTGGCATCTGTTTTCATTCTCATGCGTTTTAGTTTCAATTAACGCAAATGGATAGACTAAATATCCAGCAGCCGCTTGGAGAAAAAATGTTTGTTAAGTGGCTAGACCTATTAGCCACAGCCCGCTAAAGGGTTAATATAAATCAAAGGTGCATTACTTGGCGGCACGAGTACTATATGATTCCTAAAACAGTAAATGTAGCCGAAGAAAATTTTAAATATTTGAAAACTTAAAGGCACAAAAACATTGCATGACGCTTAGCAGAGTGCCTTGAATCTCTAGATCAGGGATCGGCAACGTTCCAGCTGTGGGCTGCCAAACCAATCGACCAATACGGTTCAACGTGTCACTCAGTAAGACATTTTTTAAACAATTCGATTCCCGCGATAATGCATGCAGAGTGAGAGAATAGAGGTCAATAATATAGATCTGCAGTTTTATTATATATTAATTTTGCCTCATTTAAAGATATTAACATAAAAGTAAACAGCGTGAAATGTAACTATTTCTTCAAAAAAATTAAAAAAATGAAATTGACATATGTTATGCATTTTTAAACATATTTATTAAAATAGGAAAAAGACAACATAAAATATATATAAGTATTTCCCTCGATTTTAGTTAAATAAAAAGGTAAATAAAAATGTTGATGCAAACCTAGTGCTTATACAGCTCTACTTTGAGAATAATTTACAAAATACTCACTAATTTACAAAATAGCGGTAAATTTATGTTTAGTAATCTGTCAGATTTTTTTTTTTGTAATTCCGTAAATGCCCATAATTTTTTCTAAAGATATTGATCAAATAAGATCCATTACTTATTTATCTCAACTTCCATCCACTCAAAAAGTGACAAATCTGTAGAGTAGTGTAGAGTGCCACCGAGAATTGTACCACATGTGGCACGCGTGTCATAGGTTGCTGACCCCCAGCTCTAGATTAATGACTCTCAAACACTGTGCCGTGGCACTTTTATAAACCACCAAATTCTTGAAGTGTGCATTTTTTTTTATTTATTAATTATACTCTGAGAAAACACACAAGTAATATAAAAAAAATTTAAGTCAATTCCTACTTAGATCAACAAAGAAAAGTTTTATTTTAGCCACTTTTTATTAAATAGTAACAATTAATATAAATATGTATATACATTGACAGAATCACAACATTAAGTGGTAATTAATTTTTATGAATTATCATTAAAGTATCGTATTGTCTCTCTCATCCAAAACAATCGTATATATAAAATTTCAGTTCAACTGAATGCTTTAAAACGTGAGAACAAAATTTTTTCAAGTTTTGAGTGAATTTGGATTTTCAGCATTAACAAATATAAAAATGAAAAAAATATTGTGGCTTTTAAATACAGATGACGAAATCAGAGTGTCACTATCCTTTTTACGACCGAATATAAATGAAACGATCAAAAATCATCAAGCTCAAATTTCTCATTGAATATTTTCTTATAATTAATTAATAACTAATAACTTAATAAACATTTTGTTGTCTTTGCCGTACATTTTATTTTATTTATATAACATTAAAAATTATTATCATAAACTATCTTACATAGTGTAATACGGATAAGTGAAATTTTTTTAAACTTATTTTATTGTTAGTGTGCCGCCAAATTTTGAAATTGTTAGAAGTATACCGCAACAACAACAAAAAAAGGTTGAGAATCGCTGCCCTGAATAAAAAGAATCACACGACAAAATTTTGTGAGTTTTTTATATGGGCTGAGCCATTAGATGATTTTTTTAACGGTGTGTTGGAAAAACTGTCCCTGTAATTCAATAATCTTTTTTACAAAATGTTTTAATTTATTTCCTTGTACTCTAACGAGAAAAGTTTGTTTACCTGTTACAAAAACAAATACACTGTCATCAAAAAATAATAGATATCCTGTAACAATTTTCCCAATTTTCCTTCCACCTGCGTAACATTCGATTCAATGTTTTAAAAAAACCAGAGTTAAATTACGTTGCTAATGAGTTAACTAATAAATAAAGCTAATTAACTTTTAGAAAAGAATTTTTTTACTATGGAACCTGATTTTTAGAAAACGATATCAATGGCTTATGTTTTACATTTCAGTCGTGTAGAATCATTCATTTGATCAATAGATAATCGGGAAAAATTATTACGGGACTATATAATAAAATTCTTCCGCGCAGACGATTCAAGCTTTTAAATCGATTTAATTCATCACACTGTTCTGGTGTGGTGATTGGACCAATAAATAAAATCCATAAATTATCCTTCAGTCCGTTAAACTCCGCAATTTCTTATCGTAGGATTTCTCATTGAATATTTCCAAAGCCATTCGTGGAAATTACGTGAAATTTTGGATTTAGAGAATTTTTTGAATCAGGAATCCGAATGGGTAAACATTTTATTAAATTACAATTCGCTTTATTTTGTAACTACCGTGAAATACGTTTAACGCGAAAACGCTTACGACGAAATATCGGTTAACACGAAATAATACTACGGTCCCGGCAGACTACTATGCATTTTCATGTATTTTTTTCTCTTAACAAGAAACAAAAATCGCTTAGTACGAAAAGATTTTCTTCTGGGAATGAACAAAGTACGGAAAACACCAGCCAGATTGGACTATCCTATTGTACTATCGGAAGAATTCAAGAATTCAATACAGTAAATGATGATAATCTGTGTTCAACCCCGATTACGGCAAAGACATTTTTGAATTAGTTCAAAGCTCAAAAACAATCATTGATGCAGATTCTGATGACGAAAATGAAAAGAATATTGTAGCTCCTGTCCCCACATCATCCGAAATGAGGAACGTCATGAAAAACACAAGCAGTCCTTTAGACACACATTCCAATGGTGAAGTGAATAACAAAAAGGACAATATAGAACAATTTGTTAACAATTTGATGCAAAAAACAACATTGCAAACAAAAAAATATCAGATTATTTTCTAGAAACTCAATAAATGCTTTGTTTTCCAAAAAACTTGAAAAAATATTGTATTAAATTTCTTTTAAGTTCTTGTGAATGTTTTTTACCTTCGATTTTTATTAAATATTTGCATTTATACATATTTTTGTAAATAAAATAAACTCCCTTTTACACGACATTTTTTAACACGAAAAATTATTTCAGTCCATTCAGTTTTTTGGTTTAAGCGATTTTTACTGTATTTAATAATTCGTATATTTTTAATGATATATATATAATAATACGTTTTATATATTCAATTTATAAAATGTATTCTGTCATTTGATGCAAAAAAAACTTTAAAAGGCGTTTGGTAAAATTTTTTATCACTAAATGTTTGATACACTGTGTTCTCTAGCTTAGGGGACCATTTTTTTAAAAAATATTCCACTATCTACAAACATACATATGTAATTTTACAGAATTTGAAGTTAAGCTTAATTTTAAGCTACAAAATTAGGTACGCGAAAATATCGGATAATTTAACTTAAAAACTTTTTAACTTCTTGGGAATTAATTAACCGTGAATAATCTATTTCACAGAAAAAAATATTTTTAAAAAAAATCACCTTTTTTGACAATTTTACAATGAAATAATTTTAAAATAAGAAATCAATATCCCCAAATAGATTGCCCTTTATAGAGAGCTTAAAAATTTGAATAATATTCAGATAAACGGAAATAATCACTGAGTGGCATATTACGGATTACTTTTCATTTATAACATTAGTTAAAATTCGCAGGCCTATAAGGAACTTAACTGGTTTAATCATTAACAAAAGAATGGCAGTATAACTGAATAAATGTTTAATTTTTAAAATGTTCAACTGGATTGTTCATTGATTAATATTTTTTAATATTTCACTTTTAATTATCAACGGATAAAGAAATCGAAAACGAAATATAAATAAGAAAATTAATGAAAACTCATTTGTAAGCATGCAACGTTAAATTAAAAAGAGATTTATGCTCCAAGTTTTAAAAATGTTGATGTATTAGCGTACTTATTTTTATTGCTTTTCTCACTGTAAAAATATCAATTCTATTTTATTGTATAAAAACAAATATCGCTCTAAAACCTAATATTTTTATCCTTTATTGTCATTTTGATCATTCAATTGACACATCTATACTTCTAGTGATGACCATTATCAAAAAACAGATATACTTGAAATATTACAGATAAATCTCCGTTATTTTTAAAGTAAAATGAGTAAATCAACTTCTTACGGACTTTGCCGGTCACCAAAAATCATAAGTTGTGAATTTAGTATCACGAATAATAAAACAATAGATATATGTAAAAAAAATATAAATTTCAAAACTCAGACAAAGTTATCTGTTTTGGGCGGAAATCTCATGTCGATAAGCAGAAACATAAATAGCGTAAGATCCAGTGTAAAACGTACACTTTTAGCACACAAAAAATGATCGAAATTTACGGGGGCAGGTTATACACCGGGTATAAAATTGAGAGCTTTAAAAATAAAAAAAAAAGATGAACATAGTAAAAAAATTAGACTGTTACATATATCGAAATACTGTTTATTTAAAACAACTGACATTCCGTATAGTTCCTTAAAGGGTTGTAGTTCTGAAAATATACTTTTTTTTTCTAATGCTTGGAATAATATATTGAATAAATGACTTCAAAGCATAAGAATAAACATATATTCCAAGCTTCTTCGTAAAAAATAAGGGAGGGTACGTTATACAGGGAATATACCTAAAAACTAAAAAATGCTGCTTGGAAGCGCAGGTGCGCGTTATGCGCCGGATTTTACGGTATATATTTTCCAATTTTCCCAAAGTGTATCACGTTATAAAAACGGAAATTGCATAGTTAGTTTCTGTCTTATAGTTTTCGTTATTTTTTGTTTCAATAACATTTATATTTTAATTATTTTCTAATGACAGTTATAAGTTTTCTACTTAAAATATTACGGATCATAATCTGCTTACTGTATTAGAACTATATAGTTCTCATATCTTCATTTTACTTTTAAAATCTATGTATGTAAATCTAATTTATAAAAACAAAAACTATAAAATTGCAATTTTTGTATACAAAATATATAAAACCAATACTTTGTTGTTATTAGTAGTGATAAAGTTCATAAAATATTTTTTTTTTCTTCTTTGAGATGCATTCGGATAAATATATATGGACATCTCTGTCAACCAATATGGTATTTGCGATCATTGAAGGTTCTTTAATTATTTCATATTTTTTTCTCTGTTAATTATACTATTAGAAAATTGAAAACGATTTAAAATATTTTTAACATTACATTTATCAATTAAAAAAAGCGTGTTAAAAAGCGAATATTGATCTATTTAAATAAAAAATAGTTGTAAAATAAAAATTTTAAATGAAAAAATTAGCAATGAAATTAAGGTTAAATTAAATAGATGAAAAAAATAAGTGAGGAAGATCTAAATGCATTTACAAATGTGGAAGGTTTTAAATTGAAAGGCTTAAAACTCATTACAAACTTGGAAGATTTGAAATAGAAGCAGATGAAATTTGTGAAAAGAATAGGAGAATGAAAAAATGGATTGGAAAGTGCATAAAAATTAATTGATGACATATAATTCCCTACATATTAAACAAGAATACAAATCAAAGCAATTATGTTTCAATTAATGTTGATTTTTTAACTAAATTCAATGGCTTTGATATTTATTTTTGTGCATTAACTATAACTTTTAAAGATGCTATGTTACATTTGTTTACATTTTATTAAAGTTTTTGGCGTAATAATTAATTTTAAAATTTTAACTTCTATTTTTTTGCATTAAAAACAAGTAAAAGATTATAATTTTGCTTTCTTTCGCCTTAATTGCAATAATTTAATATTCGAGATATAGCCAAAGTAATAGATTTTCCACAAAATAAATATTCCTCTTTCTGTAAATTTGCTACTTTTTTAAGAAACGATGTACCTCAAAAAAATATTTTAATTCACTTAAAAAAATATTCTTTACTTATATAACTTAAGAATATACTTTTAAAAATACTTTAAATTTATATCAATATTTTATTAATTTATTACAATAAATCAACTATTATTTTTCAATGTTATCTTATGTTGTTCATTTTCTCTTTCAAAAGAAACAGCTCAATATTAAATAGTTTGGCTTAAGTTTTACTGGAAGAAGGATAACTAATAATTTAAAATAAAACAAAATGGGGTGGGGATAAATTTGTTATCAAATCTCTCTAATCGCAACATTTAATAGCAATGTATTCCTAAATATTTAATACCTTCAAGCATCAAAATACAAAAAAAAATTCAATTTTTTTTTTAAAAAAATGATTGTCAAATAACAAAACTCTTACCTTAGTTTTCCCATCGCTTTTTGACATTCAACTGTTTTTAATATCACTACAGTCAATGTCCCTAATACCAAAAAATAATTAATAACAATACTTCTCGAACATACAAAAAACAATGTTCCTTTATTCTAATCCTATCATCGCATTGCTTCGTTTTTCACGGCAGTACCGAACAAACCAGATGCCGATTTGTCGTCTGCCTCAAAAATACCGCTGTTGAGCGAGCCACAAAAGAAATAATAGTGCTACACAAGCCAAACATTCAACGCTCTGGGATATCGCGGAAAACCACGTGACACTTTTTAGAAGGAAACTCTGGAAAAGGGGAACACACGGGCCGTCCGCTTCACGGTTTCGCGGTCAAAGTAAATCTCCAATTAGCGGGTGGCTATCATGTGATGCAACAGGTTTTATTGTGTTCTTTTTTTTTCTTTCTTTCTCTCGAATGTTACTATAGGTCTCCGATATTCACAACACGACGCTCTTTACTTAGCACGTGTTTGTAGAATGAGAACAACTACTTGTGTGGAATTTTTTTCTTTTTCTTTTTGGCAAGGAATAGGTTGGGAAAGTTGATATTCGTCGATAGCACTTGCTGATAGAATTGATGAAAATATTAGATGGCTTAGAACACCTACATAAAAATCATAGTATTTTTTTTTTTATTTTTATTTTAATTTAACAAAGAATACCCTTTTTAAGTGAAGCTTTGATTGAAAACATCTCCCAATCTCATCATTTTTATAATGTTTTTTTATAAAGAAGATTGACTACATTCGGAACCGAGATTTTGTAATAGCGTATAAATGAACAATTTTTTGAAAAATAATGTCAGTTGAATTAGAATATACTTATAAAATTGCTTTAAGAATAATTTTCCAAAAAAAGTTATTTAAATGCAACTTTTTGGCAAAAAACGAAGAAAGAATGCGTATTTTCAAAATCTCCTTTTATGAAAAATGCTTCTTTGGCCTATATATATATAGCTATAACTTCTATACAGGGGCTGAATTAAAAAATTTTGAAAAATTCACGATATTTTCAAAGTTAACAATCCATTGGAGTAATAACGGGTGTTTTTTGTTAAAATTTCTCTGCTCTGATGTAATAAAATATGAATAAATCCACTTCTGAGTAATACATTCCAAAAATTTTAGTTCAACCCCTGTATGGAAGTCCTAGCTTATATCCTAGCTATATATTTTAAACCAAATATTATTATAGAAGCAATTTTTTCATTAACGAAGAATGTTTTGAAAATACATCTTCCTTCATTTTTTTGCCAAAAAATTACATTTTAATATTTTTTTTCTTGTAATAATATTCGTAAAACAATTTTATATGTATAATCTACTCCAAATCATACTAAATATTAGAAAAATTACCTATTTATACGCTTTTTCAAAATTACGGTTTCGAACGTAGTCATCCACCTTCTTGCCTGGCATGTTACTATGACAACGTAATAGAGAGAGAGAGAGAGAGAGAGAGAGATACCCGTTAATTAAACTATATTAACGTCTCAGTAAAGTTCATTTAAAAATAATCTTTTCTCAATAACTAGGCTTATAAATGGTAATAACTTCTACCACTGCATCATTTTCCCGAGAAAAACAATCTATTAAAATTTATGCTTGTTTGATTTTTTGCATAAAATAGCATTCTTTAAAAGATATTTTTAGTCAATTAGACAACATTCAATAAGATTTATTCCCAGTAATATTAAAAGCAAATTCATCTTAAGAATTCTAATTACAAATCTACATTTTTTTTAACATCAGAACCATTATTTATTTATTTTATTTTATTTATTTATTTATTGTATTATTTCATTTTTTTAAAGATTTGACGTGAAATGTAGACTTTTATTCCATTTGTTAAATTATCATTTACAATTTGTGTTTTTAATTTTATTTTAATTCAGGAGTATCGCTTGCGTTTCATATAAAAATACTGATTACTACTTGAATTAGACTACTTGACATAACTTATTGATAAAAAATTAACAATCATTGTTTGAAGGAAAGTTGAGAAAATATTATTAAGAAAGTACAACATTATATTTCTAGCGAAGAAAAAATATGGCTTTCTTAATGATTTTTAAAAGATAATAATTCGGCTCTATGCTTGTAATTGATTTTCTAATTGTAATGAAAAGTGACTGTTCTCATTATAAACTCGATAAGTATTTAAACATGTGAAATATTTTTTTTTATTTTTTTAGCATATGAATTTTAAAAGAGCATTTGTAATATCTTTCTATTTAAAAATATCTTTTAAAAATTATTCAGTTTAAAAGCCATTTTGTTGCTATAGTAGTATTTAATTCGTAATTATCTGATACTTTGTTCGTCAAATGAAAATAAATTTTACCATTTATTTTAACCAAAACCTCTTGTTAAAGTGGTTTTCTTTATCTTAATGTGAATCAAAATTTTCAAAGCAGGTGAGACGGAGATAATTTCTTTGTTGTTTTGTATATCTCTTTCATTTAGATGCTTCAAAAACAATGACAAAAGAAAATCATGACGTATAATTGGCATACTATTTACTGTGACGCGGCGGAAAAAACGAAAAGCACAGCTTTGGGATATAATTTGCGTGGAAAAGTAATAAAAATAAATCCATCACATATATATATATATATACCGGAATAAGTTCATGGTAAATGAAGCAGCAAAAATAATTCTAAGTAACAACGTAAACAAAAGGTTCCAAGGTTTTTGTTGTTTTTCTCTGTACAGGGTTCTTTCTAAATTTTTTCAAATGATCCTTTTATTCTCTGTATAATATGTGTGTGTGTGTGTTTCCTGTCCGTCCTTTCTTTTAGTTCTGTATATTATACATACGTATAGTAAAATAACTAAAGAAGGAGCAGAGTTATTTTTAAACACAATAAGTATAATAAGAATATACACTGAAGCGCTACTGAATTAGGGATAAATACTTAGTAAAGAGTGGAGACTCCTGTGGCCTTGATAACGGTTTCCATACGACGAGGCATAGATTCAACAAGTTTCTGGAAACAAGCCACGGGAATGACTTGCCAAATATTGGCTAAAGCTGTCCAGAATTCAATAAGGTTCGTTGGTGCTGTATGATGGCCTTTCACTCCTTGTTCCAAAACATCCTAAAGATGCACTATAGGATTTAAGTCTGGGATTAAGTCCAATTTATGGCAAAAAAGTCAGGGGAATGCTCATCCAACCAGCCAGTAGCCAACTGGTACTTGTGAGAGGAACAATTGAATTGCTGGAAAACTCCCTTACCATGCGGATAACAGAACAACATAAATGAGTGGAGGTGATCACCCAGTAACTCTACGTACCGAATTGCATCAAGAGAAGTTGGTACACACACCAAAGATCCCAAACAATGCCACAAAAAACACCCCAGACCATCATTGAGCCATCATGCCCTTATACAGTTCCAACCTAGCATGCAGGCTCCATGGCTTCAGGATCTTGACGCCATATTCTCAGCCTCCCGTTGGCGTTAAGTAGTCGGAATCGAGACTCATCACTCCATACTACTCATTTCCAGTCCTCTACACTCCAGTCTCTGTGCTGTCTTGCCCATGCAAGACGTGCAGTCCGATGGTGAGTATTGGGCAATGGTACTCTCGTAGGTCGATGGCTCCCGAAACTCATACAGTGAAGCAAGCGTTGCACAGTCCGTTTACTGACTGTACGACTGGCACCGTCATTCAACTGTGTGGTAATTTGAGCTAATGTTTGGCTTTGCTGACTACGTACAATACGCTTGAGCGTCTCTCACCACGCACTGTCAAGACAAATTGTCCTTTGCAATTTGCTCGATTGCTAGTTTTTTTGTCCGCCAACCATGTGTTTTTGGTACACTCTTGACATTATCGACCTTGAAAATCCTAGCTGTCTGACGATTTCGGAAATTGAATGTCCCAAGTCCAATGTCGCGTACCTACGATTTGTCCGCGATCGAAGGCGTTTAAATCAGGCAGTTTACCCATACTGGCAATTCCAACAACTAATTCAGAGCAACCATAGTACGCGCTGTATATGCAGTTACCACTGCGCCCTTACTTGAGCATAAATGGTGCGCAGCACTACACAATTTGCATAGCTCTTGGAATCCTCAATTCAGAGGCACTTCAGTGTATTTCAGTAATATATGTTTTGCTTTCCTTCAGAGTTAAAGAAATAAACACAGAAAATATATTCAGTACAATACAATCCTTAAAATTATATACATGTATGTGTATATTGTTACAGGAAGTTTCAAATTGGTGTGCTGATCTGCCGAAAGTATATTGAAGCTGGAAAGATCGGAAATATACCTTGAGAAGTTCAGATACTTGTTATTACCCTGTTGATTGTTTATATACCATGACAAACTCCTCATTAACGCTGAGTAGAAGTGACCTTGGCGATAAATTGGATCCCCATTTGTCACCAAATTTGGCAACCAAAATAGGTGTTGCTAGAAAATTATAAAGTCAATATAAAAATAATTTGACGAGAAAATTTTAGAAACCCCTATAAGGTTCTTTCTAGCTTATATAAAGACAATGCATGGAAACAATATTGTCGTCAAATATTTGATAGCAATATTGCGTTTCATTTGCCTTTTGCAAAATTGGGATAAAATATTTGTATTGCTATGTACAATGCTTATATAAATTTTGAATTTGTGCTTTGAATATTGGAGTGTGATATTTTATTTTGTTGGAAAAAAGACTTACTAGGGAATTTCAAAAAATAAATTACAATTTTCTCTTAAAGCAATTGTGTGAATCTTTCATGCATTTGAAAGACGTTCTACCACGGAACAACATACATGAAACATTTCTTCTCCTGTTGATGAGCATAAATTAAATCAGAACCTCACAAACTAATTTATCACGTAACATAAGCTTATATCTTATTTATAAAGATTTCAATTCGATGAGATCTTTTTTATATCGACCAATTCCCGGTTGTTTGTAAACAGAGCAAACATTACAATGCCCGAATCGACACATGCACGGACTCTCCCTTTGAGTTACTTGCAATAGGTTGTGAATATGGACGTCTTAAGACTCTATGAGTCCCTGGACCCCAATGCAAAAGTAGGCCCTAACTGAGATCCTTAAAAGTAGACAGTATATAGAATGTATTGCAAATACTCGTTCAAACGGTAATTTGAAATAGATAAATGAGCTCGACTCACACTCTCAAAAACCTAAACACAAACAGGCTCGACCGATGGCCATATTTCGACTAAATGAGTTCAATGATTGTTTATGCATTAGGCCTAGACATGGACTACCGTCATCACATAATGCAATTTTACAACGTTTGCCAGTTGACAAGCAGTTTGAAATTCCCTGTTTTTTGGAGAATATGTAGTACGAGAATAATATTTGGCCATTATAAAATTATACGGATCGTGATTTTATCAAGACAGAGCCGAGAACGAAACAAAGCCTTCACGGAGGGTGAGGCTATGGGTCCGGGCCCAGTTGACCCATACCTTAAGACGTCCCTGAAGGCCCGTCTTAAGACTTTTTAAAGCCCTGAGCCTCTATGCAAAAGTAGGCCTTACCTTTGACAGTATACAGCATACGTTGTCAAATATTTGAACAAACAATAAACCGAAATAAACAAATGTACATGACTTACAATAGCACAAAAGGCTTGACTGATTGCTGCCTTTTGACAGAATGAGAAATGATGTATGGAGGTAGGCCTAGACCAATACATGGACAACGGTAATCACAAGTAGCCAGTTGACAGTTTTTCAGAGAATACAACCGGAGAAAACATTTAACCATTGAAATTATTCGAATCATAATCTTATTAAGGCTGTCGAAAACAAGGCGAGGCCCTGGGCCCAGGTCCAGTTGGTCCACGCCTTAAGACAACGGTTCTAAAACTGTGCCCTAAGGAGTCCACGACACCTTTCTAGAGGGGCCACAAAAGTCTCTTATTTAATGTTGAGATTTTCCTCTTTTATATATACAGACTCTGAAAGGCTTCGTGGAAAAATTGAGATGTGCCGTCCTAAATTAGATAATTAATTTGCCTCCCATGAAAAAACTCTACTATAATATGTACTTCAGTGAAGAATATTAATTCAGTTTTTTTTTTATTGTTTGCAACTACATGGCTATTACTACAATGTAATATTTTGAAAAAATAATTGAAACCATCGAACTGGAATTGAGACTGCATATTTCAAATACTACACCAGATTTAAAAGCACTTGTGAAAGAAAGTTAGCGCCATTTTTCTCGTTAAAAATTTTACTTAATACAGTCAAGTTCATTCTTTATTCGAAATTAGTATATTTTTGCTATATCTATAGATATATTATGTATATAATTAGATATTTGCTGCTTTTCTTAAAGGAACAAAAAGTGTTAAAAAAGGTTGTATAAAAGTAGCGGTGGTAATTTTAGGATTATTAGGGAACCATTAAATCGCTCAACCAAATATTCGTAATCGGGGAAGGGTTGTTCAAAATCTTGGGGTCAGCGATGTAAGGCAGATTCATAAAGGGGGGTCGCGGTGATCGAAATTTTAGGACCCACTGCCTTAAGACGTCCGTGATTGTGACAACTGTTGATGATTTAAGTACACAAAACAGAAAAGAGGAATGTATACTTGTGAATGAGTGTGTAATAAATACAACGAAAAATACACCACTTAAAGTCATACATTTGCGTGAGAGAAAAAGCGATTAATTTTATCATTTTTAATTGAAATTAAAGATGAAAGGGACTTTTTTCACTCAATTTTGAAAGTTTTCGTAATAACTTTCCATGAACGCAAAAATCCCTTTATCCCCGGTGTGACGAAGCCGGTCTTCTCCCTAATTGCTGACAGACCCCTTGCCGACAGATGTTGAGAAAATTCCAGACATTTCCCTAATTGCTGGGAAAGAATTTCGTAACTGGGGGTCAAAGATTTGGACCCTTTTTTCTCAGGCTGTCCCGACCGTCAAAAAGAGACGCATTAATATTGTGCTTTCGTTGTCCCACGATTCGGTGAAGACAGCGCGTCTGAAAACTTACAACGTGCACCTAGACATCGGCGCCCATTGGGCTAGAGATCAAATGGGCTGAGACCGATAGAGGCGGCAGAAGAACAAGAGATCAAGGGAGCCTAGACCGACAGGGGCGGCAGAAGAACAAGAGATCACAGAAAGATGATTAGGCGAGAGATGGTTAGAGAAAGATATATATAAGGGGAGAGAGAGAGCACCCGAAAAAAGATTGGATTTTGAGGGAACCGTTGTGAGGTCCCTTCAGCGAGGAGAAAAAACGATAGTGAGTCCGCGAAGTACGGTGGATTCCGAATTGGTGAGATCCGGGAACGGTCTGAGTCTCGATCAACGATAGGAATACGAGAAAAACTGTCCCAGTCAAGAGTGTGGATTGTTTATACCAGCGGAGTTAAAAGTTCGCCGAAGGAAAAAAGGGTGCAGCTACGAAGGAGAAGTGCTTCAAGTGACAAGAGAAGGAAAGGCGCAGCATTTACCGTCGTGCGAGGGAGGGTAAGTCCTTTTTCTTTGAAATTGTGCTCGGAGCAGGTAGCTTTTTGTTTATTTGTTAGCTTAGTATTGTTTGGAAATCTAAGTGAATTTTGTGCTCACGGTAATAAATTTCGTTTGCCAAGAGTCTAAAAGAGTTGCTTTGGTATGAAAGTGTTTTTTATAATACGTTAGTTTTGTTTACGGGGTCAGAATCTTAGCATCGTGTTTTTACTTTATGATATCGATAGATGCGTACGGTTGTAATTTAAAGTACATATTGTCAATTTTTGCATAGTTACTTCGGAGTATTTTAGCAGCACTAATAGGATTGTATTGTTTTGGTATATGTGTGATTTCTTCATTTGTTGTAATACTCTTGTTTAGTAGTTTATTGTGTATTTTTGCGTGATGTCTTTCCTTTTAAGATTAAGACTAGTCGGTACCCCCTATACCGACAATGTTAAATTGAGCCATTTTAGGAACCTGTTTCTCAGAAACTGTTAAATATAAAAACTTCAAATTTTATCTGTATATTAATTAGGCTTTTTTATTTAAATAATGGTAAAATATTTAAAATATATTGTTTACTTTTTTCAAAAAAATTTATCGTAAAAGTATCGCTTTGAAATTTTTGAAAATTGTCTTTTTTTTACGATAACTGCCTTTCAGCATAATATTTTGGAAAAATCTCCAAAAAAGTGGTTCCATTATATATAGTTACATATTATTTATGTGCAGTAAAAATTGCAAGTACATTCATTCAGTACATTCTTTGAAAAAGGTACACGTGGATTGAAAACAATCATTTTGAGAAAATTGCATTTTTAGTGTAAAAAGGCACTTCATCACAAAAATAATGAATTACAACATGTATTTGCCCTATTTTATTAAACATTAGTTTCTCAATTTTTTAAGCATAAAATAGGAAACAAAAAAGTCTTAAAATGTTCAGAAAATACATATATAGTATTTTTCAGTTTTTGTTCAACGAGATTTTTTTAGCATTTTGTATAAATTTTCACAAATTATGTAACAATCTGCGAAGAATTCTTAGCTTCGATGCATTACAAATATCAAATTTGACCTTATAACATCATAAATATAATGTAAACATGTATCAATATGTAAAAGTAATGATTTGGAAATATGTGATTTTACGACATTGCGAAAGGTATTATTATGGATTTGTATGTTCACTTGCAAACACAATTTCTAAAAGTTTCAAATTTCAAAATTTTCTCTTAACTGTACAAGATATTTCTAAATAAGTAAAAAAAAACTATTTTTATGTTTTTAAACATGAAATTTGTGTATTTTTATGCATGTAAAAGCTTCTCACAGCGACAAAAAGCATTGCACATCTGAGTTATAATTAATTACTTTATTGTAATATCTTCGATTATTAAAGCTTAAAATCTTGTCTGAACAATAAATAAACATTAATATTTGCAATGAATTGAAATATTTAAAATATATTGTTTAGTTTTCTCAAAAACATGTAACATAAAAATATCACTATGTGTTACGACCCGCATGTGCAGAGGGCGCTAGTAGTCCTTGTTTACATTTCGTCAGTATGCTTGTAATGCATCCTCGGAGCGGACGTACCTACCGTCCTCAATAAACAAACAATTTTTAAAGTATACAGTCCACGCCTTTTGCTTGAGCAGTCAAGTTATACATAACTCAAAGTCTGCTCATAATCCGTTCTAGACATTTCTAGAATAACCACACCATTTGTGGTTAAAATCAGAGCTATCGACCTCACCCAGTTTTGTGGTCGGTGTCGAGCCCGAGCCAAAATTCAAAATGGCTCCAAAGGAACTACCAGAACTCACCATGTTTAACAGAAGGAAAGCACATCTGCTCGGTCAGATCACACGCATTAGAAACTCCTTGGAAAATGTGGATTCACCATTGAATCAAGTTGAAATAAGAACTAAACTCGCATCGCTTTCTGAAGTGAAAGCAAAAATAGACAAACTTCGGACCGAAAGCTACAGGATTCTTTCGGATGAAGAGCTCATGGATTTCGAGACCAGTTTGGACACGATGGAAGTGGACGCAGATAATTTAGAGGTGAGTCTCAATACCTTACTTGAATCTTCTAATGTGGATACCTCTGAATTATCTGTGAAAAATGATTTTGCTAATTACAATGTGAAACTGCCATCCATTAATTTACCGGAATTTTCGGGACAATATATTGATTGGTTGCAATTTAAATCCCAATTTGTATCATTAATTCATGATAACGCTTGTTTATCAGACTCGCAAAAAACTATATTATTTGCAATCTGCCCTGAAAGGCCATGCAAAACAATTGCAAACAGTAAACGATTCTTACTCATCTTTATTTGAAGCTTTAGAAGGTAGATACGAAAATAAAAGATTAATTGTAAATAGTCATATTGCTGAACTTTTAAATCCTAACAAAATAAAATTTGAATCTGCTTTTCATCTCAGAAGTTTAATAGATTCAATTCAGAGTCATCTTAGAGCCTTAAAACAACTAGAATTAGAACCTAACGCTTTGTGTGAATCAATGTTAATTTTTGTTATAACTCAACGTCTAGATGATGAATCGCGTAAACAATATGAAATGGAATTACATTCTAATGATTTGCCTAAGTGGAATAATTTTTTAGACTTTTTAATAAAAAAGGAGCCAAGCCTTAGAAAACGTACAAAGAAATTCTTCGTTGAAAAACAAGAACGAATATTCTCCAAAAATTCAGATCATTTGTCGTGAAAAGCAATGAAAAACCTGTCCGTTATGTCCTTCAGAGACACACCCAATTTTTAAGTGTAAAATGTTTCACGAGATGTCTGTTCAAGAAAGAAGCAACAAAGTGAGATCCTTAAACCTATGCTTTAATTGTCTAGGCCATCACCTTATTAAGAACTGTTTAAAACTGAACAGGAAATGTAGGGTTTGTAATGCGAACCACAATTCTCTTCTTTGCAAAACAAGGGTGCCCGGAGCGATATCAGAACCACACCAAAACAGAAATATCCCCTCTCTACAGAGTTCATCAGGGGTCATTTATGACCCGAGTCCAGCCGCGACGTGTCTTTACAATGAGATTGGGGAGAAATCCATTTTGCTTTCGACCGCGAAGGTCAAAGTTCAGAGTGCGACAGGGGGTTGGCTTGTAATGAACGCGATCCTCGATTCAGGGAGCCAGAAATGCCTTTGTAGCTTGGAAGCGTCAAATTTCCTCGGGTTGGAAAAATACTCTATGAATTCAACTATTGTAGGCTTGAATGGAGCTTGCATTTCAGCGAGGAAAGGAATTTCCGCTGAAATTTCGAACGGAAGTTAATTTAAAAGAACACTTAACTTTCTCATAGTCCCTAAAATTACTGGTTGCGTTCCTACACAGCCATTGGATTTAACAAAAATAAAATTGCCTCAAAATATAAGATATGCAGATGCGGAATTTAATATTCCCAAACGAATTGATATTCTCCTGGGAGGTGAAATATTTTATGAATTATTAAAAAGTAAACAAATAAAATTACATGACAGTTCAATAATATTGCAGGACTCCGTATTTGGTTACATTGTAACAGGTTCCATTCAAAACGAACCATCGAACTATATATATTATTTTTGCAATTTCATCCAAGATCAGGTTGATAGAAATTTAACAAAATTTTGGGATTTAGAAGCAATAGGAATTAAAGCAGAGTCTAGTTGTGACCCAGACGACCAAGCCATGCAACAATTAAAATCAACAGTACGTTTCAATAGTGGTCGTTATGAAGTTGGGTTTCCTTGGAAGGGC
Organism: Trichonephila clavipes; assembly: GCA_019973935.1. Classification (NCBI taxonomy): domain Eukaryota; kingdom Metazoa; phylum Arthropoda; class Arachnida; order Araneae; family Nephilidae; genus Trichonephila; species Trichonephila clavipes. The sequence goes on from BMAU01020921.1 coordinate 1,918,944, forward strand.
CATACACAAGAGTTAAATGACAATTTTTCCGTAGCAAAAAAAACGTGTAAAATCCTTAACAAGAAGATTCATTCGTGATCCAACTCTGTACATACAATATTCCGAAATTTTGAAAGAATATGAATCTCAAGGAATAATTGAAAGGGTTCTAGAAACTGAAAAACCAACTGATAGAGCAGTATTCTATTTACCACACCAAGCGGTCTTTCGCCAAGAAAGCCTAACTACAAAAATGCGCATTGTTTTCGATGCAAGTTCTCATGAAGATGGACAACCATCTCTTAATGACTGTATATGGTCAGGTGGGAATTTAAACCCAAACATATTCCACCTGATAATTTCTTTTCGCTTGAACACGATTGCTATCACCGCAGATATAGAACGTGCATTCTTGCAAATATCATTACGTGACGAGGACAGAGATGCAGTTAGATTTTTGTTTCCAGACATTAAATCAAATCAAACAGATCCCTACAAGTTTCAAGTGTATAGATTTAAGCGTGTGATGTTTGGAGTCAACGTAAGCCCCTTCTTGCTCTCCGCAACAATTAAGCATCACATCGAGAATTACCGTGAGCAATATCCAGCAGCAACTGAAATGCTTGACACTTGTCTCTATGTTGATGACGTAATCAGTGGTGCTGATGACATCTCCCAAGCCTTAAAAGTATCAAAGGATGCTGAAACAATCATGAAGAATGCCAGCATGAAATTACGCAAATGGAATTCAAATGATCAAACATTGATGAGAACTTGGGAAAAGGAAGGCCTTGAGACACATCCTCGTCACCCGGACGACAGTTCCAAAATCCCTTCGTCAAAGGTTTTAGGGATACCATGGGATGTTGTCCACGACTATTTTACAATTGATGTTAAAGGACTTCTGCAATTGGACACGTCAAAACCCATCACAAAAAGAATTGTGCTTCAATCAGCTGGGAAAATATACGATCCAGTTGGGTTCTTGTCACCCTACACGATTAGGCTCAAATGCCTATTACAAGAACTTTGGCTACGGAAGTTATCCTGGGATGACGAGCTACCGCCGCCAGATATTCATGCAGTATGGTCACAATGGTGGTTAGAACTTCCATTTTTATCAGAGTTAAAGATTCCGCGAAAGATCCTCGATTCCAGTGGAGATTCAAGTGAAGTCCAAATCCATACCTTTTCTGATGCCAGTCAAAAAGCATATGGAGCAGCCGCCTTCTTGAGAGTCAAGCACAAGGACAGAGTCAGCGTTGATCTTGTAACATCCAAGCGCCGTGTTGCACCTCTGAAAAGGTTATCCCTCCCTAGATTGGAACTGATGGGCGCGCTCTGCTTGCTGCACGCTTAGCAAAGGAAGTCAAGAAAATCCTAGATCAGAAGTGTTCAACCAGAGCCTTTTTCTGGACGGACTCTCAGGTCACCTTACATTGGATCAAAGGTCCAAGCCATAGATGGAAACCCTTTGTTGCGAACAGGGTTCGCGAAATCCAATCCCTCACCGATCCTAACTCGTGGTTCCACTGTTCCGGCAAGGACAACCCAGCAGATCTACTTACGAGAGGAATCAGCGTAGACGCTCTTACAACCAACTCCAAGTGGTGGAATGGATCCTCGTTTCTACGTCAAATTGACTTCCAGACCAAAGGACTAGATGAAGCGATCCCAGAAAGAGTGTATTTAACGGAAATGAGAAAGAACTCAAATCCAAAAGAGGACATTTCCTTAACATTGACAGTGACTAAAAACAATTTCCTTGAAAACATTATTGATATTTCAAACAACTATGTAAAATTAATTCGTGTTGTAAGTTTTCTTTACAGATTCATACACAACTGCAGAACCAGAATTACAAAGATAAAGGGACCCCTTACTTCACAGGAGGTAAGTCATGCTGAGAACTGGCTGATCCACTCATTGCATGAAAGGGAGTTCTATGAAGAAATGCGCAAATTGTTGGCAGGTGAGCCTATTCCTATGAAAAGCAAATTAACTCCACTTAATGTTTTTCTTGATGAGAGCAACATCATTAGAGTAGGAGGCAGACTTGCCAATTCAAATTTAAATGAGAAAGCTAAATTTCCCATGATTTTACCTAGTAGAAACGTTTTAACTGATATTATATTGAGCCATTATCATAAAAAATATTTGCATGCAGGACCCCACTCACTTTTATATCTTGTTCGTCAAAAATTCTGGCCACTCAATGGCAGAAATAACTGTCGTAGAATTATTCATGAATGTGTGAATTGCTTTAAGAACAAGCCCATCACTATGAATCAAATCATGGCTAACCTACCGAGAGATCGTGTAACACCGAATTATCCCTTTAATGTCACGGGCGTTGATTTTGCAGGCCCATTCTTCATTAAGTTTAAAAATCAAAGAAAAGGGGCATTAAATAAAATTTATGTAGTAGTCTATGTATGTTTATGTACAAAAGCAATTCATTTAGATTTTGTGACAGATCTCACATCCCAAGCATTCATTGCAAGTTTAAAACGTTTTTTTGGTAGGAGAGGAAAGTGTGCAAAAATCACCACCGACAACGCTAAAACATTTGTTGGCGCAAATGCCGAAATTAAAAAAATTGTTCAAAATGATTAAATTACCTGATCACACATTAGCAGAATTTTTGACAAATGAATCGATAGAGTGGAATTTTATCCCACCCAGGTCCCCAAACCATGGAGGGCTATGGGAAGCAGGAGTAAAGGCATTTAAATTCCACTTAAAAAAGAGTCGTGGGGAACGCACATTTAACTCTCGAAGAGTTCATCACAATACTTTGTGAAATTGAGGCTGTGCTAAATTCCCGACCACTCACTCCTTTGACGTCAAATTTCGATGATTTCGAAACACTGACCCCTGGACACTTCTTAGTAGGTAGACCCCTAACATCCATAGTTGAACCGCAAATAACTAATATAAACGAGAATCAGTTGTCGAGATGGGAATGAGTAAAGAAAATTACCCAACATATATATAAGCTTTGGAAACGCGATTATTTGAATAATTTACAAGAACGTCACAAGTGGAAATTTAACAAAAAAATAATGTTTCTGTAGGAACCTTAGTTTTAATCAAAGATGAAAATCTTCCTAGTACGAAATGGAGTACCGGAAGAATAACTGAAATTTTTCCTGGCACCGATGGTAAAGTGCGAGTTGTGAACCTGCGTATGCCAAACGGAAATATATTAAAAAGGACAATCAGAAATCTTTGTATATTACCTGTATGAATTTTGTTATTAGTAATTATTGTATGTGTATAAATTAACTTCAATCGTATTTAAGTATCATAAAATGTATTGTGTATTTTTCATTTAAGTACTGTAAATATTGTGTATTTTTCATTTAAGTACTGTAAATATTGTGCATGCCTTTTGCTTTGCAAATATTGTGTATTTTGTATGTAAGTATCGTCAATTGCATTATGTATTTGTATTGAAATTTCATTTCAATGGCGGGGACTCTGTTACGACCCGCATGTGCAGAGGGCGCTAGTAGTCCTCCTTGTTTACATTTCGTCAGTATGCTTGTAATGCATCCTCGGAGCGGACGTACCTACCGTCCTCAATAAACAAACAATTTTTAAAGTATACAGTCCACGCCTTTTGCTTGAGCAGTCAAGTTATACATAACTCAAAGTCTGCTCATAATCCGTTCTAGACATTTCTAGAATAACCACACCATTTGTGGTTAAAATCAGAGCTATCGACCTCACCCACTATGAATTTTTTTAAAAGATTGAAGATATATGAATTTCAGTCAAATATTTTGGGAAAATCCAGAAAAAAAACTCACAAGAATATGTATAGTTACATATCAATATAACATGAGGGGGGAAATTTCATATTCAAACATACATTATTTTCTGAGAAAAAGATGTATTTAGTTTTAAAAACATCATTTTTGAGAAAATTGTATTTTTACTATAAAGTGTGACTTCATCAGAAAAATAATGAATTACTACATGTATTTGTCCCATTTTATTAAACATTAGCATCTTTGCAATTTATTTTGCATAAAATAGTAAAAAAAAAAAAGTCTTAAATTGCCCAGAATAGCATTTTTCAGTTTTTTTTAATGAGATAATTTCTAGTATTACATCAATTTTCTCAATTCTGTATCAATTTTTGAAGAATTAGTAGCTTTCATGGCCTTACAGATATGAAATGGGAACATAAAGCATCATAAATAGAATGTGAAAAAGTATCAATACGGCTTTGGTATGAATTTGAGATGGTATTTAAAAACACCTGTGATTGTACGACATTTTGAAAGTTTTCGCTGGGTTTTTGTAAAGTTATAAGGTTTCATTGTTGCAGACAGTTTCTAAGTTTTATATAAACTTCAAAAAGTACTCTAAACTAGTCAAATGATTTCTAAAACAGCCAAAATAAAACTTTTTATGTTTTTAAACATGAAATTTATGTATTTTTATATATGTAACAAGCTTCTCTCAAAGACAACAAACATCACATTTGATGTGTCATCTCATACCTTTTTCTCAGAAACTATTGAACGTAAATACTCAAATTTTTATTGTATATCAATTAAACATTTATATTTATACTGAAATGAAATTTTTTAAATATATTAATTAGTTTTTTCAAAGACAAACTGTTAGTTTACCGAGCATTAATATTATGAATTTATTGAAAATTGTTATTTTTTGTTATATCTGCTTTCTATTTGGATGTTTTAAGAATATTTCAAAAATGTCACTTCAGTATACACAATTACATTTAAGAAACATAGGGTACATCCATCCAGGAAATTTACACATTTTTAAAAATAAAAATTTTAGGAAACAGAAATTTTAATAAAAAAAATCTTACCTTATCGAAAAAAAATTTAGCCAATAATTTATTTTGCACAGTAATGAAGGGTAAGATTCCTGATTCCCTTCAATTTCCATTGATTCAATGGATGGTATGAAATGTCTTTTACTATTGTTTAGATGAAAAGCAGGTGTTTTACATATGCAATATTTTAACAACTATCACCTGTCCAGTATCAAAATTGGTTGCAATAAGTACACTCTTATTTCTGCCATATCCCTCATTTTTAAAAGCTTCTGAAAAAGTTATTAAGTATTTAAAGGTATAAAAATTTCTAAGGAAGAAATAATACACAACAAAAAAATTCTAATTGCAGAACAAAATATTTTCCTCTTATTTACAAACTTGGCTCCAAAAGTACATAAACAAACTAACAGCTTAACTTGCAGGTAAGTTTCATTTAATCTACAGTTAATTGTGTGTATGATTAAATGAAATTTTGTGGAGGCTTTGCCAGTTCTCAGATTTAAAAAAGTCAATATTTACACATAATCTGTCAAAGTGGGTGTGGCCTGTGGCAGTTGATTATATTTTAAAAGCCGTTTTAAAATACTTCTAATTTAGATAACGCCTTATATGTTATATTATTGGAAAGGTAATGATTTGGAGATTTTAAAAATATCAAAAACTCAAAATTGATTTGCAAAAGGTTTTTACCCTACTGACTGCTCTTAAGAAAAGGTGACTTGTTAGACATTGCGAAAGAATTAGGGGTGGAAGTTGATATTACTTTACCCAGGATAGAATTTAAGAAGAGAATTTGTCAAAGTAACTACTATAATGAAGAGTCAGTTAAATATTTGTTGGAAGGTATTTTGGAAGAAAGACGTGAAAGTAAGGAACGTGAAAGTGAGAAACGACAGAAGTTAGAACGCGAACTTAGGGTTTTGAAGAGAGTAAGCAAATGAGAGAATTGGAGTTAGAACGACTGAGGGATAAACTCAGAAATAAGTTGAAAGAACAAGAGTTCAATATGACTGCAGGTGATGAAAGGAACAATCTTGCAAGTGTCTGTTATTTGTCAGGAAACCATACAGCAGAATTTAGGCAACCGGTTAGCAAGTATAGGCCATTAATTAACCCGTAGTTAATAAAAGAGTGGAGGAAGTCCCGTCTTGTGATTTCGAAAAGGAGAATTGTGACCCCTGTGAGATACACGAACGTTTTTCCCCGGTCTGAAGTAATGGGGATAGTAACAGAAAAAAATTAAAGGTCTAAGATTGAGGAAGGAAAAGGAATCAATGTGTATAGAATTAGTGATTGTGAAAGGAAAGTGGGGTCAATTGCAGGTGGAGAAAGTGTTAGGGCTGTGGCTATGAGTGCACAGCGGGTAATAATTTTTTGGGACATAGGAGTTGGTTCTTTAGAATTGATAGTAGATAAGGGTTTAACAGGCCCACGACGCCTTGGTTTGGGAGAATAACTGCAAGAGAAAAGATAGTGTTGTGACTCGAAGTGATAGTAAAATAGTTCCATTCGAGAAAGAAAGGGAGGCAGGTTTAAACGCGGCGAGCGACTTTTCCATTGAAAACGCGGGTCCAGTTTTTCCCACCCAAGAGAATGGAACTGAACCAACGGTAGAATTTCCTTTGTTTTTCGAAAAAATGAAGGGGAGTCAGCTCAATTAAAGAACTCTGATTTTAGTTCAGAGCAAAAGAAGTACAAAGACTATGTATTGTGGGAAATAGCCAAATTAAGTTTAGGTGAATGTTGTCGGACAAGGGAAGTAAATATAGAGAGGGTTACTGGGACGAAGAGACGGAAAGAATTCCGAAAACTCTAGGTGTGCCCTTGAAATTCACACTAGAATTTAACCAGTCAAGCCACCCGCTGAGTGACTCAGTAGGACAAACGCAGGGGATTTTAAAACGCGTCGCGTAGGTATTTTGCGCGGAAAAGAAAGAAAAAAGGATCCTCTCAGCATTATTTTCGTTACACACTGTTCCAGACATTTCCCTAATTGCTAGGAAAGAATTTCGTAACTGGGTGGTCAAAGATTTGGACCCTTTTTCCCAGGCTGTCCCGACCGTCAAAAAGAGACGCATTAACATTGTGCTTTCGTTTTCCCACGATTCGTTGACGACAGCGTGTCTGGAAACTAACAATGTGCACGTAGACATCGACGCCCATTGGGCTGAGACCGACAGGAGTGGCAAAAGAACAAGAGATCACAGAAGGAAGATTGAGATGGTTAGAGAGAGAGATATATATAAGGGGAGCGAAAGCGCCCGAGAAAAAAGATTAGATTTTGAGGGAGCCATTGTGAAATCCCTTCAGCGAGGAGGAAAAACGATAGTGAGTCCGCGAAGTACAGCGAATTCTGAACCGGAGAAACTTTACGTGAGGGGACAGATTTGGAGGTCCCTCCCGCTAAAGAATTGTGATTTAGCTATACCTTAGTCCACGAAGTAAAGTGGAATTTGGAACTGTGGACATTGAGAAGGAGCAACTGTACGGCGGATTTGGAGCCAACGAACTCACCCAGACTTGGTGTGGAATTACCGAGAGTGAATGTATAGGACTTTTCTCTAGCATGTAATTTTACGTCATTATTTTATGCGAGAGAGATGAGACATTGCAGCGAAAGAGACTCGAAATTTGTAGAACCTTTTGCTAATTAATTGTGATAAAATATTTTTTGATGATTTTCTTATTGAAATAAATAGTTCATCGCAGAGCTGTGTGAAGTTGTTACACCGGTTTAAAAAAATCCTAGCAAAAAAAAAAGATTTCATGTCATCGAATTCGATAAAGATAACCATCTAACAATTGAATAAAGTATTTAGAATAATGGATAGGAATATGGAGTCCACACACAAAGAAAATCACACTTGGCATTCTGCGGTGATATGTGATCTTGCTACTTAAAAAAATAACACCCTTAAAGAGCCTTAAGCTATTTATGTTGTTGTTTCTAATGCCACCTGTCTGACGTATTCAGAACGAGGCCCACGAAATTCATCGTGGATAGAAGTACTCCTTTCGTTTTGGCCTTGAACACCATACAGGTGACAGTACGATTTAGCTCGGTGACGATAAATGGCACCACCTCCTATCTCCACCTCCACAATCTAGGAATGGAACTGAAGGGGGGAGAATATTCTCCAGTTCCTGCGCTCGTGACTCAGCCCACAAGACTACGGACCCACTGATTTAACGAGCACATACTCCGTGTGTACTCGGGGGGGGGTATTTGGTGGCATCGGGCATCGAACCCAGGCCTTCCGGTCTGGAGTCCGATGCTCTAACCACTTGGCTACCCACATGTTCTACACTAAAAGCGTTCGAAAGTTTGTGGCAAGGAAAAGGAAATTGATAATTCTATTTTTAACATTTTTCAAGTTTAAAATTATTTATTGCACGTTTACTTTTCAGTACCTCATTTTCTCAAATGATACCGCATGAAAACAAAATTTAAATATATGCAGAATCTTCCCTTGTTGGTTTCGAAAATACATTCATAATTTAGAAAATCAGAGTTGATTTTGATATCAAGTCATCATTTACCTTTCATCAAAGGAAATAAAACCCTCAATAATATTTCATGTAGTCTAATATCACCAGAGGTGCTATGAGATATAACTAGACATACCACTACCTTTGGACGTGGGTGTTTTATCCGGGCTGCCGCAGATGTTAAGACAATAGTATAAAAATTTTAATTCCAATATGTTCAAAAAATTCATTTAAACAGGCCCGCTTTTCTGCTTAGGCACGTTAGGCACATGCCTAGGGCGCAAGAGGTTTGGGGGTGCAAAAGAATTGGAGAACGAGGAAAAAGACAAAAATTTAAAATTAGAGAGAACGTAGAACTGCCTAGTATTTATTAAAAAACCAATATTATTCTCCTTTATTTTCATATCTAAATTATCAAATCTTCGTTTCACTATCGATCAAATTATTATGTAAAACCCTTGGCTTTTCTTCCCCAAATCATATTTTGTTTCATGTAAAATACAAAACTCAAAATAAAATATTTATAGCAGCGTTTCTCGAACAGTAGGGCGCACCCCCCTAGGAGGGGGATGTGATAACCCTACTTGGAGGTGGCGGCGCGAGCATATCGCGGAAAATCGAAAATAAAAAGATTTAAAATAATTATCAATTTAATAAAATGATTTACAATTTAAAATAATTACAAAGTAAAATATATTCTTATATAATAAAAAATGAAGTATACATCCACACTGATATAATACATTCTACTTATAAATGTATCAGTATTGCACAAAGCATTTGATGATTAATTTATCAATATTTAAAGAAAAACAAATTTAGTAATTACTAGTGACTTCCCTGGCCTTGTCATATACAAAACTTAATATTTATCTTGATAATTAGTACGGCTTATAATTAAAGTCGTATAGTATTATAGTTTTACCATCAAGGTACATTATAATTGTGTTCAATACATTGTTATTGTAAGAAGGGGAAAGAAAATTGCGTTGCAAATAATGAAAGTTTAAAAAGCACTGCTTTATCGCAATCTATAACATTCTTTTGGGTATCAACAATTCCTTTAGATTCTAAGCAGAATATTTATATACAAGGATGAAGGGTTCAATTCCCCCCCCCCCTCTCCTTATAGACTAGCAGATTTTTAATCTTTAGCATGAAGGTTAAGCCTCAGCATTTTTATCTCTTTTTTTAAAAAAATAATAATCCCTCCCATAAAAAAATTATGTGTACGCCCTGCTTCAGTTTACTAATTTTATTATTACCTTATCGTATCAATAAAATTCATAAATCCAGGCTGCTAAATATTTTGTGCATGTTTCTTTTTTACTCTGTGCTTTAAGAGACGTTTGCAGATCTTTAGACTTCTCCCTCTTTGTGTTATTAAAAATTAAATATGTTTACTAAAAATATTTTTCCCCTGTCTTTTTTCTTTTATTAATATGTAATGAAAAACTTCTCTGTATTTACATATGTAACACACGGTTTAATACTAAGACCGAAATGTAGATGGCGGTACTTGTAACGGAAGTATTACCGACCGAAGCTCTGTATTACCGCCAGAGAGAGTTGGGATTCGAATGAGTAAACTTTACTCGTCTCGCTGTCCAATCCTGGACTATGTAATATATTTAATTTCCCCTTATTTTCTCTAAACGTTTAACCTGTATTGTGTCTAAATGTCTGTCCATTGTAACTGTGTTATTTTATGTCATTAAAACTATTTTAAATTACCCCGAGATCTTATCCATTATTTTGGTTTACCCAGTAATGACATAAGAGAACCGTTACAAATTAGCGCCAAAACGTCGGGCCGATCCGAACACACGATTCCCAGCTTTCGCTCGATTTTTCCACTTAGGTTGAGGCGTTGTCACCCGACAACAAATAGAGAATTCGCAACCCTGCGAAAAAATATTGTTTTCATCCAGAAAACCTGTGAACAGATCAGTGTTGTTTATTCTAAATAATCTTACTCTGTTATTCTGTGTAAGAACAGTGATTATATATTATTGCTCTTAGTATGTATTGTGTGTTACAGTATATAGTAACATAGTTGAATTTTAAGTGATATTTTCACTTATATTTATTTGTCAGTATTCTTAATACTTTTTTGAAAACGAAACTTGCAATCTATTATTTGTTCTCATTAAAGCTAATTGAAGGTTATTTATGAATGTATATTTACTTACTAATTAAGAATTTAATGCCATTAACATATATATACTTTTGTTATCTAGAAATTATTGCGATTGATATTTATTCAGATAATTTCACTTTGATTCTTGTTTGATTTTACTAAACTTTTAATTAAGTTTTAAGTTTAATGTAATTTTTATCATGTTTTTTTTTACTTTTTATGACTAATATAAAAATAATTATTTTGTGAAGTACATGATTTATTACGAAGTATTACTATAACAATTGAAAACTTGTATGTTTTGATAAAGTATAAACATTTATGCTTTTTATTTAAAAATTTTTGGAAAATAATTTCAAGTACTTCTAAGTGAAAACAAGTTTGTAATAGTGTTAATTTCGGAGTGGATGAAATAACTTATGAATGGTATTTCTATTTAAACGTACTTGAATTGCTTTTGATTTAAAAACAACTTAATTGTGTGATTTAAGTTAACGAAAACGAAATTTTTCTTTGATTTAATTTAAATGATTTCATGTTAATTGCTGATACTCTTTTGATTAATAATGAATATTATTCAAATATTATTATTTTGATTTTGCAGTACAAAAATTAGAAGATAGTTGATATCGAAGAATTTATTTCATTTTTTTAAATCTAATTAATATTGATGTGAAAATTAATTAGCACATTTTGAAATTAGAGAATTATATTGTCATTCAGGAAGAGTGTATTATAGTATAGAGTATTTTTTGTATGTATCGGAAACTTTAAGTGCATAAGTATTGTTTGACTATAATATTTTCAGATCACAGAATTAACAGTTTTGAGTGAACTTTAATTCATTAACTTTAATTGAACATTACTAAATTAACTTTGAAATTGTCTAAAAGTGACGAAAAATGGCTTTTTTGGGAAGGTCCAGAAAAGAGGATTTACGAATGTTGGCAACAGAATTGGGTCTGGCTCCGTCGGACAATCTCAAAATTATTGAACTAAAGGATCTCATTACCAACAGCGATAGGTATGATGAGGAATTCGTCAAAGATGTGCTCAGCGTCATTGTGGAAGAACGTACAGCAACAGAAAAATAAAAAGCTACGGAACTGGAGAAGAAACAGAAAGCCGTGGTTGTGGCTCAGCAACGAGAAAGAGAATTCGAACTGGAAAAAATGAAAATTCAACTTGAAATGCAGAAGCTGTCACAAGCACCTGTTACAAGTCAACAGCTAGAAAACCCGAAGCTTGAGTTAAATAGAATTATTCCTAGGTTCAATTCGAAGGAAGATGAAATGGGCCTATACTTGACGATTTTCGAACGCCAAGCGAAGTTCTTGAACATCCGTGAAAAAACTTGGACAGCATACCTGATTGGCTCATTGCCACCTGATATAGCTCAGCTCATCGCAAGAGAGGATGAAGATGATGCTCAAAACTATGAAAAGGTAAAGGAAATGCTTCTCAAAAGATTTCGAGATACAGGGGGTAGGTTTAGGCAGTACTTTTCCCAACAGAAGAAAAACCCAGATTCAGCATGGCGAGACTTTTATTTCGAATTAAGTTCTTATTTTGAAGGTTGGATCAAAGAGTTGAAGATAACCACGTTTGATCAACTTAAAAGTCTGATAATTGCTGATCAGATAAAAAGAAAAACTCCAGCAAATATCAAAGAACATTTTCTGGATATTTGGGCGGATTTGAACGATCCTCTGGAATTGGCTGAGAAGTTGGCCTTAGGTTATCATATGCGTCCTGGAATGAAAACTAATCCAAATCAGACTTTCAAGAAGAAAGAATTCAGGAAACCCTTTCCAATTAAGAAAAATCAACCTGTTGGAGGATCCCATGATAACAACTCACCTGGACCCTCTAGAACAGTGCCTAGATTCCCAAGTTACAAAACTGAAGGAAGAAACCCGATAAGGTGTTACGAATGTGGGACTCCTGGTGTCGTCAAGTCAAAGTGTCCTAAATGCACTAGAGCTAATGAAATGGAAACAGCAGTGAACTGTATGACGTTATTCAACTTGAATTCGAACTTGTATCCCACAAGTGTGATTGTTCTCAAAATTTTTGGAGAAAAGATTGCTGTATGTGCTGATACCGGTGCTTCCCATACCATTGCAGGTGAAAAGATGTTTAAATTTCTACAAGAGCATGATGTCACCTTTACAAACAAAAGGATTTCATTTATGATGGCTGATGGAATTTGGCAGACCATTATGGCTCTGAGTACTGTCGTCGACCTGTACATTGAAGGCAAAGTTATTCCTACAGAATTTCTAGTATTGCCTGATGCCAAAGGAAATAAGACTTTGCTAGGACTTTATTTCCTCAATGCAGCTGGTATCTTCCTTGACGTCCAGGGTGGAAAATGGCACTTTTCCGGGAATCCTCGGAAACAGTACAAATTCTTCAAGAAGACATTGGAAGATATAACACTCAGTGCATTTGAACTTCGAAAGGATGAGGGTAAAAATCTATCTCCAGAACAGGCAAGAAAAATCAATATACTCTTGGACAGAAATTAGGCATGTTTCCAACCAGGGGGAGAGCCCACGCCTCATATTGAACACCGTATTGACACGAGTGATCACCCCCCAATAGCAACGTCTCCCTACAGAATGAATCCCGTAAAGAAAGGTTTTGAGGGAACAGATTGAAGAACTGCTGAGGCAGAATGTAATCGAAGAGTGCTAGTCTCCCTATGCCGCACCTGTGGTACTTGTCCCTAAACCAAATGGGAAAGTACGTCTCTGTGTCGACTACAGGAATATGAACTCGGTTACGAAAGTGGATGCCTACCCCTTACCACAAATGGACGATCTACTGAATGAAGCGACACCAACATCCTTCATGTCAACAATTGATTTACAATCGGGCTACCATCAAGTAAAGGTTGCTGATGTTGATCAGGACAAAACTGCTTTGGGGACTTACCGCTATTTACGTATGTCCTTCGGCCTACGGAATGCTCCAGCCACCTTTCAAAGATTAATCGACAAGTTTCGAAGTGGTTTGAAAGATGTTTTCGCACTTTCTTACCTAGATGACATCATCGTCCTCTCAGAAACATTTGAGAAACATCTGGAAGATCTCGAAAGAGTTTTTGAAAGACTGTCTATCTTTAAAACTTCATGCAAACCGAGATAAATGTCACTTTGCCTGTGACCGTGTGAAATATCTGGGATTCTGGATAACGAAGGATGGAATTGAAGCTGACCAAGAGAAGATCTCTGCTATTCAAAAAATTCCAGTCCCTACCAATGGGAAAGAAGTCCAATCTTTACTACAAACATGCTCTTGGTTTCGTCGATGTGTCTCTAACTTTTCTGACAAAGCACGCCCGCTTAGTAGCCTAACTAAGAAGAAAGTGCAGTGGCACTGGGGTCCTGAGCAACAAGAATCCTTTGAGACGTTGAAGATGCGCTTGATGACTTCTACTATACTGAAGCAAGCTGACGGATCAAAACCTTTTACCATTCATACCGACGCAAGCAGTTATGCCTTGGGAGCAGTCCTTCTCCAAGGAAGTGGCCCCGATGAACATGTCATCGTGTATGCAAGTCGACTGATGATCCCAGCAGAGCGAAACTACTCCACAACCGAGCGGGAAGCCTTGGCAGTAGTGTGGGCTTTAGAGAAGTTTAGAGGTTAAGTAGCAAATCAACAAATCTTCCTCGCATCAGATCATCAACCACTCAAATGGCTGTTAAGTATAAAGTCACCTTCTGGTCGTCTGGCAAGATGGGCCTTGAAAATTCAGTCCTTCAACCTGAAGATTGATTACACCCCAGGAAAAGCTAATGTATAGTAGCTGACATGCTGTCAAGACCGTCTTACACTGAAGGCGCAGTCTCTAATGTGTGTGCCATCACTGTTGACATGCCATCCAGGAAGTCCAGTGATATTCGAAAAGGACAGCTGGAAGACGAAGAACTGAAGAAAATCATTGACTGCTTTGAGAGTATGGACAAAGACGAAAACTTTGCCAACTACACCAGTCGTGGATACTTAATGAACCAGGGTATCTTATATATGTATTCACCTGAGAGTAAAGAAGAAGAAGCTCAACTTGTAGCTCCTGCACAAGAACGTGAAAGAATCCTTCAAGAATATCACGATGCCCCGACAGCTGGTCATTATGGTGTAGAGAACACTTACAAGAAGATATCCTCCAGATACTATTTTCAAGGTATGAAAAAGTTCATCTCAGAGTACATCAAGACTTGTCCTGAATGCAATCGTTATAAACCAACAAACCAAAAACCAGCAGAACTCTTGAGATCACCCGCCTACGCACAAAGGTTCGAGATGCTGGCCATTGATCTTTTTGGCCCTCTTCCGGAAATTCCCACTGGCAAGAAGTGGATTTTTATTGTAGAAGATACAAGCACCAAATGGGTAGAACTTTTTGCTCTTGCTGAAGCCACTACTGAAAATTGTGCCAAAACACTAATCGAAGAAGTACTCCTACAATATGGTCTTCCGCGAAGACTAATAAGTGACAACGGGCCACAGTTCATAAGTGCTGTCATGCAGCTAACTTGTGACTTGCTAGAGATTACGCAAGACCTTATCCCCGTCTACCACCCGCAAGCGTACCCATCGGAACGTAAAAATCGTGACTTGAAGCCGAGACTAGTAATTCTGGTGGTGGAAGAACATTCGGCTTGGGAGGATAAGTTACCTCTAATTCGTTTCGCAATGAATACTTCAGTATACGACTCCACTGGGCACGCGGCTGCCTACTTACAGTTTGGAAGACAATTGAGAACATCAGACGATATCCGGCATGATATTCGACAAGTTATTGATAATGATAACTTTGTCCCTGAAACACATTCCTTATTTTATGACCTGCTTAAGGGCTAATAAAAAAAGAGTTGAAATGAACCTTCAGAAAACCACTCTTTTTCAAAGAGTGAGAGAAAGTTGACGCAATTTTAAATCAGCAATTCCTTCAATTGAACTTTATTCTTTTAAAACTGCAAACGGTAATTATGACTTTAATTTTGATTAATTTTGTATTTCCCCCGAGACATATGTAAATGCACAAGTATTTTTATCCTATTAAGATAAAATCAAAACATACGTTTATTATTTGCTTTTCTTTACACAAAAGGCAGTGAAAATAATTTTCAGCTTAATTAAATCTACTTAAATAAAAAAATTTGTTAATTTTCCATGTTATCTTAGCTAATTTTAACACTTTCGTCAATAATTATATATGTATTTCAATGGACTTTTATAATACTTTTATTTTGATTAATATACATCGCTACTTGTTTCCTTTGCTTGAATACATCTTCCAAAAACACACTTTTCTATGCAAGAACAGTTTTATAAAGTTTTATTATTAGTGTTAAAACATGAAATTCCAGAATTAAGTACTTTAGGTAGTACTGGTATGGAAGTTTTTTCACAAAACTTCAAAGTTTAATTCCTAGCATTGAAATTTTGACACTGATCACATTTGATTTGAGATATAGAAATAAAAATAAATAAAATAAAATAAAACCTACAATATTTCTTTATTTTTGAAGGAATGAAAAATTTTAATGCCTGTGAAAATTTATGCAAATAATATAAAAAATATTAATTGGAGCATGACAGTCTTGAACATGACTGTTGTTGGGAGGGGGACCTTTTCCCGGAAACACATGTCAAGTAGGTGTCTGATACTTTCGATATCTTGTTTCACTTACAACTAGTTCTTCTTTCTTGAAAGCTTACGGATCCCCGAACTAGAATCGCATTCGCTTTACTTTATAAATTCCTTGAATTTTTCTTTATAAATAATAATAATAATAATAAATACAATAAAATATTCTTGATTCAAAGAATACTACAGAAAAAAAATAGATTTCAGAAACAGAAAGATTAGCATTCATAATAAATAAGGAAACAAAAATTGATTGTAAATTAATGTTTATGTGCGATGAAGCAATGAACAAAAGTTGAAAACTGAAATAAGATTTTTTATGCTGAAAACGTTGTGTGAAACTAGATGGTCCGAAAAGGCAAATGTTTTCAGAACTCAAATTACAAGTCGGAACGAAATTAAGAACGCCCTTGAAGATTTAATTGAATACAATACTTAGACGCCTGACACGCGAGTTACAGCTTAAGGATTCCACAAAACACTAGAAAGTTTTCAGACTACTTTATTAAAGGTGATTTAGAACGAAATCTTACATAGGGTGGGCAAAATCAGTGAGGATCTGCAAAGGGAAGAGCTTGATCTCCTTCGCGCTACTACGGAGTTACAGACATTATCTTTTTTTATCTCAAAAAAGATCCAACTTTGATTATTATGAGGCAATAGCATTGAAACTAACTAACGTGTCTGTGCCAAACTGTGAACGAATCAGAAAAAGGAAATTTTTTCAGATGAGAAAAGAGACCCAGATTTTGAGGGAATGTCTCCAAGAGAGAGATTTGGAGCTGGAGTTTTCTTTATAAATTATTGACAATCTTGTAGTGCACTTAAACAATAGAAGGGATTGCTACGAAGTTCTGAACTCAAGATTCGAAATATTCATGAAAAGGAGTAAGAAGTCACAAAACAGACGAAACACTAGGCCCAAAGACATCGATGAAGAAACAATTTGTGCAAGAGTGTCAACATTTCGAAAGGTATATGAAGGTGGGGAAAAAAAACAAGAGGAATCTTTTCCTACACCAGGAAAAACAAGTTGGAATGTACCTTCCCAAATTTAGAATTCGCAATGAGGATTTACTTGACTCGTCTTGTGACAAATTGTACAGCAGAGAGAAGCTTTTCTGCCTTTAAGAGAATTAAGACGGACATGAGAACTACTTTGGAAAATGACCTTAAGAGTTGAATGTTGCTGTGCTCTCAAAGTGATATAACAACTGAAATTGATTATAATAATATCATTAATGATTTTGCAATGATGAAAGTTCGAAGAAAACGTTTGCTGTACTAGTACAATGACTGTGACTCAACTATCAGGATGTCTTAAAAAATATGGTAAGATAATTAACAAATTGAATGATAAACAAGTTAAAAAGTTGATACTTAATAATTTCATCTAAAGTGTATTCTCTATACTGTAATCTCATATGATTTTATTAATTTACTGTGCTTATTTACAAAAGGGTAGGGGGAGGGAGGGTCCCTGATGCCAAAAGTTAAGAAATGAACAAGAGTGACCAAACCAGGGCGCTCTCTTTCCTTAAGGCTGCCGGTTGCCAGTCCACAACACGGCGTGTCCATAGGTGGTGGATAATGGAAGGATTTCCCATTAAGAAGACAAAAAAAGAGTAAGAGAGCTAAGGGAAAATCCCTCCCGAACCATAACTGGCAAGGTAAGAAGTATTACTGGCAAGGGGGTGCTCTGGAAATAGAGGGAGGGTCGCAACAATTTGAAGTGCCTTGGGCGCCGGAGAGGTTAAAAACGGCCCTGGATTTAAAGCTTACTTTATTACTTCTACATTTGAAAAAATTCATAGAAATTTGAATTTGGGGCTTGAATTAATTTAGCTAACAACTGTTACTTGATTGCAATCTGCTTAAGTAGTAGTTTCTTCATATTCTTATGTGAGTTACATAAGTTTTTATCGAAATTGAGTGTCTCAAATCTGATATTTCTCAATAAAATATAAGGAGATCTTTTCAGGAAAGAAAAAAAAATTCTAAAGTGAAATTGTCGTAGATATATGCGATATAAACATTCGGTGAGTATCTTTTATGAAGTAATTAAAT